>QYAJ01000001.1:0-599206 GCA_003988865.1 Phialocephala sp. D728
TGGGCACGTGATCCCAGCCTCCCCCATTAGACTAGTATAAGGAAGGAGAAGGAGCTTCGCTCCTTCTTCCTTCCTTACACACATACACATATACATACACATACAATGAATGCATATTACGTATCACAACATCATCGATCCAGGCCATTCTAGCCTGCCGACTCTTCCGACACTTATTCCAGCCATATTACATCATTCTTCATCGCTACTCCTCTTCATTTCAATATATATTTATATAGCCCACTATATAGTAGCAATACTAATTACAATTATTTGTCCATTAATTAAAACGCTTCCGCAATTATTTATCAACGACTTTTAGACTACATCGACTTTTTAATTAAATATTTTAATTATAATTTATCCAACTACTAAAAAGGATAAAAGCAAAAGCAAAGCTTTAGCTTTAGATCCGGATCCAAATAAAGGTTTATTTAATGAAGACGACTAATTCGATTTTAGCAAAAACTAAGTAAAGTTTACAAATATAATTAATTTAACTATCGAAGCTGCTATTACAAGAGCTTTAGCTACCCACTCCCCTACGCCGGCATAATCGAATCCTCCCCCTCCTCCTTTCGTCTTCGCACGACTGATATTAGCTACTTCGATCCCGAAAGCAAGGATATAAATAGAAAAGTAATAATTTACATCGACGTGTTTACGTTTACGAATATACTTCTCCATTTAGCTGAAAATCACTATAACGATATACGAACCTTTTTCCCTCTTTACCTACACGATATAACACTCTTTTAGTACTCTATAAAGCTTACAACTCTCGAACGATGCCTTCTCTCTTCCGCGCCGGTCGCCGAGCTTTGCAAAACTTTAATTACTCGATTTCGAAAATGCCCAAGCGTCGCTTTACGTTCCCTTATTTCTACACGATTCGGCTTTTAAGATATACGTTCTAATAAAACGATTCGAGCTCACGTTTAAGAAATGCTTCGATTCGCACGATCGGCCGGCTTCGAATTAAAATTTAATACTCTTCTTTTAATTTACAACTCCCTAAATACTTCTTTACGTAGCTATATCGACGAACCTAACGAATCTACGACATTAGCCACTTTTTTAAATGCTATCGATTCGAAATGGAGCTTTTGGCTCGATATAGCAAATCGTTCTCCCCCTACTTAGAAAGTTTAAAATCGCTTCCTCTTTAAAATCCTTAAATAAGTACCACTTTTAGGCTTTACGCTAGCTTTAAACGCTAAACTAAAGTATAAAATTAGGGTATATTTAGTAGATTACGACGGAAGTAGTTCGAAACCTGCAAATATTTAGATTCAAATTCAAATAGAGAAGAAAAAGGAATAGAAGTGTTTAAATAGCGCGAAGAAATAAACGAGAACGCTCTTTTATTATTTTTTGGGGGGTATGTCACTTATCATATTGTATATATCCTTATTCTTCACCGCTACTCCTCTTCATCTCAATATATATCTATACAGCCCATTATAAATATTATCCGGCGACTATAGTAGCACACGACAGCAGGGCCATTTGGGTACGGGTTAGGCCGGATAGAATCTCTAGGGCAACTGCTGGAGCATCCGCTACTTCTACCAACATCCTCTCCATCTACTGACAAGCCTCTTTAAAAATCTGGCAATTCTTTTTGATGCATAGAGCCCGTATCTCATCTGCATTTTCCTCTCGAAAGGCGATATAATATGCCAGCATATCAGTACTCATATTGTCATTCTTTAGGTTCTCCAAGTGCCCGTTTGATTCGGTTGTAAGATTACCGTGTATAACCCAAATTTCCCGGCCCCTTCCAATAGGACCTTCAAGAATTAGAGGCGATTGTAGTTTACAGGGTTGTCAAGTTGTTAGCCGCAAGCTTTCAAAGGCTCAAAATATGTAATTGTAACTTACATTATCCTCCAACTTTCTCCTCTTTGTGTTTAAGTTGTTTTGTAGCCCATCCTCCGGATTAAGGTTCTGCATAGCTTTTCGTTTCGATCGCCTTGCAGAAGAAGAGGAAAAGAGGTAATTCGATGAATTTCTATTGACAACTAATATAAAAGTTATACGAGAACCTCTTCCAAAGAATCCCATACTAGGACTCACTTATTCCCTCTCGAACGGCTCCCTTCTCCACATTATGCTCAACCTCTTCTTTCTGTCTTCCGAAGTATGCCTGAAATTGAAAGAGCGCCATAATCTTGCTTGCTGCATTTTTTGACCGTCGTAGTTCCGCAACCGGGAGAAAAAGTAAGGGTAGACAAGGTACATTTTCTGCCATAAATTTTCTGCAACCAGCATGGTTGTCCTTTGGATTGATGATGTCCCACACTCGCAATTGTGTGGCGTTCTGAGGCCAATACCCCCATCTCTCGAGGGCCAAGCCTATAGCTGCAGCAGAATGTACATTCCGTAGGCCAAGGAGATGCTACTTCGAGTCAGTCATATATGCTGTACAAAGGGAATTCAATGTACATCTGCAAGTTCAATAAAGTAAATCACCAAATTTTCGTTAACAACCAAACATGCCTGGATATCAGTAGAAAGGTTTGACCATCGCCTCTCAATACCCTTCAGGCACTCAGTGTCATCGAGGACGTCTTCAACAGCAAGTCTACTATAGAGCTTACTCACGGACTCTATGTTTAACTTTGCCAGATCCAATGGGCTCTCCCTTTGAACGCTCTCCTAGAAGGAAAAGCGGGTTGAGAAAGGTTTCGGCCACTTTACGTCAGTTGCAGATGTGATGTGCAACTCGTAGCGTGTATTCAAGATTGAAAACCGTCGAACAACTGATAAAATACCGCACGACTGCTCTTCACCCCGTTGTTTGATCGGGTCGACAAAAAACCGAAGAGCTTCGGATGGCTCGGACGAGGTATTAAAGGCTATTGCAGTCGATACTATCCAATATGGTAGAGGGTGTCGAGATGGCAATACCTAACTTCTATATTAGCAACGTCTCTTATGCAAAAACAAAAGCCTACCTTTTGAAGCAATTGCAATCTGTCAGCCATCGGGGGGTGCTTTGGAACTGATCGAGCAAGGTCATTCCGGAAGTTAAATAGCGTGTTAAGGAGGCTTTAAATAGGGTCATTCGAATACCCATAAGACCATGCCAGCCAATCTTCAAATGTGATCCTAGAGGACACTGAGTGAATCTGAGCATCGAGTTTCTCAGCAATTGTAGAGATATCTATTAAGGAATTTAGAGCTGAAAAGACCCAGGCCACGTTCTATTCTAGCGCAAGTGACAACCGTCTCCGTCTAATAATACCCACGATCGCCTTGGCCGTGGACATAGAAGAGTCGCAAAGAGGCTCTTGGATGTCTTAACGTCGGCAAACGATTTTCAAAAAGGCGTTCAGCCAACCATTCCGCCGTTCGAATAGTAAGGCAGCAGCAATGGCGGGATCCAAACCAGGAACAAATCTGCAGATAAATCTAATAGCGTCAAAATCGTGCGAGGTTCGGAGAATTCCTAGAGCTTCCTCCTCCATCCAACATAAAGGACTTAAGGTGGAATAGCTGGGGAGAAGAGCAGTAGGTGTTGGCCACGGGTGCGTGGTTTGATCCGTATCTACCGAATCTGCACCTGGGGAAGTAGACGATCTGTATGCTGGTGGAGGAGACGCCATTGATTGCCTTGTGCAGGCAAAGGTGCATATTCCGAAGAAAAACCAGGTGATAAAACAGCGCATGCAGCGATGCAGCAGATTGCCTCGTTCCTGCAGCTGCTCTTATACCATCATTCTTGGTTCGCCAGAGCACAGAGGGTCGCACGCCATTATTGGAGAGAGAATGCAAGATCTGGAGACTGAGCCAACCGAACCACCTTTGTATCATAATCAAATCTTCATTCGCTCCTTTCCATTGGCTGTAAGGCAACTGGAGAGATGATTTTTGGCAATACATTGGGAGGCGTGATGCGCTAAGGTGGCGTCGAAATCCCTTCCTTGACTGCGCAAAATAAGAACTGAGGTAAGTAAAACCGATACAAGGGTCCGCAAAACCACAAAGCGGGTCTGCAAAACGATAAAGTGGATCCGCAAAACCGCAAAGTGGTCCATCTTGAGCGTGCAAACCACCACTGCACGATTCGACCACGAGCACTTCCCAATTCCATTCGTTCCGATTGGAATCATTTCATCGCGGGATATAGAAAAGGAATCATCTACTTGCCGCTTTCGCTCTTATCATCTGTCAAGCCGTTATTGCTGACCTCAAAGCCTTCAATTCTGAGACCGGCTGACCAGCATTCGCCGCCCGATACTGCTCCCTCCTTGATCTACGCTTGATTTGCTCTTCTGACTCGGCATTAGGGCCTCTCCCTGTCCTATCAACAATGGGTCTTGAAACTCGACTTCTTGATGGCATAAGCTAGGACTTCAAACACTGCTTGCTTGTCCCGTGCCCGCAATGCCTCTCGGATATAGGGTACTTTCAGTGTGTCCTCGAGTAAATTTATGAAGCCTCTAGAGTAGATCCCACGTATGGACTTAATCAGCTACACTGCAAACACAAACGATCAATGCCAACAGCGTGGTGGGATGGGGTTCCAATCGCGGAAGATTGGTATCGTGCCGAGGACCGGGCCATCCTATTCGGCTTGCCCACAAGACGGAGCGTAAGAGGAGGGGTGCACAAGCGTGCCGTATCAAATCCAATGAGCATGAATTGTGTGTGGGAAAAAGAAGCTGCTGCCAGACCCCTGGTTCTTGCAGATCCCATCAGTCCGCCAATATTCCTGACCTTGAGGAAGATGGCAAGCTTGTTTTGAGTCGCACAACAAGCTTAGTCTGGAGCAAGACTTCCATTCAAGGGCGCTGTACTTACAGCCATGATTGCACGGCCGGAGAGTCTCTCAAACTATTGCCGCTGGCATCATCCCCAGCAGAATACGCACAGCTTATCATGGTCCCTCGTTGGTCACCATCTGCCGCAAGCACCGATCGCGTAAATGTCTCGAGCATCTCTTCCACACAGCAGCCACTGGAACACCGGCAAGCTAATCGAGCCATATATAGTCAAGCTTGGACGCAGGGATTTCACTAATGAGTCTGATGAAGGGTTCCAACTTCTTCCCCTCTCTTTTCCTCTTTTTCCACATCTCTACAAAGATATATTCGACATCCTCGAGATCGCGGCTTCGATCCTGCACGGCTGATTGTTTTCGTACGGGCCGCTGGTTCGGACAAGGTTTTCCGTAGCTCTGGAGGTTCTGGCGCACGACTTGAGATCGCCATTTGGTCAATTCCGCGCCTACGAGGTGAATCAGCGGTGTACTACAAAAGTTGGGAAGCAAGCAGGTCCTCTTTCGATTCCCTGCCAGGGAACGCTTCTGTCCCAAGCACTCACCACACCTCCTTGTCATTCATCGCCGTTACAGGCCGGGCGGCATCGCAACCATGTTCAGCCTTGTGCTGTCCGACTCTGAGGCTGAGACTGCGTTGGGAGAAGTTTCGAACCTGGCCTAAGCTCGGCGAGTTGCGGCTCTCAGACAACCGTTTTCCTGACCTTGACAGTACGCATATAAACCAAAGTGTGCGCATCTTCAAGATTCTCGGTAACTTAGCCACTAATCTAATAGCGCATGATCAAGCTCGCCGTTGCTGCCGTAGGCATGGCCAATCCATATTCACAGCACGCAATCTTCTCACGACGATTCTGAGTATCTGGCAACTATCGCGATCGCATCCTTCACCGACGAGAGACGTACTCTTTTTGCCACGCTAGTTAGTTCGGGGGCGAGGCTTTGGTATTAACGTACCCCACAAATAATGCCTGTTTCCAAAAAGAAGAAAAAACCTAGAGACGCGAAGGCTCTCAAAGAAAAGCTCGATGCAAAGGCAAAGGCGCAGGATGATAAGGCAATATGTAGTTTAATTCAAGAGGACGTAAGCACGCAGTAAAGGCCCACTAGAGGGATTTTTACTGATCATCACTGCCAGCTTCAAATGGGCGGGACTGCGAGATATTACACTTCGCCAGATGGAGAACGCACTACACTCAACTTGTCTAGCGAGGAGGAGTATCTTGTCTTTATCATCTTTGGAGGCTTTACAGTTGGCAGTAGTGGGGAAGTCTATACGGGGAATGGGTTAGGGAATTTTGTGCGCGGCGAAAGTGTTCTCACGTTGGAGGTAGGCGCAGTTGTGGTGATAATATCAGGATATTAATTAAATCGATACTGATCAAAGCTGTCATAACCTCATTGGTGGTCGATGATATCTTCAAAGCGCGCTCCTGTTCTTGTAGCTGCTGCTCTTGCTGCATCTGCCGTCCCCGCTATTGATGCTGCTGCTCCTGTTGTCCCAGCCCTAAATTGATAGTAGTCAAAGCCATCCAAATCCCACTGGGGCTCGATAATTTCCTCAAAGAGCTCCTGCCGCAGCTCCCGCTCCCGCTGATGCTCCTCCTCTTGCTGCCGCAGCTGTAACCCCAGCCCCTGATGGACCTCGTCCAGCGTCTGCAAGTTCCGCTGGTTCTGGTAATAAGGTGCTGGACTCGCATGAAATGCATGGTAATTTGTGACGTTGTCCGTCTGCGCATTGGCTTGTCGCGTCGATGGTAGTGATGGCAGGCTCTGGTAGGGTTGGAAGTTCGCCAGCTCTGGATGTAGGGAGGCTATTGGTGGTAAGGCTTGCACTTGAGTCATGATACCCTGCTGCGGAATATCCCTTCTGTATGACGGCTGTGCGCTCAGTGCTTGTGGTTGTCGTAAGCTGTTCTGACCCGAGCATGTTGTCGCCCACTGTCGCTTGGATGCTGTCGTCTGGTCAGTTGTGCTCTCTACTCAATATTAGCAATATGCATTTCTACGCCGAAGAGTTGCTAACCTCGCTGCCTCTTCTTTTGGCTGTTTTCCAGCTTCTGTGCCCGCTTCTGCGCTCGCTCCGCAACCTCTGGCTCTATATCCCTCGTGTTCCATCGATCGATGTATGCCTGAATTTGCTCATGCAGGGCGAGATCGTTAAGCTTAGATATTAGTTCCAAACACAGCCACGGAGTTGATAACAGCTTGTTGACCTTGGGTATAATGACTTTCCCCGCCAACCGAAGAATCAGTCTAGGCTTTGTGCTTGCGTGACGACTAAAGAAAGCATCTGGGGTATCGGGGACCGCTGTCCAACTGGGCGTGAGTAGTACATTACGATGATAACTATCCAGATCCCAAGGCTTGACCTTTTTGTCGATATCGTCCCGTATCTTATTTAATTCTTTTTGAGCGAGATTCTCTATCTCAATCAAGAGGAGGGCCTTTGAGATGTGTTCCGGCGGGAACCTCTGAGAGAGATCACGGGTTGCTGCAAGAATGGGTTTGTAGAGCGCCGCTTCGCCCTCTAAAGTCTTTGCTATAGCGGCTGGGTATTCCTCCCCGGTCGGGGGGAGTGTTGAGGTGTTGTCAGGTGTGACAGACATAGTAAGAAACCGGCCGACAGTGCAAATTGATCAAGTGAGGTTGAAAATCGACTACTTGGGTGCGCAGATTAGGATTTCAAGTTTCGAAATCCGCTAGCGGGGTTCCAAAGTGCGCTAAGCTAAGCGCGAAAACCGAATATACCCCTACCGAGTGGATTCGTCAATGCCCTCACCAATGGCTCCAAATATTGTGGAATAGGAGCCATTATCAGGTCGAATGTCCACGGGGGTTATAAGTATACCCTCCGGTACGTATAAGTTCTGTCCAGTTGATCATTTGTTTAACTCTTTTTTTCTTGCACATATCATTATCCAAAATGTCTAGCTCAGAAGGATATTACAAGTACCGCCGCAAATACTGGCTAACTTACAACTGCCCAAACTAGTATAGATAAATAATGCACCATGTGCTCATTGTCTAGTATGTCTTTCTTTCTTCACTCTCCATTCTCGAATTACTTACTCTATAGGCGGACGGTCGAGATGACGAGCCCCCGCCGAAGAAAGATGTTCGAAGTACAGAATCGTCTATGCGAGTTTCCGGACGAGCCTCGAGGCTGACCGAAGGCGCATCCAGCAAGTAAGGGCTTCGAACAGAAACGCTGACGTTGTCTTAGCTAAGTCAGCTTGCAGAATGGTAATGGCTCCGGCAGCTCTGATGTAACTCAACAAGGCTATGTCAACTGGTAATGTATCATTCCAACTTATCGACTTCAACGCTGATCATGTCAGTTCTCAAAAAGTCTTTAGAGAACTTTTGTAGAGCCATTTACGGTCATACAGGCTGATCAAAATCCTCCGAGCACCATTAAAAACGATTGCACGACAAATTATGCGCCCATCTACCAAAAAAAAAACGAACTGGGAGGGTGTGAGGAAAGCTGCCTCGACAGAAAATTGGTTAGCTATTCCTTTGGCTTTATCGACTATCGACATAAGGCTTTTTAGGTATCCCACGGCGGCCCAAGCCCGAGTAAGCTACCTGCTAAGGGAAATTACTATGTGGAGAAAGATCAGCTCCCATCTAAAAGGAGTTTTCAAATTCAAATGACGCTTCAAACATCGATACGGATCCCCAACAACGATCACCACGAATACAATAAAATAATCTTCGGGATAGGTCTCCAACAAATCAACTTCTCCTAAACCACTTCCCGCAGCCTGACGTCCTTTTGGTAACCTGTCGATACGGCGACTTGGAAATTAGATCAGCGAGTAAAGAGGCAACCTAAGTAGTTCCTCCTCCCTATTACCTCCATTGATCGTTATCGCCCAGGCAAGATTACCCACCCAAGGCCTTGCATCAACTCCATCACCGGAGGAGCTGGAGTTCCATCGTAGGATCTGACGATGATAGTTTTCAGCGAAGGGATAGCTTTTAGCTGCGCGTCAATTTGAGACAATGCCTCTCGAATGAACTGCGAGTCTTCGTGGCTTGGTTTGATCAGACGTCTGGAATTTCGACTATAGATGAGAGTTTCCAGTGTCGTTAGTTTGGTGCACTTCTTTTGAAGAAGCTTCAAACTATACAAGTCATCTTCCCTGAGCATGACTTGCCCTGGTTGACCGTCTACACTCTCCGCGACCGGGAAGTTGATGCAGAGGTGAGACAATAGACCTGCATTCACAGACCCGATGGGTTTGAGAAAGGATGGAAGGAGGCCACTTAGGTGCTGCGTCGTATCCATGAAAGTAGAATGATTCGAGCCACATAGCACTGCGCGAGCCTCACCGTACATCTGTCGGTTGGTATACAGCAATGCAAGCCATCGAGATGGTCTATCTGGCGCAAAAGTCTCAACCACTTGAGAACCCGTGTCTTGGAAAAGGTAGAGTGGATGGGGCACAACGAGCACTCTTCTGTAACTATTATTGCGGATGTCGACAGGCAAGCTGAAAAGGCTCGTTCGTTATAAGAGAGCACCCTTTCCGATCTCGGGCACAGGCGATGTCGAAGTGTGTATCTTCCTTCCTTTGGGATCCATAGCAAGACGGGTCGCGGGTGCAGAATAAGTAGGGAGGCCAAGTTCTGCTTATCGACTTCTGGCGGTCAGGCAAATACCGAGGATGGTCTTCGCCCTGGGATACCGCAGCCTCCAGGAATCCCGTCCCCCCACGAAAGGGCGCCACAGCGCCTATTTCCACCTATATAAACAGGCTGCATTCTCCTTTCACCCACTTATGCATACGAAACTCGTCCAAAATTAGTCAATTGAAAAGTTGTCGTTATAAAAACTATCAATAATTGGGCTTATGCTTTGCTCCGGGGTGGAGTCCGGATTGCCACGTACCTTTGTATCGCATCACCATGGCAACACTCTTTCAAACGGGTGTAAGTATCACTTGAACAAACTAGCATTTCTCCTGACTCGAGAAGGGGACAGTTCCACAAGAAACCGATGCCAGACTCAAGCAGAGAATATTTTTACTGAAAGGAAGAGGGAAAAATGATCTAGAGCGTATTGAACTTGGTATTCGTGTCGCCCAACAGTTTAATCCCGAATCCGAGAGGCAAGAGCTTGCCCAGATACTGTTCTATAACCAGCACCCTTCAGTGCTAATGGGAGTGACATACGACTTTGTCGAGGCCAAATCGATGATTCAAGTTATTGAGTATCGTCTTGAACTGCTGCGAGTTTCCCATTTTACTCAGATGATTGAGTTTCTCGGCGAAGTGCAAGGCCTAGGAGATCTTCTCCGAATAGCCATCATTATTGCAAAAATCATTAGACGTATCGAAGATCGGCAGAAAAGCTTCGACGACATTGTCAACCTTTTATTCGAGGATTACAGGATTGATGAGGCCTCTATTTCTCTGGATCTCCGAGCTAATGCCCTAGCTGCTGTGTTCGCCCTTGTGGGATGCTTTTCTCTACTATACCATACTCCATCTACAGCAGAAGGGAGGCAATCCCATATCGCGACACGTATCCCGACATCAGCACAACTAGATTCTCAGGCCCAAAGCCTGGCAGGACGACCTATAAGACCCTCACTTCGTGTAGCTGGCGCCTCACTTCCTTCAAAGACAGTAGCAGATCCGGCGAAGACCTTAGTTTTCCCAGTATCAATGTTCAATTTCTCTTCTTTAGGACTCAATATCAATGGTAGAACTATAACCACTCGTTGGATAAATGATTTGTGTTCTCATCTCCATTTTGATAAAGCGTCGCGGACTTTGAGCCTATTTCAATTCCCTTCTTTATGCGCCCTAAATTGTCTGGAAGAAAACGGGCAGACCGTTTTTGATTGGTTAGTTGCCTTTAAATTCCATTACAATAATCCCATTGACCAGATTCTTTAGCATTTTGGACGATTATACAATTTCACTTCAACATTCGTGGACTAATAATGCTGGCTTTCATCGCCTATTAAGTCTATAATCCATTAGTTAAATAAATCGTAATAATCCATTACTTTATCGTATATAATTTATTTACTATAAATACTAAAGAACGAAAGAATTTAAGGAACGAGAATTGTTTATATATTGTTACGTTAAACCGGTATAAGTAACCCGATAACCTAAGAATTAAATCGTTAATAATTAGCTATTGCGGTAGTGGAAAAGTGGGTGAAAAGTGCATTAACACTCGAGTACGGACTTGTTAGCTCGAATCCCTGCTAGCCCCCTTGCTTACCCCTTGTTATAGTACTTTTGAGGGGTTTAAAGCTCTCTAAACACGCCGAATTCAAGTCTATAGGCTTCGAGTTACAATAGTCTACAAAAGGGTACCGTACGCCGTAAGGTTATTAACCGTACGGCTGCTTTCATAGGGATCATTTTCCAAACTATCCGCCTCCTCTCTAATCAACAGTAGATCTTCCACGCTGAAACCGACTTCCCCCGTCTCGATTCGTGGACTATCGCCCTCAGACAGCCTACTTATCTCTCCCTTCACCTTCTACCTAACTTGTAGACTGGATCCTCAAAGCAAGTATCCGCCGCATGGTTCTCACTTCCGTGTTACTGAGAGCCCTATACTGCACCACCAAAGATGGGTGTACGAAATTAGTCCCTTTGTTAGTTTCGTTACCAGTGTCGTTAAATGGGCTGCTTTAGGCGGCTTTGGGAGATTGGAGGAGTGGGAGAGAAGTGGGAGGGAAGTGGGAGAGAGGGGCTAGGCATGTATTGGAAAATTGTGGTGGGGTATAGGTGGGGGAAGGAAGAAGAAGGGTGGTTTTGAGAAAGTTTTGTTATGCTTAGAAGAGGACGGGACAGTTGGAGAGACGGATTGGGAACTAGGTGAATGTGAGATCTGGTGGATTTTGATAAAAAGACAAAAAGGTTTGGTCAATGTTTCGATAATAAATTTTTATTCTCCATTATTAAGATACATTCTTAGAATCGATGTGATTCGTAAAATCAAATATATACATAAATAGTTGCCAAAAAGATTCATCGCTAAATTTGTTGGGAAAAAGGATGGAGAAAAAATGCCCATAAGGTGTAATAAATTTTTTATTATTTTCCATTTAAAACTATAGAAATCTATGGCCTCATGGCTAAAATGATTTATTCTTACATCTACCCCTTCCTTCTAAACGCCGAGTTTTAAAGCTCTCGTCAAATGTGCTTTGCCTCCCTTTGATGTTTTCCTAACTCATACACACATGACGAGAAGACGAGAACAATGAATAGTACAATACATTTGTTTTTGAATTCATGATAGCAGATTTCGTAATGACGGACTTGCGCTAGCACCTCCATTGACTCGGCCATCGTTTGGTCTAGAGCTGTTGATTTGAGAATTGGGAAGGTCTCTACCTTGAGGATGGCCATCACGGGGCATCTGGGGGCTGCTCTGAGGGGGCCCATATGGTCCACGAGGGTGCATTGGCGCACTGCTCGGGGCAAACGGATGTTCGGGGGCTCGTGGCGGAGGCCCACCATTAGTCAGATGCTGAGGTGGTGGCGGCCTCGTCGAAGGATACGAGGCGAACGACCCGTTTTGCATATGGAGAGTGGGAGATCCCAGTCTATGCCGCGGTGATGGAGGATAACCATTTTGTAGTTGTGGGAGGTGGCTATTTTGGTGTGGGGAGGGGGACACGCCATGGCTGGGATGCCGTATCTGAGCTTGACTGCTTAAGGCCTGGGTAGGCCCAGAACTGATGCGAGGTGAGTGGTTGCCGTTTAGTTGATTGACAAGAGGCACACTTTGAGGAGCTGGCGATTGACGAGACCAGCCGTAGGGAGGACCATTTGGTGGACCATTCGTAGGATACGCTTGAGGAGGTGGTGGTGCGGGAGGATTAGGCCATGCGAACGGACCAGGGTTTGGTGGCGTCGGGGCGGCATCCACGTCACGTGGAGGGCCAGTAGCTGTTGATGGAGGATTAGGAATTGGTGGTCGGGAGGCTTCTTGTGGAGCAATAGGAGGCGGCGGTGACGGCTCTTTCCGCTTTTTCTCCCAATGGCATTTATGGCATTGGAATTCCGTGGGGGCCGGTATTATCTTTGATGGGTTCTGATGCAGAGCAGCAGCTGCAAGCGCTATGTGAGCACCATTTATCTCCTCTCTTGGATCGGGAGTCACATGACCATTCATAAGAGAATGTCCGTTTGAGCGGGCATGATCATTCATGAGACTAGGGGTATCCGACGAGGTTGTGATAGGTTCATCAGGGGGTGTTGGCGGGAACGGATACCATTTGGGGCTTATATCGACATCGCAGGTCACACAAAATCTTTGAGGATCTGATGTAGCAGATATCTCTCCCGACACATCTCCTGGCTTGATATGCGAGACTGAACCGCGCCCAGCAGCAGTACTACCATTGGTGGTGGTAGAGCTGCGGCGATTTGGGGGGGGAGCAATTGAAGAAGGGTTGACGACCTTCGTGGACTGACTGACAAGAGTTGCTTTGCGGACGGTACCAGTCAAGGCCAAGTCCGCTTGTTTGAAGTTTTGAACATAAAGTTGCAATGCATTTAGGCCGCTCTCCTCGTCCACGATGTCGTGCATTCGATGAACGATGGTCTTTGTGGGCACGTGTTCTTTGCACCAGATGGCTGCAGTCATGGTCCCAACTTCTCCGGCAATGCTGACTATGTTGAATTGGTCTCGACGAGAACCTTTCACAGGTGCTATGTCGAAGCCAAGAATATAGCCTGCCTGATGTGCGCACTCGACATGAACTATGTGATCTTAGAGCGAGAGATTATTAGTGAGAGTTGGTAGAGCTTACCTGGGATACGACATGAATGGCAACTGACACACGCGCCTTCCTGCTTTTTGCACACCTTGCAAATCTCTTGCCATCTGGCTGTCGGGATGGAGCCAATACCTTCTGAAGGCTCTAGTGCCTTGCCGTTGCCGAATTTTACCTCCGGCGTAAAAACTGCGCAAGTAACATGTATCCAGTTGTTGTTTGCAGTGCGTTTCAATGGCTCCCTAGGGTTGACGGGTTTGTTCATCTCCTCTTGCTTATTGCGAAAATAGTCGGCTACCCTTTGAGCATTCTCTCGTTCTACTCTATCGCGCTCGCGGTCCTTTTCCGTTTTCTTCTTATGCGAGACTTTTGGAGGCTCAACAAAGTCCTGTTCCGTGCACTTTATCGAGCAAAGCTTGCACTCGTATTGCTAGAAGGAATTAGCGTGGGATCTGATTCAAATGATTTTCCAACTCACAATGGACACCTGAGGGTTTTTATCGTTCGAGCACATGTCACATGTCCATTTGCTAGGGCTTCGATACTCACTGACGACTCCGTAGCAGTTGCGGTGGACAGTCATGCGACATTCTTTGCAACATAGGTGTTGATCACCCATAGGATCCATCTCACCGCATATTGCGCAAGGCAATTGCTTGGGCTTTGGTGGCTCAGGGGGTGGAGGAGGCGCTGCTGGTTTCTCAGGAGCAATCTTCTTCTTCGGCCCTGATGTGGAAGTTCCACCAGAGTCGATACCAGGGTCGGTAGATTCTCTCTCAGACGATCCTTTGAGCTTCTTTCGGGGAGGTTCAGAGCCGAGAGCAAGGCTCGCCTGTGGTGCGGGAGTCCCGTTCGCTGAAACAGGGGCTGCAGTGGGGATGTTGATCGCCTGGTTCATGACTTCGTTGGCTGCCACGAGCTCCTTCAAAAGCTCTTCATCTATCTTCCTTTTCCAGGCCCTTCCTCCAGCTTGAGCAACCTGCTTCGCTACTTGGTCTATGTCTTCCCACTGAATTGCATAGCGGCGCCAGAGCTCCGCACATCGCCGACATAATGCAACCATGAGTTGCGCACTCTTTTCCTTCCCAGAAGCCTTGTTTCCGGGGTTCTCTGGGATCATGGTGCCAGCAGGTGTGTTGGGAGCTCTTCTCCATTGTCGAGATTCTCGGGTGTTGCAGAACTTGCACTGAAATCGCCTTTTCTTCGCTTCCGCTTTTTCATTGTCGAAGGCGGAATCATCATGCTCATCAGCAACATCGTCTTGCAGTTTACCAGCCGTTGCTTCTGCTCTTTTGGCCTCTTTCTTTCCCTTCCGGCCGGAGTAACCGCCCCATACCCTCTTACCATTTTCCGTTTTCTTCCAAGTATAGTAGAATCGGACAATTTCAGCGGCTGAAACGGTTTTCACATGCTTCTTTATGCTGTGCCATTCGGAGCCAAACTTCGCAACACCGTCTTCAAACTTCTTAAGCTCTGGGCCGCTGAGATCGGGCTCTTTGAATACTGCTTTGTCGGACTTGGATAGTGCCTGGATCGCCTCGTCAGCGTTGTATTTGTTGGCCCGTAAGGTTTGCAAGGCTATATCGAGTAGATTCGTTGACCGGTGAGGGAGTCCCAGCGCGCTTGGAAGATGGGCCCCTACGTCGCGCATGTAGTTATGGATGAGATTTTCGCAAGCCTCTTCGTCGAGGGGTTCGGGACCAGAACCATTGGCAGCTTTGCGCGGTATTTCGTTGGCCTCCGGAAATTTGAACAGTAGCTGACAGGTACTGTTCGGATCACCGTCTTCATAGTCTTCTCCTCGATGTACATACCCCGGAGGCTCGTCCATAACCCACTTCGGTCGCTGTTCTCGAGCGATCTTATCTGCTTCTAAAGCAGCGACGGTGTCTTTGGATAGCTTTGTGTCCTTCTTGTGGCCACCTCCTTTGATATACTTCCGCTTAATCTCGGCCGGCTTCACATACTCTACCGGCCTGCCAGGCCATGCCGGCACATTAGCTTGATGTCGGGGGCCTAGACGTGAACTCGCTCTGGGATAAATTCGGTCATCGTAGTCCAAAGCGTCTTCAACCTTGCAGTGAATGCCAAGATATCTGAACAGCCATAAACTAGCTTGATGAACCTGCTCATTTGTACCAGGATGGAATGCATTCTCGACTTCACATGATACGCTCGGACTTGTTCTCCCAGTTTGGAGAGTATTGTCGATTACTCCAGAATGTCCGTCCTCTTCATCGTTGTACTCGTCGTCGTCGATTTCACCAAAGGGGTCTGCGACATTAGGCGTATTTCGTGCCTCCAGCTTCTTCTCCTGAGCTTTGCTGCATGGTCCACAGGCCCACGCGAACCCGCGCGACGGTTTCTTGAGCAACGGCGGATTCACGCAACTCATATGATAAGTATTGCGACAGACAGCGCAGTCCACAGAGTCGTTGCTATCATGATTAGCCACAATCTACTACGTAGAATTCAGTCTACTAACCTTGCGCAATATTTACTGCACCTCTTACAAGATTTTACAGCGCTAGTCAATTCTTTGCCACGCCCTGGTTCCACGATGATAAACCTCCATCTGTCATCGAGGACTTTCTTCACCTCTATAGGAACATTTATAACCTGACTAGTTGGGATGACATCGTAAAACCTGTGAATATAGCGGTCATATAGCTTCTCGTACCAAAAGCAATCTTTAGTTTTCCTGAGCTCATCCAATTTCTCGACTTCGCTCTTGTGCTTGATCTGACATTTGCCTCGAAGCGCTGTGAGGGGACTAATGTCGGAATGCATGGATGCAAAGACTTGACGTGTATCATTGACTTTGCGGCCGATATCCTTTGGACGATAGTACCAATTGAGCCGAAGAGCATCGATTGGTTGGGAGGGGTCATTGTTGATGTGGAGAAATTCCATGATTCGGCCCAGGTAATATGGTTCACCTGGAGGCTCACAAACAAGATATACGTGATCTACCATATTGTTAGCAGCATAGAGCTATTAAGTAAAGCACATCGAAAGTATCTGAAACGTACCGTTGACCTCGAGTACTGTTCCATCGTCGGCAACAAGTTTTTTGCCCGTCGGGTGCCCGTGACAATCGTCAAATGTAAGCATATTGGAATCCTGAGCCCCACCATTGACTTGTGTAATCAAACTAGTCCCTCGGTTGATACTATGAGCGCCCAAGTTCGCAAGAGGCATCTGAGGCTGGGGTTGGGTAGCTAGAGGGTGATTTGCAGCCTTCCTCTTCTTCGAGGTATGGTGGGGAATCGGCGTTGCCGCTGGATTCGCAGAGAAAGATGACATCCCTGGGATTTGCTCTTTATGGTGGGCTTGCGCGGGGAGATTCTGTTCTGCTTCAATCCCCGTGCCCTTTCGGCTTGCAGCTACAGGTCGCCCAGCATCCGCCGTGATTGCTAACTCGGCTGCCTTGGTCTTGCGTGCAGTACTCTGGTTGGCAGGCGGTGCAGCTTCTAGCTCGATGTCTATTTCCTTGTCCTCTGCGTAGTTTGGCCGTGAGTTTCCTGTTCTGTTGCGAGACCTTGTACCATAAGGAACAGCTGCGCCTGTGCCACTAGCGGTCGTATCTTTTGCAGAAGGATTCGAGGAAGATGAATCGGACTTCGACATAGGTTGCGACTCAGGTGCTCGCGTCTCCACATCATTCACACCAGATGGCTTGTTCGAGAGGGTCGCTGAGGCAGGCTCAGCCGTCGTAGGCGCTACTTCGCCAGACTGCTCACGCCCTAATGTCGGACTCTCCTCCACATCGTCGCGCGGGGACGCATGGGCTGAGCCCGTAGCGCTCGACCGACTGGAAGCATCTCTGGTCATGGCGATTGAAATGGTGCCGGACATCCACGGCACCGTTGTGTGGAAGTTGGAGCGCTTCTCGCAGGACGGATCGGCGAGAAGCGCTGATGTACGAGGCTATCGAACGCGGGAGGTAAGGCTTCGACCCATCAGTGTGCAAACTCAGCGAGATGTATTAGAAAAGAAACGAATGGAGTGTTTGGAGAAAGATTCGCGCTGAAATGCTCTCAGTGCTGGTGTCGTGCACCCAGGATATGGGCCAATAACACCAGAGGTAGACGAGGCTATGAAGTACTGGATGCGTGGAAGTCGTGTGCGAGCTTCGAACTTAGGAAAGAGAATGTCCAGTGGATGATCGGACGATGGTATGTCCCCTTGGCACGGCGGTATGGATTTAAGGGAGCGGCGAGGGTTTTGTTGTGTATGGCATGGGAGTGGGAGTATGGGAAGGAAGGAAGGAAAGTTCGAATGTTCGATGGACAATTTGAGGCGGCGCTCAACGGTGCTACTACGAATACTAACATCTCGCTAGAGGCACTCGCGTTTGTACCGTACCTCCACCACCACCATCTCAACCACAACCACACCCACATGCACGCAACAGATGAGGAGCATCTGCATATCGCCGTCGTCCTGAGCATCTGACCTTGGGACGCGCCCTGACAGCAGCAGGACCTCGCTGCGCTCTTGTTGACAACCGGACTCTCTTGTGTGCGGAAAGTGACCTCCCTTGCAGGATGCGTACCTAGGTATCTCAGGCGGTTGCCATTCTTCCTCGCTCTCTCCTCGTCTCGTGGCTTGCCTGACAGCGAGACTCTAGGCGGCTGCCGAAATTCTACTGTGGTCTCGAGCAAAAAAAGAGCATCTTGACTTTCAAGCAGCAACGCAAGTATCTTGACATCGGAGAACAACATTCGCGGTAGCTTGATGCGGCTGGTTCTTGGTGGTATTCACGTCCTTCGGCGCTAAGGTAAACAGATATGCTTCTTCCATGATGCTCCATACTTCATTCCGGTACACAATCCGGAATATTATACCAGCTTCAAACCCGCATCTCAGAGAGATATCTATATCAACATCATATCACTGCTGCATGCCGCTTAGAATATTTTGGGCCAGCCGTTCATCTACAGTCTCGGACGTTCGACAACGCCCGTCTTCCAAGCACATCATGAAGTGCTATACTCCTGTTTCATTCATCTATACCGAGGAAGTTCTGCACTGGCCGGTCAGGCTCGCACGATCCAGATTACCAGTATTAATAGCCCACTGGTTCAGGGATGTTGCAAGATCCCCGAACCAGTGTCTAAATCATCAGAAGTGCCTTCCACGAAGCGGTAGCCTGCCGGGTAGACTTATTCGAGGAAGCGGGCTCCATTCGCACGTAACCTTACTGGTACGTGTGTCGATCGACATGCTTCGTACATTGAGCCAGGTGCTCCGATCTGAAACCGCAGCGATCCTCAGCGGCTCTCATCCTTCGCCCGTGGATGGCGGTGCCGGTGTCTTTGCCTTTGCCTGCTGGTAAACAACAAGCGATCTCGGTTGTGGCCATCAATCACACTGCGGTTCCGTGTCCGTCTCGAAAAGGAGGAGAGAACATGCCGGGTCCCCACGGCCCCAAAGCACGCGGAAAGAGAAGGCCGTCCACCTCAGGACGGGATATGGTTGCTTGTCCACAGGCGGTGCGATCAAAGGCTTCACGGCGTCAGACGGGCCTGTCGCGCGATGTGGCGCATACGAAGAAGATCATGAGCTGCGGGGCACTGCCAGGAACCTGGTGAAGCTGGTGAAGCTGGTGAAGCTGGTGAAGCTGGCGAAGCCTCCGTGCCGATCCACGGTGTGCCTCGAGAGGAACGTCGGGGGAGTTTAACAATCCCATCATCGTGGAGAAAGATCGAGACGGCTGGGCGGGAAGTGCAGACGTCGGCATGTCGGAGCCACGCCGAGGGGAGCTCGCAGCTGTTGCCCCGATAACATGTCATCCTGTACCGACCTGGCCTTCCCTCCCCCGTAGGTCTCGCATCGCGGAGATACCGCACGTGACATGGTGTGTTCCGGAGTTTTCTCGGACCTGGTAGACCCCAAATCCGCGCGATACCTCGATTGGGCAAACCCCGTCCAGCTACCCGATCTGGCAACAACAAAATAGAAATGCTGCACTTGGGCGTCTCCTCTTCTCGCAGATAAGCCTCGCCCTCGCCCCCGCGTTCTCACGATATTGCTCGGCCGAGCCCTGACGAGGCTTCATGCTTGCTTTGCTTGGCCGGGATGCTCCCTTGGTCGGCACGCCGAGTGGCTCTGAATTCTGACGTCGCCCCGCGCATAGCAGCAGAATGAATGTCAACAGAAGTACTGGTGTATACCACACAACAAGCGTCGAGCTTGCGAGGGCGGCTCACACGACGCTTGCTCGTGTTGCTCAGAAACGAACATTCGACGACTACTGCAACGCGCAGAGAGATGGCAACGCATCCAGACCAGCAGATCTCGCCAGCCGAGTGGAATTTCGTCGACCAACAATTCACCGTGACCACAGTTTGGGGACCTTGAATGCCGGCAAGATTCATGATGTCGCCGACCCATGCCTCGGTCCATCCGAATATTCTCAGAGGAGAACGCTCGCTCTGACCCCAACACCAGCATCAAACCCCATCCTAGATCTATCGCATCCTTCTTACGGACTGCCTAAGCAGCTTGTCACCAACCTTGCATCCCTCGGCATCAGATCTATCTACCCATGGCAATCCGAGTGTCTGTTGCGAAGCGGAGCCCTAGGCGGAGGGAACAATCTTGTCTACACTGCTCCTACTGGAGGAGGCAAATCACTTGTCGCTGACGTGTTGATGTTGAAGAAAGTGCTAGACAATCCTGGGAAGAAGGCCATGCTTGTCCTGCCGTATGTCGCTCTTGTCCAAGAAAAGCAGCGCTGGTTGAGGAAAGTTGTCGACGGCCTCGTGATAGCCTCTGCCTCGACCCGTGAACGATCAACGGTGTGGAGAAAGCGTGGCGACGAGGATTCCATTCGAGTGGTGGGATTTTATGGAGGGAGTAAAACGAAAGCGTCATGGGATGACATGAACATTGCCGTCTGCACCATTGAAAAGGTAGCTCTTGTTGCTAGGCGTGGTGGTCGAACGAAGGTTGACCTGAGCACAGGCCAACGCACTTGTAAATGCTGCCATCGAGGATCTTTCAATTTGGAAACTTGGCGTGCTAGTCATGGATGAACTTCACATGATTGACGACGAGAGCCGCGGTTATATCCTGGAACTTATAGCAACGAAGCTCCTCAGCTTAGGCCTTGACGAGAAGGTCCAGTTGATCGGGATGAGCGCAACTTTGAATGTATGTAAGCCCGCTATACACCGTGGGCGCAGGCATAATGATTCTCCCAGAACGCAGATTTATTAGCGAAATGGCTCAGGGCAAAGTTCTACATTTCCAGGTACAAACCGGTCCCGGTCGAGGAATATCTTGTCTTCGACAACGCTGTTTACCCAGCTTCGAGTTCGAGTAGGTTTTACAAGACAGCTACGCAGCTTAATGCCCAAACTGAAGGGGCGTCTTCGCAGGTTCTGCCTCAACTATCTAGACTCATTGAACAGTCACTGGAGAAGGAGCTCAGCAATTCATTGATAAATGCAGTAGTATCACTAGCGAATGAAACAGCCAGGGGAGGATACGGCGCGTTGGTCTTTTGCAGCAGCCGTATTGGTTGCGAGAAGAATGCAGCCTTAATCAGTCAGGTACTACCACGTCCCGAAGAGATCGATCCCTTGGTCATGGACAAGCGAAGAGATGTCTTGAACTATCTTAGGAGCACGACCACGGGGTTGGATAACCTCTTGGAAAAAACAATTCCGGTCGGAGTTGCTTTCCATCGTAAGTCCCCTTAAGGCCATTGCGGTATACTACTGACCAATGCTGATGAGAATGGCAGATGCTGGGTTAACCACGGAAGAGCGTGAGATTGTCGCCACAGCTTACGGTAAGTCCCATCTACTCAAAGAGGTTTACAGCCCAGCCACTCCCAGATGCATGGATGTCTCATGACCGCTCGAAAGTCTAGCTTCTCCTAGAACTGTATAAAAGCGTCATACTGACTCGTAGATCTTGGCGAATAGATGAAGGCATTATCAAAGTTATTGTCGCAACCTGCAGTTTAGCTGCTGGGATAAATCTACCGGCCAGAAGGGTTATTCTCCATGGCGCACGAATGGGGGCCGACTTAGTTGGGCCATCTATGCTGTAAGCTCTGACTTCGTTGGTGTTGGTGTCTCACCAATCTGATTTTGTAGTCGACAGATGCGAGGTAGAGCGGGCCGCAAGGGTAAAGACGAGATCGGAGAAACGTATCTTTGCTGCCTGAAGAGTGACCTTGAAGCTGTCACAGAACTGATGGATGCAGTGCTACCCAGTGTAGAGAGCTGTCTATTGCCTGGTAAAAGGGGTGTCAAAAGGCAAGTCAATCCGCTCAACATGTCATCACAAAGCCGACCGTTTATAGGGCGTTGCTCGAAATCATGGCCACTAGACTTGCGACAAGCCAAGAATCCACCGACGACTACATCAAGAACACCTTTCTGTACCATTCCATAGATCACAATTATCTCGCAGATATGGTTAAATCGACTGTAGACGAGCTGGAAGAAAACGAACTTATCAGAAAAGGCCCGGATGCCGAATATGCTGCAACCTTACTCGGTCAAGCAATAGTAGCGTCGTCGTTGACCCCAGAAGATGGACTTTTCGTCTTCCGCGAATTGCGCAAGGCTTTGCAGGCCTTTGTTATGGATGGTGAGATGCATGTCTTGTATTTATTTACCCCCGTGCAGGCAGCGCAGACAAACATCAATTGGCAGATATTCAGCAATGAAGTAGAGCGACTTGATGAGAGTAACTTGAGAGTCTTGGGCTTCGTAGGGCTTAAACCTCTCGCGATCATAAAGTTGTGAGTAAATCTAAGACGTTTTGGACGTCCCGAATTGACAGGCGTGATAGGGCGCAAGGGGGTCCTATGAAGGAATCAACGCCCGGAGAGATAGAGATGGCTCGTATTTACAGACGATTCTATGCGGCTTTGCAGCTTCGTGATCTGTGTAATGAAATGCCGGTCCATGCTGTGGCTCGGAAATACGACCTTCCCCGTGGTACTGTACAGAATTTAGCACAGATGTGCCATGGCTTTGCCGCGGGTATGATCAACTTTTGTGAACGGATGAACTGGGGCTCCCTTGCAGCCGTCCTAGACCATTTTTCAGATCGTCTAAAAGCCGGTATGTCTGCGTAAGCTATTTGAATTCTATAGAGGCTAACCAAGAGCCAGGTGCTCGAGCAGACCTCCTCTCGTTAGCTAAAATCACGTATATTAAGAGCCGAACAGCTCGGGTCTTCTGGGAGAATGGCTTCAAGTCAGTGGCGGCTCTGGCCGCAGCAGATGTTAATGACATCCTGCCGATCTTGCTGATGGTAAGTCGAATACTGAATGTCACCTTGTCGATTATGTAATGAGAGTCTGCGAACAGGCGCAACCGAAGAAGCCGAAACTCGCCTCTCATGATGAAGCAAAATATCTCGAGAAGCTCAAATCCAAGGCTGCGATTATCCTAGATAGTGCAAGCAAGACATGGGGTGAGCGACTATTCTTCCACGTACGGCATACCAACGCTGATTTTCTCTGCAGAGCTGCAAATGCGGCAGGATCTTGAGGAAGAGGAACTGGAGTAGACAGGATGTTATCGTCTTCGACTACGCGCGCGCAAAAGCGCTGCGAATTCATAACCCTGCAATGAGAGCCATTTGAGAAAGATTGCAGTATCGAATGTAGAGCTGGGAGACGACCTTGTTGGGGACTGTTAAATTACGAAGCTCTTCCCACAGACCGAGCGTCTTGGGCAAAGAAATCACTAATCTGGGTCGAATGATCTCGGTAGGAAGTTCATTGACACAAGCATCCTTCAGAACGCACTATAAATCACCTATTTTTGAGCCTAGGTCAAGTACCAATGAAGCCATTAGTGCTTGGCTGGTTTTAGGTGAAGCGATTATCCTCCTTGCGTGGATCGAAGGACAGGACTGAGAATAATGGTGCCAGCCATTATGTGGACGTTGCACATGGACAGCGGGTATGGGTTATCAGGCTCGGGTCTTGGTAGTACTGACGAATGTTGGAGGCCGGTATCTTCCAGACCAAACACTCTGTACGTGACCCTATCATGACCGTGGCCTCTGAAAGCATCAGAACATGAACTTCTATGCTATGTCTTTACACCCCGTGCCGGAAACATTCATGTGCTATGAAAATTCGAATGAAGAACGAATTACAGACGCCAAAAAATGCTTCGTTGTTCTATGCTAATAACTCGCTCATATGATTAAACATTTAGAGGGCAAACCGCAAGGACCTTCCTTGTCCTTCCCCTCTGGCTGCTGAGTTTCTCCATTTGCCTTTGGTGTACCTTGGGTCGGTTGCGCAATACCATCGTTCTGGGATTTCGATATCGGCTCCGACTTTCCCCCGACTGCCCCGTCTTTTGGGCCATCTAGTCAAGCAAAGTTGACCTTGGAGACAGCCAATCCAAATTGCTCTCCTTGGATCGTTGCAACCTCGAGTTCGAGTGCAGACGGCATGCGGGAGCCATCAGCAGCCTGAACATGGTCAGCTAAATCCAGTCTAGTATGCCAAGAAGGGGATGTTGGCTTACGGTGAAGGTTCCAGCTCCCCAAGGAGAACCGCCACGGATCTCAGCGAGGTTCGCGAGTTGACCGAAGGTATGCTTGTATCCAAGTGGGACCTAGCTATTATCAGAAAAGTTGAGTTGCATATATTCATAATGCTCACATAGACGATGCCGTGGTGGGTCAAGGTTGACATAGCTGCAATGACGGTACTCTCCTGTCCACCACCCTGGGTTCCGGTGGAGACAAAGACGCCAGCATACTTGCCCCAGAAACCTCCAGAAGACCATTGACCTCCCGTGGTGTCCCAGAATGCCTTCCACTGTGCCGGGAAGTTACCGTAACGGGTGGGGATGCCGAAGAGGAAGGCATCGTAAGATTCGAGTGTCTTGGCGTCAACGATTGGGTAGTCAGACTTGGGAGGAGCGTGCATCTGTGAATTGTACGTGAGCATGTTATGGGAAGCTAGAGAGCAGAGGGGGGAAGGAACCTTAGTCAGGACCTCCTGGGGGAGCGTCTCAGCGACTTGGTAGATATCGGCCTCAATACCGGCCTTCTTCAAGCCGGCCTTTTCGGCTTCGGCAAGGGCTTTGATGTGCCCATACCTGCCCAACGAACAGGAGTCAGCATATAAATCCCATAGGTTTCGCAAAGTAGAGCTGCATGTGCGGCGAGCAGTGGTGCATGGGTTCTCGAAGTCAATCCACGGCTATTGCGGAAGACAGCCACAGAGCAAGGATGTTTATCCGAGAAGGAGAGACCTACATGGAGTCTATGTGATAGTCAGCAAGTGAAGCTCAAGATGGGTCTGACTGAGGCCAATTGAGGTTGGCTGATGCGATTTGGAGACGGCGCGGGGTATCTTGACGGATTAGATATGAACCACTACTCACAGAACACGATTGCGACCTTGGGCGCCATTGTGGGATTGACACTGTTCGGAAAGGAATTGGGAAATGGATTGAGTCGCGATGAAGCAGAGAGGAGTTGTTGCTTGCGAAGTAGTACTGTTCGTCGTTGGGGATGGGAGTGGGAAACGCAAGAGGAACGGGGATGGGAGTGATACTATATATCTCGTCCGCGGTTGAGCTCGCCCTCGCCCTCGCTATCGCGACATGGGCAGCTTCAATCGGGTGCTGCGGCGCTACGGCGGGAGGTGGCTGGGCGAGCTGGGTGGTACCCCTCCCCTCCCCTCCCCTCCCCCTCTCCTCTCCCTCTGCGCCCCACCTGCAGTACCTGGAAAGTGGAACCGGCGAATGGGGAGGGGACCAACCCTGGCCCGCCCGCGTCGGGCCTAGCGCGCCGCTGTGCTGTGATTACACCATCTTATTCAGCAAACCGTCATGCCCCGCCAGGGCCCATCACCAATGCTCACCAATGCTCCCCAATGCTCCCCAATGCTCCCCAATGCTCTCCAAGACTCCCCCATTCTCACCAATGCTCCCCAATGCTCCCCCCCATGCTTGCCAAATCATCAGTCAGATTCATGTCCGCCTCCCCTAAGCAGCCAACGCGGCCCCGGCGTGAAACACGGCGGCTGAGAGTGCACCAATCGGCGCGCGCCTGGCGAGGGGAAGGGCGGCCGCTTTCAAATCATTATCAATTGATCGAAAGATCATCGAAATGGAAAGCAGAGACATGGCGTCGGATCGTCTCCTGTTACCCATCCTCGCCATCTATAGCTATGGGAAGTCTCGGGAGGCCTATCTGATCGGGAGGTGTCGTCCTCGGGGTAGATGATGCGGATCTCGCCCTCCAGTAGCCTCCCTCTGGATGCCCGCGGTCATCGGCTGGAGGAGGCCTTCGTATCCATGTCTCGTTGGCGGTATACTTGTATTCTCCCACCGGCGAAGAAAATTCACCACTTTGGACCGTCAGAGCCTATGAGCACATGCTGCTTCCGCATTGGGCGCGATGCAGCTCGGAGCCCCGACGACGATTCGTCCAAAGAGGAGCAGCAATTCGAGTGGCCGGCATTGAGGATTGCGATGTGCAACAAACATGGCATTTGGGGGCTGCGCATCGTGTTCATTGGCCCACAAATCCCGAAAACCTCGTGCATCAAGCCACTCAGGGGGCGTCTGCCTCGAATTTGATTCGACCGCTCAGCCTTGAATGTCGAGAGGCACGTGACACCGTGCAGTTCGCCGGCGGTCGCGGTTGCAGCCACGGTCACGGTCACGGTCACGGTCACGTTTTCGACGAGGACTCTTCCGGATCCATCCCCAACCCACCGACCGCCCTATCCCGTCTGCAGCCCCTCTCCCGCGGCGAGAAAACCTGATGCTGGTCTCATCTCGACATCGCCGAGTCCTTGTACCTCGCCCAAGTGTCGCATACCGTCCCATTCGATGTCTTCACAGAGCTAATTTTCGACCTCGTCTACGGTTGCAATACGCGGCGCCCACCCATCGACCTTGGCGAGTTCCGAATAGGGGAAAGAAGACTCAAACCTCCCTCGGACCCAACGACCTGGCCCGGAGTTCAGCGCCTCTAGAGCCTTTGAAGCTCGAAAATGATACCCCATATCCAACCGTGATATTGCAAGCGCGGAATAATATGCGCAAGTTCGAAAATTGTGTTCTGCTGACGCGTGTTGGGGGCTTCTACGAAATGTACTTCGAACATGCAGAGCAATATGGTCCTCAGTTGAACTTGAAAGTGGCGTCCAAGAAAGCGGGTCCTGGCTTCGTCTCCATGGTATGTTTCCGTGCTCCAACGCTGGATATTTGCTCACTCTCTAGGCTGGGTTCCCATTTCTACAACTCGATCGTTACCTGAAAATTCTTGTGCAAGACCTTAATCGCTATGTTGCGATAGCTGAGGAGTTTCCCAATGATGCATCCAGTCAGTTCAAGGCCGGGGGCTTGATGCATGATCGACGAGTGTCAAGGGTCGTCACTCCCGGGACTCTGATCGACGAGAATTTCATGGATCCTTTCAGCAATAACTACGTCCTGGCTATCCACGCTGGCAGCAATTCAAAGAACCAGTCTATTCACGAATCTATCGGACTAGCGTGGCTTGACCTATCTACTGGACATTTCTTCACTCAATCTACAACCCTGGCCATGTTGCCTGCCTTCATGGCGCGCATTGGAGCTCGAGAGATTGTCTTAGGGGAAGACCTCAAGGCGTCGAAGGACCATGGCATCTTTACTGTTCTTGTCGAGGACCACCATCTCATCACGTATACGAATGTGACCAAAACGAAAGGCATCTCAGAATGGGGTCCGATGTTGGAGTCGCCAGTTTCTGCTCGGTTGGCCGCCGAATTCACAGCCCAAGAAGTAGCGGCTGGCAGTGCTCTCCTCCAGTACGTGGAGACTCGACTACTTGGCGAGAAGATAAAATTGCAGCCTCCTGCGCGGCAGCTAGACGTCATGGGAATAGACAAGAATACCATGCGAGCTCTAGAGATAAGGAAAACCATGAGGGACGGCCTTTCAAGGGGCAGTCTACTGCACACAGTAAAGCAGACTGTCACTAAAGGCGGCGCAAGGTTGTTGGAGCATTGGCTTAGTTAGTACATCGTGGCGAAAAGAGAGGCGATGGCTAATATTTCTTCTAGGTTCCCCGTCAACCTCAGTAGATCTTATCAATGCTCGACTGGACCTGGTAACACATATGTTAAAACACGAAAGACTGCAAGAGCGGCTGGCAACCCTTCTGAGACGGAGTCACGACTCTCATCGCTTGCTGCAGAAGTTCGCCTTCGGTCGAGGTGATGCTGATGATCTTCTAGCGTTGTTAGGCACTGTATTCGCTACCCAAGAGCTCGTATCAACCTTGAGGCGGGATGATGCTGGGGAAGCATGCATCCAAAGCATGGTATCTCGAATCAACCTTGATGGCCCAATTGCTCTTGCGAATTCAATCAAGGAGGCTATCGACGAGGATGGCCTAGTGCGGCAACACCGCATCGAGGATAGCCAGGCTGGAGAAATGCAAGCTTTGACTCAAGAAACCGTTGTCTCGGAAGGTTTGAACGAGGATTTGAACATTCTTCCAAAATCTGCTCGCAAGAAGAAACCTACCTCCATAAGAGAATACTATCTTAACGACGCATGGATTATGAAACCATCTGCGAGCCCGATCCTGAAACGTCTTCACGCAGCTCTCGCTACCCTGGACACAGAGAAAGAGGCTCTGGGCGAAGCACTCTGTGAGCGTTTCGGCGCCTCAAGCCTCACCCTACGCTTCTCCCCTGGTCTTGGATATATCTGCCATGTGAAAGGCAAAGATGTCAAACTTGATCTTTCCACACTCCGGAGTGTCAGTTCCAGCAAAAGCACGAAATCATTTCACCATCCTGAATGGACACATCTTGGAGAACGAATTGACCAATGCAAGATCCACATCCGATCCGAAGAGCAGCGAGTCTTCAACAACCTCCGCGAGCAAGTCATTCACAACATCATCAAACTACGCCGGAATGCTGCTGTGCTCGATGAGCTTGATATAGCCTGCTCCTTCGCAACGCTTGCGGCAGAAAGGCGTTGGACTCGACCAATTCTAAATCAGACGCAATCGCACAAGATTGTGGGCGGACGTCATCCGACTGTTGAAGGAGGTCTTGAGGAAGAAGGACGGACTTTCGTTGCGAACGATTGTTTTGTTGGAGACGCCCAACGAACATGGTTCATCACAGGCCCTAATATGGCAGGCAAGAGCACGTTCCTGCGGCAAAATGCATTGATTACGATTCTCGCACAAGTGGGCTCCTACGTTCCCGCCGAGTACGCCGAGATAGGGATCGTGGATCAAATTTTCAGTCGAGTTGGGTCTGCAGATAACCTTTACAAAGATCAGTCGACATTTATGGTGGAGATGCTTGAAACCGCTACTATCCTCAAGCAAGCTACTCCAAGATCCTTTGTTATTATGGATGAGATTGGAAGAGGGACTACGCCAAGTGATGGGACTGCTGTGGCTTTTGCCTGTTTGCACCACTTGAACACTGTAAACAAATGCAGGGCCTTGTTCGCGACACACTTCCACGACTTGGCGGATATGCTCAAGGATGAAGGCATCGATAGGGTTGGATTTTATTGTACGGACGTCCTTGAGGACGAGAAGGGAGATGGGTTCAGATACGTGCACAAGTTGAAGGAGGGGGTCAATAAGCAGAGTCATGCTCTCAAGGTGGCGAGATTGGCAGGGCTACCGGAGGACGCGATTGCGGCAGCGAGAAAAGTTCTGGAAAGGGTGTAGGATCTATGTAGAATAGTTAGCGTGGAGTCTAGATACCATGTACACATATCGAGAAATTGTAAGAATAGGCAGTCAGGAAAAAATTAGAGTTGTTATTTTTGGTCTTCAAGGAGCGGCCTCCATTAAGGGTTAAAAAGCTTTTGATTTTAATCATCATTTTGCAAGGGAAGGCTGATTCGAGGTAAAAGTAGATTGAACTGACCTTTTGCTTGTACTGGACTTATTGCACCTCGTGTGGTTGTCAGTGTCACATCATACCAGGTCACTCATGATCCCAAAGAAATGTAAATTCCCATGTGCCGTGAAGCTACGTTAGAGTATTTGCATGTGGAGTATCAGCGTGTGCTCTATGTGATTCCGTGATCGTGTCGTGACCCTCCCCGAGAATCTCATCAAACTATGCAAGACTAAGGCTCACTTAATCGAACAGACCTCCGAATCCCTCGTCACCGGACTCCTCGGCCTCTTCCTCTTTCTCCTCTTCCTTCTCCTCGGTGGCGGCTGGGGCATCACCTCCTGCAGCTGCAACAGGAGCAGAGGAGGCGTAAGCATCGGGGTTGGCAATGCGGTCTTTCAACTCCTCTATCTCGGGCCAGCCGTACTCAGTCTCAACGGCAACGGCCAAAACCTTCTTGTAGCTGTTGACAATGGAGTGAATGACCGAAGGAAGGGTTGGGAAGTTGGCAGCCAAGGAGATACAAGCAATGGTGGTGATCGCGCTGGTGAACGACTTGAGAAGTTGGGCCTCTTCAATATCGAGAACGCTTGGTGGGAAGGTGTTACCCTGGTCATAGACCTGGGAGATGCCCATACCGTATGTGAATGGAGAGATGTTCAACATATTGAGAAGAGTTGCCTCGGAAGCTCCGACCTTGCTACCAGCCTCGACGAGCTTAAGATCGGTCGTAATTTCAATGGTACCACGAGCAATCTTGGTTGGGACACCTAGAGCCTGGAAGAAAGAGGTCTTTCCGGGTTCCATACCAGTGTTACCAGCAGGGATGTAAACATCGGCGGGAGCAACAGCACCGGCTCTAGCAGGTGCAGCAACCTTATTGGCGAGAATCTTGTCACGAATAGTCTTGAGGTCGCCGTTGGTGAAGACGAAACCGACGTTGCCCTTGACGAAAGGAAGGAGACGCTCGTACTCGGGAGTATCGGAGATGAAGCCCTTGATGGCACGACGGACCTGGAAGTAGAAAGATTAGCATGCGTGCGACCTTGTTGATGCGCAAGTGTCGCTCACCATGGTGTTCTTGCCCATCAAAACGACGCCCTCGCCACGAAGTGCCTGTCGAATCTCGTGCATCTGCTGGGAGCTGACATTGTCAACGGTAACGATGAAGATGCTACTGTATTCCTCGAGGAGACCTTTGAGCTTGTCGAAGTAGCCGGCCTTGTTTTCTGACTTGCCCCCCATATCTTCTTATGATGAAGGCAGGATGTTTAAGGGTCAAGTTTGCGATTGTGTGTTGGGATGTCCTCGAGATTGAGAAGTTCGTTGTTGCTTAGATGTGAAATCTTAGGGCCAGAATATTTCGCGATATTGTCATGTTCTGTGTGGGCCGCGCTAGTGTTCGGCTAGCGACATGGATCTGGCCCGAACCCCTGCTCGAACTTTTCTATATCGAAGCACTTGTGCTTGTGAGGCCTTAAATTCGACGAACATGCACATTTCTACCATTTTATGCTATTTGACTTTTCGAGGCTCGAAGTGCCACAAATAAAGCGCCACTTTTTACTAGCGAATATGCAGATGCCATACCAGTGTATGTCAAAGTGCGGAGACATTCTTGTTGCAGCCAGAGGGTCGAGCATAGATTCATTCCGGCTTCAGGACGGGTCACTACTATCGACATGGAGATGCCCTTTGACACAAGATAGCCAGGATATCAAATTTCCTGGAGGTGCCAGAGAAATTTCCACCAAATTGGTTCCCCAGACGTTGGAGTCATCTTCAGTCGAAATTGCTCTGGACGCAGCATCTCCCCCAGCAAAGAAACGGAAGCTTTCGCAATCCGGAGGAAGCACTAGTCAACCCGAGGCAAAAAACGGAAAGCACAGACCGAACAATAGATCTGCTGCTGTTGCGAGTGGTTTGGACGCTCCAGCGGTTATTGCCTTGGCCTCGACAACCAATGGGCGGCACGTGATTGCCGTGACTGGTGAGGATAAAAGCATTCGAGTATTCGAAAATGTAGTGAAAGATGGCACCCAGCAGCTAAAACAACTAAGTCAGCGGTAGGTGCCGATATTCTTTGAGATAAATTGTTTCTTCCCTAACAGATAACAGTAACATGCCGAAGCGGCCTTGTAAAGTTGTCATCACCGGCGACAACTCCACTATAATCAGCGCAGACAAATTCGGGGATGTGTATGCCCTCCCTCTCCTGCCGTCAGATGATCCCATCATATCGGAGTCGCAGACTCCAGAGCCTGCATCCTCCAAACCATTCGTTCCAGCAGCAAACGAACTCACAATCCACTCTCAAAGGAATCGAAAGGCGCTCGAAAATCAGAAGAGGCACGGCAACAAGGCCCCTGAAAAGTCCGAACCTACCTTTGAATATAAGCTATTGCTTGGCCATGTTTCGATGCTTACTGATGTCGCGCTGGTTACTTCGAGCAAGAAGAGTTATATGATAACTAGCGATCGTGACGAGCATATCCGAGTCTCTCGCGGCATCCCACAGACTCACATGATTGAAGGGTTCTGTCTTGGTCATACCGAGTTTGTGAGTCGCTTGTGTATCCCCCAGAGTAGGCCCGACATCCTCATCTCAGCCGGGGGCAACGACGAGATTTTTGTCTGGAGATGGAAGTCTGGTAAATTGATCTCAAAGACGAACCTTAGAGAGCACGTCGAGGCACTGGAGATGAAGTTGGGTGGAGATGAGCCGGTCAATGGGTTAACAGAGCCCTTGAAAATTGCCGTATCCGGTCTATTCCATACAAGAGCATATGTCGATGATCATGTGTTGGACTTTATCATTGTCACCTGTGAAGGGTGCGTCTCAACGCTATGCAATGATGAATAAATAGTGGCAATGAACTAACATGCGTATAGTGTCCCAGCATTGTTCCTTTTTAGGCTCAATGTCGACGAAAACAAACTTCAAGGCGTTCAGATCATCGAACTGCCCGGGAACCCGCTGGCAGTTGTCACCGAAGGTTCACTTCCAATAAAAGGTAGCGCGAAGGATGTCATTGTGTCCATTGACACGGTACATCGGCCTGGATCGACAACCAACAGTAGAACTGATACTCTGGGAACAGAAAAGGCTTTACTAGGATTCCATTTTTGGGACGTGGGTCTTGTTCGTAGTGATGCAGCATTTGGTGAACCAGGAGAGGTGGACGAGAACCCGTTGCGTAGCGGTGATACTATGAGTCGGCTGAACAATCTACTGTACAACTTGGAAAACTTGCGGAAGAGGGACGGTGATGGTCAAGAGGAGTGACACCAGATGTTACGCGTTGGCTGTGATGAATTCATTCCAAGGACTTCTGGCTACAAAGGTTCTCTGCTAGGAGCTTCTAAGGAGACTTAGACATGCAACGTCTCTATTTTGCGTTGGCATCTCGCTCCTTAATCTATAGGTCCTACACCTAAGACATTCCCATTTCTTCTTTTTTTCTCATATATACTTCGGTTCCAAATATGGACGATCATCTCCACAGTCTTCGCGACCTCTGGACCTTCCACACTTCGAATCATTCTCACTGCCCAAGCAGCCCTCGCATGAGGCACTGCCTTGTCAAATTCCATCCGGAGATTAATGCTCGCATGTGTTATCGCTCTTGTGATATGATGGTTTAGAGCTGCATTATGCCTGCGCAGATAGTAGAGGCATTGCGTGACATTGCGAAGAACGACTCTGTGCGGTCGTGTCTTGCAATAAGCAAAGGCGATGGTCATTCTCACAAGAAGATCAGCTATTTTGGGCGTCAAAGACTTCCCGTGCCTCATATCGGAAACTGCAGGCCCAACACGAAGGTGAGGAGGCACTCGAGGACGAGGCATTCGTTGATAGATTCGAATATTCATAATCCCCCAAATTTCTCGCGGGTTGACACGAGAGCTGTTGATCATGGACAGTATGAAGTTGGGGCAGTTTTCGGGAACCAATTTCTGGTGCCGGCCACGCATGATCCTGCAGATCTTGAGTATCCTCAGCGCAAGGAGAGGGTTGTACGTGCTCGTAGCCTCGATAATTAGACTACATGATGCCATAGGCATTGTCATTTTGAGCTGCTTCATATGGGAGATAGTGTTGTAGATTGTATCATATTGTCCAACTTCAAGTAGCATCTTAAAAAGCTGCTCTCGTTTAAAGAGCCGAAGCTTTTCCTGCCGTTGCCTAAGCAAGGCAAATAAACTTGCAAATCCGCTGTCGCCTTTCGAGATGAGATGACGAAACTTCTGGTTAACCTGGCCTGCCTCCCGGAGCCCGCCTTGGCTAGTCCAATGCTGAAGAATAATGGCACTCATGATGTTTTGTTGGAGAGGCGGCCCAGAGGCATCCATGAGTTTCCAGGTCGACAGGAAAAGTCTCTCCTTCGCATTTGGGACTTGTGACACAAGTGAGAGCCATGAGTATCTTATATCCAAAGGAAGCCTTTGATTGCTCTTGTAGGATTGGGATAAACAATGTGAAGCCCCCCGTATGATGCCTCCCAGAGCCGTTGGAGGAAGGTACAGGAGTACTTCAGCAAGCGTTGCAGGGAATGAATTCAGTATACTCTCAGGACTCTCCGCTTTGTGAATTTCACAAGGAACTGATTTTGCACTCGTCTGCAGTATATTGGAGCCGGAAGCAACTCGAACCAAATCTTGATCGAGGGTTGTATAGCAATGTGATCGAGAGTTGATAGAGCAATCCTGAACCCAGTGGAGTATAATCTTCTCTACTACAGAGCCTATTGCTGGCGCTGTTTCCCGAAACTGACCCAGAGAGAGGGTGGCTACAATACCAAGAGCTAATTCCTGCATCTCCGATGTTACGGGGAGCTGAGATAGTAAAAACATTAGTCGTGTGATGATAGCGTTTCCTAGTTGATCCGTTCCAAGGATTCTGCAAGCCACGAGTCCTTCCCAGGTGGCTCGGTAGAATAACAGACGTTGGGTTGCAGCTTCACTCGGGAAGGTATGGCAAAGGTCTTTCGTTATGCCTCTCACAGCGGCGAGGATTCCGGACTCTGGAAGTAAGCCGAGCGTGAGACTGTGCTTGAAATGCTGGTTGAAGTCGCTGCAGAGGGCTGCCAATTCATTGGGATGGCACTCTTTCATCTTTCGACGGAATGATAAGATGTCCTTAAAAATGGATGGCTTAGTTGTGCTCTTAGACACAGGTTCCACACTAGTGTGTTCATCGACAGTCTCTTCTGACTTGTTGATCCACCCCTGCAGCCCTGATAACCATGGAAATGGTAAAGCAGACACTCTCGGACCCGATTCCTGCCTTCTTGGGGCTTGCCACTGCCATTGAGATCTGTCCACCTCCCAAAACGAGGGCCATAGTGATGGGATACTGTGCAACGGGGTTGGAAAGGCTTCAGAAAGGTGTGCCATACGTCTTTTCCCCATTCGTCGTCGGCTTTCTAATGGACCTGGTACGAAGCTCCCATAACGTCTGCTAGTTCTCGAACCACGAACAAACCGCTGCCATTCACGTCGAAGAATGTCATCGCAGACCCATATTGACTCCAAAGATATCGGACCGCGTCGTTGCACTGCTCCCTGGCAGGCGAGAGATCGGGGAAGCATAGATTATCGAAAAGAGTACTTCATTTCCTTTATCGTGCACGATGGAGATCGCCAGATTTGGACAAAAAATGGCCGCATCCGAGGGGACGAATAGCATAAACGTGGTGTCGAAATCCTCATGGGCCGGGGTTGTAATGTGTAGAACAAATGCTTGGAGATGGAGATGAAGATACAGCTCCAAGCTCTTTCGGACGGAATTGGCGCCTGAGCTGCGTGTTGTCTAATTGAGGCATCAATGTAAGCCCTGCTTCCAGGGGCCCCTGCTCTCGCCTAACTGCTTTAGAATCAAGCTCATGTGTCAGGAACCAAAACCTACTTGGACGCTTTCTGCAGCCTCGGCGGGGTCACAGTCATGTGGGATAAATACCACCACCTGCCCAACAAGATCATCCAACTTACACAATGGACACCGTGCATAACATGGCTCATCAATTCAAGCCTCTGCAGAATGATCTTATCCTTAGAACGGCATGGGGTGAGTTCGGTATCATATTCCAATTGTTGAAGTTTTACTGAAGCTTTGAAGGACAGAAGGTAGAGAGACCGCCTATGTGGGTGATGCGTCAAGGTATGCAATTCGCCCTTTTTATATTTTGCTTTACGTGCTCATGCTGAATATAGCTGGACGATACCTTCCTGAATATCACGAAGCAAAAGGCCAGCACGATTTCTTTGAGTGTTGTCGTTCTCCGGAAATCGCATCGACCTTGACACTTCAACCAATTGAGCGATATGCTGGACTTGTCGACGCTGCCATTATCTTCTCCGATATTCTCGTCATACCTCAAGCTCTCGGAATGACTGTTGAGATGGTTGACAAGAAAGGCCCACATTTTCCGAAGCCCTTGAAGTCTCCAGAAGACGGTCAATATGCCGAAGTTCTCAACAAGAAGGTTGATGTTGCTGCCGAATTGGATTACGTCTACAAGGCTATTACTACGACAAGACATAAGCTGAAAGGAAGAGTTCCCCTGTACGGATTTTGCGGAGCTCCATGGACTTTATTCTGCTACATGGTCGAAGGAGGTGGAAGCAAGATGTTTATTGAGACCAAAACGTGGATCTATAAATATCCTAAGGCCACTCGAGACATGCTCCAGAAGATTGCAGAGGTCTGTGTGGAGTATTTAGCTCTCCAGGTTCAGGCTGGGGCTCAGGTACGTCATATGCGTAAAATTGGCGTATATTACTGAACTTTGGTCTAGATCCTGCAAGTTTTTGACTCATGGGCTGGCGAACTGTCGCCGTCATCTTTCAAGAAGTTTTCTGAGCCTTATCTTGCGTACATCTCGAAGCGTCTACCAGGTCGGATAAAAGATTTGGGGTTGGATCCAGTGCCTATGGTGGTATTCGCGAAAGGGGCATGGTATGCGCTGGACTCATTATGCGATATGGGATATCAAGTTGTTGGATTGGACTGGTTACAGGATCCAGCTGAGGCAGTCAAAATTAGAGGTGATAGGAAAGTCGTTTTCCAAGGTAATGCAGATCCTGGTATTCTGTACGGATCGCGGGAAGAAATAACAGCCGCAGTCAAGGAGATGGTAGCAGGTTTCGGTGGAGGGAAGCAAGGATGGATCGCTAATCTTGGTCACGGTATTTTGTCTCTACGTAAATCATAGACTACTACTAACACATTGACAGGTATCACACCCGGCGTGAAGCCAGATGATTTGAAATTCTACTTCGAGGAACTCCATAGATTGGCGGGTAGATGATATACTCACATTAATGAAGAGTATACATGGTTGATATAGTACTCATGCCCAAGATGTGCGTGTTCTTGGCCGTCTTAGTTTGACTCTTTCGAGTAGACCCTCTCTTCTTCACCAATGTCCTCATTCCTGTCGCATGCTCTCAGTAAGGGTCAGGTAAGATCATGCGATTGAACATACCAAACCTCGGGTTTTTCCTTGATGAACAATTCCATAAGATCCTGACATTGCTTGTCTTGCAGCACCACCACCTCGATACCTCGTTGCTTCAAGTACGCTTCGCCCCCAAGGAAGGTCTTATTCTCACCGATAACCACTCTTGAGATCCCGTAAAGGATACAAGCACCGGTGCTAGCAATGCTTAGTCGCGTTCACTCTAACAAGGAGAGGACAAACCACTATCCATTGAATCAGTACTGTATAATCCTAAAAAGTCCTAGGGAGCTCCGGGGATTGGGAGCTGTCTCAAGAGCTGACAAACGGGAGGACAAACGAACATGCCGCTCCTGAAACAGCTCCCAAGCTCCGGAGCTCTCATAAAAGAAAATAGCCAGTTAGTATGAGAATAAGCCTACCATGTCACAGGGCGACAGGGTCGTGAACATCGTTGCTCCCTTGTACGCGGAAGCGGGAAGACGTCCAGAGTTCTCCAGGGCGGCAGTTTCTCCCTATTACTATTTAGTCTATGGGTTCATGAGTAAGTCCTAAACTCACATGGTGAATGGCGGAGCCCTTCTGTACTCGCATATTGTGACCGCGACCTAGCAGTTTCCCATCTTTGGAGACTAGAGCTGCCCCTATCTGATATGAATTTTTAGTACTTGAATAGTGACATATATCCATACATTAATTGAATTCGGAGATTCAAAGTCCTAAAATACGTAGAATATTTCGATACTGCTGACTGGAAGTAGGACTCACAGGTACACCCCCTTCCTTGTATCCAGTCTTGGCCTCCTCCACAGCGATAGTGAATGCATCTTGATCATTCATTTTCTGTCCGGAAGACAAAGATTTTGTTTGTCAAGGTCGGAAGTATTGGGGATATCTCTGGGGTGCAAATTGCGAGATTGACGTAGGAGAGGTCTTTCGATTGCCCATTTTGAAGGAAGGTCCTCTATTACATAACTCTCATTTGTTATCTACCACAGCTCCCTAGTACCACAACTTCCCTTGGCTTCCACTATTCCCACAACATAGTATTCTAGGCCAGACAATGGCAACTGACGACGAGGGCGATTAGACATAAAACCTTCCAGGCAATAGAAAGAGGATTGATTTTTAAGATATGGGCGCGAGAGCGTGAGACATCCAGACATGAGTTGATCTGCTGCGCCAGGACACGGTTGCTTCCTACAAGTACATATCGAGACCCGACGAGCCTGGATAATTCGCATGCAGATATCATCGCCAACATGTACAAGTACAGATGTATCCTCAGTGATCATATTAGATCTAGAGGATCGCTTTCGGCTTTCCCACATCTGCACGCCTGCGGAGGTTTGGCTCTTCGCCCCTCCTCGCCCCTCGCCCCTCGCTCCTCGCTCCTCCCTCCTCCCTCCTCCCTCCTCCCTCCACCCCCCGGCGCAATCCCTTCCGCACTGGCAGCAGAAAGTTGTGTCATCCTCGCGAGTCTCGACTTCGTTATCGCGATAAGGGATCGCACTCCGGGTTGATCGCACTCCGGGTTGTGGTCGCGGGTGTGATTGGCTTATCTAACGAGGAGATGGCGCCGCACTGTCTTGCATAAGAGGGACTGCACTATGCTGTTTATAGATACACGCTTCACGCTCATCCAGCAGCACATTTCGTTCTTCCACGACGCCGGGGACAATCGGCGGGGGCAAAGGGCCATGATATCGAGAGTGCATACGACGTAAGAGGGCCGTGGCCTTCGAGATGGTTTGGATTGAATAAGCTGCTGATTGTGGGTAAACGTTTGGGGAGATCTATTTAAAAAACGGGAGTTGATGATAGAAGGATCCATGAAATTCCATGCGCTTCAAACCATACCGCATTTAGCGTGCTCACACCTAAAATCATCGCCCATTTGCCCTCGATTGAACATCGCCGACATTCAAAATTCTTGAACGCACCTTCGACCACAACTCCAGAAATTGGTTCTTCAAGTCTGACCTTGGAATTCCTGCCTTTCGCCCGCCGGAAAACATTTGATCATCAGAAAGCACGAGTGAGGGAATAAAACCTCTTGCGCCGCAGCAAGGCCTTCTCAGCCTCACACCGAATTGTAAGTGCACTGTCTGCTGCCTGGATCGAGGACGATTCCTGAACTCGACTGGACATTCCGATCGCACTTTACTAGTTGGATAAAATTTCTTGCGATTTGAACTAACAGTCTCGAAGCTTAAGTCTCCAGGTTTTGCCTTCGCTCTTTCGTAATCAGAAACATCTTCAATAGATTCTGGTCGATAGAACAGTCAATACTCATCTCCACTCCTTCGAGGCTACACGGAAAACATGCCAAAAGATAACAAGTTCTACGATATTCTCGGCGTAGGCAATACTTCCACGATCGCTGGCGAAGATGATTGCTAACTAGTTCACTAGGTATCGCCAACCTGCACCGAGGCAGACTTAAGGAAGGCATACAAAATTGGCGCCCTCAAGTACCATCCTGGTACGTGTTAATATTCCTTTAGTCTCGAAGCAGATACTAACAGTCAATGCAGACAAAAATGCGCACAACCCTGAGGCCGAAAACAAATTCAAGGACCTCTCGCACGCTTACGAAATCCTCTCCGACCCTCAAAAGCGATCGATATACGATCAGTATGGCGAGGAGGGCCTTGAAGGTGGTGCTGGTGCCGGTGGTATGAATGCTGAGGACCTCTTCTCACAATTCTTCGGTGGAGGATCCGCATTCGGAGGTGGTGGGCTTGGAGGCATGTTTGGAGGTGGTATGCAGCAACGTGGGCCCCCTAAGGCTCGTACAATCCACCACGTCCACAAGGTCTCACTCGAGGACATTTACCGGGGCAAGATATCCAAGCTTGCGCTCCAGAAATCTGTTATCTGCCCTAAGTGTGACGGACGCGGTGGCAAGGAGGGTGCTGTAAAGAAGTGCGCTGGCTGCGACGGCCACGGTATGAAGACCATGATGCGCCAGATGGGTCCCATGATCCAAAGATTCCAGACAGTCTGCCCTGACTGTAACGGAGAGGGTGAGATCATCCGAGAGAAGGACAAGTGCAAGGGATGCAATGGCAAGAAGACAACTATTGAAAGAAAAGTTCTCCATGTTCACGTGGATAGAGGTGTCCGTACGGGCCACAAGATTGAGTTCAGAGGTGAGGGTGATCAGACTCCTGGGGTCCAACCTGGCGATGTCATCTTCGAGATTGAGCAAAAGCCCCATTCCAGATTCCAGCGCAAGGATGATGACCTTTTCTACCATGCCGAGATCGACCTCGTCACTGCTTTGGCTGGAGGTACCATTTTCGTCGAGCACCTTGACGATCGGTGGTTGAGTGTCGAGATTCTGCCTGGAGAGGTTATTGCACCTGGTAAGTGGCATCCTGAACCCATATTGCGTAATCCAACTAACAGTAAAAGGGTCCATAAAAATGATTCGAGGCCAGGGAATGCCTTCATTCAGACACCACGACTTCGGTAACATGTATGTTCAATTCGACGTGAAATTCCCAGAAAAGAACTTCACCACCGACCCTGCGGCGTTCGATGCGTTGAAGGCCATCATCCCCCACACAAAAAGCTCTGTCACGCCACCAGCCGAGACCATGACTGAGATCGTAGACTTCGAAGACGTTGATCCTAGCCAACAAGCACGAGCTCAAGGTGCGACGGCAATGGATGAAGACGATGAAGACGGACATCCAGGTGGTGGTGAGCGGGTCCAGTGCGCCTCGCAATAGAGGAGGTGGTTTTGGCGAGCCCTCTGGCACGACTTTTCTTTGGCATCATAGTGCATTGGTCTGGATTTGTCTGCTATGCACAGCGAGCATCGCATCAGGAATTTATGCAAATGGCTTCATGAGGGATGAACATGAAGCGACGCATGGGCTACGGTGCAGATGTTCTAGCATTAATCACAAGCTTGCTCGCACTGGTTTTTTCTGTTTTGCCTGGCATTTTGTTCCGTCGGTAGTGCTGCGGGGAGATGTTTTCGTTGGCGTTTAAGACGGATTAGATAGCATGGAAAAAGAAACTTTGAAACTCTACCGATGCTCTCGTAATTGAGTGTGAGTGTGAGCGTGAGCGTGATGCACCGCACCGTACCGATGAACCTCATCCGGTCCTGACTAAGCGCCGAACCCACGACCGCCAACCGGTAAAAGTCCGGGGTGTTTCGATTCGGCCGTATATTATCGTCAACGCCCTCCGATCATCCAGGTGGCCAGCTCCCCAGGTCCATCCTCGAGTTGTCTTCTTGCGCAGAGCTCCCCTTTGCACCTGCGCTGCACCTGCATCTGTACCGGTACCTGGACCTTGTTGCCGCGCACATGTGCACACGGACACCATCGATCGTCGCGTAGCAGCGTGCCAGCGTGCCAGCGTGCCAGCGTCCCACCACTGCTTTCCCCCGCCGCTTCGTTGGGCCCAGCAGCCCGGGCGTGGACAGCGACCAGCCCTCACGCGCAACGGCCGTATCGCTCGGCATGGATTACTTCAACAACGCAAGCAGTCAGGGCCGTGGGCTTGCTCCCGAGACCAGTTCGAGGACGTCGACCACTTCCCCTCCCTCGAATCATCATCTTCCTCCTCCTCCGCCTGGTGCCGTTCGTCCTTCGGCATCTCCCCCCACAGCCAACACAAGCAGCATCCATGCGGCATCCAACTCGCCTTCCTTAGCACAACCTAGTGCGCGAATTCGAAGACGCAACCGCATGATCACGAGTTGTCTAGAATGCCGGCGACGCAAGTTGAAATGCAATAAGTCTCATCCGTGCACAAATTGCGTGAAGTTCAACCGTGACTGCGTCTTCCTGGCACCGGCACTGGACCAAGCGAGTCAGCTAAAGCTCACGGAGATCAAAGAGAAAGTTGGGTCTCTGGAGCGACTGTTGGAGCGAGATGTTGCCAAGAGCTCGGCGGCGGCTTCGATAACCTCTCCTGGTCAGGAGAGGGCGTTGCCAGACGACGCTGAAGATGATTTGCCGGCTAACGAGGACGAGAAGGACCTGGAGCCCACCCCGCTCGCTGTGGTCGATGCTGCCTATGAGGTGGATGGAGAGGATGATGATCTCCTCGATTTGGGGATTCAGTTGGGGAAGATGAGAATGACAGAACGTATCGGTGGCTTCTTCAGACCAAAGATTTCTCAAGAGGTTCGTACATTCTACTTTTCGAAAGCCATCTGCATAAGCAGCGACATTCCCTTGTTCGCGTTCCACTGTCAAATCCATGTCTATTGGCAATTATTCATCATACCCACAAAATCTCCTTCCTTATACGTACAATCTTTTCCCAGCGGAACAAGTTGAGAGACCAACGGGACGGGGCTCCTATATAGACCGAGCTAAGTATGTCCGAATTCGTTGACTAGCACGAGATGTGCTCCAAAACAGAAGTCAACTGCAGAGCCTTGAATTAAGAACATATTACCAAGTTCTACCAGATGTTCATCTCTGACAAACTTGGATTCCTATTCTATGTGTTCTGATAGCAAGTGTCTACCAAATTATTCCTTAACATTTCTCCTTCTCCATGTATACTAACTTATTTTTGCAGCTCCAATTCACCATGTCTGATACATTCATGACGGGTGATAAAGACAAAGATGACGCGCAGATGGTCTCGCCTCCTCACGTGCCTGTACCGCTACCACCAGCTTCTGACTGGCTCAAAGCCGGACCCGAGTATATGGTAAGTCCTACGTCTCCCGGATGCTACTCTTGATTTGGAATCTTGTGTCTGTCTGATATGGCAGTAACTGGCTAATTGGAAAACACCCGCCTCATGTCAAGATTGGGTGATTATATACTAAATACTAAGTTGAATGATAATAGATGCCCTCCACAAGCTTCTTCTTCGGCGGCACTTCTTCCCAAGCCACTTCTCTTATCGACTTCCTGCCTTCACAGCTAGCTGCGGATAGACTTATCAAACAATACTTCACCTGCGTTCATCCGATTTGCCAGGTAGTCCATCGTCCTACTTTCGAAAAGGAGTACGACACTTTTTGGGATGAAGTTTCTCTCGGTATTGAACCTCCAAATACTGTCCAGACGATTGTATTTGCTGCATTGTTCTCAGGAGTTGTGAGTATGGACGAATCAGTTGTCATTCGTGAATTTGGAGTCGCGAAAGCAAGTCTTGTGGACAATTTTAAGCTTGGCACGGAAACCGCTCTTTCGAGAGCTAATTTCTTGCGGACGACAAAGATTGAGATACTACAAGCGTTTGTGATGTATCTGGTAAATATCGCCTATCGATTAAGATAGTCCACTAATGCTGACTTGTACATCAGATCCCACTATGTAGATCAGAAATGTCTCGAGCGCATTCAGTCCTGCTAGGTGCTGCAATCAGAATGGCAGAATGTATGGGTCTTCATCGTGACGGTCAAACCTATGGCATGAATCCTCTGGAAACGCATATACGCCGCCTCGTTTGGCACCAGCTGTGTTTCCTTGACATACGGACCTGCGAAGCCCAGGGTCCAAGACCAACGATTAGGCGTGATGAGTTCGACACCAAACTTCCACTCAACGTTAACGATATTGATCTTCATGCAACTGGAAAAGCTCCAACAAATGCTGACCACTGGACTGACTCTACATTTTGCTTGATCCGCTTCGAGATTAATGAGATGATGAGAACAATATGGGTCGATCGCCCTAGAATCGAGAGACGGAAGATAAGTTTGACCGCAGTTTTGAGCAAAATCGAGACGTTCCGTGCAAACATGGCAGCCAAATATGACCATCTCATAGACGATAGAATCCCGCTCCAGAAGTGTGCAAAGATTGTGAAGGTGGGTACTTTCTTGCCTCGTTCCATTTGACTGTCGATTAACGTCGTCTTCAAATTGAAACCCCGACTGACTCCATCAGGCACTTCTCTTGTCTCGCCTTCATATCATGGTTCTCCATCGATACCATAATTCCGTGGTAGCACCAATGCCAGATCGACTTCGCAATATCATGCTTGCGTCAGGGACGGCGACAGTCGAAACTGCCGTAGCTCTTGAAACTCTCCCAGACCTTAAGCCGTGGGCATGGTACACAGGTGCCTATCAGCAGTACCACACTGCCTTCTTGCTCCTCATGGAGATATATGTATATCCTCAACGGAAAGAGGCGGATCGAATATGGGCCTGTCTCGACTATATTTTTGAAACTAATTCCGCCGAGCCTAGACGATTGAAGGGGAAGAAGATCCTCTCCGAACTTCAACAAAAGACTGCAATCTATCAAAGTATGCGAGGTATGCGCGCGCCAACTGTCATGGAGAAGCACGTCGGACAGAGGGAGCCTCGAGTATCGGACAGCAATATCAGCACTGCCCGCAATCCTAGCAACGGCGAAACAAATGTCGTCAAAGGATTACAATATATCAATTCGCCAGGAGAACTAGAGCCTCCTCTGCCAAAATCGCCATTAAACTATGGTCCTGGTGGCCTCCAAGGTGTGCCCGGTCCAAATATTGGACGTGTGCCCCTAATTCCAGAGATCCAGTTTGCAGGCGTATCGAACGGAGAGAGTCTCTGGGCACTCCCGAGCTCGCAAAGCCCGGAAGCAAGTAGTGATACCACGAGTCTGTCTGGTCAGCCCCAGCCAGCCCCTCCCGCCGCAGGAACCGGGATGGATGATCCCATGGCTGATATAGATTGGGTAAGAACTCCCAGCGTCTTGATAGACACACTGCTAAAACCATCGCAGGATGCTTTTGATGCTTTGTTTCCACCAGACCAGCAGGCTGCGTTGGAAGTCCCAGCTTATCAGTTTCCAGGATTTACGCCTTATTAATCAATCCCTTAGGCTGGTCTTGACAGAGCACATAGCCTCACAGCATGAGTTATTCCTGAGTTTGATCATGGGACCGCATTTATTACTACCACGCCATCTGAAATGATTTACGTCTGAATGAGACGTCAAGGGAAATGAGCAGATATATTTCGGAGTTCGTGATATTTAGAAGAATTTTCAATCATCAGCGAAAAAGTGCATTCCTCGTTAACTGCCGATAGTACACGGAAGAGTACGCCATTCTTCCTAATGTTGATACACTTATAATGCTTCCCGCCATGCTGCCATCTAAACATCAAGATCCATTTTCTCTCCTAACGCCGTCTCGCCACCCTCCAATTCGTGTACCGTGACATACTTGCTAATCTCCTCCCTCGTAATAACCTTCTCGTTCAGAACGGCGGTAGTTCCTCTCTTGAAGACATAGCTCTTTTGCTTCTTGCTTCGCTCATTCGGCTTAATATAACCTCGCTTCAGCGTAGTCTTGTCCTTCGTGATGACCGCAACATCCACATTCGACCCAGAACCCAAGTCGTTGAAGATACCAGCTTGGATAGCGTTTGATGCTAAATCGACAGCTTCTTGCTCCGTCATCTTTAACTTCCATTGCGTCTCGAATACGGACATTGCTGCCAAAGAACCACTACCCATGGTAACGTATGGGAGCTTGTCTGTACTTCCATGCGCATGAACGGTGAATAGCCCAACTCCCGTAGGATCAACGCCAGCTACGACTAAGTATGCACCAATGTGACCCTGGTATCGGAATAGATGTTGCTTGAGCATGGTCATGCAGGTCACGACTCGTGGTTTGCGACCGGTGGAGAGGGAGTGAAGTTCGAGCTGCGAGGAGATGAGTGCGGTGGTGAATTCGGTGTCTGCAGCTGTACCAGCTCCAGCACACCAAATTTGAGGGGCGATGTAATGCAGCTTCTCGCAGTTCTGTTAAAGTCTCGTCAGCGTCGTTTATAGCTAGGAAAGAGCTATATAAGCGTACCTTGTCTGCCACTATTGGGCCGCTGGTGGCTCTTGTATCTGCGGCGATCTATTTGAACCCGAATTAGCATATTATTCAAGCTTCTGAAGCTCGCTGTATGAGATTAGGCTTCGTGATTTGACGCTCAGATCCAGCAATGAGCTTAATAGAGCTGAACATACGACGACACCCCCATCGAATATGCATCCCACGATCGTAGTTCCCGTACTCGTAGCTTTCGGAAGTGGTACACCCCTGGCGTGTAAGGCCGCATTACGGGTGTGGTTGGAGAAGTCGAAGCCAGGCATGTTGACAAGTAGAGCTCGGAGAGCCTAAGGTCGATTTATTAAGGTTCTTATGAGGTTCTAAGCTGCGAGATTGCTTTCAGGGACTGGCAAACAGTTGCGAGGTTGATGAAGATTGCTTGGGAGCTTGCTGTACCTTAGGTAGCACTGACGACGCGGAAAGTTGCCTGAGACGTGCTGAAGCACGTGACCAGATATATTTGGTATGAAGGAGCTCGCGATAGCTACCTGCACAAGTTTTCGGAGGCAGCATTCAATACGAACAAGAACATTCATTCACTCGGGGCTCTGTATTTGAAAAGTCAGATGTTCCGCATCTAAACTTCCGGTCTCGGTAACCACGTGTACTTTTTTATAAATCACAATACTCGACAGCGCATTCCGTTGGTTCGATTTTATCAACACCCTCAAATGCGCCAAAGTATCCCATGAACCGCACGCCCCCCAAAAGCCGGCTACTTCGCAACCATTATGGCTTTTAGTTTTGGAAGTCCTGCTCCGGCAGCATCAAATGGCGGAAATGTACAAATAGGTGATGATCTCGAAGACATCCAAACAGAGGTGCATCCTTGTCCTTCAACTCTTCCAGCATTACCAGTCTCTGACTTTCTGCGCAGACACTAGGCTTTCTCGCCCTGTCTGGGGAATCGAAGATCCAGTTGCTTCCTACAGCGTGGCCGTCCGACCAATTGCCCCCGCCAACGGCATGTCTCATGAGTATAGCTTCACAAAAGGGGTTAGTGGCAGCAGCCGCTCCAGATGCCATCATAATAGCCTCAACAGAGTCGGTTCGGAAGGCTTTTGAGGGGACGGAAACAGGGGATGGAAATGTGAAGCCATTCCGACCTCAATTAAAGCTACCTATGCCCATGAGAGTCTCGCAGCTTGCGTTCACCGCAGACGAATCATACTTGGTACTATCAGCTGAGTCTGGTGGTGGTCTTGCAGCGTACGAGGTCGAAGCATTAACCAAAGGTGCTACGGAATCGACTTTTCAGCTTCCCACAAATGGACAATCTCTGAGAGCTCTGGTACCGAATCCTACCCCCGAGAAAGGAGAGCTCCTTGCTTTAGTGACCACAGATGGTAACCTCATGATGGCGAATCTCAAAGAGCGAAATTTCATATCTGGAGCGAATGGACAGGTGTTGAAGAACGGCGTCAGCTGTATCTCGTGGAGCACAAAGGGCAAGCAGTTGGTCGCGGGACTCGCTGACGGAAGCGCTTATCAGATGACCCCCGAAGGAGAAGGGAAAGCAGAAATACCTCGACCACCAAACGTTGATGCCGTTGATCATGGTGAGCCAAATCTCTTCTTCTACGTAGCTGAATTACTAATCTAAGTAGTATCCTCAATCACTTGGCTCGAAAATCATGTTTTCCTTATGGTTCATACTCCATCATCCTTTGACAACAGTCAAGCACCACAGTCTTCATTCCATGTTGTGACGAGGAATCAACCACCGGGACAGAAAGCAACGTTTCTATATCAGAAAATCTCTGACCCTGCTGCACCTTATGGTCTCAATCGATCCCCACCACATCACTTCTTGCTCAGATTGAAAGACTTTCCACCGAATATTCAGGATGTTATCATGGTTGCATCGACTGCATCGACGGATATTGGCCTCTTTAGCAGGGCCAGAACTCCTTTGACGAATAGTAAACCAGCGGACAAGGTCTCGGGAGTGTTCACGATGACAGAGATGACAGATGACTCCCGGCGAGCACAACTTCCCATGACAGCAGAACTGAACGATACTTCCCCCATTGGATTTGCACTAGATTTATCTAGTAAGGAAAAGGTTCCAAAGCCCATACCAACTGATGAGGAGATTACAGAGACGCCAACGCCTGTTCCTGCACTCATGGTGTTGAACAACGAAGGTGTTCTGATGGCCTGGTGGATTATCTATTCTGACTCAATTGGACAAGGCACGCCTTATCCTGGTTTAATCGTTGCCGGGGGTGCTGCACAATCAGCACAGCAAACTCCTGTGCCAGCAGTAGCGCCAAGTGGAGTATTTGGTGCCGCCCCAACACCTGCATTAGGGACGAATACATTTGGCACTTCCGGACCTACCTTTGGAGCTCCCATATCTACAACGGCTTTTGGGGCTCCCTCTCTTCCAGGCCCATCAGCGGGTGCTTTCGGTGCACCCTCGGGCCTTGGTAAGAGCCAATCGCCTTGGGGTACACCTACTACTTTAACAACAGCTGCGACTTCTACGCCAACTTTCGGTTCAAGCACATTTGGTTCAACGCCTGCCGCATTAAGCTCGACACCCGCATTTGGGACCCCATCTTTTGGTGCAACTAGTACCCCGGCCTTTGGACTGGGAAATCGGCCGTCGCCATGGGCATCTGGTGGATCGACGGCACCAAATGCAGCATTCGGTCAAGCTGGAGGTTTGAATAAGCCAGCTTCAGTATTTGGATCATCTCCTGCGAGTACAGGAAACCCAGCTCCGGTATCCTCTGGTTTCGCTGCATTTGCTTCGAAGGGCGGCTTTGCAGCTGCTGCATCTCCGACTAGCGGCGGTAGCATTTTTGGATCCAAGCCAGCCACAGATGTGCTTTCTTCACCGAGCTCTAATAGCGTTTTTGGAGGCGGAAAAATTGAGGATAAATCTACGAGCACTTTCGGTTCTGGAGGTTCTGGAGGCTTCGTTCTAGGCTCAACTTTCAAGGCGGATCCATCTGCCAAGGACGACGCACCAATGCCTGCAGATGGATCCAAAGGCTCCTTCTTTAGTGGAACTTTTGGTAGTGCTCTTGGCGAGGCTGCAAAATCTCCTCCTGCACAGGCTCCAGTTTCCCATGAAACTGATATGGACTCGGACGACATTGTCAAGCCAACAGAGGCTCCCAAAGTAGAATCAACCACTCCTGCCTCCACACCAGCTGGACCAAAGACTGGTCTGTTTGGTACGCCAGCGGCTACATCTGGTGGACTATTTGGATCAAAGCCAGCTACTTCAACTCCAACAGCCACGCCCGCCTCAACGGGCTTCAGTTTCGGTAAGCCATCTACTAGCACATTAAAACCAGGAAGCTTCAGTTTTGGGAATTTAGAATCGAGCACCACTCCTGCCCCCAAAACTCCAACTCCTGCAGCCACACAGTCGCTCTTTTCCCAAGCTGAGACCCCACCATCACCTACCATTAAGCAGGAGCCGGTCTCTGATACCCCAGGCATTAGCACCAAGATTCCGGAAGCACCTTTGCCCCCCGACCCAACAAGCAAGACTACCTTTGGGATTGGAGAGTCCTCTGGCTCCTCAACCACCGGGATAGATGCGCCTTTACCTCCTGATTTTATGTCTAAGCCTCCACCGAAAGCTGCACCAGCTCCTGAGGCCTCCGAGTCTCCTGCTCCCAAGGATGGTGGTGAGAAATCAATTCCGGCAGATCTCATACCACCCAGTGATGTACCTGGGGGCCCGGAAGATGAAGGTGATGATGACTCAGACTTTGTGACAGAAGAGGATGAGAGTGAGTCTGGGGCCGAGGAAGCTAGCGAGGAAGGAAGCGGCGAAGATGTTGCCAAAGACTTGAGCCCAACATCGGAAAACAACCAGACACCAGGATTCACCCCACAAAGCTCTTTTGGCGGTCAGGAGAAGCAAAGTCCAGATAACGCCTTCACAAATATTTCTAGACCTAGTCAACTAACGCAACAGCGATCGCTTTTTGGGGAGATCAAAGACAAAGCACCAGTCCTTCCACCTCCGAAAAATATAGCGAGTCCTCGCTCCCCAAGTCCTGTTCGGAACGCAGTACCTAGCCGAATGCTGCGTCCTGATAGGGTCTCGAGCGCTCCTGGATTTGCTTCCCAGATCCTCGAACCTCGACCTTCTACTGCCTACTCTGTTGCTCCTGACCAAGACACGTTTGCTCTTTCCCAGGAACAACACAAAGCAGAAGAGCGACGCCGCGCCAAAGCTAGGGCCCAGAAGGAAGCAGAAGAGACACAAGTGCTCGTGGATAAAGATGATGACGATCTTCAGAAGTTTCTTGTGTCGGACATTACTGGCACAAGAAAATTAGATGGTTTTCAGAGTCGTGCAGAGTACGCGGGAATCAAGCCAATGGATAGCGTTACAGCCCAGGTCGAAACGGTTTATCGAGACATCAACTCTATGATCGACACACTGGGTTTGAATGCGAGGGCTCTGAGATGTTTTATGAAAGGTCACACAGAACAGTACAAAGAAGAAGGGCGAACCAGGCAGGATCTCGAGGACGAAGATGATTGGTGCTTAGTGGAGATTGAGAACCTCTCAGCTGTCATTGAAAAGGATCTTGCTCGAGATCTTGAGGACGGGCGCGTAAAAAATGTAGCCAGCAAGCTCGAGACATGCAACGACCTTCAGAAGGATCTGATTCGCCTTCGTGCAAAACATGAAGATATTAAGAAGATCATCGAATCTCACCAAGACTCTTCTCATCTAGCTGTCGCCCGCGCTCAACCCTTGAGTGCTGAGCAGTCGGCTCAACAGCACGACCTCCGAAAGGAATACAGCAATTTTCTGAAATTGCTATCCGAGGCTGAGGAAGGCTTGACTGTTCTGAAAGCAAAAATCGTTTCTCAAGCTACTTCTAGCGGTAGATACTCTGGATCGGCTGTTCCTACGGTCGAGGCAGTGATGAAAACCATCACCAAAATGACAACTATGGCTGAGAAACGAAGCGGCGATATTGACGTTCTCGAGGGGCAGATGCGTCGCCTCCGCGTTGGATCAACAATGAGCACTGGCAGTCGAGAGGGCTCGCCATTCGCAACACCATCCAACAACAGATCAACTATGCGTAATCCAGGTACATCCAGTCTCTTCTACACACCAGACAGCATCAAGGATACACCACAACGTTTCCAGAGCTCGATCATGTCCAACACAAGCTCGTATGCCCGAAACTCACCCCGAAGAAAAATGAGTGGCTACACAGCTGAGGAGAAAGCGCAGTTGAGGACAAAGGTGGCGAGGAAGAAGGAAGTTATGGACAAACTGAGAAGCGCTCTGCAGAAGGCAGGGACTAATGTAAGACTTATGAGGGATGATGAGTAAGGTCTGAAATTGTATACTAGGCGTTATTAGCGAGGTTGCATGGGAGCTGGCGAGTTGGAGGGATGGAGGCATTGAAATGATAAAATGAGAATGTCACGAATAGTAGTTGGTTTCTGATCAAGGAAATTATACTAACCTTGTCTACACTTGACCGTGGACTTGGAAACGGAACATCAAAAAAGATAAAAATGGCTAAAGTTGAAGCTGTCGTTGCATGTGTCAGAGGATACCTTGAATACTCTGGCCTACAATCTAACCATTTTCTCTACATTCATCCTTGCTTTACCAGGAGGAAGAAGCATTTGAAGAGCAGGACATTCAAGCACAAGCCTATTTCGCCTCGACGCGTGTCATTAGCATTTTCTTCTTTTTTTCAGACTGGCAATATCGTAACAACACTTGCAATTCATCCACTTTACTAAACCGCTTGGTAAAGTGGTAAAAGAATGTTGCTCACAAGGACAAGTCTTCGCGTTTGGTAGAAAGATGCCTTTATTTCCTTTGCTTTGAATGAAGTTTATCGAAGGGAAACCAGCCAATCTCCTGACTCGTCACAGACAATAATATATTGCGCTCAAGAAGACATATTTCAAGACAAACGACAATACCTACACTTCGATCTCTTATCAAATCTTATCATCTTTTCCAAATCTCCCCTTATCGCTAGCACCAAACAACACCATGCCATCATGAGAAAGCCAGCAGCAGCACAACTTTGAAAAATATGGCTACGTCTGGCCGTCACACATCTTTGACAAATCCGACTTCAACAACCCTGTCAGTCTGGACCCGCAAATTGGCAACCTTGGATCGCGTATTCTCCCTCATCCAAAGGAAAGCATCGAGTAAAATTTTGCGCCACCATTTAGTCCCAGCCTTGACCCTCAATTGTTCTTTGCCAATGATGTAGAGGACCTGGCGATCGAAAGCGTGCTGTACCTTCGCCAAATCAGCAGCGATGCTCTCCTCCGTAGCGGAGGTCGAAATAGACTGGGCCTTCGAGTCCGGGTCACTCAAGCTCTTTTCGTCTCGGGGAAGCGGTTCGAAAGAGATGTCCCGATGTTGGGGTACGGCCTCTGCATCTTCCTTCATCCGGACAAAGACTCGTTGGCGGATGATGAAGTCGCGGACCTGTTCGCAGATAAGTGCTGCGAGATCGGGACTAATGACTTCGTCCATATACCCGTGTCTGACCACTAGGCGATAGCAATTGGGAATTGCGACTCTTGATACTGTATATCGCAGTTCCGGGGCGACGGAGGGCGTCTCAAGAGGACGAAGATGGAAGAATACCATGACCTGAGACCAAATTTAGTATGGTTGATGGAATGGATGGTGCAAGGCGATGGTTAATACAAACCTCGGGTGCGGCAATAAGTTTGCTCAAAAAGTGAGTGAACACGGCCGGTGTCGTCTCTCCAGCTTTATCGAAGTATATACCGAACCCTCTGATCACACTCAGGTCATCGCCACCGTACTTGTCCGTCAACCTAATCGACCCATTTTCTCCCCTCTTGACCAGATGCGTCGTTGGGAATCTGTCCTCGGCTTCGGCGGCCCACTGTTGCTCCTTGCCGAATCGCCACAAAATGAGGATGCAGGCGAGGACGGCAGACAGGGTCAACGTGAACCAAGCTCCTTGGGGAACCTTAGTAAGAGCCGAAGACATGTATAAGCCATCGAGAAGTGCTATGCTAATCCATGGGAAGAATACAAAATAAACTGGGATACGCCAGACAATTAGGGCTGCAAGGCAGACCATGCAACTGTCGAACAAGGTCACGAACATAACGCAGACTCCGTACGCATTCCCAAGGGAAGTCGTGTTGTTGTATATGGCGGCAACCAATACAGTGCCGAGCATTAGGAGCCAGTTCAGCAATGGGACGTAGAGCTGGCCGTGGAACTTTTTCGACGTATGGACAACTTTGATCTGTGGGAAGTACGACAGTTTCATGACCTGGGCCATGAGTTGGAACGTCGCAGTAATAATTGCTTGGCTTGCAACAATAGCAGCCAAAATTGCAATGACGAGACTTGGATATAACATTCCAGGAGGCACAGAATTGAAGAAGGGGTTTTCGTACGCTCCAGGATGTCGGCTGATGTGGGCAGCTTGGCCAACATATGCAAGAAGAAGACATGGGAATGTATAGCATAGCCAACTTAATTGAATCGCCCTGCGACTGAAGGCTCCCAAGTCCGCAAAGAGGGCTTCGACACCGGTAAAAGCAAGCAGGATACCTCCGAGCATCCTCCAGCCACCAGTCTTGTTTCTTATCATGAATTCGAATGCGTATGCAGGGTTGAATGCTTTCAGCACAGTGTAATCGAACTGCGAGAGATTGTAGATGCCAAATCCGGCATTAAAACCAAGCCATATAATAATAATGGGAGCGAACGTGACTGCAAGTTTCTCGGTTCCAAAAGGCTGGACCAGGAAGAGTAGAATGAGGATAGCGCAGGTCGTTCCAACAACAGTTGCTGATGAAATATCCGGCTTCACGACCTTCAGACCTTGGACAGCACCCAAGACAGATTGGGCGGGAGTTAGTACACCATCAGACATAACCATGGTACTGGGAAGGAAGTATTAGTTGAAGTATCTCAAATACGATCTCCATGTTCTGTGAATCGTAGCAGTCTACATCATGGGAATGCAAATGTCCGTGGGTCGCTAGGTGAGATCGAGTACATACACTGCGAGCACACCAATAGTTTTGAGGAGCCCTAGATATACTTAGTTCTATGCTTCGAAGTGATGACAAGGATCAAGTTACCTCTCACCCAGCTACTCTTCTCCATTCGTGACCGGATGCCGCGGGTAGCACCCTTCAGATCCCCAGAAAGATGACGCTCCATCTTGATCAATGAAGCTTCACGAGGATCACGCTTGGTGATATGAGCCTATAATTTCCCATCAGCTTCCAGATCTCTATTCCCCGAAACAAGGTGCACACACATATCTGGAAAGTAGCGAATATGTGCTAAAGGTCCCACCTTCACCTTCATTATCTGCATGTAAGATAACCAAAACGTATTTGACCTGTGAAATCAGAGAGACCCATCGTCTGTGTTGCAGGAAGACTCACCGTTACCATCATCGTCAGACTCCATATGACGACTAGCCAATGGCTAAATCAGCCTATCTGGACCGTCTTACTCAGGTGGTCAACACGTTTTCTACTTACTAGATAGCACGCCGAGCAAGTCCTCATGAGAAGGCTCGCTCGTAAAGGTGGAAGAGTAGACATAGAGAGGACTATAGATGGAAAATCAGCAGGTGTGAATATAGATATAGTTATACATATATACTATATAGAACGAGGTATGAGGAGGAGATGGATAGCTCTTGTCTTAGGTGACATGCTCGGGGCGGAGGCGGGAATTGTGGTTTGGATGGGAGGGGAGGGCGGGGCGGGGCTCGCTTACCTAGTGCCGATATCTCCATAGATTACCTATTTCGGAAGATCAGCATGTGCCAGGGGAAAGAGGATCGGGGAGCTCGAGATGAGGATGGGGATGGCTGCTCTTACTCCGATGCTTTGATAAGCCAGATAAGCAAGCATTTTGCCTTTGAAGATCTAGAACACAATGTCAATGAGTCAACGGCAGCTCTCTTCCGTTCTCCATTCTAGCACGGATCCCAAGCACGCACCTGCTTCTGTTTAAAGTCGCCATCTCGACGGAGGCCAGCACCTTCTTCGCCATAATCTTCGTTGTCTTCGAGCTTCACACCCCGTCGGTCGACTGAACGACTGCGCACGCTGCGTCGCTCGAGGGAGCGGCTTCGGATGGGATAGACACCACCAGCAACGCCTGTGCTGTGGCCATCGTAAGAGCGCGTCGGTCGGATAGGCTCGTCAATTCGAATCGTGGCCATGCCCAGGAGCTCGATAGGGGACGTGGGGACGTGAGGACGTGAGGACGTGAGGACGTGCGGACGTGCAGCGCGGCTCGGCTCGGAGCGAGGGCGAAAAGGGGGCCTGTGAGGCTTGGCAACTGATCTTGATAACCTTAATGTAATTGGGTGCTTGGCAGGGGACGGTGCAAGAGAAGACGTTGCAAAAACCGCGTTGCAGTCCTCAGACGGCTGCGAAATGGAGGGAAATGCTGGGAAAGATATCAGAATCCAGAAGCGCGAATTCCTCGGCCGCCACGGCCACCCCGCGAATAAGCGGCCACAGCTCCCACTGCCCTTGGGAGGGCCTTGCGATCACGGAATCGAGGCGTCGGGGGGGAGCTGCAAGCCCACAAGCCACACAGCGCCACCGCAAGGCCACTGCAGAGCACCACCGCAAACCACGTCCAGCTCGTCCATCATGGGCCATGTCCGACCTTGTCCCTTCATGTCCCTTCATGTACGGAGTAAGGTTATGTCCCTTCGCGCCCCTTCGTGCCCCTTCGTGCCTCCTCTGAATCGACAACGACTCGCGCCCACACGTGCCATGCGACCATCCATGTATCGTGCAGTACCGTACCTCATGTCGACCGACATCTGCGACATGTCCCACGAGCCAGCGTTGTCCTTTGTGCATGCTGCGTCCCGTCAGAATGGACCCTCTTCTGCCATCCCCGAAGATGCGTTTTTCACATGTGTAACTTGCCCGAGCCCGAGATAAGAGCATATTCCCTCAATCATTATGCAGCAAGCAGTGGCCGAACGAGGCGGCTCACCCTTCCAACCCAGAAACTGCCGGGAACCGGATGTCCTGGCTATGGCCATGACTTGGGCTCAACAAGAAAAAATTCTCGACCGCGTGTCGCATGGAACGAATATGTGGATATCTTGCCATCATGACGAGGCGAAACAGGAAAGTCACTGGTCGGTGCTTGCCGACATTGAGCCATTTATGATTTCTCCATTATCCAGAGGCCGCTTCCCCAGCCAGTTGCGGGGCACTGAAATCTTGAGAGTCGACACATTAGAAAAACAAAAGTGCGACCAATCTGACTCCCTGGCGTTCCAACTTCATGGACGAGGAAGAGGCGCTCTAGTCGTGAAGCAGGCGAACCTTACCGCTAGCCGTTGTGGTGGAGAAACGAAGACATCCGAAGCATAGAGTCAGAGAGAGGCATAAGCATCGGTCGATCTTTGTTGGTTTTCAGCATCGGCGGACATCGCATTCCGCAATTGTCTATCTCTCACCCCTTGTCTCTGTATTGTGAATCTTAGCCTTCTGGCAGCATGGTGTCTGTACTATTAGGTGGATAGCGTAAACGCGACATTTCCTGTGGCAGCACCTCCGATGCAGGTGAATGTTCCCGTAGAACATACCGCACGAGCTGCTCGCACGCAGCCTTCCCATCTTCCTTTGTTGATCTTGATGCTTGCCCCGGATGTGACAGCATTGGGGTTAGATATGGCTGTTCCCGACTTACCAATGGTCTGCCTTGGTGCACCACCACATTTCGTGATCGCGTCAGCTGCCCACCACATCTGCCAAGTTCTGCAACGTTTTGACATTTGAGATATGAGCGTACTTGAATTGGTGGACCGATACCGGGAAATCAAACATGTGCTGTACAAGATCGGGATTATCTTTGCCCCCTATTCTTTCCGAGCGGGAAGAGCTTACTCATGAAAGACGATATGGCCATCCTTTTTATCGTTAGGAAGTTCAATTCCGTCTGGCACTTGTTGAGCTTACACTGTCGAATCTATGCACAATGTATCAGTAATCGCATTTGGGTTAACGGTGGTGGAAGAGACCAAGGACCTCTAAGTCGTCTTGATTGATAGTGACTGAAGAAAAGGAAGACGCTCGCAGAAGTGGCCAGGATGATGCTGATGATCTTTGTTACATATTATGGTAGATATGTTGAGCGGTCTGGTTCTTTGCTGAAGTGACTAAAAAATCAAAGGGCGTCAAGCCTTAGCTGAGAGCATTTAATGGGAGAATTGAACGTTTAAATAAAGCAATGAAATAATGATTGGCAGCGATCGCACATCGTGAAGCTAGAGAATAGGCAGACCAAGACCAAGAAGGTCGGACAGAATCATCGATATAAATAGCGCTTGCTATAATTAAGGCCAAATCCTCTCTCGTCGTTTTGACGTAACAGCGATTCCTAAGACAAATAATCTTCAAGTGATAACCACCTTCATCTCGCATCCAAGATATTATCTCAACCCAATCAGGTTAACGTCGTTTCGCAAATCAAGAGTCAGGGGTTTAGGGGTGATCGTCAAATAGGAGAGACGAGGCTCGTTCGTCTCTTCATCGGTCTTGATGGATTGATCCTAGTTGTTTGAGACAATCTGGAGCGACAACCATCTGTGTTCAATCTCAGCCTTTGCGTTCGAAGGAAAGACAAACTGACGCAGCTATAGCATCTCGTGATCATTCGCACTCGGCTAGCTAAGTTGTTAATTGGTCTTTAAGATATATAGCTTCACCGTTAGGAGCCCTGGACTCCATACTCTTCGTGATGCAATTTTGACATTCTCAGTGTTTCGATGTCTCATGACCAATAAACGTTTCGTAGCACGTCTTGGCAAAATCGCCGACACCCGACCTCTACATATCATATCCTATCTTCGCTCATGGGCACTTGAATCTCCGTTGCTAGGACATTCATCCGGATAATCGCCTATTTACACCTGAACGCGACAATCTCTCAGATGCTGATTCCGTGACGACGATGTAAATACGGAGTATAGCTCACCAGGTATCCTCCACACTTGATAACGTTGCACATTTGCCATTTGAAATTGCCTCGCCATATGTGAGACTCCTAAGTCTTACCTACGTGACATCTTGTATCATTAATAGGGGAAGGAGTTAATATGCTACGTACCTGGGAAGTTTACATACAAATAGCTTCAAAATAACGAAGACAAAATGCTGCCCGAAACGCCAGGCTATGATATGTCATAAATCAGATACCATCGGAGCTCTTCCTGGTAGCACAAACACCGCAAATCATGACATCCCCACTGTTGATATAAACATTATTGCAAGCTGAGCCAGTGCAATGCCAGGTATTGGGGACAAATTCTGGCTTGAGGACATTTGAGCAGACCATGCAGGTCAATGCTGTTGGCTCATTCACAACGGAACAGACCGGGCAAGCTCTCGCAGCATGTGGAGCCATATCTGGAGCAGGATTGCTCCTTTCTATCTTATCATCCTCGCTAGGCTCACTTGCTGTAGAAGTGTCTCCTTCTTCCTTCGGCTCGACGTGTGTAGATGGCCTCATAGATTCTGTCGACGCTTGTTTCAAAGTCTGCTCCGTTGCTTTTCTCGCTGGGGCTACTAATGGCTTCGAGGTTTTTCTGGGTCCTGTAGCGGTATTCTTAGTGGGTGGGGCAGACTTCAACGTGAAATACTGTTGCGCATGACCAGGTATCCTCTGAAGTTCAAGCAGTTCTCGCTTCACATCATCGTCGTTATCTTCTTCTCTGCAAACCTTGACCATGCCTCCACCCTTGCTATCTAAGAGCCGCAAGCCGTTGATATCGATCGCGTCGTCCGGCTCAGCCTTGATTATCCGATCGTCTGCATCGCTATCTGCGTCGCTATCGGTGACCAAATCGTCGTCGGACATTTGCAGCTCTTCCTTCTTGGCCTTAAACCTTGCAAGAGCAGCAGCAGCACGAAGCTCTCTTCCCCGCACACTTCCCGCAACTCTGGGTTTACCAACCGGTCGCTTGTCTTTCTCGAGCTGCGCTTTCGTCTCTTCACCTGCACCAAGTGCGACTCCATTCGTGCCAAACTGCTTCTTGATTTTTCGGTCTTGTCTCTCTTTGTAGGTGATCTTTGGCTTGGCCTTCCTCTTCTTGCCGCCTATTGATCTGAATGTCCCACCGCAGATATGCTCTGGTAAGACTTCACCGGCGTCGAGCCCTTTACGAGCAAAAGCTCCATTCTCCAGTAGTACGCCTCTACCCCAAAGACCGTCCCCAGTGTAGCCCTTGTCCCATAATACTTTCATCTCCGCAGAAAATTCGTTACGTGCTGCCCAAAAAGCTTTCGAATGGTTCATTTGCTTGTTGTGCGCCAATTCGTGCATCATGACACCCTGTACAAACTGGAACGGTAGATATCGACCAGTGGAAGGCGATTTCAGGACGAGTTGTATGATTTCGCCACTATTGAAATTGCGGCCTGTTTATTACTTAGACAAGTCACAGTAGGAAACAGGAAATACATACCCCAGAACTCTAGATTTGGCTCGTATTCCTCCAGTGACGCTACTACGAGATGATGTTTGTTCATAATCGGTAGACATTGCGCTGCGATTCTTTCCAGGAAATCCTTCGAGGTATTGGTATCCGGACCGGGAAGAGGTTTGACCTGGGAAGAGGTAACCTGTCAGAGTTTGCACGCGTGTGTCTTTCAAGCACGAGTAAAGAGGCTGAGGATAAGTTCATGAGCAGAAGAGGGCGCCATATACTTACGAAGACGATGTTCTTATTTGGTTCGGACGTTCGGGCGTTGATCCTCTCCCAACCTAACGGCATACTGAGAGTCGTTGGGCAGCGCCTTAGAAGGCTTGTGTAATGTTGCTCTCACGATTGCTGTCTGATGACTGATGACGGAAAGGCTAGTCCCAAAACGCGAAATCGCGCTGAAACGTGACCCTCGAGATGACAGATCATGTGACTCTTAACATTCCCTCTTCTCAGCCTCATATAAGCTTCATAGTAGGCCTCTACATGAAATGGCGTAAGAGATACATGGAATGGATGTCTTCTATATTGAGAGCTTCAATAAATGTTCAGAGCTTTCAGGACATTTATTTTGCTGGGGTTAGGTACTTCGTACCCCGCGATTCGCCAAAAGTGCCGAGAAGACACCCCGCTGCTTCTTCTCTATATGGATAGACCTGCACAGGAAATTACATTCAGCACTCATGTGTTGCGGGCGAGAACAGATTCAAATTATCGCTACCGCATGGGTTTTTTCCTCACCAGAGCATTTTGTCAGTCGAGCCTCAACATAGCCAGCCTCATGACGCTACATCAAGCCCAAACACCGCGCTTTTAATCAAAGCAAGCTCACATCCGAATCCACGTCCGGTCCTGTTGGGTAACATCCAGGATACTGCTTTTTCTATACAACCATTCTGACTTCTAATCATTATTAAATAAAACCCCATGATGGCCCCAACGGACACCCCCAAGAAACCATTCCATATAGCCGTCTGTGGTAAGTACTCAAAAATGCTTAATATGCCGCTTTTTCATTACTCAGACCAAGCCAGGCGGTGGGATAGGGGGGCTCTGCATGGCTATTGGTCTCCTCCACCAAAACATATCATGCACACTCTACGAAAGTGCTCCAGCCTTTGCGGAAATCGGAGCCGGAGTATCATTCGGCCCCAACGCAATAAGAGCAATGTCGTTAATTGATCCAAACATCAAAATAGGCTATGACAAGATCGCAACTAGCAATGCATGGCCGCAGAAGAAGAAATTCTGGTTCGACTTCAACTTGGGCCAGAAAGGGGACATGTGGAGCGATATAAAAGCTCCCGGAAAAGAGATGCTTCGGATAGCGCAAGTGGTTGCTGGTGACATTGGTCAGTCATCCGTTCATAGGGCGCACTTTTTAGATGTCTTGGTTAAGCTGGTTCCGGATGGTGTCGCGAGGTTTGGAAAGAGAGTAGAGAAAGTTGAGAAGAAAAGCGAGAAGATGGTGTTGACTTTTCAGGATGGCTCGACTGCGGAAGCAGATGCAGTAATCGGCTGTGATGGTGTGAAGTCGAGAGCAAGACAGATTCTGCTGGGAGAAAACCATCAGAATATCGATCCTACTTTCACTGGAAAGTATGCGTACAGAGGACTGATACCAATGGAGAAGGCAATCGGTGCAATTGGAGAGGAGTTGGCTAGAAACAGCCAGATGTACCTAGGCCGCCATGGGCATGTATTGACCTTTCCTATCGAGAATGGTAAAACGATGAATGTGGTTGCCTTTCGAACAAAAATGGACGGAAAATGGGAGGATGAGCGATGGGTGTTGCCAATGAAAAGAGAGGATATGTTCAACGACTTCATTGGTTGGGGACAGAGTGTACAACATATACTATCAGTAAGCCTTCCGATTTAGAAAGTAATAATAATACATCAAAATCATCGATTTGTTGACTATCATTAGCTTATGGAGAAACCCGACGTCTGGGCATTATTTGATCACCCTCCAGCACCGACCTACTTCAAAGGTCGTCTTGCATTATTAGGAGATGCCGCCCATGCCTCGACACCACATCAGGGTGCCGGAGCTGGCCAAGCTATCGAGGATGCCTTCATTCTATCGAATCTGCTTGGCCAGGTCGACTCGGTGAACGAGATTGAGAAAGCATTCCACGCCTATGACGCCGTTCGGAGACCGAGAAGTCAGAAAGTTGTGGCAACTAGCCGTGATGCAGCGAAGATTTATGAGTTCGAAGATGAAAAGCTCGGAACTGATCTGGACTTGATTAAGCGGACGTTAGAGACGCGCTACAACTGGATATGGGACGAGGATCTGCCTCAGCAGCTGAGGAGAGCCCAGGAAATCGTTGGACAGAGGGCGAATTTGTGAGGCCGTAAACTTAGTCAATGAAATCGTCTCTCAAGGCGAAAAGCTGTTTCATGACTTCATCTGTCTTGCTTCTGATGGCGTCATGGTACATGCCATTTGTAATGTACCTGCACGTTTTAGCTTCAGAAATCAATTAAAGTAGTGGATGGAACGACTTCCAATCCCAAAGGAATATGGTCATCAAGATATTGCCATGGCATAGGTCGAATCCACACTACTCGGTTCAAGGCTACATAAATGAGAGAATATACTTACTGCTTACAGTTTTTTACTAGCTTCGCAGTGCCCTGGGCCAGCTCGAAGTCTACATACATGTCGTCAACGAATGTCGCTGCATAGAGCGGCACCTCATTCCTAGCCAGCTAAGTGCCACAGTTAGGAACGCATACTTGATAAAGTATATGCCAAATATTGACTCACTTGCCACTGATCGTATAATTCAGGCCACCCAGGGTATTTCGCAAGTACATCTGCCACGGGAGCTAACTTTTCCAACTCGGGAAAGATATCAAACAAGAACGGAAATATCATTTCGCCCGAGAAAAAAAGAGGTGCCTCCCGGACAGCCAAGGCCGACTGGGGAGAACCTGCAAGCCACGAAAACTCCTTCAAGCCTTTTCCGACATGCTCGGCAGCCCAATTGCTAGCTTCATTCTCGCAATAAATGGCTTCATGCAGGATGGCATATAGGACCATATCATCAAAGCTGAGTGCACTTTCGAGAGCAGATAGCGTGGGACGTGTGATGAATTTGAATTGGGCAAGGTCACTCTTCATTCGAAGAACCAGATTATGAACGATATCCAGGCCGCCATGCATTCCGAAGTTCCGGCCGAGCGTTAAGAATCCACGGACTGTGAGTACGCCTCCCGATGGAAGTGGTAAGCCACTCTTTCCCCTGATGTGATATGCAAGACCGTGCACAGCATCAACATCCTCTGGGTACTTAAGGTAATATGCCTTGTTCCGCCTTACACGAAAGTTAGTCAACTTATTCCGGAAAAAGAAAACAGATCTCTAGAAGCCATGGGCTACCCTCTTTGCCTAAGCAACATATTTGACAATGACAATGGTATTGTCTAAAAAAGCTTGGACGCGACTCACTCCACAACCTTGCGATAGGTAGCTTTATATACTTGCTCGGGCGATTTCCCCACAGGTGCCAGCCCACCGCTAGTAAAGGCTTCACGCAGTCCGTGCGGATATCTTGAAAGATATCTATTTGCCAAATTAGCCTTGATTTATGAAAAATCAAACACTATAGTCGAAGCATGAGAACTGGATCGCATGGAGGTTAGATAATGAGAAGGAATGTATCTTTCAAATAATAAGCTGACAAGGAAAAATGGAGCTCACGTAAGAACACAAAAGCCACCAAATGACTGGCCAAATAGGGACCTGCAGAAAGTTAGCATCAAGTCTTTACAACCACGATCAGCATCGAAACGCCCCAAGTAAAGCAAGAACGATGGTAAACGGTAGCAAAGTTCGAGTGCTCTCAAAGATAATAAATCACGCTCACCACTTCTTCAATTCTGCAGGATAGTCTTTCGTGAGTGTCTTGCGAATAGCCTCTGCCCAATGTATTAGTATATACTTTTCATGAATGTTTCAGTAGCTACGGGACCGAGCTCTTAAGGCGAGCTCGGCTCTCCTAGAGATATCACAATTCGGGGCGGAATAAGACGAACCGCAGTCCTTTACTATTGAGTCTGCCCTAAAGAGCTTCAGGTATTCAGCCTGTCTGTGGACGTCGCCTTGTTCTGCCAAAGTGGCAGCCGTGATAGGATTGCTAAGTCCAGTCCCACGCTGGTCAAGATAGAGCATCTGATAGCCTTTATCGAGTACGGTATTAGTAATGGGATGGTTTTGTGGCGGTGGACACTGCATGGTAGAAGCTTAGGATTAGCATATTCTAGTCAAGGGACACAGAGGTTGCTACTGAGATCATAATGCATCAAGTGTCTGGGGTAGACCTCATGAACATAGTATCTGCGAGCTGGACATGGAATGCTTGAAAATCCGACAACTTACAGAACATCCTGGTCCTCCCTATCGATGAGTTAGTCGCAAGCTCTCATGGGTACGAACATGGCTTGAGCAGTGGTCAAATCAAGATATCGTGGAGTGCCTTACCTGTAAATAGACGAACCATGGCTTGTGTTGGCTTTTGAGTTGCTCTTCCTCGGACAAGATAGCGACGGGTTTTTCGTGCCTCGTGACAGATCTAGCAAAGAGTTGAATAGATCCTCTGTCTGGCTTCGAATAGTCTGTGGGAACCTCGAAGAAAAGCTCCGAGACTTTGAGCTTTCCTGTACTGTGTGTTAGCAAGCTAGAAGTTGCATTTACGCAATAACGTGTAGAAAGTAAGACATGCAGCTAGCTATGGTTTGTGGTAAGATATATGAAAAGAGGAAAAACACAGCCTAAACGCAGAGGACCTCCCGCCCCCCACCGAGAAGTAAAAATTGACATAGTAAGATCCAAATCCAAAGTCTCCAGGTTTTCAAAACTCCGAAGTTCAAAGTTTCAAAGCCCCAGAGTCCGACCAAAACCAGTGTCACCTGACCAAAAAGCCTTACCTGGTATGAGGTGAGCTTTCGATTCGAGAAGTCTCGCCGTCATTGTCTAATCTTTCCTGATGTCCTAGGAGTGTTTGCAGTGATGCGAAGTTATTATAGCAAGCAATTGCAAAAGTTTCGTGATGATAAAAGTGAGGTGGAGAGTGGATGGAGGTTGAGTTTTACCGAGATCCTCTCAGTGGGTTGAAAAAGCGGCGAGCGCACAGAGTTCTCACCACCTGGTGCACCACCAACGCAAGGCTCCGGAAAACTGCGCATCGCGACGAAGGCTGGTCAAGGTAAGCAAGAAACACCTTAAAGTCTTTGGAATATGCTTTGCTCATTTTGCCGAGTAATCTCGGCACAGTCGAAAACGAGCTGCCGCAAAGTTGTGCCGTCCTGATTTTGAAGAATATTCTACAATAGCCATATAGTTTCTGGCCACAGTATACAGATTACAAAAGATATCTACTTCCCAAATCCATGAATGAGTGTTCTGTGTAATTCAAACATATCTATCTGCGTTGAGCCTTTGCCTACCTATATTTGCAAACCTTATTCCTCCCAGTCACCCCTTCCTCACATTAGCGAGGAGGGGGGTTTGTATAGTACATTGGGAAAAAGAGAATCTCTGCAAATGACTTTCATCTTTCCGCCCAAAACCCAACTAACAATTATTACAGATCCTCCGTTGATAAAGGCTCCATTAACCGTTCTTCTCATTCTTGATTCTACAAGAATGGCCAAGGATAAGAAAGGTAAGAGTGAAGGCAAGAAGGCCAAAATAGCAGAGAAGAAGCAGAAGCAAGAAAAGAAAGGGGAAAAGAAAGAAAAAACTAAGAACTTAAAAGCCAACGACAGTGATGCTGAAGATGTTGATCTCGATGCTGTCCTTGCAGAGTATGCCAAGAAACAAGAACAGTTCCTTAAGGTCACAGAAAGCCCTTGTGATCCTCCAAGAGCTCGAGCATCATCTACGCTGATTGCATCGCTAGCAAGCGACAATGAGTTGTTCTTATTTGGCGGAGAGTATTTCAACGGCGCTTTGGCGACTTTCTTCAATGATCTTTACGTCTATTACATCAACCGGGATGAGTGGCGTTTGATCACATCTCCTAACACTCCGTTACCAAGATCTGGGCATGCATGGTGTCGAGGGAATACTGGGATTTACCTGTTCGGCGGGGAATTCAGTTCTCCGAAGCAAGGAACTTTCTATCATTACAACGATGTGAGTTTAACCGCTAGGAAACCCTCGTGTATTGACAATGCATAGTTTTGGCGCTTCGAGCCTTCAAGTAGAGAATGGACCAGAATAGAGACCAAGGGAAAAACTCCTCCAGCCAGAAGTGGTCATCGCATGACATACTACAAGAACTATATCATTCTCTTCGGTGGTTTCCAAGACACATCTCAGCGGACTAAATATCTTGCAGACCTATGTAAGCACATTTTATAGGTGGATTATCCCCCATCTGTTCTTTCCTATAGCCTGCTACCTGTAGCTGCTCTCACACGCACGGATGTCTTGTTACTCTTGGGATATACAACTCTACTCACCGAAATGTATGAAGTATACTGACTTCTACATGATGGGGAATAGGGATCTACGACACGCAGAACTTCGTCTGGCATAATCCTACTCTTCCTCTCGCCACCCAGAAACCCGACGCTCGATCCTCCTTCACTTTCCTTCCCCATGAGTCAGGAGCTGTCCTTTATGGTGGCTATTCTCGTATCAAGTCGACAGTGACAAGCAAGCAGACCAAAGGAGGCGGACAGGCACAGCGAAATGTCTTCAAGCCACTAGTTCATCAAGACTGTTTCTTCTTGAGAATCATTCCACCGACAACGGATGCTCCTTCAAACTCACCACCGACAGTACGTTGGGAACGTAGAAAGAAACCTGCAAACGCACCCAACCCACCACGCGCTGGTGCTACTATGGCATACCACAAGGGACGTGGTATAATGTTTGGCGGTGTGCATGATGTCGAGGAAAGCGAGGAAGGCATTGATAGCGAGTTCTTTAATACCCTGTTCGCATGGAATATTGAGCGGAATAGGTACTTTCCTCTCACACTGAGGAAATCACGCACCAATCAAAAGAAAGCTCAGGGAGAGACGAGAGGGGGGCGCCGCGGAAGGGGACAAGCCAATGAAGAGGAGCTTCTTAGAAACCTTGCAGCGCTCTCGGCTGGGAAGTCGTTGCCTGAGAATACCATGGACGTTGAGGTTTTAAAGGAAGACCCTAATCCCGAGGAGAAAGTGTTGCCAGTCAAAGAAGTGCTTATGGAATTCCCTCACCCAAGATTCAATGCTCAGTTGACAGTCCAAGACGATGTTCTGTACATCTATGGTGGCACCTTCGAGAAGGGTGACCGCGAATACACATTTGACGAAATGTATGCTATCGATCTTGGGAAACTGGACGGAGTAAAGGAGATCTTCCGTCGCGAGCCCGAGAATTGGCTGGGCAGCGATGATGAGGATAGTGAGGATGATGAAGGTAGCGACGAGGATGACGAAGACGAGGAAGAGGATGAAGAAGGAGATATCAAGATGACGGATGAGAAACCCTTGTTCACAGAAAGCGCTCGAAAATCAAAGCGGAAGGAGAAGATTACTGCTGGAGAAGAAAGTGAGATTGCATCTCCGCAAACGTCTGTGTTTGATGACACTCCAGATGATGTTACAACAACTACTTCAATTGACGACAACCTGCCTCATCCTCGACCATTTGAGTCAAGGAGAGATTTCTTCCAGAGAACTAGCAACGAGTGGCAGGAGATTTTGATGACCAGTCTGAGGTGGAAAGGCATTCAGCCAGAAACGTTATCTGTGAAGGAGATCAAGACTAAGGCATTTGAGATGAGCGAAGAGAAATGGTGGGATTGTCGTGAAGAGATTACGGCTCTTGAAGATGAGCAAGAGGCTGCTGGTATTGGAGAGGTTGTCGCTTTGGCTGATAGAGAGGCAACTGGTGGTGCAGGCAGAAGAAGATAGTCAGATCCGGAGTAGGTGCTCTTGGGCGTTCAATTTTAGAAAGGAGGCCCGCAGAATGTCCTGTTCATAATTGAGTCCGCGCCTACTATCTTGCCTAAGGGAACTCGAGCATTTAATCTTCTGTCCCCTAGGCCCGGAAGTCGAGACTGGAAGGCTGACACGGAAGACAAAGCGGTTAGGTCTTATCGTGCATTAGAGCAGACTTTACAGTTCCTCAGGTATATAGGTAATTATGATATCCCATGCCACTTCTCATATTTGTTCAACGTCTAAGGATCTGCTCGTCATTCAGATTCTCTGCTTCCGCACAGAACTACTGTGACTTTAGATATGCCTCGACGGCTCTTGTTCCTGGCCATAAGCTGCACCCGCACCGCAGGCCTACTTCAATATCATCCCTATACGCTTTTCACGCCCCGTATCGCGTAAAGCATTCCTCCTGATGCACATTTAAGCACTCAAGAGCACAAACCCTTCCTCCACACCTCGTACATTTCACCCTTCCCCAATAACCACAAACCTCACAAAAGTGCCTGATAGGTTTCCTCATATCTTCCTCTACCCAGGGCCCCCTCGCCTCATTATAAGTTAGAGGCGGTGCAGCTAACAACCTATCTATTTCTGCCTGCGATGGCATACCAGGTATCCTCGATATCAGAAGAGGATTATTATCCAAATGATGTGCAGCAGGTATCGTTCCGTTGCCTTGTGAGAGAACAAGAGTATCTATCATAGGCACATCTGCCGTACTTGCTTCGGACTTCACAGCTGCAGGCGTCAATTGTGATGCGCTGGAGACTTTGCGGAGAGGAGTAGGCGTTGAGACGGCGCCTAGATCCTTCTTTTTGTGCGAGCGTGTACCTTTGCTCGTTAGGTGTGATGCTGCCGAGCTAGGTGTAGCACGAGCGGCGGTTGTATGTGGAATGGAGGCCGTTTGGGTGAGGGGTGTCGAGGCAGTTAAGGGAGAGCCGAGTGCTTCGTAATCGGACAGATGGTTTGCGAATGTCTTTTGAGACTGGAAAATCTTTCGGACATTTGGAGTAGCTTTGCCGTGGCTCACTATTGTCCATCATTATCAGTACAGAGTTCTGTGGGGATGCGCATAAGCCGAAGAGTTGCATACCTCTCCCAGCGTTATCGCGATGCCGTATCGGCACTGGAATCGACACCTCTCTGTGGTTCTCGCGATCAAGAGCAGCTAGTTCTCGTAGTATCTTTGCATCTTGCTTCGCTGTCGTCTCCTGATGGCTGGCTACATGTTGATTTCGAGCGCGTTTGCGAGAGGAAGGCTGCAAGGCTGTGACGGAGGCATTGACTCCTGTGTCCGGGATGTAGGCCCAACCGGGAGCCGCATTGGCCCTTGAGTTTAATGCAACTTCTCTGACGCCGAAATTCATATCTGTGTCGTAAAAACATAGGTCGGGGTGGCGCGAAGATGGATGCGAAGGTCGCTTGTGGTGGAATAAACTGGGAGGCGAGGCTACATCCCTTTCATTGGCGGTAGATTGGTGCCAGGAGAGAATGTCCCGGCGAATGTCACGAAGACAGTTGGTATCATTCCATGATGGCGAGGTATTTTTGGCTACTTGGTATCAAATACATTCGCAGCAATAATGCAGATCGAGGGCTATTGTACATATCCAGCTAGATATCTGCCATGGATGGAGGGAAACCTCCTAGAAAAAGCCTTCACTCAATCCAGCCTCGGCATAGACGTCTCCATTAATCACCCATATGTTCATGTCTCCATTACTTCATTTCTTTTTCTTTTCCAGTTCCGCGAGCTTTTCCTCCAGTGTCTGAACGTAACTGTGTACGCGTTGTACGGAAGCTTGCAGACTCTGCATCAAAAAGTCAGCTCGGGTTCTGTAAAGCTGCAGGTCCGCCAAGATTCTTCTTCTCCGGAAGGTCTTCTACTGTGAAATCAAGAGCAAGAGGACTAGATGCAAAAACGCACGTAGATATCCTCAGTTAACAGCCCATTCGAAACCTTGTATTCCTCCAAAATGTAATAGTAGACGCCAGCCCCTGCAAGTGTGCTACCAAGGAGGAATCCGAATAACCTGTAAAGCAATACCACCGTTAGCTATGTATTCCAATGTTTCTGCTGTGGACTTGAATTGTGTGCATGATTTCTAGAAGAGTAGCAGCGCCGGAGTAACGGCATCAGTCTGCCGTAGAACCTTTAGAAACCGGAGAGTGGGAAGCGATGAACTGACCCTCCTCTGAAAGCGCCAACTGGCTTTCTTACTGGTAGAGGTGTTGTCTCTGCGAATCTCCGCGAAGATGTTTGAAAGCCTCGAGTGGTGCGGAGAGCAGCGGAAGGACCCCAGACGGTGCGCATGCCTGCTGAGAGGATGCGCGAAGCCATTATTTTGTATGAGATAGGCTATCGGCCTTTGGCTTAGTTGGGTTCTAGTATCTTGAATTGAGTGCTAGCAATTGCGTAGATGTTTGCTTTAAGATGATTCTATGGCGTTGGCGTTGTTTGGTTAAGGTCAAGCTTCCCCAGAAAACCGGACCTGGAAGCGAGGAAGCGAGGAAGCGAGGAAGCAAGGGGCAATCAAGCCACATATGACAACAACACTTATCTACGTAGATGCAGATGCATAACTCCTGTGTTTGAAACATAAGGTGTTCACGATTTCAATTACCATGGAAAGGTTAACCTCAGAAAGTATGCATTTTTATTATCCGGCGACAATCCCATCAACCTTAGAAGCCTATTGTGTTGTCTCCAGCGCTTCCACGCGGAAGGTAGATGATACAGATAAAATGAAGAAGTTCGCTTCTGCCTATCTCACAGTTTACAACTCGTCGTGGTCCTCAGTAGCAGGTGTCTCGACTGCCTCAGCTGCCTCACTGACCTTGCTCTTCACGGTCTCCTTGGCCTCAGCGGCAGCACTCTTAACGGACTCGGTTGCAGCAGCAGCTTGCTCAGCCATCGACTCAACAATTGGCTTCTGAGCCTCAGCGGCCTCCTCGTCGTAGGTAACCTCAACGCCATACTTGCCATTCTCCTTGACGAACTTGATAAGATCTTCGATACCACGGCTTCCGCTATAGGTAACTGGGTTCTTCTTGTCACCAGCCTTGTAGAGCTTAATCGTTGGGAAACCTTGGATCTCATCGGGAACATCGTTCAAGGTTGCATCGACCTTGGCGATAGTGACCTTGTCGGCGAAACCGGCATCCTTGTAAAGTTTCGCAAGAATATCGTACTTTGGAGCAAGAGCCTTACAATGACCACACCATGGAGCATAGAATTCGATCAAGACATCCTTGTCTTCCGCTAAGACAATATCGTCGTAATTCTTAGCAACCACAATTTGAACTGGGCCTTCTTGCTTCTCTGGAATGAGCTCAGACTTGATGCTTGGCTCGACCTTGCCCTCAACAAATTCTGATACGAACTTGCCAATATTCTCAGCGGTAATCTCAGCATCTTGATCAAAGGGGTATTTCTTGTTGTTGACGGTATCTTGGATGGCAAAAGCAGGGAATTGGTCGGCCTTAAGGTTCAAGTTACCTGCGTGCGCGCCGAATGCCTTTGCATCAATGGTGGCAAAGCTGATCTTGCCTCTGTGTTCCTCGGCTACGGACTTGAGAGCTTTTGAGAGGGTCTCTCTCTCCTCTGGAGTCTCCGCGAAGATATAAGCCAAGGGAATCCCGGTGGCCATGTAGCCGGCGTAAGTATCTGGACCAACTTCACCAATCAAAGGGATGGAGGCAGTGCTGGCGAACTTCTCGATTGCCTCAGCGTCGAAAGATTCGGAGAAAATAGTCTTGCCCTCATCGAATGACTTGTAAAGGACGATAGCTGGGGCAGTAACACCTTCGGCCTTAGCCAGAGCAGCGTCGTTGCTGGCACCAAAGAGATAGTTGTCACGAAGCTTTTCAGCAACGGTAGTGAAGGTAGTGTTGGAGGCCTTGTCCTCAACATCAATATATGCGACCAAGACAACCTTGTCCGCGGTCTTGAAATCCTCGAGTGTGTCCTTGCTTAAAATTGATACGGCAGGAAGGGATTGCTTGGTCATATATGAGACGATTCTGTTGATAATCAAGTCAGCAATCTCATCTCCATTTCCGAATGGGTTGCAAGAGCTAGACTTACGCTGGTGCCTTTCTTGCGCCGGAGTATGGAGTGATGTTATCAGCACCACGGAAAACCTTCAAAGTTGGATATCCCTCAACGCCGAAGCTCTGGCAGAGGTCCGCCTCTTCTGTGCAATCAACCTTTGCAAGTTTGATGTTTTTCTCCTTCAATTGGGTTGCAGCCTCCTCGTATTCTGGTGCAAGAGCTTTGCAGTGACCACTGTAGTTCAAATTAGTAATCTGGCTTGTGAACAGGTGTCTTTCGAAGGTGCGGACTCACCACCATGGCTAGATTGAAAAATACGAAGTTAGCATTGTTCATTGTCTGCCGACTCAAGAGGAACGTACTGCAAAGACTGGAAGATAGAAAATGTTAGCTGAGTACTGCGGAACTGGGCCGAAGCCGAGGGGCAACTTACATTCCGCAAGGACAAGATCATTTTCCTTGACGAAGTCGGTAAAGGTGTCCTTTGTTAAAGAAGACACATCCGAAGCTGAAGCAACAGCTGCGCTGGCAAGGCCAAGGGCCAAAAATTCAAAAGTGCGCATATCGATCGTACTTTTGGGGTAACGGGTCCTGTGTCAGTGCGTTAGTCGTCCAGGTCGAGCCGCAAGAATGTCCCAAGGAATGTGGAGAAAGTCGCAGAAGTGATAGGGTGTGTTGAATGGTTGTGGATCGGGAACACGTACCTCTTGAAATGTCAAGAATAAAAGAAGGTGAGATGAGTTGGTGTGTGGAGGGGAAATGGTTGAAGGAGGAGATGTGGTATCTGTCTTAATCGAAAAGAGGCTAGCGCTCAGCTGTGCGAGGTGTATTTTTGGGCGCTTTTGAAAGAACACGGTTTCTCGTCCGTCGCCCCCCTTTAGCTGTAGCGAAGGGCGCAGATTACTATCGATTGTTAATCTGGGACCCTTAATCTACGGAGGACGTGTTTTAGTGAATGCTGAGCATTAATAAACTACGGGCTGCGCATGTGCATCGCCTTCGCATCCCCCACTCATTATCTTGATTTTCATGCGCCCCTTTCTCCAGATCTCCAGCCGCATACCTCTGCAGACCCGAGGCGGAAGAGGCGACTCGTAAGGTTCAGGTAAAACGCGTACTACTACTGTACCACGAGATTACGAGGGCGTCTAATAAGCGCCAAGCAGCTGCGGCGCATGTTCGATTAGTGATGGAAGGCATCCTCACGGTCAGTCCTTTCACTATCAGCCTGATTCCGGTGCCACTATCTACTGCTACGGTTATCACGCTGTGAGACACGGATATTCTGGAGATGAACATGAGGATCGCATGTCCATGATAGTTGCGCGTTGCATGTTGCTTTGTCGAGAAGGGCGAGAGTGAACAGTCTTTGAGGCCGAAGATCTTTCATTGCTCTTGCGTTACGTCCAGCCCTGGAAACTTGTGATGAGAGTGTCATGAGGCTGTTGGTAGCAGCATGACAATCGCCCAGGCAGGACACGCCTACGTTGAGTACGGCAATTTTAAGCATTCTTGAACTGATCACAGGACATCTACTCATCTTGAGCGCAGCTTTTAGCTGATTGAGGAGGACGTGTACTCGCCCTGGAAAGTTGTGAGATGGGCTGTTTTGCGGAGCTGAAGCTATTCACGGTAGAGCGAGCAGCCTAGAAGAGCTATTGCTCACAGTCTGCCACACCGTCGACAGCTGCAATATGCTCTAACAGCGGTCTCACAGCATCTGCCTTGGTTTGAATATTGTGCACGAGGAAGCAAGAGTTTCAATCTGTTGTCTTCTTTTCCATCACTGCTCAGCCCAAGATGTGTTTCCTGGCCATGCGTATGGAGCGCGACTTCCCTTTTCGCGCGGGATTGCAGATGACCGTGCGATTGCCTTGCTCTTGCCCATTCCAGGACACCCCAAAGTCAGTTCCTCTTTCTTTCATCTCGACACGCTCGAGACCATTATTTGCATTCCATCCCACTTGGTTCCCTGCATTGACTTCCATCTTGTAATCATTCTCCTTTGCCATTGGAGTCAGTCCCAATCCAAAAATTTCGTTCCTAACTCTCGAATCCATTACTTCACCCAGCACCTTCGTCAGTCTATCACTGCGCTTTCAAGAACCTGAACGATGGAAGCCATCTCGCCGCCCGTCTGCAAAGCTAGTCGGGATAGAGGGTTCAGTGACACCTTCGCAGCACGTCCACGTATGTTCGACGAAAGAGACTCAATGCGGTATGGATCTAGCCCTGCAGGTCTAGAAAACCGCTCTCCCTCAAACGTACCTAAAGGTCTCGAAAACATGTTGAAGACAACAACAGAAACAGGAGACATAGGCATGTTCTCTATCAAGCCGTCACGCGTTCCACAGTCTGTCAATGCGCCGCGGAGAATGGGTACGGGCCTCAACGAGCTCGGCATGCAAAGAACGAGACAAGCCTTCCAGTCTTATGGAGTACCAGTGGTCGACGACAGGCGCCGTCTACCCTCGTATGCAAAGGATGCTTCTTCTGAAGTCATTTCGATGTACGAGACTGCCAGTCAGAAGTCGGGTAGCCGCACTTTCGAAGATCCGGAATATCGCTCATATTCAATGACCCAAACATCATATCCTTCATATACTTTATCCAACCATCGCTCGTACGCGAGTTTAAGAAGTCAGCCTGATGGGAACGGCGTTGTCCAACGACCAAGGTCTCCTTTCGCATATCCAACACGCCTTAAACGTCCAGGCTTCCGCCCGTCCTCCCCAGCATTGACTGATGGCGGTGCAATTGACTATAGTCGGCGTGTTGAGATTGATCGAACACTATATGTAAGTGCTTCTCCAAAACCGCGATATACTGCCAGGATAATTTATTTCTCGTGGACTGGCTTCGATGGCCAAGACAGCTTCTCTGTTCTTTACTAATTGACGCCATGAAGAGTCCCGGTCAAATAACGTCGTCTCCGTCGTCTCTTTACGCCCAAAAGCGCAAGCCCCCGTTAGCCATGCGGCCTGAAGGAAATAGGTCGACACCTTCACTTCTGGGCCAGTCTTCACCTCCACGACGGTCATCAAGCCCGTTTGTACCCCGACAGAATGGAAATGACTGGCAACGTAGAATTGTAACGGCGTCTGGGAACACATCACCTGCCCGCAGCACCTTGAGTGTAGCCTCGACCGTCAATTTGTACACCACGATGCCTGTCACTTCAGCTACTACGACCCCTGGAAAGTTACACTCTCCGTCTCCCTTATACTACGACTATACTGAAGACTTTGAAGTCGAAACCTATAACCAGTCGGATGCCTTGGGTCCACCGCCCCAGTTTCGAATAGACAAGACTATCCCAGAAGAGCGTGCTATTAGTGCAGACGGACCATCCGCGGAGGAAGTACGAAGGAGATTAACAGACGATGACACCGACTTCCAGACTACGATATCCACCTTACCTAGACAACCAGGAGTCAGCAAGGCTAAGAAATTCAAAGTCGACATTACAGATTTTTCGAAGCAAGATGGAAAGCGCTTGTCCCTTGACGATGGACAAGACAGCAAGAGAACGACGACCAGCGATTCCGAAGCTGAACAGGATAAGAAAGCCATTTACCTCTCAGGCCTTGGATATGGTGCTCGGGAGTTAAGCTGCCATGTCGAAGAAGCATTCGGATTGTCCTCGTCCCCATTATTTGTCATCGATGCCAGCAAGACCGAAAAAGAAGGAGAGAAGTCTAAGAAAGCACAAATTGCTTCGGCAGCCGAAGAACATCATGAATCAGATAAGGAAGCTCAGTCGACCAGAACCTCCTCGTACAGTTTGGGTTCTCAATTTCCTCAATTTCCTTGCCCGCCTGGAAGCGAGGAAGGTACACAGCTAATTCGGACCAAAGACATTAATGGCGAGCCAGTCGAGGAAGAAGTAAGCACGCATGTTGCTAATCATGATAATCGTCGTTCGGTGGAATTATCACTGGAACCAAATGGGAATGCACCATCGCTGAGGGTCTCGAAAGAGAGTCAATGCCTTCCTCCTTCTGGGCGTATAAGAAGCAGGTCTAATGGCTTCAACTCAATCAATACAGGCTTGACAGAATTGCCTGAGCTCATCGAGGGTACGAACAAGTCTCAAGACGGCGCCGGGCGGAATCAAGTCTCCATCCTCCCAGGAAGGACTTTCATGGCCACTCCCACCATTCCCGACAAGTCGGTCCTACGAAGTATGCCGACGAAAGATGCCCGTGTTCCTCTGCTATCTTCATTTAACCAACAGAGAGGGAAGGAGCTGCAGATGTTGGCACAACGACAACCCCCGAAACGAAATAATCACAGGGTACATAAGGTTGAGTCTTCGGCTGTAGTGGCACAGGATGCAAAAGGCGTACCGAACTTTAGTCATCAAATTCCTCAAAAAGCCATTGCTCGTTCGGAGTCTCCAATGCTTGCGCCAAAGCCCATATCACCAGCAAGACAGTTGAAGCTAAAGAATAGTATCCCTCAATTGATGAAAGCACTTCCACCACTCCCCCCGGATCCATCACCTTTGTTAGCGCATCTTGATCATGCAGATTGGGGTGTTGAGGAGTCGCCATGTCATTCCTCGCCTTTGGTACCAAATTTCCAATCGAATTTCTTGATAGAAACGCGTAAAGGTAATGGCATTGGTCCAAACTCGAAAGAGAAGCTTTCTCCCCTGTCTGAAGATCATGCCGGAGCTCCTATGGAGTTCGAGCTAGGTATTAAGGCGATGGGCATTGAGGACCAGAACGCGGCCAGGAACGCTATACCGAAGTTGAAACTTAAGCTTAAAAATTCTCCTGCTCTGCGGCCACCCTCACCCCTCAACTCACAACCTTGGAATCTGGAGGAGAGTTACCCTTGGTTTAATCAGAATCCAAATGCTCGGTTGCCATCGCTTTTACCCAGCGGAAAGCCTGCAATTGCCAGACAGCCGAAGTTCAAGTTAAAAGTCATTCGAGCCTCAGACTCGACTCAAGGGACAGTTCGAGTCACGCGAGATATTGATAATACTGAGTCCTCGAGTGGCATTTACCTTCAAAACCCGAAGGATCTGTTCACACCAAGTCCCGGAATCGACGGTATCTTCCGACAGGTTAGTAGGCATTTGCATTCACGAAAGACCAGCGCAAACAGCAACTGCCAAAGTGAGCAATCAGAGCCAGTCTTTATGTCGGCAAACACTTCGCCTGTGAACGAACCACAAGAAGTGGGCGCAGAAGTTATGCGGATTCCACCATTACCTGGAGCATCGCTAGCGGTCATTGAAGCTCGAAGCGTTTTCTCGGATGATAGTTCTCGGGTCCAAGGACATCACAGTCTGCGAAAGCGAATCTCTAATCTGCGGGCTAGAATTGCTGTTCCCTACACAACTAAAACCGGGGCGCAATCATGTGATGACATTACCTGGAGGGAACGTTATGGGGAAGAAGCCTTACTACCGCCGACGAATCGATCTGAGTCCAACCTTCCCGAGAGCAAAGCCAGCTCCGATATCAAGCCAACGCGACGCTTTGTTGAGAGACTGCACAGGCAGAAGTTGAAGGAGAAGGTGCAGAGTTGGCTCAAAAGTGCCCGGTTGGCAATTGCAGCACGGGTGAAGCTAAGACACCTTGGAGCAGAAGATGAAGGTGCTGATAGGGCTAACTGACAAAATTAATGAATGCAGTGCAAGTGAAACTACTCTATGAGGCTTTCTGTAACTTTGAGCTGTTTTTCGTTTTGTCTGGAGCCATCCATATGATATAACTGGTAGTGTGTCGTCTCTTAGTTCGGAGTTGTCAGATTGCTTGCAGCTCTAGCTTGTGGGATACCAGGACCCTAGGGGTTCTAGGGTCGTTTCGGGTCCATAAGGCTGTACTGAAAGGTGGATAGCTAGGTTCCTCAGCTGGTCTGCTTAGGTTGGCTTCATTTCGTGCTTTGGTCTCGTCATAAATGTAACGATGTATCCATACTCCATACCTGGTAAATGTGACCACAAACGTCCTATGCAGGGACCCTTCTGGGCTCTCGAATAGGCTAAACAATCGTATTGGCTAAGGATTAGACCACATTCAGCATGTACTCCCATCAAAATCGTAAAAATCGATGTGTGAGTGAAGCTCCAAAGGTCCTGCTGGTATCTTGGGGCTGACGAGGAACCACACCCAGACGACTAAAACTTCGTTAACGTCATTCTACCCCAGTCCAGCGTTTCTCATCATAATGCCTCCTGCGATCATAGATTACTTTACGGACCCTCGTGCACGCGGCAATGATCGCCGTCCTCCAGATAATGATGAGCTCTTCGATTCCAAACTCACCGTCCCGTCAAGAATTTCCTACTAACATGATTGCGGCGAATATGGTGATTTCTGTCGTGAAATTGTTCGCTAGCCTCTTGAGCTCCGAGGTACCAAACGCAAGTTTAGCCTCAGAGATTATCATTTGTTGAAGAGGTCAAGCTCATCCCGCTCGCTGAGGGAGGAGATGCGGTCCCTAAATCTTCCTTTACCTCCATCGATTATAATCCCGCCGCGGAAGCCATCAGATGCTAGACGGAGCTGTAAGAATGGCGATGGTGCGCCACCCCGTCGTCCATAGACACTCAAAAGACTATTCTCATACCGACATTTTCCGCACTACCGATCCAGCACTGATGCTTAACCTGGTCTTGGTACAATCATATGCCAGCCCGCATTCGAAAGCCTGCCATCATAGAAGAGTTTCTGGTCCTGGTGCGAGCTGGTTTACCCACGAGAGGTGCACGGGAGGTGTACTAGGAGATGAAGGTCATGCTTCAATACAGACTTCCTTGAAATCCCAAGGACTTTGAGAATATGTTCGATTGTACTGTACCGAACAGTGATAACTGTCAATCAAGTCAACACCCCAATAGTATAAGGAGGAAAATGAACGGTGATAGGTGTTAGACTAGGAGTACAACATTGTCCTAATTGTGCTCCGGACAAACAGCCACTCGGCAATGGAAGTATCCGTGTTTACTTGTCTCATCGGAAGCTTGCGATGAGTATATCATCCAAGCCTTTCATTTCCCCTTGTCTATGCTGAGATTAAGTACCACATTCCCACGGGAAATATGCTGATATATTACGTCTTTTCAAGAGTGAGCAGCGCGCTCAAGTCGAAAATCTAAACAGAAGCCCTCCAAGGGTTATCTCTATCAATCCCACTTAGCCCCAAGGCGGTTGCTTTCCTTGCTTATAGGACAGGAAGGCCTCCTAAAATACAGCACCGCCGATAATGAAAACTCTCTCCTCCTCACGCTTCACCCACTGGATGACTTTGTTCGCTCCCTGAGCCAGCGCGGCACGAGATGCGTTCGGGCCCGCGACACAATAGAATTCGAAGATTGGGGTTGTCCAGGCCAGAGAGATGCTGTCTTTGCTTACACAGTGGAGGACTTTGAGATGGGAATGCTTGGCGTGGGTTGATGCGTGGAGATTGTGATATAAAGTCATGAGCCTGTTCATTCGTTGTCAGTATGGTATTTCTATAGAGCTTGAGAAATCAATGGTAATGACTTATGAACATACCTTCTTCGAGCCAGGACGCTACTGAAATCTGGAGAGAATGACGGCATAGTGAACTGAACGTTCGCACGTGACTTGTACAGAAAGTGCCGTACTTGAGTACCAGGCACAATATCTGTTGTGCTTGGACGTCCCTTTCGAACAGCTGTTTTAATGATTTCCATACTACCATTCTTTTCTAGTTGACTCACAACTTCATCTCGCATCTGCTTGAGGCTAAAGAAGCTCTCCTTGTCTGCACTGATCAGGAGAATTGCGATTTCATCTTCTCGACTGCTACTGTTGGCTGTCGAAGGTCGCTCTTCTGGATTCACGTCTTCTTCAAAGGCACTCAAGAAGCTCACATACATGTAAAGATATCCTCTGTTGTTGAAGCCTGGAAGGCATAATGGTATCCAGTTCTCTCCGCCACCGGCTTTGACACTACCAGCTTCAAATAGCATGTTGAAGATCAATTGAAGATCGCTTGGGTGCAGGGAATGTCGCTTTGGTCTCACAACACTAACGAGTCGTCCACCAGCGACGATCAGACCATACAGCAGCTTCTCAGTGCGTGTCTTCAACAATGTGTTGTTGATCGTGTGCCGTTGGGACTTTCTGATCTTCAGGCACTCTAAGGCGGACAAGAGAGCTGACGGAGAGCCTTTGGTGAACGTATCTGCGAGTGAAGAAAGCAAGGTCTCCGTTCCTTCGAGGGGCCTTCTCAGATCCGTATTCGGCCTGTTGGTGAACAGGTGGGTCAACGTAGGTAGTGTCAAGGTTGAGAGTATCTGCATATACAGAGCCTCCAACTGAGCTCGGAGCTGCGCATCACTTTCTCCGAGCTTGCTTATAGCCACAAAATAGAGAGGACCATCCGTAGAGACTACGAATCTTGTGCTACCTGCTGTAAAGCCCATCAAGGGATCCTTTGAGCCTTGGAAGAAGGAGATGATCGTCTGTATAATGCCAATGTAGCCATTGATAAGGTTTTGATCTCCGTGTCTGCTGTATATTGGCTTACCCGCCGAAGACAGTATAAGATAGTGCTTGAGCTTTGACTTCCACTGAAGAAGAACCTCCTCTGTTGACTTGTTAGATTGGCAATCCAGGCATACGAGGAGACCCTAACCTTCATTGCCGCTTTTGCTGTCTAAAGCCTCGATATCATCAAATTCGTGCTCGAAATTGCTTAGAGAGTTGTCTTCAAACTCTATATTTTCAAACGGATTTACAGACTCAGCTTGTGAGCTGAGCAGCTTCCATGCTGGGCTCTGAGAATTGAGACCCTCGTCCAATAAACTCGCAAGATCTCCATTCGCCCTTAGTGTCGGAGCATAGCTCATAAGACTGGCCCCGTCATCAAAGCTTCCATTGCGACTGACCTTCCTACTCGGTGTGGTCTGCCCTCCTGTCGTCTCATTTTGTGACACTGCTCGGCTGGCTAGAGTGGTGGAAAAAGTCCCTCTTGTGCCATCTGGAAAGGATAATGTTTGTATGTCGACAGAAGAGAGTGCTGTCGTTGGCTTGGCTATGGTCGATAGAGCGGAACCCCCTTTATCTCCCGTCTTCAGGAGGGAAGGTCTGGGAGGAAGTGGCGGTCGTTGTCCTTCATCATCACCCGCCGTATCTTGAATCCCCTCTGCTGTAGGACTAGGCACTGCCTTTGTATCCTTGTCGTCCTCCCTACGCTCTTGAGCGTTACTGTCGCCGGCAAGGGTCATCGCATCGCTGATTCCATTCCTCGGAGCACCCTGCACCGCCGGCTCTGTATCGTTCTGGACATTTATTTGATCATGGGCAGGCGGTTTATAGATGTCTCGATGTCCCATAAGAGCCCATTGGTGTTGTATGTCATTCGCTGGATGTCATTGACCGTAATCGGAATAATTCTTGATGATAGATAGGGGTCGCGTAGGAGCATGGATGGAACTTGCCGAACGGCAGCAGCCTTGAGGAAGTACAAGATTCAAAGGCCACGCGTATAAATAATACTTCAGCCTTATGAACTATTTCCTGGGAAGACCATTCGGAGATATGAAAAGGGCCCACAGAACACTTGGAAGATGCAAATGATCCCGCGACCAACTATTCGCTCAGCGCAATACCATGGCCCTTGAGGCTGGTCGAGAGTCACCTTCAAGCTCTGGAAGAGCTTCACCAATCGCCCGAAAATGGAGGAATCAACAAGGTTCTGGTGCGTACATGCCTTTTCCCCAATGCCACTTGAGCTGTCTGCATGAGAAGCTGACACGGAGCAGATGAGCCGCCAAGCAAAGACAAAGCCTCCCGTCGTTATGCCTCTGGAGTCGAAAGATCATTGTCGCTGTTTGATACAGCTTTGCAAGAATGGGCGGACTATATTTCTTTTTTGGGGAGACTACTGAAGGTAAAGGACATTGCGTATCATTGTTCTCAATTCTAATATATTGCCAGTCGTTACAAGCTCATCCCACCACAATAACTACCGTCCCTTCAAAGTCAATTATCGCAAAACGATTAGCTCAGTGCTTGAACCCGTCACTCCCTTCTGGCGTGCACCACAAAGCTCTCGAAGTCTACGGCTATATATTCTCAATGATTGGCAAGGACGCTCTGTCAAGGGACCTCCCTCTGTACTTGCCAGGACTTTCCTCTACACTGTCATTCGCATCCCTGTCCGTACGAACACCATTCTTAGATTTGATGGAGAAGTACCTCCTACATTTGGATCCTCGCTCTCTCCGGCCGGCCTTAAAAGCTATTATACTAGCTCTACTTCCTGGTTTAGAGGAGGAAACTAGTGAGGAATTTGAGCGGACATTGAAACTTCTTGACGGCTTTAAGAACTCTCTTCGATCACCGAATTCTGAGGATCTCGGAGAGCGTCATAGCACTGGAGACGAGTACTTCTGGCAATGTTTCTTCCTTGCGGCCATCACAAGTAACGGGCGTCGGCTCGGCGCACTGGCCTACCTGGTCAGAAGCCTCCCTAAGTTGGGTCAAGATTTCTCACTTGATCCACCGGGTCCATCATCCAATGGCCGGGAAAATGGAAGTCCCGAGGGAAGCTCTGCGCGCTTAGCAGAAATAGTGACTTCTCCTGAGCCAGGTCTCTTACTGAGGTGCTTTGCTGCTGGTCTGGGCGATGAACAACTTCTGATTCAACGTGGGTTCTTAGATCTTCTTGTAACCCACCTTCCACTGCATTCGGATGTGCTGCAGAAGAGGGTCAAGGCAGAAGATCTCGAACTTCTCATAACTGCAGCGGCAGGAGTCGTGTCGCGCAGAGAGATGAGTTTGAATAGACGTCTATGGACCTGGCTGTTGGGACCTGAACATATTGTGAACGATCATGAAGGTGGTCCTGAATCCCCTACGTCTGTTTTAGAGGATCCGCTTGGGGCCTCGGCTTCGTCGAGAACTCGTTATTTCGAGCAATATGGGCTACAGCCATTGACGAGCGCCCTTCTCAAGATAACCAAACGCGACTCTCTTAATCCTGTTGAGAGGGCCCGACCTTTTCGAATATGTCTTTCACTAATGGATAGGTGGGAAATAGGGGGCCTTGTTGTGCCAGACATCTTCCTCCCTATTATCAATAGCGTCCGCAGATACAAAGACCAAGCAACTACCAAAACTGATTTCTCGGAAGTCCTTCGGAGTGCCAGCGTCTTCTTTGATGGCGTTGAAAGTGGTCTAATCTGGGGAGAGATAGTCACTTTGGTAGTACAAGCTGTTGGAAAGGGTAGACTGTCTACGGCTGAAAGGATTGACAAGCTTTCGCTTGTAAACTTTATGATTACGAATTTTAATGTGCGTGAGGAGGAAATGCTTCTAATTCATGCGCCGTTGACGACGTTGATGATCCTGACGCTACTCCAAGGTGCTGAAGAGAAGGAGGCCGGAGAAAGCGACGAGTCTCGAACGCCTGATGTGTCCAAGCTTGCTTTGAGCATAGCCATGGATCTAGTAGAGCTCATCCCAGAGAGAGCTTTTCAGACACGCCCCTCAACAAGCCAATCCACCGCCACTGTACAGAATGGGGATCATAACCGAGCGCCGACTAATCCTGAAATCCTACAAAAAATCAAGACGTTCTATATTCAAGAACAGGGGAATTTGGACGCATTTCCGCCTCCATATGCCTTTGGCGATTTGAGCGAACTTCTGCTATGCCAAGCTGGTAACATTACATGTCAAAGCTTATCTGTTTCAGTATCAAGTGCTGATGCTGGAACCGATAGCAAGCTATTAGTAATGATGCTAGCAAAGGTACCCAAGGTTGGCAGCCTGGACGTGTCCGAACTTCTTTCATCTATGCAAAGTGGATTGTCTCTGCCATCTCAGATACCGTTTCTCGCCTTTACCTCAATAACCTCTCTCAGTACTACCTTGTACTCAACTTCTTACATATCTGGCGAGGAACTATCAACCTTAGTAGACCCGCTAGTACGCCAGGCATGGCCATATCTATCAGCCTCGCAACCGAAGTACCACGTAGAGACTGTGAGATGTCTCTGGCAGCTGCAGACCGCCCTCTCCCCTTCCAACCACGAGATCGAGGCGGCTATCTGTTCCACGATGGTCGAGAAAGACCTGAATGGGACATTTGCTCTCCGAGATGCAGACGCTGGGAGAAGCTTTAGCATTCTATGGACTCACACTCTACAAGATATCGTTGCTCATGCGGACCGCAGGGCATCTCGGGCATCCATCAATGAAACGAAAACAACAGCAAAGTTGTCGGGGCTTGGTAACTTCGAGGTAATGCTCGCAAGGCCGTTGTTCCTTTTATTGGACGCTCTCCTAGACGAGCGGACACAGCTGTTTATGACAGTGAGAACCTGGCTGCAAAATCTGGTTGGAATAGACAAGTACGTATTGCACTGGCTGAGTGAGACATTTCTCATCGACCTTCTAGGCTGTTCCACCTATTCGTGGTGAAGTTTTCAACTTTTGCCTTTCTCCAATCAGTGCCTGAGGGAGACGTCGATTTTCTGGCTAGCGATTCACCAGCTTACACCAGTGACGATGACCTCGATCAATGCTTGTATTATCTCAAGACATTGTCAAATATATTGCGGTGGTCTTCAGATAGTATATGGGCTACTCTAGCTAGAAACATTGTCTCAATTGACAGCAGCCAACGGGCCCTTTACTGCATAAGTTCGTAACGTAATCCTTTGCATGAAGACTTTCTGACGGTAGTAGTTGGTAAAGAGGGAGAGATCACGCTCCTCGAGTTCTTCTTGCATGTTTGCTTGAGAATAGTATGCGGCAGTCATGATCCAACAAACTCGGACACAGGCGCGCGTGTTAGTCAGTTCCATCGAACTGCTTTGACTGCTCTTCATCAGATTCTACTAAGTCCATATGCCCTACCGCTCGCGAATCTTCGGTTGGAACATGTCCTCATCGACAGACTTGTCAAGTCTCTCAATGGACCAGACCCCTTCATCCAAGTTCTTCTCCTAGACGTGGTCTTTGATACCTTGAAGATCAGGGACGCCGCAAGGCCAGCTCCGCCACCTCTCTCGCCGACGACTGAATTAAAACGCCCAATGATGCTGGATCTATCACAAGCCTCTAGACTTTCTCTTACGACTGAGCGTGATCATCACTCTCTTCCTGTTCCACCACCTGCGCCCCTTGTGAAATGCCTGCAAGCTGGCTTTAGTGCTCCAAGCAGTCGCCCCGTTCTAGACAGCTGGGTAAACTTTCTCGTAGAATGCTTACCTTTGTATTCCGACACGATCTTCCAGATTCTCATACCCTTGGTCGAAACATTTTGTTCCCAGGTTGGCAAAACTTTCGATGACCTTCAAAGGATTTTCAGAGAATCTGGAGCTGTCGCTCAGGGATCTACAGCTCCAGAGTCAACTTTAATATCTCTCCTGAACGGACTCGAGCACGTACTAGCAAGTGGGCATGCTCGGCTACTACAAGACGAAGCAAAAGCACCTGTGGTCAAGAGCCCAGATCAGCCTCAGGGGTTCTTTGGAAACATGGTGTCCAATGTGTTCACATCAGAGACTCCGCAATCAAGAAGTGCTACCGCCAACAACCGGCTGACTGTTCTTCTAACATTTCAAGATGCGGTCCGGATATGCTTCTTGATATGGTCATGGGGCGGGAACGACAGTTCTTTTCAGGACACGGAATCTGCCGCATCATTCAATTATACTTCCCTGCGTATGAGAAATCGTGCTCGTCGCCTTCTAGAACATTTGTTCGCTGCAGAGGCTCTCGAATGTCTGGAAAGTGCAGTCGAGATCTGGAAGAAGTCATCAATGTCTCCCAACGAGCTAAAGTTGCCGGGTGTTTTCAACCTCCTCCATGTACTTGATGGCTCGAGACCAAAACATACGATACCTGCTATCTTCAATGCTATCTATAGTCGCACAAACCCTACTGCTCTAGATCCCTCACGAAAGTCAACTTTGACCTCGTCGTTAAACGACACAGATCTTGTTATATTCTTGGTGGAGTATGCTCGTTCCTTGGAAGACGATGCTATGGACGAAATCTGGACGGACTGCATAGCATTCCTAAAGGATCTTTTGGCCAATCCGTTCCCTCATCGACAAACTTTGCCAAGTCTACTAGAATTCGCGGCAATCCTTGGCGAGAAGGTCGACAATACAAATTTTGGTGAGCAGCGCAGGATGAGAAGAGAACTTGGTGTAAGTTGCAGTACAATGTAGAAGGAATTCAGCTAATCGAACAGGACTTGTTCCTTCGACTTCTTACAGCAATATTTACAACAAGACCGATGGGATTTTCAGACACCGCCGATAATGACGATCGTTCGAGCCAGTCAAGGCCAGACGATGTTGTTGGTATCTTGGCATCTATCGCGCCAAACCTACCCAAAATCCTCCTTGAGCCCGATCGTATTCTCACTGCAGCCAATACGATATCAACCAGCGTTATTGTACCCATCTTCAAGTCCAAGATGTTTCCAGAAAATGTGTCACAGAGCACATTGAACCTCCTTTACCAGCTAGCCAGGCTGCCAAACAGTCAAAAGTCGTGGAAGAAGGACTTAGGCGACGCTTTCAACGATACGAGATTCTTTGCAAATTCCGTGTCACTCGTTGAAAGCGACTGGCTTCCTTTGATAAGACAGTGGGCATTAAGCGACAAAGAGCGAATGCCTGAACTCCTGTCTCGTCTTGTGGCTCCCACTACAGCAGGTATAGTCTTCGGTGTAGGAGCTACCTCGGCAAGACTTGAAGCAGATCGGAAAACACAACTCAATCTTCGTCGCATCGCGACCCTCGTGCTAGCCGCAATGGACGACAACTTTGTGACAGATCTACCAGCAATGCAAGAAAAAATCGTCGAACTCCTTGGGGCAACTACCACATCATCTCCATCATCCGCGACCAGGGCAGACATCTATCTCCTGTTACGAGGGCTGGCTCTTAAGACTTCTGCCATTCATCTTGCGACACTTTGGCCAATTGTCAACGCTGAGTTAAATGCGGTCTTATCGTCAGTAGTGGCTCCCGACCATAGTGCTACTTCTGAGACTTTCAACAACTATGCCATTCTTCAAGCATGCAAGCTGCTTGATACGCTTCTCTGCGTAGCGCCTGATGATTTCCAATTGCACGAATGGCTTTTCATTTCTGATACTATCGATGCTGTCTACCGGCCGCCTCAATTCCAGCCCGTCGCCTTGGTAGATGAGCTTTCCGAGGAGCTTGGCTCAACTGCTTTATCCTCTGCAATCCATACCGAGTTTTCTGCAATGCAAGCTGCGAACAGTTCTTTGCGCAGACCACTGATAGGACCTGGTGGTATCAGCGATGACGGTAATTGGGAGAGAAAGGATGAGTTGGTGGCAAAGGTATTGAGACCATTCTTCAGCCAGCTGAGCATCTTTGCATTCGAGAGTACGTATTCGATGAGTCCTCCAGATTTGGAGACATGCAGGGCTGGCCTGCTGAAAGATTTGTTCGATGAGAGAAGCATTGTAAAGGCGTTATAGATGATAAACTGTTACTCCCTAAAATTACATCTATGAAGCTCGCCTGCACATAACAAGCTCATCAGGAAGCTTCTCATGAATCCTCCCTAGAGAATCAACAACTTCCAAGCTCCTTTTGCGCTTTCCGTCGTGATCCAGATTGACTGTGTGCCTCACGAGTTGATTGGTCGATAAATTTTGGCTCGACCTTTTTGCAATGCCCCTACTGCAGCATACGGCAATGCTTGCATGCTCCATAATCATCGTGCTGCTAAATGTGAGCCTGCCTCAGGAACAAGGATTGCGATATGCAACAAATCAACAAGCCAACGACGCCAGGCGTTAAGGCACGACAAATACCACAGATAGCAATCACAACAAATTTTCCATTCCGACTTCATACAGCAGCAGGTATATAAGCTACCAAAGCTTTGCTCGCTCCTTCCATGCAGTATTGAATAATCTCAACTTTCTTTCCTTCGGGGACCAATTCCGCAATCTGCCTCAGGTCGCTAGTTCTTGGCAGGTAAAGCGCAGAGTACATACCTCTACAAGCTTCATGGATTTGCTTGATTGAATAGGGTGCCATTGTATGCAGACTGAAGATCTCGTCAGATGTATAGCCTGGACCTCCCCATGGTGGTGAAGCGAAGACGACTGTCTTTCTCAGATCAATTGACGGCGACCCGTTGGATAGATAGGAGAAACAATCATCATTGATCCACGTAATCTGATCAGCGACACCATATATCGCTGCATTGTGTTGAGCGCACGCAATGACCGAGGAGTCTTTCTCGACAGCGATGATAGTTGACCATTGCTTTGATAGCGCGAAGGCGATCACGTTCCCGCCTGCGCCGGCAAACATATCGATCAAAACCGATTTTGAGGGAGCTGTAAATACTCTAAGATCGTCTGCCACTTTACTGTTGATTGTTAGATAGGCTGGTGAGAAGGAGTAGGAAATTATACTTTGCGACAGGTTCGGGAGTAACTCCGAACCAGGAATCATCGGTCATGTGAATACCTTCGTCGTACAAAGAAAATATGCTGTAGCGTTGAGCCCAGTATCTCATAAACAGTTAGACATCATAGATATGAGTAAGAGAAAGCACTCACTTCTGAATATCCCAGTCCACATCCTGTCGACGAGTATAGTGGTGGCAATCCTTCGTCAACGGAAATACCTTGGCCACATCATACATTGTCGTCTCTGTAGCCTCCATAATGTTGTGAAAATGTGCCAGACACGGATAAGCAAGCAGCAACTCGGCCCCAGGATGGTCTTCCCAGTGTCAACCTTGTTGCCAGTTCCAATCAGATTACCCAAGGTCGAAGACTAGGTGACTAGAAAACCAGCGTAGTACGATCTCTGACCTCTGATGACTAAGAGCTTTAATATTAGCGATCTGACTTGGTGTGATCTTACAGCTGTTGGAGAAGTGTCTATGTGCCGAGTCGTAGAGAGAGCAGCTTTAGCTGGCTGGCGCGTAATGTCCAGCTTCTTCGAGGTCCTCCGCAACTCTTTTAAGATTGCAGAGCTCCCGCCCTGAATTGTTCTGACCTGCCTCTTACTCTTATTGTCCAAATCGATGAGCAGACGTCGAGTTTTAGGCTGATTCTTCAGAGTCTTGCTCGAATCAAAATTGAAGTTCGTTCTGCGCAATGAGCTCTCTGAGATGCTAAATCCAGAATTGTATTTCTTGTCAACGTGGGATGGTTACAATCTTTCCCCTATGTCGTTCTTCTGGCAATGCCTATCAACTGGAGCACTGAAGTAGTAAAGGCGAGAGGTCTTGGTGACTACTACTCAACGGAAGTCGGTTTCCGTCTTGCTTCGAACGACTGTGGGCGCGCCTTCAAGAGAGCCTTTATTAAGCTAAGACACGCTCAACTTCCCCTGGTCTGCGCTCTTGAGGTTTCTTCGTACGCTCTTTCAAAATTTCCTCGGAGATTTTCAGTTCCCTTCCGTCGATTGGACCAAGTCTCGTTCGACCAAGTGGCATTAAACTTTTACAAGGGAGAGTGAGGTGAGGTCAGGTAAGTCAGATTGATTAAATGTTGGATGTCTAAGGGCTTGCTCAAACAACGTAGCAAGAAAAGGATAGCCAGTCTGCCGAAACGGTCAGCCAGACATCCACTACTGGAATTGAGATATTGATTCCAGTGTGTACAAACCTTAAACTTACTCCAAAATTTACGCTTCCTTTTCTCTCCCTGCATTTTGTCGACTGGGGAAAAATCAAACTGGAGCTTGGGCCACAAGGCTGCGCTAACTACTTTAGTGGCTTCAAAGAACCAGATCGCTGGAACCAGGAACAACAAACATACTTCGCCTCACTTTATTTCTCAGATCCTGTTCATTGTCTTGGGGAGGAGATCTGACTTTTTACAATGTTTAACGCTCTGAATCGGTTTATTTCCCGGCTAGACTCCGATGTCCCAGTCCAGAGAACAGATCACGGTGCATTTGGCTTTCAAGTGCTCCGGAACAAATCCCCAGAGCTCGCCATTGAGCCCTGGTTTGACTTCATAGTTGGGATCAATGGTCGTATGATTGTATGTATATTATTAAACATGATTAGAAGCTTCGCTGACAAGTATAGGACGATTCCGACCCAAACCTATTCGCGCAAGAAATCCGAAACTGCGGAGGGAGCACAGTGACTCTTGGTCTCTGGAGTGCAAAGGTACAGTACTTGGTTGAGAGGACACTTACAAAATGCACATATTAACAAGGCATAGGGCCAGCGAACGAAAACGATCCATATTCCCGTTCCAGCCGCCAGTCCATCACTTGGGCTTACCCTTCAATGGACGTCCATCAATACCGTCTCGAACATATGGCACATTTTAGACGTGCCTGCAAATTCACCTGCCGACCTCGCAGGCCTCCTCCCGTACAGTGACTATATTCTTGGGACTCCAGAAGGTGTACTGCACGGCGAGGCGGGTCTGGGAGAACTGGTTGAGGACCACATTGGGAGGCCGCTGCGGTTGTACGTCTACAACAATGAATATAACGTTACAAGAGAGGTCACTATTCATCCCAGCAGAGATTGGGGAGGCGAAGGTGCTTTGGGATGTGTACTGGGTTACGGAGCTTTGCACAGGTTACCAGCACCACTGAGCGAGCCTTTGGCTGGGCCAGGAGAAACGTTATTCGATACGGAAAATGCACGTTTCTCGAATGAGGAAGTTCGACCACTATCTGGCTCAGGAGAGTACTTGGTCCCTACAGCTTCTTCAGACCCGAGCGATTTACTTGTTCCAGCACAGTTAGTAAGTCCGCCAGTGGCAGCGACTGGGAGGGGGAGGAAAGAGAAGAAGCATGGACACGCGCCAAATAAAGCGTTTATGGATGATTACTTCACGGAGGGAGAGAAGAAAAGCAGGGAGTTGGATTATGCACCAAATGCAAGAAATACGCCTCCACCTCCTCCGCCAAAGACGGGAGGTCCACCCAGGGCTGGCGGTACCCCAAAAGCAGAGGAGGCGACTGGTGAAGCACCTGTGGTAGAAGATAAGAAAGATACAGATGATAGTGGTGTAGACTAAATTTTGGAGTGCTCTTGAGATGCCACTTCGATGTCCAAATGGGGGCACGTATCTATGCTCTGCGTATCGCGTCGTATTCGAAGACCTATGATGATCCTTGCTATTCCTACATGCCATTTGAGCCTGCCTCCCATAGGTATGATACAGTTTAGTTGATGAAGTTGACGCAGAAGAAATGTAAGATCAAGCTCCCAAATACGTAGTCCGCGAAAGCTCTAGTAAATGGTTAGCTATGTTTAGACACTCATAGTAATGTACAACTTGCCTTTCTGGAGACACCTCACCGAAATTCTCCTTGTTCTCTCCGTTTGTCTGTATTCGTAGAGAAGCTAAGTCTGATCAGCACTTATCCAACCATATCATCCCGAGGTCACATACCAGTCAAAACAAACTGTCCCACTGTCGCTGAGAAACCCGACAAGAATGCATTGAATGGCTATATACTCAATGTCAGTACCAATCCCATCAAAATCAGAAAAAGGCACATACGTAGTTTCCAGCAATCACACAGTAAACGAATTGAAGTACTCCAACCACAACCAGAAAGCCCATAAACAAGTCAATCAGCTTCGTTCTCAGCGGCGTAGTGTCCAAATAATTCTGCCATATTCCTAATGCAACTTCCTGTGGGCTTTGGTTGTCCTTGGCTTTGAGTGATGCTTTGGTGGGGACTGCAGGTACTGAGACAGCTGCTGTACTTGAGGCTTGGGTCGTAGCTGCGGCAGATGGCGTGGGTTCACGAGCGTTGCGTTTTGGTGCCATTGCGATGGAAGGTAGAGTGAGAGAGAGCGGAAATTCTAAGGTCTTGTTGTGGTGTTGAAAGCTGAATTGCACTGGGACTTTTTGAAGCTGTAAGGCCACGAAAGCTTGATGTGGAGGCTGCGCCAAGATGAGCGATGAACTGCCAGGGGCCAGGGTACGGCGCGACTCCGATCACCGAGGGGCATCTATTTGGCTCTCCGTGTTCTAGCCTGGAGCTGGAGACGAGAACGTCTTGAAATGTAAACACATCATTTCCCATTACTCTCTTCAAAGCAAATTGAGGAATACCAAATACAGTTCACAAAGTCTCCGTAGAATCCAGACATTCACGGTCGCAACAATGGTTTGTAACCTTGTCATCACAGGTACAAGCTAGAGCCAATAACATCAATAGGGAATCGAGACTCCAGCATATATCCTTGGTGCTCTTACAGCAGGCGGTGGAACCTTCGGATATGTTAAGACAGGCTCAATCCCTTCCATTGCTGCGGGGGTTACAGTTGGAACGTTGGTAAGAAAAGAAATTATGAATAACTTCATAAGACATCTAACTAACATATACTCAGTACCTCATCGGTGGTTACCGCATTCAGAACCGACTGTCCTATGGAGTTGAACTCGCCCTACTTGCCTCAATCGTCCTCGCTGGCTCCTCTATTCCGAGAGCCATCAAATCCCAAAAGCCATTGCCCATGGGCCTGAGTGTACTTGCGCTATACGGCCTTTACACGTATGGACGCGCTTTCTTGAAGAAGTGAACCTCGTGCAGAAAGAAGAACATCGGGAAATGGCTCCAGAATCTGGATTTGGGTGGAATCGTCCTGGTCGTAGCAATGAGGATTGCTTGAGCTGCCCTCTTCTTTGATCAATTTCTGACCAAAGTCGGACTTCCTTGACCGAGAAACAACATGCACCATTTGAATGCGAACACGACTTAGTGACGTGAAAGAAGCTCCTCTCTTGGCTTCGTGATCAAGGCTTGTTGAATTGGAGTATCCCCGTTTATTGTACATTCCAATGCCCCACAGCTCCATTGTGTGATGTCCCAAAAACGCCTGCATATGCCAATTGTGTCAAGCACCCTTTTTATTATCCTTCCTGTTCCCGCCCTCGCTCTCTGCCTCCCAGTAGTCTCTCCATCATGAGTTGGCATCGATTTCAGCCCACTTTGACTTTATCTGCTCATTCTTGACTTTCGCATTTTCCCGGTTTTGCTTCGTCCGCTCCAGTCTCTGTGCTCGTAGACATTTGTTGACTTGAGTCTTTGCATCGTTGCACATGCCGACAGCTTTCCACAAGAAACCTCGAGCATGGCATTCGTCAAGGGCGGTCATGACCTCCTCGCAAGCTGTGGCGTATTTAGTAAAGCTGTCCCAATCACGCTCAGAATTGGCATTTCCTACCAGTGTTATCTTTCGTATGCAGATGCGGATGCATGTTGGCTGATTGAAAGTGAGTTAAGCTGAGATCCAGGTGGTCGTGTGCTGGTCTTTTCAATGCTCTCTGGTCTGTCGGGGCATGGATTTTTGAACTTCGGCAAACGGAACTTGCCTCGCCATTTTTGAAGTCCCAGAATCTCTGGGCATGCGACCAATCTCATAACAACAATTATGGCGCAACAAATCACCCAGAGGAAGCAGCAAGGTACGTTGGTGCAGTCTATTGGAATTCCCAAGCATATGCTAATACCTGCGCAGAGCTTCAGATACAATATACCAACTACAAGAATGGTCTCCAGCAGATAGCACAAAAGGTGAAATCTCTCTTCCCTCTGTCATATCCAAATATCCACTGTGCAAATCCAGGATGGAGACAAGAAAGATGCTATTTATGTCTTCTCAGCTCGAGAAGGAGCTGTCCCAGTCTTCTCTTCCGCTCTCAGTTTCCTTAAGCCATTAGTACTTTTACTGATACCTGCAATCAGATCGGTGACGTTGAATCCGAAGCTGAAGAACACAAGTTCGTCTCAAGATTTCATTCTACTGCATTCTAATCTAGTGCGGCTATGGTCTTGCCAGAGGCGCAGTTCCAAGATTTCTTTTGCATACATTAGGAACCTCACCGCTGGAATGTTTGCTCACCGCTCTTGTATACAGACTTGTCCTTGAGACGCTCGAGCCGCTTCCGGTAGACAGGAAATGCTTCCGGATGATTAACGGCGTCCTCGTTGAGAGAACGGTGAAAGATGTCGTCCCTGCCTTGAAGATCAATGCGGATGGTCTACGGAAAGTGCTGGAAGATCTTGTCAAGCAATACAATGCTAAACAGCTTGAGATGGAGAAGTGGAAAGTAAGTTTGAGATCATATCTGTAACCCGCTCTGCTAACTACTTCACTACAGAAAAAGAACAATATACAAGTTGTCCAACAATAAGGTAGACATTGTGAGCACGCTCTTTTACGGAATGCCAAGTCAGGTATCGAGGCAGGGCATACTGCTTCCGGGCTGATGGGAGTTGGGAGTTGGAGTTACGTCAATGCATAGCGTGGTACGATCAGGAAAAGTATGGAGTCTGGGTCATAAGGCGGTCAATCATAACGGATTGAAAGATATACGATGCCATGCCGCAAGGAAGACCAAACGTTTCACCCGTGCAGCGCACCTATGCCCGGAAAACTAAATATATTCAAGGCGACCTAGATTTTCTCGTGGCATTTCCGTCATATGTCGCGACGTCACACCTCGATCAGATGATATCTGTTTCCTTGGGAATTGATGCGTTGTACAGCCAGTCAAGTAAGCCTTACCTTCATTCGACAGCGGCTGCCGCGTCTGCTTCGCCCAACCGCCTTGCTGTATTGCTGCCCAATGAAAGGAAGGCTGAGCTCTGCGAGCAACGACTGGTTGCTAAGCAACCTACTGAAGGCTGGTTCGCATTAGAGACGCGATGTGCTGTTTCTCCATCCCTGCTCGTACATCTTGGATTGGTGGTGGTGTGGATGCCATTGAGAACTTCGCATGTCGAGACTTGAAGCTCGAGGTCTTTGTGGTCGTATTCTAGGCAGTAATGGAAAACACAAATCAACGCCACAACCATCTATTCTGGTGGCATATCGTGATGCTCGACCGTTCTTTCAGACCACGAATTGACATCACAAAATAGACCCCTCACCGTCGCCTCATCGATAAGCCAGCTGCAACTGGATATCTACCCGACACAGACCGTGGCTTCACCCCACATCTGCCTCGACGAGATCTGAGATGTATGATGTATGATGCGAGAAAAAGAAAGGCCATGGGATCCGGCAAGGCCGGCAGGACTTTCTATGCCGAGATAGGAGCTGGTTTAGCTGAGGGTGTGGATGTGTGTACGAACATCCTGAGCCATCTGATGAATGTACGAGGTTGGCCTAGATACATAGTCTGAAATCATGAAGATGCTTCCCAATGTCCGGAAGGTCTAGCCTAACTTCAATAGTATAGAGTAGAAATATCACGCTTGGGTCGGAAGGTTGAATGTCCTTCAGGCTTCGCAGGTCGACGCAGCACATGTCTCTCCAAGGTGTTCCAGCCTCCCAGGTAATTCTGGAACGTTGGAGTAGGTACCATACAGGACGCATGTTGCCTATTGTAATCTGGCCGAGGGTGTAGGACAGCGACATCTTATCGAAAGGCTGGAGAACTGATACTGTCTTACTCCGTCCTGGCCGCCCCCTCACGCGTCGAGTGGACCTGGAGGCTGGCGCTGGGTCATGGTGAACGACGTTGCGAGTGATTAGCTGGCTGACAGCTCCTCCTCGCTCCTCGCTCCTCGACGGCGGGTAAAGGCGTTCGCCCGTCCGCTGCGATTGGCCGTGGCCGCAAAATGCGCCCGTCGAGGCTCCTCCACTCACCTTCACTCGTCGCCTTTCTTTTTTCGATTGGAGCAGACGTCCTCCTTTGCTCAGTCAAATCACACCAAATCACCCTCTGCTCAAATATCCAAGGCTGAAGGCTGCGCACTGTGCTGTACCTGACCTGAGCAGAGGCACGGCACGCTAACGCTAGGCGAGCGTAAACATCGCATCGAAAGCTACTGCTGCAGCTGCAGAAACCGACCCAGAGCAAAAGTCCAGTTCCTCCTAACCACCTCCACCCCGTTACACTCCTCGACGTTGCCGAACCACACCGTACCCCAACGCGCATCGTCGTTCCTACACCGACTCTTGTCCATTGGGTCATTACTCCTCCACCAACCCTCAAATCCGTCAATCGCTTCCTTGGCCGGCTTCTAGCATTCATCCGCGCGACGTGGGGTCGTACTGTGCGGTACTCTACTGTACCTTACCTTTCCCAAGGGAAAATCAATCCAGTCCTGCGGCCTCGTACTCGACCCTTTCGCACGTTAATGCAAGGCGCATTGTGCAGGTTCGCCTTCTGAAATACTCCGCGCGGTCTCAAACCAGTGCGTTTAGCCCTGCTCCCTCCGTCCTTCTGTAGTTAGTTGTTCAGATCTGACGCGACAATGCAGGATACGTGCAGCAAGCAGTCATTCTCTTCACCAACAATCCCGAGCCCCAAAGGCCTGCATCGGGGCCATCCACATCTGGATAGCGCAAGGTCAAAAAAGAAGGGCTTGATCTGACGCAGGTCTTGCATAACTTCGCCTCGAAACGGAGTCTTCGTTGTTCAATGACCACGTTGTCAACCAAGGAATTTCCAGAAAGCCACTATCCGAGAGCTGCAGCAAGCCTTTTAACAGGAAGCCATGTCCGCGAGTCCTCCAAAGGAAACGGAGCACGAAGGTGTACAGTCGCCTGACGACCCAGATGCGCAAATGAATCAAGACCCACACTCTTCTGGTCTGGCCTACGAGTTCGAGGTGAAAGAGCAAGATCGCTGGCTTCCAATAGCAAATGGTTAGTCGTCCCCCTTTTTCCTGATTTGCCCACCGAGATATTCTCCGCATATTGAAGCCCGCCGTGACTGGCACCGCTTCGAGGATCGTGTCGATTACACGCGGATGTCCCAGAATTGGCCAGTCATTGAGTTCGGTGCGCAAACGCTTCAAGTTTGGTCGTGTTACTGCACTCATATGTCCTATCATGTCCCACAGCTCCTCGTCTCCATCCCCTAAGGCGACCTCCACATCGAAAGCTTCGAAGGCCCCCAAAGACTACTTGGATTCTAACATAAGAAACTTTGCTCCAGTCGCGAGGATAATGAAAACGGCCCTTCCTGAAAATGCCAAGATTGCAAAAGAAGCAAAGGAGTGCATGCAGGAATGCGTGAGCGAGTTCATCTCATTCATCACAAGCGAAGGTTTGACCCCTCTATCCCCAAGCATATTGTTTGCGCTGGCTGATTACCTACCTCAATAGCGTCCGAAAAATGCCATCAGGAGAAGCGAAAGACGGTTAATGGGGAGGACATTCTGTTTGCGATGACCTCTTTGGGTTTCGAAAACTATGCGGAGGCACTCAAGATATACCTCTCTAAATATCGAGAAGTGAGTTGTCCGCCTTGAGACTAATTGATAACGATAGTCCCTATTTCTGGCAAGAAGACTAACATCGTGGAGCAGACTCAGTCAACGAGAGGCGAGAACCGACCTGGCAGTCAAGGATTTGGGTCGGCCGCAGCAGGAGGGTCAGGAGGGGCCGCAAACGCGACCTCGTCAACCACTTTTGCAGGTGGGGCAGAAGTGGCCAACAACATCCTTGGAGGCCAACAAGGAGATGGACCAGATCATGATGGGGGTTCCTATGGGGGCCTCTATGGTGGGCAGGTCTCAAGCGGACACAATGGTGCAACGGGTGGTGAAAGCTACTAAGGTTACAGCAACTTTAGCAAACACACAGGCGTACAGGAGATTTGAGCGGAGAGTGCTATGGATATGTTCTGTGGGTGTATTGACTATAAGGTATTGGTTTTGGGACCGGCCGTGGATACGGATGGAACGAGGGTTTTCGGATACCTATGAGCTGTACATGATGGACAAGGCCAAAAGTATGGAGGATTTTATTTTTGCGCTAGATTTCTTCGCTCATGTGAGCACACGACAGTGACCTTAGGGTGCTCACGGTCGATGGAGGATGACCTGAGCAAATAACAACAGTGGGTTGTAGGATAAACAGTCCTCAAGCGATCGCCAATATAATATCATGTATTTGATCTGTACCAAGCGGCTTCTTGTATGAAATCGTCGTCACAAGTCCAGACTCTAGGGCTTCTGTTTCAAGAGGTTCGATCGCTTGTGCCATTATGATCTAGTCTTCGGAAAGTCGGAATCCATGTTTTGGATATGTTCTGGCTCCGTCTAGTTGAACATTCCCTCATCCGAAATCGCCTTTTGTGACCTCATGGCATGGCCAAGGACTGTCCGCCCAAGGTATATCACATCCTCCTTCTCAGCAATCAATAGAAACTCTATTAATTGATGGGTGTCTGTTTCAGCAAACTTGTAATCAAATTCGAAGAACACCTCTACACTATCAAAGCCCGTACAAACGTCCTTACACCGAAGTCTGCCTCAAGCCCGTCTGATGGGGTTTGTCTCCACTGCGCGGGGTGAATGGCACGTGCGGGTTTAACCTTACAGTACTGTACCGATCAACCTTCAAAATTATTTTATTTTAGAATATGCACAAACAAACTTTTGTATCTGCACCGCGCCTCGACACTCGCTTTCTCCGACCTCGATACCTTCAAAGCGATTCCATGATAAAAACTAGCTCTCCCTCAAATCATCGAGGAATCGTGGTCTTGCCATGGTTTCCCTCGTTCCTATGATCAGGCCTTCTGCGCCCACCGCGGCCGTGGCAAAACCAAGTAAGCCACTTCTTCGACGGGCTACACTTTCTGGCACGATACGTAAAGTGGGTGATGCAGGTCTCGACGACGATATACTCTCAACGCCGCCAAATCCGAGTAAGAAAGCTCGAGTAACTTTCAATGAGAAAGTCGAGGAGAAAGTCATGGAGGAGTACCAAGTGAAAGGCAGAAGTCTCGACTCGGTGAGAGGGGAGGTCAAGAGAGCTTTACAAGCGCATCTGAAATGCGACAGCGAAGGATATGACATCATAAAGGAAGTCTTCGCTCCGAGAAGGGATGATGATGAAGAGGACGAGGCTGAAGCGAAAGTCGACATTAAGGCATATGTGCTTGCGCTCACAACCTACGCGTCATCACTCAACAAGAGCTGCTCCGATTTAGTCAAGACGGTTCTCGCGTGCGAATGGATGGGAAGAGATGATAGTTTCGTGAAGGCTTATGTACAGTTCCTGGGAAGTCTGGCTAGTGCGCAAGGCGCGTATGTTGGTATGGTCCTTGGAATGGTGGTGAATCATTTCTGCGGAGGTAAGATTCTCCCGCAAACCTTGTCGGTAAATTATCTAAATTGTACTGTAGTCAAGCTATCGAGCGGTCGCGTTCCAGGTTGTCCCGATGTCAGTCGCGACCAGCTCGTGTCGAGGATCCATGTGGCGCTGAAATATCTTCTTCGACTAATCCCCTCTGCCAGTGGAACTCTATCGCCCATCCTAGCTTCCAAGTTCCCATCTCCCGATGACTCCAAGAAAGCGCACATCACATATATTGACAACTTGGTACGCCTCATCGAATACTCTCCGGAGCTAAAATCAGACGTATTTGCCCTTATCACAGATCGCCTCGTCAAGATTGATGTGCAAATGCAGGTGGATCTGGACGATATGGATGACGAGGTTGCTGCGGCCATTGTCCAAACCCTTGCACTGAACGCTTCCAGTGCCGAAGAAGAAGATGGGGACTCGGACAGTGATCTGGACTCTGTCACTAGCGATGAGGGCCTCCAAACCGACTCGCAACGAATAAAAGAAGTCAGAGAGAACATTGAGAAGATGGACGCAATACTCGATCTTCTTTTCGCCATCTACAGTCCATATTTCTCCGACCCAAACAGCGTAGAAGCTGCCTCCATGTTCGAGACTTTGCTTAGCCATTTTGTCAATATCATCCTACCTACTTACCGATCACGACACACCCAATTCCTCCTTTTTCACTTTGCACAAATAGCTGAGCATCTCGTGGACCATTTTGCGGGAACATGCGTCCAACTCGCATTCCAGTCGAGTCGACCTGCAGTTTTGAGGCAATCTTCGGCAGCTTACCTAGCCAGCTTCGTAGCTCGAGGAGCACACGTCCAGCCTCATGTTATCCGCACAATTTTCGAGCTCATCGGCAACAATTTAGACGCAATTCGGATTGAGAATGAGATCACATGTCGTGGACCAGATCTGAAACGCTACAGCACGTTCTATGCTATGACACAGGCTCTTCTCTATATTTTCTGCTTCAGGTGGCGTGATCTCATCGAACCTTCTGACGTCTTGGAAGATGACGATCCTGTTGCTTTCATCGGTCAGGATCTCAGTTGGACTGCAGGCGTCAAGGAAACCCTCTCTCGAACAATCTACTCGAAGCTCAATCCCCTTAAGATATGTTCGCCCCCAATAGTTGCCGAGTTTGCGAAAATTGCCCGCCATCTTCGATTCATGTACGTCTATCCGCTTCTTGAGACCAACAAGAGGATACGACTGAGTCAATTCTCATCGAGCCAGGTGAATGGTGCTTTAAGAGATACGGGTAACGGAGGCAATAACGAGAGCTGGCATCAGCTTGACGCATACTTTCCATTTGATCCGTACCAGCTGCCAGTCAGCAAGAGATGGGTTGAGGACGACTATATCCAGTGGAAACGCGTTCCAGGGCTGAATCAAGATGAGGATGAAAATGGCGAGAGTGGAGAGGAGGAAGAAAACGATAGCGTGGATGTTGAGGAGGAAGACACAGCTACAGACGAGGATGATGAGTAATTTCAACTTAATGATTTAAAGCGATATAGTCCCGACAAAAAGCTTGGCGTTAATTCACTGGTGTTTCTTGGTCAATTTTTCGGGCATAGCGAGAGGGAAAATTAAGGCCACATGGAAAGTTGGCGCTGAGGATCAATGCTTGGTTGGTGCCTTAGAGGCGTTTTGATGTCTTGTACGTTTTGGTACAGGATCTCTGTCGACTGGCTAGATACAAGAACATAGAATTGCTGTCGCGGATGCTCGGAAATACTTTTTCATACATCGCCTTTGAGAGCAAGGCGACAGCTAGACAAGAGAGATAGAAATCAAAAACTATATCGAAGAAGCCTCTTATCCTCATCCGCTAAGTCTCTGTCACATTTGATTTCATGACATTCAAAATTGAGTCAATTGTCTCATATCCGCGTCCGAGTCAACCTCCTCTTCTTGTCTTGTCCCTTCTACAATATGCTTGTAGAATACGTATGGCCTATCCCAAGACAGTCAGATGCTGCCATGCTAATCTGACTCTTGAGTTGCCTCCTGAGCAACCAGATGCGTTACCTACCTATGCAGACTTACCATACTCAAAGTGCTATCCAGACAACAGCACAACAATATTACCCACAGCCGTTTATTCTGTCAATATTTTAAAGGTCGAAGGCAATACGATATTTTAGTAGATGGTACAATTCGATCAATTGGAGCATCCGCGACGCCGAAGAGATGGGACTGTGCAGTAGTGAGGAGATTTCAGGAAGAAACCCTTATATGAACCGAAGTTAGGAGCCAACCCACCTCGATCCGCATAAAGGCCCAGGTGATGTTTTCGGCGAGGTCTTTGGTGCTAGAAAAGTTAGATGAAATATTGCCAGATCCAAGTTCCAACAACTCCAGGTCGATGGCTGGATTCAAAAGTGACCGCTTAAGGTTGACCATGACGGGGTGTAAGTTAATGTGTAGATTTAGACTAATTGGGTGGATATGATGGGATGTAGAACTATTTTGTGATATGCGGAGTGCTTATGTCTGTGTTGAGAGGCCATAATTAAAGGTTTTGCATTTCTTAAGCGGCAAGAAGTTGCCTTGGGTGAATTAAGAGGCCAAGTGGAGAAATCAACTCATTACCATGGGAAAACTGTTATGGTTTTGAAGGACCAATGTATTAGCTTGCTCGGAAATGAGAGGGACAGATTGCGAAGTAGATACAGCTTTGAAGATGTGCTGACTAGTCCAAATACAGACTGTGCTAGATGTCAAATCCTTGAGTTAGAGATATAAGGCCAATCTGAAGGGAGGTGGAGAAGTTGATGTTGGAGATGTGACTTGAATGTTGTGATCATGAAATAAGATAACATAACCACCGCCTATAAATATAGTAAAGGTATAGGAGGAGAAAGTAGATAGCTCCCATAAGGTTGTGTCGAATATCATCATGAGCCTGACGGAGGTTAGTAGAAACTTCAAGAATGAAGCTAGAATAGACGGAATTTGCAAGTGAGGTCCGATAATCAGGTACTGTCCTATTCAAAGAGCAATGGCTAACTGCAATGAAAATTCCAAAGTAAGTTTCGAAAATCGAGGGTCGACTAAAGCCTCAAATTCGGTGAGCTCCCGTGTCCTCGAATGACGCTAAACCGAGAAATATCTGGTTTCAAGGTAATGACGCTCGGCAGCGTCAACGGCATGCAAAGGCTGTAGGAGCAATTGTCTGAATCTTGATATAAATAGAACAAAAGTGACGGGATATTTCAAGCGTGACGCGAAACAATATTGAAAATCAAGAACACAAAAAGCCCTCCCTGTACACTGCAAAAGGTAGCAATTGGTGCTAGATTCTTGACCATATTCTTGCCTGTACGCTATGTAGAATCAAAGTAATGCAAGAGCTATAGGTTAGACATCACCACTGAATATTACTGACTGTCTGAACGTCTTTCTAAGGAATGCTTCTGAGAAATCCTTCAGACAAAACACAACACTAGTTTTAGTTAGGGCATTCAAAGATGAAAGATGAAAGAACAAACATTCAATCGTCCTGCTCACGCCACTCGTGAAATATGAATATATACACACATCAGACGAATTTAATAATGTCATGGCTCCAGGCTGGCCATAAATTCTTCGCCATGCTAGGAGAGCTCTCTCTGCCCATACCATTTTCCTACTGCACGGTCCACCACACAACTTTAGTCCTCCTCTAGCTATAGTAGGGTCTTAGCATAGTTTGCAGCCTCTGAAGACCTAAACAATGAAAAGCATTGCAAAAGCCTAGGTGCCATACCTTGGCAAGACATTGTCCTAACGCTTTCTTGGATTGGGTTCCAAAATCTGCAAGCTCCTCGCGAAGATTTAGCACTTCTTGGACTGGTCATCAGCAATTCCCAAGCCAGCACATCCCAGACAAGACATTATCTTGAACTTGCCGTCCTTCAGTCCTGAAGGCTCTTCGTCAAAATTCGGCACCTACTAAACCAGTCATCCGGGCTTGACGAGTTGGCACTTCCCCTTCGGGATGTTGTAGGATAGCGAGCACTCGCGTCGTCTCCAGGCAGGTATAAAAGACCTTTCGTGTGCTTTAACCCTCCTTCTCTCCTACATGCTTTTACCTAGGCCACGGCCAGGCACAGGTCCTAGATTCAAAGTCTATACAGCATCTCCGAAGTTGGGACACTCTCCCTCTGGGAGAATGTGAGATAGCGATTGTGAGCGTAACCTTAAGAAGGTATAAAGGACATTTCACGTATATCGATCCTCCTTTTCTCCTGCATATTTTCTCTTACGTCTAGTCAGGCCCGGTCCTATTCGATTTTGTCTAGTCTAAGCCCATGTTTCATATACATGGGCACTAGTATTTGGGGACTATACGAATGTCTGTGTTTAGGATATATTGTTCACTTTTCAGCACATTCTGCTAACAGTGGTTTTAAGTTTAGTCGACTCCTTTATCGACAAGATAAGTTGGCGTCTCTTTCGACGATTGTGCAGGCAATGCTCTCCTAGGCTCTGGTACTGGAGAGATTTTATGTCCTAAGGACTTGTAGACTTTCAGGAACGCCCCTTCCCAGCCTAGGTACCCGCCATGTCTCAATGGTGTTGGTCGAATGACCCCTTTCATATGCGATGGAGAGTCTCACCAAGCCAGATGAGAGACTATCCTCTTGTATTGGTCGATAGTCGAAGGCAAATGGGCAACAAGAATAAGGGGAGCGAGAACGATGGGAGAGCGAGAACAAGGAGCGAGAATAAGGAGCGAGAATAGGGGGAGCAAGACGAAGGTACGTGTAGCAAAGCAAAGAGATCTCAGCACAGTGTCAACTTTGACCTTTTTAACGAGTTGACTCATTTGCAGTCCACGTGCAGACCCAATCGGCACCTGAGGAAAGGACGCCAATTTAGCGGCTTTCGAATTAGAAGAGCGGGCAGTTCCAGGTCATTGATCTGATATTGGACAGCGAGAGGTCTGAAGAGCGTTGCAATGGCCAGGAAAATAATGAGAAATGGATGGAAGGCCAAATGAAAGTCCTAGTTGCGGGCTTTCGAACGATGCAGAAAGTAGCTCAAGGGGTTGTGTGGTTAATTTGCGGAATTCTGACGAGTAGATGGCAAGTGAAGGGCAATCGATGCTCGAAGATTTCGAGGATTGCCAAAGCCAGCCCCAAGGCGCACAACACGTCGAAACAACTGCAGAAACTTTTCTATCTTTTGGCCATCTCGCCACACCACGACCGACAATTGCTTCAATTGCAACAACTCTCGACTTGACGCACAATTGCTCCTATTGCAACAACTCTTAACGTGCCACAAAATTACTCCAACTGCAACGACTTTTGCCTTTCCGCACAATCTGCACGCTTGAATGTTTGTTTCAACGATGGAGAATATAAAAGGCTCATCGCACGCAGCCTCGGGACGGAGATCCAGCGATGCTACGAATGATCCAAGCAACGGCGAGCAATGGCAGATGTCAGATGAGGAAGAGGAAGACGAAAAAGGAGATATAGAACTAGAGAATTCGGCGCTAAGAAGGATGGGCGTCGCAGCATACCAACAACTCCTCGCAAAGGAGTTTCTCGAAGACTTCGACAAGAAGTTTAAAGCCTATAAGAGGCTATTTAGATCAAGAAAAGCCCGGGAACATAACTGGGACATTTACTTAGCTTGGGTACAATCTTTGAAGAGAGTTGAATGTACGACGCTTTCCCAACACTCAACAGAGCATGACTAACAACTTATAACAGCAAGGAAAGTATCATTTAAGGATGAACAACCGGGGGACCGCAACTTCTACCGATCCCTGTCGATATCCGACACAGACTCGGATATCCAGCATGAGAAGAATCTCCCCCAAATCCCCCTCGAACATGAGGGGGATGAGGGGGATGAGGGGGATGAATGTGCGGAGAAGCAAGGGGGACGGAAGTTCGATCGGGGACACCGGCCAGTGTCCCTGGTGCCATCATCGCGGCCGCATCGGCCAAAGCACAAAGTCTCAGAGCGGAAGGGGCCTCAGAAGGGGCTGCGGGAGTTGATCCTCCCTGCGATGCTGAAGAAGAAGGAAGAGGAGAAGGAGGAGATGAAGGCTGGTAAGTTGCACCTGCACGTGCCGTTCCCGCTTAGCTTAGCTCCACGTTCCATTGTCCAATTGCCCCACCAGCCCGTCCCCAGGCTGATGACTAACGCCGGTAAAAGCCACGTGCCAGGGACGGACTTTCAAATTGCTACGCACACCCTCCACACCCTCGCTAGATTCAAACTCGACCTGTGTCGCGCCCTCTCTCTCCAGCACCACTCTTCCGACTTCTCCATCCAGACGCTTCACCGACCCCATCACCAAGATGGAAAACCGCCTGCAGGTCCGTCCCCAAGAGGTCAGTCTGGTGAAGGTGAAGGCCTTCGAAGATGCCCGCAAGGTCCAGGCGCAGGTCATTGAGGAGTGCAAGAAGAAGGGGAAGGACCCGCCTCCCTATGTGTTGGAGGAACTGATTGGCAAGGGCAGCTTTGGCCGCGTCTACAGGGGGTACGTCTCTCAACCGTGTCACGTGGATCATGGACTGACGACGAGAACAGCAAGGACATGAAGACTGCCGCCATCGTGGCCGTGAAGATCATTGACATCGATGAGAGTGATACCCTGAATCCTCGTCAAGCAGATTCCTATAGTGAATTCCTGAAGGAGGTCAATGCGCTTCGGCTTCTCAGCGAGAACAATGCAAAGAACATCAACCACGTTCTGGAGGCCTTGCCGGTGGGAAAGGCGATGTGGATGATCACCGAGTACTGCGGTGGTGGCAGTGTGGCAACTTTGGTACGCAATCACCGCACTCACCTCCAACGCAGGGTACTGACTCTCGAGCAGATGAAGCCAACCAGCCCGGGTGGACTGAACGAGAAGTGGATCATACCCATTCTGCGGGAGGTTTCTCTGGCTCTGAAGTATGTCCATGAGGTCGGAATCATCCATCGTGATATCAAATGTAAGTGAAACGCATTTCCACGAAGAAATTGGTCTAAAGTTGTATCAGGTGCCAATGTCCTCGTCACGGAGCAAGGAAACGTACAGTTATGTGACTTCGGCGTCGCAGGCATTGTTGAGAGCAAGCTTGACAAGAGATCAACAATTATTGGAACCCCTCACTGGATGGCTCCGGAACTATTTAGGGAAAAGACCACCTCCTACGGCAAGGAAGTCGATATTTGGGCCTTCGGATGCATGGCATTCGAGCTCGCCACTGGCTCTCCACCGTTCGCCCATCAGTACACCTCCGTCGAGCAGCTGGGTGCTGCACTGCAACTACAGGTTCCGCGGCTCGAGGACACAGACGAGGTCGGTTTCTCTAGTGAGCTGAAGAATCTCGTCGCTTTTTGCATCCAAGAGGATCCCAAAGCCCGCCCTACGATCGAGGAGGTCCAGAAGCATGTCTACCTACTCAATACAGAACCTGCCTATCCTGCATCTAGTCTCCGTTCTCTCGTTGGCTCGTTTAAGGTATGGGAAGCACGTGGTGGAAGTCGCAAGTCTCTATTCTTCCAACATGGTGCTCAAGCAGCTGCTCCATCAGCCGCCCCGGCCGACGAGGGTTGGATTTTTAGTACTACTGCCAACTTCGACCAGGAATTTTCTCATGAATACGGTCTCAAAGATGTCATCGATGCATATGGACCTGACGCCGCCATTGGTTTCGATGAAGATACCAGTCGCCCTAATCAACGACAACCTGCAAAAGTTTCCAGACGACGACCACCTCCAGAAGCCCTTGCACGTCTTCCAGCACCACTGGAGAAAATCTTCGACCCAAATACATTATCTAATTACGAAGAGAATAGCCGCATTCACTACGGTGGCCCATTGCAAACACCCGCTACTTCTGATTTACCACTCCGAGACGATTCTGCACAAACTTCTATTAGGGACACGTTGATTGACCTTGACGGTCCTGATCTAAACTCGGGTCCATCAACCTTCCACGACATGGATACAATCCGCGCTAGTCGACGTGCCTATGACGTTGATGACGACTATTCCAGTTCATTACATGGTTTCAATAGACCAGCGCTAAGCGATCCCGCAGACACGAATTCCAACCGACACACCCAAGATTGGAAATTCCCTTCTATGGTACCGCCAGCTTCAGCAGACCCAGAGCTTTCAAGGTTTCCTATATCATACGATCTTCCTCGCCCTGCGGTAACTCCCGGGTCTGGTGGTCGCCCCACTCTCGTTCACCACCCAACAGAACCTTTAGGCGCGTTTGGTGGAGGCCTTCAACCCCCTTTGCCCTCGGACCGCTTATCGATGCAGTCTCTTATTGACTTGGACATGAGCCTGCCCGATCCAATACCAGAATATCGACCTTCAACGGCGAATTCAGATGCCGCGTCTACTACGAGCGAGCATCCAGTATCTGCCAACCCCTTTGAACTCGAGAAGCACGCATCTCTTTACCAACCTATCTCTTTAGGAAGCCGAGAGCCCTCTATTTACGTTACGGAAGATTCACTGGGCACATATGAGGTCCGTAATGGCAGTTCATTAAGGGAGCTCGCAGATATGTCCGACTTCTCAGCATCTGATGCAGAGGGAACCAGCCAGGAAACTTCCCAGTATGATGAGGATGGTTATTATGTCGTCAACACACCAGCACCTAACGGAGGCCGTGCCGCGCAAGGACAATCTTCACAGACGGATAGGGCGTTTGATTCCATGTCAATGCCGCCGCCACGCCTTCCAAATTCGCAGTCGGTGCCCAGAGATTCTGACAGGAACATGGGGTGGTCTACGCTTGACATACCCAGCCTTCCAGAAGCGCCATCTGTCCAGGCTTTGAGTGGCACTGCTTCTCAAGAAGAGATGGCTCATGAAATCACACGGATAGTGGGGTCTATGTCTAGCCAACTCAATACTTTCAAAGACGTCTATCAAGATACGGAACTGGTTCAGAAGCGTGGTTCGCTCCGCCGCGAGCCTCGGGACCCTGCTGTCAGTGGATAGACTGCCTACCTGTTGTGTTTGTGGTAGTAGAAATTATGAAAGCCCGCATTATGATTTCGTAGAGGGAGTAAAATGGGGGGCGTTCGATACGAATACTTTAAATGTTAGATTATGACTATTACGAACTCATAGCGCGGCGTTTGTCATTGAGCTGGATAATTGGCCAGACATGAACGCACTTTACAATGATCAAAAGAAATAAAATGAAGACGTGCCATTATTTTGAGTGCGATATGCCCCATGACTACCGCAACCCCACTAACCTTCAGAAACTAGCCAAATCTCCCATCAGCAACGCTTGATATTTCTCCACCACCTCCCTGATCCTAACTAACACCCCCGCAGCCAGCATCCTAACCCTCTCATCCTCTTCACTTCCTCCACCCCCAACTCTTCCAAATACGCCCTCAACCCATTCCTGCGTTTCTAGCATCTGTCTCCCGTGCGCCTCCACCAGTCTACGCTGGTCGTCATTCAACTCAAGTATGGTCATAAACCCAAACAACAACGCTTCCATGACCATTATATCACCCACACTCTGCGTCCTCATACTCAGCAACAGATCCCAGAACTCAGACGTCATCTGCGGCAAACTAAGCGTGCTCGGTCCGCTCGCATGTAACAATAATGATAGCGTCTTTACGAACAACGAGAGAAGATACGGCTGAAACATCACATTCGAACTTGATGATCCGTACGCTTTGAGATAGATGAAGAATCGTCCCGTGAGAGGGAAGAAAAACCCATCTGCGACAACTTTTGCTAGGCTGTTAGCGATGGGTTTCTTTCGTTTCTTCTCGACGGCCATCCGTGAGCTGAAGGTGCGGATTTTGAGAATTGAGGGACCGGTGAGCTTGTCTGCTAACGAGGCGGCCATGGGTGCGATCATTGTGTGGGAGAGTTGGGTGGAGAGGGAGTCGAGTGCGGATGGTGGTCCTTTGGGAGTGGGTGAGGGAGTGGCGTAGAGTTTGTGTATGTTGGTTGGAAGGGTTTTGGAGGGGAATGAAGAGCTGGGTAGAGGTTTGGTGGATGTGAGAGCTTCATCTTCTGCGCCGAAACCACCGAGTTCGCGGGCTCCGAGACCGAGGGTGGTGAGGATTGTTGCTCGTTGAGAGAGGGAGTAGTCTCCGTCGAAGAAGGTCTTGGAGTACCATTGACCCATCTTGAGAGGTAGTGTGATGAGAATGGCGATCATGCCTTGTGTCCTCATGTCCTGGAAGTTTTCGATTTCGTACTTGTCTTGTAGACCTACAAGTAGGCTTGCCAACTCATCTGCATGAAAAGAGACTTCTGTTCCAAAATTTGCTTTTCGTCGTATGAGTGGTGCTGCTGTTAATAAAGCCAACTTTTGACGATCGTAGTTGCCGGTATCTCGCAAGTAGGTGATCAAATCACGGATGTACACTGGAGCTGTTGGCTTGTTGCGAGTGACTAAAGTAGCATCTTCGTCTGAATCTTCAGCATCAGAATCGGGCTTCGCGTATGGTACCAAGCCATCGTCATCTGATTCCTGCTCTTCCTCCTCGTTATCGATCTCTTCAATGGCAACAACCTTGGATCTCGTGGGTGCAGATGTTGGCTTGGATGCTGGTTTCTCGGCTCGTGGTCTTGCGGGTTCAGATTCCTTCGTCAAAGATCCCGCCCTTGACAACTGAATGGGCCCAATCGTATCTTTTACGTTGACCAAGCTCTTAAGCCAGTGGGCTTCTGGAGCTGCCATCTCGTCAATTTTGAAGTCCATTCTCTTGTCTCCTTTGTCGACGAGACTTGAGAGAGCTTCACCCACAACCATCCCTAGAAAGCGGGCACGAGAGGACGACGCAGCGAGTCTATTTGAAACGACACCCAAATGGCTTCCCGACCTCATCATCATTGTCAGACGTAGAGGCGCCGTTCGGTGGACATAGCCTGCTGCCAGCAAAAGAACTTGAGCGTGAACTGAAATTGATTAACAGGCAGGAACCGGCAAGACACCGTTGATCATACCTTCTTGTTGCAGTGTAGGAGTATGCTTAATGTACAATTTGTCACCAAACTGTTGAACACATTTGTCCAGCACTGACTCTATATCAGACCTGCTAGCAGCTACAGCGACCACAGCAGCACGACGAATAGCAATTCTTTCTCCAACACCAGCTCCAGTGGAACTGGTTAGCCAGGAGATCAAATGAACTTTCCTAACCTCTGCTCTGGCAATTAACAGAGTAAGTAGTCCAGCAGCAGCAGAGACAACGCTCGCATCTGATTGCCACCAGGCAGAGTTGTCCTCAGTAGTAATAGATTCTGAGAGGTAGTCTGTTGAGAGGAGTTTCAGGACTGTGTAAAGTACGTTCCGTTGCTCAATAGTTGAAAGACTTCCTAACAGCCTTGTAAAGTGATCCTGATACTTGGCATTCCCAAGAACCATTGATACCAGTAGTTCTTTGACAATATTCTCTGAAGGTTTGTCAGTAATTCATCTTACTAATAGCCTGGATAATCTTACCTGAATGTCCTAGACGTAGTGCCTTGCTGATCAAGTCACCACAATTGCTCCATCCGTTTTCAGACCCTAGGGACAACGTCATGGCCCAATATGAAATATTCTGAGCAAGCCAAAGCCCGTACTGCTTGCCATCCGCAATCCAGTGTCTGTCCTGGAGGGTCTTGCTTAAGTCATTGATGACATCTTCGGCCTCAGCAGCGATGCCCAAAACCTTTCCTCCGCCTACTGCGCTTAGAAGCTCGTTCCATACAGTCTTTTGCTTTGCAGCCGTATCACAAGTTTTGCAGATTTGTGTCCAGAACTTGGAGGCAGTCTTAACACCATGAAGAAGAGCTTGCAATAGTTCAAGAAGTATTGCTAAAGTGGTGTGGGCATGGTGTCCGCCTATCTCCTTTTTGCTGGCTTTGGTTTCTTGTACTTGCTGCGTAAGACGTAACAAGACTGCATTGAGACCAGTGACACTCCGAAGACACGATAGAAGAAGTTCTAATTCTGATGAAACCTTGAGTTTCCTTCTGGTTACGGATTCTGAGCTCTTGACCTTGCGCGGCTCACAGAGAATATTCCAGTAATTGGGGACGATGTCTGAAACCAAAGTGTGGACTATCTGAGCAGCGAGTGGACTTGGAGAAGTAATATCAAACCCCTCCGCATTCTTGCCCAGATACTTTAACGTCGATACTAGCGCGGCATAGTCAGGCTCGCTCCGCAGTATCTCCAGAGCTTCTGCTGGCGTTGCTGCGTGAGAAGGAGCTTTCGAAACCGGTTTGGAGACCTCGACCAGGGAGTAGTTTGGCTCTTGCACTGGCTTTTTGTAAGAAGTACTCACAGGAGTGAGTATCCCCTCCATGCCTACATCAGAACAATATCCTAAGACTTTAGGTGTTGCAAGAGTTTTGAACATGAGGAGAAGAGGCGGGATGATTCGTGTGACGCTAACTTCATGCAGGTGGATAACGATAATGCTGCCTGGACTTTGGAATCCGAACAGCCCCCTCTTGCACTTTTCATATGTTGTTGTATGCCGTCCTGCGAAAATGTCACAACCTGTCATGGTATCTGGCACAACACATCCACCTTCGTCAACGATGGCAACGCGATGGTGTGTTTGCGATGTCTAGCTTCAACTTCAGAATCCGAGCTGACCTTTCATAGGCAATATTTAGACAATGTCCGGAGGCACACTGGACCTTTCACAGACCCAGATGTGTTCGATACGAGCGACGCAGCTGCTACGAAGATGGAGCAGATGAATATATTGTTAGTATGAAGCGTTGTTCTTGGGGAGACAGGGCTGACCTTTGGCTCAGAGTTATGTTAGTGGCCCGGAAGCAATGGGAAGAGATTAAACCTACTAACTGCAGGTAGTGGTGCAGGAGGCCTTGGTTGTGAGATCTTGAAGGACCTAGCTCTATCTGGGTTCAAGAAGATACATGTCATTGATATGGGTCAGTAAAAATGCCCCCTGTTTTACGCGCAAGTGCTCACTCAGATTTACAAGATACTATCGATGTCTCCAACCTCAATCGACAATTCCTTTTCCGCCAAAGCGATGTCGGCAAGTCAAAAGCTGAAGTTGCAGCCAAGTTCGTGGAGAAGAGGGTCAAAGGCGTTTCGATCACCCCGCATAGTTGCAAGATACAGGATATGGATGAAGCTTTCTATATGCAATTTACCCTCGTCATTTGTGGTTTGGACAGCATCGAAGCCCGAAGATGGATCAACTCTACGCTTGTTGATCTTGTTGACTTGGAAAACGTAGACAGCCTCAAGCCATTGATTGACGGAGGTACTGAAGGTAGGTAGTCACATTTGATAGATTTGAGACGATTAGAGACCTATAGCTGAGCATGGAATAGGGTTCAAGGGCCAGTCACGGGTCATATATCCTACCTTGACATCCTGCATCGAATGTCAGCTAGATATGCATGCACCACGTGCAGCAGTTCCTTTGTGCACGCTGGCAACTATTCCTCGACAACCCGAGCACTGCATCGAGTGGGCACATATCATGGCCTGGGAGCAAGAGAAGCCCTTCCCGAAGCTAGACAACGACGACCCGGAGCATATCACCTGGTTGTATAAGAAGGCTTTAGCTCGAGCTTCGGAGTTCAACATTCCCGGGGTCACCTATTCTCTGACGCAGGGCGTTGTCAAGAACATCATTCCAGCTATTGCCTCGACAAATGCTATCATTGCAGCGAGTTGCTGTAATGAGGCATTCAAGATCGCCACTAACGCTAATCCGTCATTGGGAGCAGAAGAGAATTATATGATGTACAGCGGGAACGATAGCATCTACACTTACACCTTCCAGCATCAGAAAAAAGACGACTGCCCTGTATGCGGGAATCTCGCAAAGAACCTGGATGTCGGTCCCAACTTGACGTTGCAGGAGTTTATTGACTCATTGGCTGCAAGGCCAGAAGCACAGCTAAAAAAGCCATCTATCAGGGCGGAAGGACGTTCTCTCTACATGCAAAGTCCGGAAAGCTTGAGACTGCAGACAGCACCGAACTTGGACAAGAAGCTGGGAGATTTGATTGGTAACGGGGATGAAATAGGAGTTACTGACCCTTCCCTGGGTAGAGTTGACTTCAAGTACAGGCTGAATTTCACGAGCGACTTTGTGTCTAAGGCGACGACCAATGGCCATGCCAAGTAAAGCCTCAAGAAAAGCTGGCATCTGGCTAGTAACAAGCGAAAATTACGATGACGATGAATAATGGCATAGCAGGTGGCCACGTATCATGGAGTGGCTTGCATATGATTTCATGAATTATGAAAATGTTCATCTCTGAATTTTACAGAGAAATGAGCTCTTGATAGCTATCAAGCAAGCCATCCAACGCCCAGCCCTGAACTCCTACAATGCTCGTGTCCCATTTTTATTGTACCATGTTTGACAGATTTTCCTTCAATGCTAGGCATTTCTTCTTCAAGACCTGAATCGACTCAATGAAGAGCTCCTCACTGTCGAATTGTCCTAAGCTCTCGATCGAAAAGATAAAGTGATCTCTAAGCCTTCCTAGCTTGACCTTGCCCTCAAATTCCTCGTGCCGCAAGCACTCTCTGCTAACTGTGTCCTTCATTGGATTCTTCACCACTGCTTTTTCCTTTCCCTCATGGCCCTCGTATCCACTACCCTTCTTTGCGGCCTCCGCCTTGGTCACCGGCTCAAGCTCAATCACGCCTTTCGGGAAGCATCTGGCGAACTTCACGGCATCCTTTCCAATTATTGGCTTCAAAATCTGGATCGAAGGCAACAGTCGGTATGAAGCGGTGGCGACCGGTGAGAACTTGGCATGATCGCTCCCAACACCCATGATAGCATGCATCACTACATCTATACACTGACCGGGCCTCAGTTTCGCAATCAGGATATCGGGATTCGTAGGTTGAATCGCCTTATCTCCAACAAAGTATTTCGTCTGCTCACCATAAGGCTTGAATACGATATCCTTGGCATAAACATTTGCGTTGTGATATGCCTTCGCTGGATCCGTCTCTCCTCTGGCTGCTTGCTCGTTGCGCGTGCATTCTATTTTCAGTTCTAGGACGATCGTATTGTAGTCAACTCCCTTTACTTCCTCCCGAGATCCTTCCTCAGGCTTGTGAAAAGGTCTCATAAAATTTCGCAGGCCTTCCTTGCTGCCTTTGAATGGAATGAGTCCTAATCGCTGTGCCAGAACTTCGTCTTGAACTATGGAGGTATTGTTGTACACAAAAACGTATTCGATAGCCAGAGACCAGATCTCGGACAGGAGAATGCGCCTGAAAGCATTTGCGACTGAGGCATCGATGCCAATAAGGGAGAAGGAGGATTCAAGAGGATCGTTTTGGTAGAATTGGACTTGGAAGTTTTCCTTGAATTTAACTGCGTCCCAGGAATTATCTTCTCCGGGATAATGACTAAAGAGAGGCGTCAACACTCAGTCTCACATGCAAAAATAAAGGCCCTCAAAGAAATTTTGTCGTTTCTGAAAGAACAGGCATGAAAAAACCAATCGCAAACGGTGCTTACCCAGGGTAGTCTGTTGAAGTAACATCCGTAACAGTTTCTGCATTGACGCCGACTAACTAAAGCGAAAATTAGAAAATATTTAAGAAATGAAGATTTCTGACATACCCGTCGACGATCCAACTCCTCTTGCGAGGGCTGATAAGGTGCCATTCTTTCTTGGTGTTTCTGTTTGCGGAGTCGTACTTGATCGCGAAAAATTATCAGAAATTCGTACCCCTGTCGATCAAGCTGCACTAGCTCGAAAGCTTATTCTATCGTGGAGGTCATTAATCGGAGCAGAATAGACCTCAGTCGTCCAGAACCAATCTCCCTCCACGACTCAATTGTCGGAGCTTGAGGTTTGGTCACAATAACTAAACCCACCTCGTTCTCTCATCACAATGGCAGCGTCCCTCACCCGGCTGGCCGGCCGCAATGCCAAACGCCTCTGCTTGCGACCCGCACTCCCAAAAGCCTTCTCGCCACGAGCTTCAGGACGAGCTTTCTCTGTTATGCCTGCGAGACAATATGCAGAGCCGTATGCTGGGACCAGATTGGTACCAACCGATGAGAACTTCGCCCACCCTACCAAGCCTGAAGACCCTCAGCACCTGAACGTAACGCCCGATTCGAATCTGGACGGAGAGACGGTTGAGAACAGGAAGATCAGACATTACACTGTCAACTTTGGCCCCCAACATCCTGCTGCTCACGGTGTATTACGATTGATCCTAGAGCTTAATGGGGAGGAAATCGTGAGATCGGATCCTCATGTGGGACTTCTGCATCGTGGCACTGAGAAGTTGATTGAGTACAAGACATATCTCCAGGCATTGCCATACTTCGACCGGTTGGATTACGTCTCCATGATGACTAATGAGCAATGCTTCTCACTGGCGGTAGAAAAGCTCTTGAACATTGAGATTCCGGAGCGTGCAAAGTGGATTAGGACGTTGTTTGGTGAAATCACAAGAATCTTGAACCATCTCATGTCTATCTTGTCTCACGCCATGGATGTTGGTGCACTTACGCCTTTCTTGTGGGGCTTCGAGGAACGTGAGAAGCTTATGGTGAGTAATTATGTTTGTATTTGCTATAAAAACGCTAAGACCATCGCAGGAATTCTATGAAAGAGTTTCGGGAGCTCGCCTCCACGCTGCATACGTTCGTCCCGGAGGTGTGCACCAAGACCTTCCTGTCGGTCTCCTTGATGATATCTATCAATGGGCAACCCAGTTTGGCGACCGTATCGATGAGACAGAGGAGCTGCTGACTGACAATCGGATCTGGATTGGCAGGACGAAGGGCATCGGTGTCGTCTCGGCTGCTGATGCTCTAAATTATTCATTCACCGGAGTCATGCTTCGGGGGTCTGGTGTTCCATGGGATGTGAGGAAGAGTCAGCCGTATGATGCATATGGTGAGGTTGAATTTGATGTTCCAGTTGGCGTGAACGGTGACTGTTATGACCGGTACTTATGTCGGATGGAGGAGTTCAGGCAGTCGCTTCGTATCATCCACCAATGCCTGAATAAGATCCCTGCGGGACCGATTCGAGTGGAAGATTATAAGATCTCTCCGCCTCCCCGTGCTGCAATGAAGGAGAACATGGAGGCACTCATCCACCACTTCTTACTTTTCACCAAGGGATATACTGTGCCACCTGGAGAGACATATTCAGCAATCGAAGCTCCAAAGGGGGAGATGGGTGTCTTCGTTGTCAGTGATGGAAGTGAGAGGCCTTACCGATGCAAGATCCGTGCTCCAGGTTTTGCCCATCTCGGAGGCTTTGATCAGATATCGCGAGGACATCTGCTTGCTGATGCTGTGGCCATTATCGGAACGATGGACTTGGGTAAGTGTTCGATGAAATCCGCGTTATGACAATTGCGGCTGACCAAGTTACAGTGTTTGGTGAGGTCGATCGGTGAAAATGGAGTGGAGAGTTGATGTTGTACATTGGTCATACAAACGGCGCATCTTCTTTTGTTTGTACAAAGTCTTCGTGGCTGAGTTAGCAATGCCAGCACACACCTCTAGACTCCCTTGGTTTGCTTTGTCACTTACCCATGGCCCAACTACTTTGACACGGTCTGTGTTATTTCACTGCTAACCACAACCGGACCGGAAGGCACTTCGTGAAACTCAAGCTCCTCGGCGACTGGGACGTCCACCAGCTCTGTGAGCTCCTCAACTTCCGCAAGGACGATTGTTGAGGAGCCGGAGCATTCATTGTGATCATTAGGTTCAGAAAATGCCTTTTGCCAGGTTCTTGGAGACCTATCAACGAAAGTCAACGGAGCCGGGAGGGGAGGTAATGCTGTTATTGTCGGCAAAGTTGGGATCTCCTCTGGGTACCACTTCATGCCTGATCCAGGTTGACCAATTCTCAACTGGCCTTCCCAAAGTTGCTCTTGGTGAACATAGTCACCATCGGGGAAGCCATAGCCCTTTTCGACGTGTGCAAGTGCACTCCCTGCTTGCTTGCTTGCCCCTACATAGTATCCGACATACTCGTAGGCAGCAAGTTTCGCATCAGTAGACCAAGTCTGACGTTGCTGTTGCTGGCTTGACTCTCTACCCATTCCGTTATATTGGCCTACTCGAGGATCCTCAGCAACGTGCTGGGTGTGAAGTCCGCTCTCACCACCTTCACCAGCAGAAGACATCTCATGGTCATGGCCATGTGTGAATTTACCCGAAGGAAGCTCTCTGTTCTTTCCCTTGCCTTTGCCACTTCGGGGTCTCATTCGTCGTTCACGCTCCTCAGCATCAAAGATAACTTCGCACTCGCAGACTCCTTCTCGATGCATCTCGCGGTGTGCTTCCTCTTCCTTCAGGACCTTCTTGTTCCACAGAACACGTGCACAAGCGTGACAGTTTTCGTTGGTGAAAATAGGTCGCTCAGCAGGAAGCTTGCAAGGGGGGTAGATTGGGTTCGATTCTGTCAATGGGCATTGTCGGAGGTATGGGATAGAGCAGTGGCCACAGTTGTAGCCGAGGAATTCCTTGACACACATCTTGGCTGCTGGGAAGTATTACCAGGTGTCGATCGAATAGTTCTAAAGGGCGAGTGGTCAGTAGATGCCTCTCTGTTGCAAGTAGTGCAAGGAATGCTTCCACTTGCTTGATAATTGATATCTGAGCAGCGACTATGTTGCGCAAATGTTCAATGGTAATATCAGGGGTTAACAGAAGAAGAGCCCGCACCAGAAAAACTTGCTAGACTTGTTTCTGTAACTTCTTTGCTTTGAATGGTTCACGGATCTTCTGGATGGGCAGCGGACCTTTTGGTTAAATAGCGGACCTCTTGAATGAGTGGCGGGCTTTTATGTCTATGTGGGACCTTGTAGAGACACCGAATGCTCTATTTAAATCTGCAAAGAGTTCAAAGATGACGCGCAATCGAGGACTTGGACTGCAATGACAAAATATCTTTGCGGCTGTCTCTGCTGCTGCGCATAGAATACGCCAGCAAGGTATGTAATGACAATAGCGTCCGCGAGTTCGATATCAGTTTAGTTGAGACTTTATATGTGATGTTAGTCGAGGACTTCGATTTTAGATAGCTGTCTGCATTGCATTGCGCACCTTAAAGTAGTTAAAGAATCTCGATGTTGTTGTGAGTATGTTGTAAAGGCAAGCCGAAGTCGGCGTCAGTTGAGATGGCTTGGGAATAGTGCGTCGAAGCAGTCGAATGATGCTGGGATTGTGACAATAAGTATGTTGCAAAGGCGAACCGCAGTTGGCGCACTTTAAGATAGCTTGGAAACAGTACCTTGAAGTGGTCAAAGGATGTGGATGTTGTGGTTGTGGTAACAAATCTGGTGAATGCGAACCGCAGCTGACGCTCTTTGAGAGAGCTCGTCAATAATAGGGGTGATATGCTTAGAATAAAAATATTAAGAAGAGCAAGATGGACAATCTGCAAAGAAGATAGTTGGCTTGAAGTTCTTGCAAGATGTGTTTGTTGGAAGTTGTTGTTGTTAGAAGAAAGAGTTGAGAGCTCAAAGCACTCTTAAGTACTTGGGCAAGGCTGCGGACAAGACCGCAAACAAGAGTGAATCCGTCGCTTGAGATGTTGAAGAGGCCGTCAGTAATGGCGAGGAGCCCGCTCAGGTTCTCAGACTGGCTAGTGAAGATTGTCTCATGTGTGCTTGATCTAAGTATGAGTAAGTATCGATGCTGTGGATGTTGAAGGTAGAGGTCGAAAAGATATGTTGTGGTTGAAAGGAAGAAGAAGAAGAGGAGGAGGAGGAGAAGGAGGAGCGGAGTGGGCTTTAAGTAGCCAGGCCTCTCGCCTATGGCGTTAGAATCGTCATATTAAGAGATGACGATGATCAGGGAAGGCACGAAAGTCTTGTTAAGCTAAGGGTTAACGATGGTTGCGAGGGAGAAGGAATCGACATTCGTCAAACTAAGGGATGGTTACAGTTGCGAGTGGGAACGAACGAACATTCGTCAAGCAAAGGGGGTGACGATGGTAGTGAAGAGGGAAGAAATGAAGTCTTGGTAAGGAATGGGGGAGTGATTTCAGCAGTTATTTCTCAATATCTGGCGTCAAATCTAGACAATCTGCAGCTGAGAGGTTGGATCAGGGCTAGACATTTCAAGACTTAAGTAGACTTACCTCTCTTTGCTCGGACTGACGCTCTTTAGTTAGTCGAAAGGCGAAAGCAATGCGACGCTCAGGTAGAGTAAATCGCTAAGTACAGAGGTGGTTAGACAATATAGATGAGTAGCTTGCATGGAGCTGGCTCTTTATATATGCCTTCTGAAGTGGCAACGAGCATAGTGAATCATCGCTCAAGTGAGGTTTGACTATCTCTCATTCTGATTGCGGAACGAAAGACGGGTAGAAAGTGTGATTCACTGATGTTGAACCTGCTCAAATGTTGTTTTATTGTGGCACATTGTACTGTTGTTGTCGTGCTTTCATTCAGTGGTCTATGGTCATCATGCCTGAACTTGTTTGTCCATTGATTGCACGTGAAACGTAGTTTCTCACCTTATGTTACCTCGAGCTCGAAGTCATGACTCTAAGAATTAACTTAGCTGGTGCTATGAATAATCATATATGCGGAGCAATTTGCATGAAAATTGTTGTAATTTTTTATTCTTCGAGACAAAACAATACACAGAAGGCGTTTTACCTGAGAGCTTTTCCACGATCTCGAGAAAACTTTTTTTTTAGAGTCAATGAGCGTTATATTCCATGATTCCTAAGTTTGTTGCGTTTGTGAGTCATAAGCAGATCTTGTGAAGGAAACATATCTCTCAACATTACCATACTCAAATACTTAAACACATACACTCTGTCAAGGTGGCTCAAGTACCTAGGTAAGTTGCTATTCACTGCAGGCCGCTGAGGCGAGTTGATATACTATATTACTACGACGCATTTAGAAACATCATAAAAGCAATCTGACTACCGCAGGCACACAAATCCGGACAACATGGCTTTCCAGTACAGGTTCTATCACACTTGCGGTCACGTCGGCCTAGGGCCTGTCTTGCACAATACCTCTTCTCGGGCTGAGCGCTTAGACGCAAATGAAAAAACAAAGATGATTCAAAAAATCCTCGGATTCGACTGTCCATTCCGCACTACTCTTGTACTGGACGTCAAAGACGGAGAAGGGATCCTCGTTGTTCTGTCCTCATCCACAACTTCTCCATTCCCAAATAAATGGTATATCGTCCGCGCATGTCCATATGAAGACATGAAACCTGAAGGTTGGTCTCTGGCACACCAACCTGGCGGAGTATACAGACATATGGCGTGGATCCCTCAGCCTTGCGGGGCAGTGCAAATCTTTGGAGCCGAGGATGTGACGAGAAGTGGACGTGTGGAGCACGGGGTTACGACACTTGTCTTGTGTTCTTGGAGACAGCAAAGAGGAGAGCCATTTGGAAGTCGATTTGCAGGGCTGATATCGCAGATGGATGCCGCTCTATCATCTGGTCAGCACGCTGGAAGGTAGCTGGATGTCGACCTATGGTAGTTACTTTTGGCGGTTTGGCGTTGTTTACCTGCGTAGACTGGTAAAGAAAGTCCAAGATGAGTCTGATGTGATAATACTCATCTTGGGAGCCAACTGTGGACATGTTCGGATGCGTACAACTTTAACCAGAAACCAAGTTACATCGCAGAATTGAATCCGCAGCTCAATTGCAACATCTTCATTCATTGGTACAGAAGGAGATCGATTCTATCAGGCCCGACGAAGACCAGAAGCTCTCTGACTAGACTACATATGCATAAATCCCTTACTCTTCCGAAGCCGCAGCACCTGTAATAATCTCAACCAATTCGCCAGTAATGACGGCTTGACGAGTTCGGTTGAACAGGATTTGGTACTTCGTGATCATATCTCCGGCGTTCTTCGAAGCGTTCTAAAGAGAGTTAGCACATGAAAGCCCTCTATATTCTCAAAGCTAAACATACATCCATGGCATTGCGGCGAGCAGATTGCTCACAGGCATGACCTTCAGCAAGAGCCCAGAAAAGTGAGTTGGATAGGGCGTATTCACGGAGATTGGTCAAGACCTCATCGTCAATTTCGAAGGCAGAGAAGTTGGCTGTGTATGTCAGCCCAGTTCCATAATTTCTATCAACCGCACTTACGAGAGTTGGCAATAGCTTCTTCGGAGAAAGCTTCGATTGGGGTCGCCTCATAACTGGTGGCATTGATGAACTTGTTGTAGACAATCTGGATCGAAGCATAGTCCGTAGGTAGGAGAGAAACTTGATCGGCAATGGCCTGAGCATCTGCAAAGGTAGGAATATCCTTTCCAACACCAGCGAAGTTTAGGACGATGTTCCTACTGTTCGATCGACTCAACTGCGCCTTGCATTTCTCGCCCAAGATAACAAGGTCGGCATCTGGTTTCTCAACCAGCATTCTGCGGACACGCTTGCTTAACCCAGAGTGGATACCACCACAAAGTCCTTTATCAGAGCTTGCCACGATGATCAAAGTCTTCTTGTTGTCTCCCTCAAGCGGCTTGGTCTCGGCTTGCTCGAAAACGGTATTGGAGGTCTGACCATATTGTCGAGACTCGGTCATTGCACGTTGGGCTCGGTTTAGTTTGGTCTGGTCACTGTTATTAACACAATTACCATTTCTAAAGAGAAGGTACTCACCGAGGCGACGACTTTCATAGCTTTGCAATCGAAAATTAGCATTCTTTGATCTCTTTATGAGTGGTAGGAGATGTTTCGAGAGTTGAGAGTCGCTGGGGAAAGGGAATTGGGGCGGCCTTGGCCGCTGGGAGTACTCACTGTTTGTAATTTTCTCGATGTTGCGGATTGACTTAAGTCGTTGTTCGATTTCTCTCAATGCCGTGGGGACGTCAGATTAATCTTCAATCACTTGGGGAGCTTGCAAAGCTTACTGGCGTATGGCCTGAGAGCGTTTTGGCTGGACGCCGCAGCTCCAGCTCTCAACGCAGGTCTGGCAGCTCTTGAAAGCATCTTGGTCGACAAAGGGAACAGAATCGAGCTTTTAAAAGCGAGATTCAAGTTACCACGAGTTGTGTCGAGGTTCAATTGATTGTCAATGAGGTGTTGATGGCTTTGCCGGACAGCCTCAAAACTCGTCGGAAGCTGGAGCGCTAGACGCTAGTCTCGTTTAGGAGGAATTTCCCTACTAGACACAACCTGCCTCGAATTTATTTCATTCCCTTTGTATGTCACGACGCCTGCTCCCACTTTTCAGGCAAAAACTCGAATTATTGCGACCTGCATTCACTGGTATTCATATTTCATCACTTCTGGGCCTTAAGGGCCCTTCAAGACGCGTCGACACGTGGGCACTTCGACGTCTCAGCTCACAACCTCGAATCTACCCAAAATCCTCGGCTTCAACACTGCCACCAATCTTGATCATGGCGTCGGACTCTTCGGACGATGATATGCCTTTGGCTAGAAGTAATGGCCCTGGTGAGTTCCCTCTTTTTCTACATCAGCCTCGCTTTCTCTCTTGAGCGCAAATCGAAAATTGTCTGCGGTCAAGTTTGACGCGCTAGAATTACATTATTCGCCCTCAGCATCATATTCTCTGAATATCAAGCTTATTCTTCGCTCAACAGTCTCCGAATCCCACATCTCGAAAGCAACAGATAGAAAGATGGACCAGGCTGGGGGATCAGCATCAAAGTTTCCAGCCGGCATTAGCATTCGCAATGGCCCTGTCTTAGAGGACGAGATGGACGTGGATGTCGATGAGCCTACGACAAATGGTCACGCGAAGCGCAAATCTCGCGCAAGTACCTCGAAAGCTGTCAAGTACAACGATGACACCGATGAAAGTGATGATGAGCCTCTAGCGAAGAGGCAAAGAACTTCTCAGAAGCAGAAAGCCATGGAATCTGATTCTGATGACGAGCCCCTCGCAGCGAAGAAGACTGCTGTGAAACTCCCTCCGAGAGCCAGTGAAACTGCGATCGGCGAGGACTCTTCTGACGACGATGACGAACCCTTGACGTCTAAACTTGCGAAGGAAAAAGCTTCCATCGAGAAGAAAGCAGAGAAGGAAGCCAAAGCTATCCGTGCTAAGGAAAACAAGACCAAGAAGGCTGTTCCCAAGAAGGTTAAGAAGGAGGAGCCTGAAAGTGAGGATGAAGTGAAGCCAAAGGCCAAGCGGAAATCAAACGGCACGAGTACGAAGAAGACCAACGGCGTGAAGAAGGAGGAGTCTGATTCAGATGCACCGCTGGCTAAGAAGGGATCGGTTAAGACCAACATCAAGGTAAAGGCAGAGACTGCCTCTCCAGCCAAGAAAGCCAAAGGCAAGGAGGCCAGTGTTGAGGAGGAAGACGAAGTCTATCGATGGTGGGATGCGCCAAAGAAGGAAGATGACAGCATCAAATGGGAGACCCTGCAGCACAATGGAGTTGTCTTTCCACCAGAGTACGAGCCACTGCCCAAGAATGTCAAGCTCCTCTACGACGGAACTCCCTTGACTTTATCCATCGAGGCCGAAGAGATCGCTGGATTTTTTGGCGCTATGTTGAACTCCACTCTGAACGTTGAGAATCCCACTTTCCAGAAGAATTTCTTTGAGGATTTCACGGCGGAGGTCAAGAAAACCGGTGGTGCCAGAGATCCTGACGGAAACAAGGTTGCCATCAAGGATTTCTCGAAGCTCGATTTCAAGCCAATCTTCGCCTACTACGATGGCAAGAGCCAAGAGCGCAAGGCACGATCGTCTGCCGAGAAGAAGGCAGATAAAGCCCAGAAGGACGCAATCGAGGCGCCTTTTACTACTTGCATCTGGGATGGACGTAAGGAGCAGGTCGGTAACTTCCGAGTCGAACCTCCTGGACTGTTTCGAGGTCGTGGTGCCCATCCAAAGACTGGCAAAGTCAAGCGAAGAGTCACACCTGAGCAGATCACAATTAATATTGGCAAGGAGGCGACAGTTCCAGCTCCCCCAGAAGGTCACAAGTGGAAAGCTGTACAGCATGATAACAAGGCTACATGGCTTGCAATGTGGCAGGAAAACATCAATGGTGCCTACAAATATGTCATGCTCGCAGCAAAGAGCAGCATCAAGGGCCAGAGTGACTTCAAGAAATTTGAGAAGTCTAGGGAATTGAAGAAGCACATTGACCGCATCCGAAGAGACTATGAGCGGGATCTCCGTGCTGAATTGATGGCTGATCGTCAGCGAGCCACAGCTGTATACTTGATCGACAAGTTCGCCTTGCGTGCCGGAAATGAGAAGGACGCCGAGAATGAAGCAGAAACCGTCGGCTGTTGCTCTCTTAAATACGAGCACGTCACACTCAAACCCCCAAATACAGTCATCTTCGATTTCCTCGGAAAGGATAGTATCAGGTTCTATGATGAAGTGGTTGTTGACGAGCAGGTCTTCAAGAACTTGAAGATCTTCAAGAAGGCCCCTAAGAAGGAGGGTGATGATATCTTTGATCGTCTTAATGTAAGTGCATAAATTCAGATATAAAAATGCCTCCTAACAGTTCTAGACTACCCAACTCAACAAGCATTTGACAAATTACATGCCTGGTCTTAGTGCCAAGGTTTTCCGTACCTACAATGCTTCATTCACGATGTCGACCCTTCTAAAAGAGCTGCAGAACACCAACATATCTATGCAGGAGAAAGTCAAACTCTATAACGACTGCAATAGAAAAGTTGCTATTCTTTGTAACCACAAGCGTACTGTCGGTGCTAGTCATGAAGCCGCAATGGAGAAGATGACCGATAGGGCAAGTATCACGCGAATTTGCTTTAACACATCTGCTAACATAATGTACAGACCAAGGGCCTTCAATATCAACAATGGCGTATCAAGCAGATGATCCTCGATATTGATCCAAAGCAGAAAAAGAAGAAGGGTGCCGAATGGTTCGAATTGGATGATGATCTCGATGAAGCCTGGATTCTCGAACATCAAGCTTTCCTTGTGAAGCAAGAACGCGAGAAGATCGAGAAGAAGTTCAACAAGGAGAATGAAAAACTTGTTGCCGAGGGCCAGAAGGAGATGAAAACAAAAGAGCTCACCGAGAGACTCAAAGTTGCGGATGATCTCGAGAAGAAATTCAGGAAGGAGAACAAGTCTAAGAAGGTTGAAGCGGATGGCAAGGGTCCAACGGTTGAGAAGTTCGAGGCCAACATCAAGAAGCTCGATGACCGCATTGCTACCATGAGGCTTCAAGCTGAAGACCGAGAGGGCAACAAGGAGGTTGCGCTCGGTACGAGTAAAATAGTAAGCATTTACCTGCCCACTCTGATTTTCAACTTTTGCTTACTACGTTTAGAACTATATTGACCCTCGCCTTACGGTCGTCTTTGCGAAGAAGTTCGAGGTTCCTATCGAAAAATTCTTCTCTAAGACGCTCCGTGAGAAATTTACCTGGGCCATTGAGTCGATTGAGGACGACCATGACTGGGAATTCTGAACTAGCTCCCTTCGTTTTTCGGGTTTCCACCGTCGCTATTCCGACATTTACTGGAAAGAAATTCACTTTGGGTCATTAGTGTTTAAACCTATTCTTTCTTTTAGATTTGACGCTGCATTTACACGAGGAGCGTGGAGGCCAAAATCGCATCATTTAGCGTTCAGGATGATTCGACTTGGAGAGAGACCTTGTGGAGAATCGACAGGATAGGATCTCCCAGAACCATGAGATTTCAGGATGTTGAAATCTCGGTTGCTGCTGCTTGTCCACTGATGCCGATTCTTGGAGGAAGTTCCGCCCCTTCTATCCTCCTACCTTCGCATTGCTTTCTAGAGCGGATTATGATAGTAAGACATGCCAAGAATAGACGCACATCCATAGTCGAGAAAATTAGAATCGATAAAACATCTACCGGTTGCCTTTTGTTGCAATTGTGACCCTTGTCAATTAATCATGTGATCTAGATTAAGCTTCAGAAGCTTGCTTTAACCAAGTCGAGGCATTTCCAGTCGTTTGTTTGCTTTCACCAGCAAGACATCCAATGCGGTATGATGAATCCAATGGCTCAAGCTCTCCGTTCGCGCCAGCTCGGAGGATACATATGCAATAACTGTTCCCGTCAACTGCGGCGACAACGAAGAAGCTATGTCTCCACGACAAAAACACCAGGTATCTACGACGTTGTCTGCGTAGGTGGCGGTCCAGCGGGATTGAGTCTGCTTGCTGCTCTACGTATACCCCCCGCCATATCTCGCATTGTACGTAACAAGACTAATAATATAAACAGGTTCTTCACCTGCAACAGCGAACCTCAAAGTTGCACTCGTCGAATCCCAGGACCTGAGCACAACGCGCTCTTTCTCACTCCCCCCAACCAAGTTCTCAAATAGATGCAGCTCTCTCACACCTTCATCAGTCCGCTTTCTCGATAGTATAGGAGCCTGGAATCATGTTCAGCTGGATAGGATACAGCCGTATCAGGAAATGCAGGTTTGGGATGGGGTTACGGGAGCCAGGATAGAATTCGATTGGCCAGCTGAGAAATCAGGGATTACAGTTGCGTATATGAACGAGAATCTGAACCTCACATCCGGATTACTGAAGCGGATTGAGGAGTTGGAGGGCACGGAAGTTCTGGATAAGCAGCGAGTTGAGGACATTGTGCTAGGGAAAGAGAGTGAAGATGTTGATTTGACTGGTTGGCCAGTCGTGAAGTTGAGTGGTGGGAGGGAGTTAGCTGCTAGGTTGTTGGTCGGTGCCGATGGGGCGAACAGTCCTGTGAGGAGCTTTGCAGGGATTGGAAGTAGAGGATGGGATTATGAGAGGCATGGGGTGGTGGCGACGTTGGAGTTGGAGAGCAATGGATGGGGTAGGGAGGGGGTGAAGACTGCGTATCAAAGGTTCTTGCCTACGGGGCCAGTTGCTATGCTTCCGTTGCCGGGGAACTACTCAACGATGGTTTGGTCGACGACGCCATCATTCGCAGCTCATCTGAAGACGCTGAGCAGGAAAGATTTCATTGCTATGGTCAATGCGGCTTTCAGATTGTCGCCGGTGGATCTGGCATACCTGCATACTCAAGCTTCCGGGCAGGCGGATGAGGTAGCTTGGCGAACACAACATACAAACTTTGATGCTGAAAAGATACCTCAGCAAGTCGTAGGGGTTCAGGAGGGGAGTGTAACATCATTTCCCCTGAAGCTCCGACACGCGGATACCTATATTGGTGAGCGATTGGCTCTTGTTGGAGATGCAGCTCATACTATTCATCCTCTTGCTGGCCAGGGGCTAAACCAGGGACAAGGAGATGTCGAAAGTCTGGTAAAGACTATCGAGTACGCGGCCACTCATGGGCAGGATATCGGTGTCCAGATGTCCTTGGAATCGTACAATGCGGAGAGATATGCTGCGAACAACATAATGCTTGGTTTCTGCGACAAGATTCACAAGCTCTATGCCGTGGAAAGCGGACCTCTGGTACCACTGAGGAGTATTGGGCTGCGAGCCGTGAATGCTTTGAGTCCTCTGAAGCAGTTTCTCATGTCACAGGCTAGTGGCACTGGTGTAAAGATACTATAGAGCCCGAAAGAGCCATAGTGAGTGTAATATATATTATGAGACGACATTTATAAGATGTGCATGAGCATTGACGATGCGATAACGGAGAAAAGATTGCGCTCTCTGCTTCTGGACGATCTCGAGATGAATCGTTTTATGCACGGATATATTTGGCAGTCGTGATCTCCCCGATCTTCATGTACGTCAATGCCGCAATTGAGGGGCCCCATCGGGAAGAATATTGGCTCAATATTATTGAGTGGTATTGCCAAAACTGAAGATATCCGTTACGCAATTTACAACACATAGACGCCAATCTGCAAGACATGAACGATACTATTGAAAGGCGCTTGCCAAACAATCTGGAGAACATTCACGGAACATGGCATGAACAAGTGCAGATGATCATAAAACATGCAACATCGGCCACGAGTGCAGTGGCGCTCGGAGCTGGCAGCGGCAGTAGTCGGGAAGTGCCTGGTAGGAACATGTGGCCCATGCACCTGGCAGTCCCGCAGTCCCGCAGTCCCGCAGTCCCGCAAAGTCCGCGTCTCCTCCCTTCGCTCCTCCTCTCGCTCGTCCTCCTGAGGTTGAGGTTGAGATTGACCGAACGAAGAGAACCGTCTCCGCGCTCAGACGTGGGCAGCAGAGACTTCTTCAACGACAGCGAAATGCAGTCTCCGGAACACTCTTCTTTCTGAACCATCGTGGCCGCTGGACGGGCCGCTGTCCTCCGCTCTCCGCCGCTGTCGAGGACATACCTCCGTACAGTACCTCGTGGAGTCCTCGTCCAGTATACTTCGTACATACACACAACCCACCTCCTCTGGCGTTGTGCATTCATAACAACAAAACTATACATACGTTGAGGTGCAGAGGGACGCACACCGACGTTCTCTCACGCCTGCGGTATCACTTCAGCGGGTTATGCACGTTAGGCGTTTGGGGATCGGGGAGAGCCCTGCCAGGCCATCAGCGCCCTCAGCGCCCTCAGAGCCCTCTGTGCCATCGCAGCTCTTCGGACGAACCACCACAACCATGCGCGCTCACTCGACCGCTCGAGACCGGCGGCCCTCTCTCCTCTTCAGCGTGAAGCGTCTTCACCTCGGGCATTTCGTGACGGTGTGGAGAGGACGGCGGCCGGGTGGTGGCATCGGCGCTGCGCACAGAGGTCCTCAGACGTTGCGAACGCAGGAGAAGCGGTGCGTGCTGTCCCCGTTGGGCCACTGGAGGGGCGAAGGGCGAGCAGGGAGCACGGCAAGCCACCCTCCACCCCCCCCTCCCCCCATCCCGGCTTGCGCTTGCATGTCTCCAATGTTTCGTTTCTCTCCCCCCAGATGGCCCAGGACTGCTGCACCTCCACATCTGGCCGATCTTCGTGAGGATTTTCTGGGAGATGAGCTCTTGTCATGCTATCCAAGCGACCACGCCGTCGCTGGAGGGGTCTTGCTCCCATGCAACGATGTGCAGCTAGGGTAGAAGTGTGAATGCACGCTCGAGTGAGCGCTGCGCGCACTGAGGGGGCTGGAAGGTGAGAAGACGCTGGGACATTATTGCTTCTTCTTTTTCTTATAATCTCCTTCATGCATCCAGAAGGCTTTATGTTTCTGCTCTGTTTTCGATTTCGTGCCAACTGTCTAATTCACCGCGTGCACTGTATAATTCGTTTTCACATCCCGCGCAACAATGGCAATCCGTCGTCGTTCCTCCCAATATTCTCTATTTCCAAATTGCTCGGCCCCTCCAATACATAGCACTCCAAACGGGTCATTTCCAAGTCGACATTCGTCAGTATCCTCTCGCTCATCTCGCTCATCTTGCTCCTCGCGGAAGTCTGCAGATCTACACTTGCGGGAGAGCCAGACCGCTGCAAACGACGAGAGTGACAATACCATTGACCCTGCCGACAAACAAAAGTCAAAACAATCTGACAAGATGGGGCGGCTAATTCCTCTCAAACTCGAGGCTGCTCCTGTTACAAAGTCGAATACAAATTTGCCATCACCCTCCTTTCTATCGAAATCCTCATCAACTACTTCGTTTATGCCATCGTCACCATCACCATTGTCTCCAAAGTCACCAAGAAGATCACGACCAGGACCCGTCACCGATTTAACTATATTACCATATACTCAAGAGGAGTGGAAGAAAGTCATGGAGGAGGTCAAGAATTTGTACTCGAAAGGACAATACAAGCACTGCTCAATGCGGTGTAAGCAGATTCTGGACGGCATCAAGGATCCTGTGAGTAATCTCGCATGCTACCAATAACTTTATTTCTAACAATAAGTAGCACAAAGTACATCCTCTATACTCGATCTATCTGTCCTTCTTTGCTGCGAGCTCTTTGGAGATGACAGCTAGTACACTCCACAACAATTCAAGCAATAAGCTTCCACTTTTCCAAGAATCGCTTTTCTTCTATAAAAAGGCTCAGTCCTGCGTCGAAAGCGTTTCCTTCCGCACTGGCGGGACTGGCCATCACTCAAGTGAATCCATCACCTCTAGTGTCCGATCCTCAGTCGACTCTGTCTTCTCCTCCCCCGCAAATTCAGCCCGCTCATCCGTGGCAAACTCGCCGACGGACGAGATCGTCCCCATCCACAAACGTCGCACCTCGACCTCCTCAAGCTTCTCCAGCCTTTCCTCCAGTCGCAAGAAGAAAGTCTCATTCTCTATCGACCTCACCAACTCCGCCTCCACATCCTCGGACTCTGAACCAGAGCTCCCGCCCTACAACGCCGCAATCGAGTCTTCTCTCCTAGACTCCTTCCCAGCTCCACCCTCACAACCCGACCCCACAATCACAAGCACCAAAGACCTCCAAGTCCACACCAATCAAGAAACACTCGCCATCTACCTACTCTCCCAATCCATCAATCGGTACAAGCTCCATCTCCGAGATCTTTCTACACAGTTGGACTATCATGTTCGATCCATTCACGCTCAAATCGGACAGTTGTCTTTAATTCGGAAAGCGAGACGGAGTAATCTGCCTACGCAATTTAGCGAGATGGAAGAGAGGAGTATTGGGATGGAGGGCGTGAGTCGAGAGGAGGTATTGAAGGTTGAGTTGAGGGAACGAATTAGGAGGTTGAAGGAAGTTGGATGGAAGAGAGAGAGGTTTAATGGCGACAGATATAGGTTGCTCTGTGAGAGGGCGTTGAGTGAGGCTTGTGAGCGGGTTTAATAGATGGGATGGGGTGAGATGAGATTAGATAAGAGGGCTTGTATGAGATATGAAGAGATGAGATCTTAGATTGGTATGCATGTATGTACGTACGTATACTTGGTGGATTATTTTGGATTAGCGTTTTCTTTCGACGGTTGTGGATACTCTAGGGTTTAGCATAATAGGGGTGCATGTATAGATATACTTTACGGCCGGCGGATGACTCTTCAGTATGATACTATATGATCACAATTTACAACAAATAGGAGCTTCGTATCCATATTCGTGATATTCATTCATCCTATCTGCTCCAGCCTCCAGTCCGCCATTCTGCTAATTCAAGGCCGCACTATTTTAAGAAGGCTAACTAACGCAAAAGCAACACAGCGCAGGTAGCCCTTTTCGGGTATCGACGTTCGCAACTAAATCACAACGGAAAACCAATCTATCTATCGCTTTGGAAGCTCTTGCGTTTTGCATTCTCGACAGCCTCCTTTTCCACCTGGAGTTGTTTCTCGCTTTCTTTCATCTCTCTCACCTTCGCGAGAACCACCTCTCTGAAGATCGCACCCTTAGCGATTTTGCTGAGAGACTTCTTGCCACCAGGCCCGCTGCCTGCTGTTGTGCTCGTCCCGAGCCCGGGAGTTTGGCTAGCATTGCTTGCTAGAGCAGCACCAGCAGCTGCTCTAGCATCGGCTGGGACGTCGGCTTGTCCAGGAGCGTCGTCAGACTCGTCTTCCTGTATTTTGAGGGCCTCGATCCTGTTAGCGAGCTTAACAAGCTCAATACCACGACGAAGACGGGCTTTGGCCATGTAGGCTCTGATCTCCGGTAGCAAATTGTGATCGGTTGCGTTCTCGCCGCTGAGCCATGGATGACGGAGAGCTTGCTGTAATGGGTTCAGCGCATATCGGTATTAGAGATTTATATTTGAGTAACAAACCTTGCTCGTGGATCTATCGTCCGCATCGGGCTGCAGAAGATGTCCAATGAAATCTTTTGCATCATCACTGACGTCCTTCCAATATCTCTCATGGAAGATGACTCTTGCGCTGCTGCATTCATCGATGAGATCTTGGAGATTTTCACTGCGGAATGGAGAGTACCCGCAAAGAAGGGTATAGGTGATGACGCCGAGGGACCACATATCTACAGGCTTTCCATGGCCTTTCTTGAGCATAACTTCAGGGGCGGCATAACCGAATGAACCAGCCATTGTGGTGAGGACTTCGTCTTTTGAATCAAGCATCTTTGCAATGCCGAAGTCGGCAAGGACGAGGTCAGAGTTAGGAGCAGAAGTAAGGTAGAGGAGGTTTTCGGGTTTTAGATCTATATCATGTTAGTCACGAGACAGAAGAGCAGTATACTTGAAATAACTCACCTCTATGAACGACGTTGTTGTCATGGAGGTAGTCAACAGCTTCTAGGACTTGTCGAATGGTTTGAGAGGCATCTTTTTCCGTGAATCTCCCCTGTTCGCAGATACGGTCGAACAGTTCTCCTCCAGTAGCAAGCTGAGTGACAATGTAGTATTTGTCCTGAACCTTATCAGTCTTATTCCATGAATATTCAGCTCCCAGCGCTTACTCGAGACTCGAACCAATCCACGAATTTGACGATATGAGGATGCTTCATCCGCTGCAACATCTCGAGCTCATCGTAGACCATCTGCTCGTTTCCTTTGACATTCTTCTTGAGGATAATTTTCACCGCGACTTTGCCCATAGGTCCATCAGCCTCTCTGACGATACCGTATGTACCAGCACCCAGTGTTCGACCGAATCGATATTTGGCTCTGCAGACCTTTTAGTTTCAGTAGCGAGGTCAAAGTCATATTACATACTTCTTATCATAGCTCTCTGGTTGGCCATGAAGCTTGTTGAGCATATTAGAGACTGGAAGGGGAGCAAAAGCCATAGTCAGCAGACATTTCATAGGGACTATGAGGGGAAGAATGAAAACCCCAAGAGCTTTCTAATCATTGGGGGTGGGAGAGAGGGGATTTTGTCTGCTAACACAGGACATTGGAAGCTCCAGGCTCTAGAAGTATCACCAAGTGCGGGGTGTACTTACAGCTCATCGTGACTGCCGAATCTGATCGTCGAGCTCAATTGCGGTTTCGGTAGGCAGTTCTGAGGTCCTTTAAGATCAAACAGAAAGACAATGTGGTTTATGCGCACACGAGTTCAGCTGTCTTTATTTGGAAGGGGGGTGCGCGATGTGTCTGTCGTTGGTGGGGCTGAGCTGGCGAGGGAATTGCTCAGAACACGCTGCGAGCAACAGCTATTGTAGGTCCGTAGTATGTGAATATAGAGTGAACGTCTGCTACAGGAAAACGATACAGCGCTTATCGCGTAGATAAATAAAAAGATCAGGTCCTCGCAGGACTGTCCGAGGTCACTGGTCTGCCTTGCGATCCAGCAGCAGCAGTCAGCCGCAGCAGGAGGCAGGGCTAGAGGCGCCTGTGGCTGAGCACTTCAGGGGCTGCCATGGCGCAGATCAACACGTGAATCTCTCTTTTCTATCGAGGAGCGGCCGACGCGCTATGAATGTAGCCCAAGTCAAGGAAATAATAGCTGCATTACGATACTCAGACCTCAGTAAAGACAATCATATGGAATATGATACTTGAGAATTCTCCTTCTTAATCTGGACAATCTACATTCGCCATTATTCTGTAAATGGTGCCTACTACGTAAGTTCCTCTAATCGATAACGACTCGGCCGCATCTTAGCCTCCCCTCTACAACCTTAGAAAGTCCACCCACCACGTCAACCTCTACAATACATTCATATCAGGCACACTACGGATTCTCTCTTTCATTCAGCTGGCTGCTTTTTCAGACGTGAGAGACTTCACCAGGTCTCTTGTTCCTGCTAAAGGACGATCATTACACATTCCTGAACGGTACACCGGAGCAGAAAACAGGATGGCATTCGCAACGAAACGTCTGGGAAAGGAGCTCACAAAGGTACGGCCAAACGCTTTCGCAGATAGTGAACATATTTACTAAACGTACTGTTCAGCTTCATGGCAGCTTGCCGCCTGGAATCGAGCTCGTGAGCGCGGAAGGCTTTGAAGAATGGCTCCTGGACATCAAAGTCCTCGACGCGAACCCGCTCTACCTCAACCAGACATACCGATTAAAGTTCAAGTTCAGTCCTTCATATCCTATTGGTATGCAGTTCCTACCTACCTCCTACCCGTTGTGCGACATACATAGAGATATATGACTTCCGCTTGCTTCCATCCCACATTAACACTATGATCCTGAAACCGAAAATTGACTCCATATAGAACCACCAGAAGTCACGTTCGTAAATACGAAGGACCGCCCTATTCCTATGCACCCACACATCTACTCTAACGGAATCATCTGTCTCGATCTCTTGGGTTCGCAGGGGTGGACACCAATACAGAATGTAGAAAGCATATGCATGAGTCTACAAAGCATGTTGACTGGGAACACCAAAAACGAGAGACCCGAAGGAGATCAACAGTTCGTCGCAAACAACAGGAGACGGCCACGAGACATCGATTTCTATTACCACGACAACACGGTATGAGAGGTTAGATTTGGGAAGGCATGCATGGGAGAAGGCTTCAGAGTCAGAAATGGCGTTAGGGTAGGCATACGATACGGTTGGAGATGTTTATAGTAGTTAGGTTGGCGCTTGAGAGGGTGGCATTATAGCATGGCGTAAAGGCTATTTTCATAGCGAGTCTATTCTTGAAATTGGAGAGCGATCAGTGGATTTTCGAGAAAATGGAACATGGTTTAGCCTTATTGCGTGCCTTTTTGTTTTCGCGCTGTAATTGGAAGATGTATGAGTCATGTGAGGTGCAACTCTCTATTTCTTGAATTTGGAACTTGAACACCTGATCATCGAAGTCCTGTCGATCAGAAGTCCATTCCTTGAGAAGTTGGATTAATACTCTTACTGTATTAGAATCTTGTTCAACACAGATACTGGGTTTGAAAATAGGTCTAATGACACGTCAGGCATTCTCCTAATTTACATGTCACCCAGAAACCTACACATCTTGATTTTGGTAATGTTCCACCTTAAACCGAATTAGGTTCTGCATTCAATGTTCCAGACGCATTGTCAGGACATTTTAAGTAAAGCAATACTATTAGCAATTCAAATCCTTCTATTTACAATGCACTAAGATATATATGCATATTGCCCTAGGCTCACTCTGACGTAACCAGATCTAGAGAATATCTAAGTCTGAAAATTGTATTCTTGAATACGTCGGCAATAATACAAGGGTGCAACATGTAAACAGAACACTGGTGTCAAGTCCGAGTCCTCATAGCATTGAAATCTATATTTTCCATCTTTCCCAAGCTCTCCTTAAGAGAGCCAGTGTATCTTCCCACCCTTGACGCCTCCCAACAATGCTATACTCTATGCTCTCGACTAAAATCTACACTCAAAGTCATCTGTTCTCAACTTTGCTCAAGACGTCGTTTCAGTTCAGGCACGATGTCTGACAGGTTGACTAGAACTCCTTCCTTCTCCGGGTCACCTTCTGGGAGACCCATTTGCTTGATCTTGACCTTTCCTTGAGCCATCTCATCTTCGCCGATGACGATACAAAATGGTACACCGTCCACTTCAGCGGCCTTGAACTGCTTGTCTAGCTTAGGTTTAGCTTTGTATAAATAATCGGCCTAGGTTGGATGTTAGAGAAGTTATGGTTAGATTTGTCAAATTAGACTGACCTTAACTCCAGCTTTCCTTAGTGTCCTGCAGATTGACACTCGCTCCTTCAGAAGACCAGTGAAGCCCTTCCCACCAAATGCCATGACAAATACGTCGAGTTCGTTTTGTCGGACCTCCTCGGCATTCTTATCTGCTTCCATTCTTGCTTTGGTGATGGAGAAGATTCTGTCAACGCCGAAAGAGATGCCAACGCAAGGTATTTGGTTCTTGCCAGAGAACATGCCTACAAGGTTGTCGTATCGTCCACCTGCAGCGACACTACCTACCCCAACACTGGGATCCGAAGACCGGTCTTCGTCAAAATCTGTGCCAGCCTTGGTACTCGACGGTTTCTTCGAGGGCTTCGGAGGTGCTGCCGTGGCTGCAGATGTCGTAGCTAGTGGTGCTGAGCCTTCAGTAACGATCTCGTAAATGATCCCTGTATAATAATCAAGGCCACGTGCCAAGCTCAAATCGAAAGAAATTGATTCCAAGACGTCAGATGCCTCAAGGAGCTCAAACAAAAGGCTCATCTCTTCCATTCCTGCTTTCATGGATGGATTTGCTGCAAGTTTCTCATCCGCTAACAACTTGGTGAGAAGATCTTTCTTCCCCTTCTGGACCACGTACTCTCCAATCTTGTCTGCGATCTCTTCCGCAAGACCCTTTTCCTCTGTCATCTCCTTACGCACTTCCTCCCATGGTAATTTATCCAGCTTGTCAACCGCAGACGAAATTGTGCGAATCTTGTCTGTCGGTACCCCACAGACCTCGAAGATACCGTCCAGAATCTTTCTGTGATTGATCTTAACTGTATATCGTCCTTTCCATCCCAGTTCGTCGAACACGTCGGTCGCCAGGGTAACAATTTCTGCATCGGGTATCATAGAGTCATATGTACCTGCAATGTCGAAATCGCATTGATAGAATTCGCGCATTCGTCCCTTGGTCATTGCTGGCTGATCTCTTCTGTAGACCTTCTCGATTTGGTAGCGTTTGATTTGCTGGATTTTTTGATTCATGGCTAGCCATCTGGCGAATGGAACAGTCAAGTCATATCGAAGGGAGCATAACTCTCCTCCCTGGTCCGCGAGGTCGTAGATGAGCTTGCTGTCTTCTCCATATTTGCCGGACAGGATTTCCTTTAATTCGAAGACTGGGGTATCAAGTCTTTTTCCTCCGTAGCGCTTGAAAACTTCTGTGATCGTCGAAAAGATCTTGTCTCTGAGGACCATGTCCTTCCCATACCCTAACCAGAAGTTAGTACAAAGAAACTAATGCGCACGTGTCTAATCGCGAACTCACAATCTTTCGTCCCCTTAGGAGTCTTCAGCTCAAACTTCTGACCTTTGGGCGCCATATTGAGGTCTCCCTCTTTTCGCCTAGCGGTTATAGAGAAGTTTCGTGGATTCGTGAGTCTATCCCAGGCTGGTGGGAATATTTGTAGAGTTCTCGAAGTTCGTGAAAACCGTGATGATCTCGCAGATCTAATCAATATTATCCGAATAGTCTTCATTCACATTCACTATTTACGGAGCGGGTCGTGATAGCCGTTGGGTCAGAATTTCGGACTTTCTGAGTCATTGGTGGAAGAGGATGATGAGGCATTGACAAGGCTGATATTTTCCCTTGTTGGCGTTCTCGCTAGCTGGCCCCGTCCCCGTCCCGCATCTTCAGAAGCCCTCTGCTTATCCAACCCCCAGTTCAGACATCTTCAGTACTCCAGCCTACATGAAGAGCTCACCATGGCTCCCCATGTTGGGTTTGACACCGATCAAATCAAAGATAAAGCGCGAAAGGATCTCTTGTACCTATTAGAGGGTGTAAGTAAGGATTCTTAATCTATCTCGACCCCTCAAGGCACCGACTTACAATTATGTGTCCCAGGTTCGAGGAAAGAAGAATTTAGTCCTTGAGAAAGGTCTAGCTGGGCCGATTGGTGTACTTGTCAAGTTCTCGACCCTTCAGGACTATGGCGTCGACAAAGTGTTCTTCTTAGAAAACGGCAATGCCGATGTCAGCCAGCGAAATGTTGTGTTCATCGCAAGAGGAGAAAGCGCAAGGCATGCCCAATCTATAGCTGGTACGTCAAATTTCAGATCGTGGCTTCATAATCTAAACACTTTCTCACGAATCGGGCCTAAAAGTAGACTTCGTAGACGATTCAATCCGCTCTACCTAGTCAGTCTTGAGCCCTACACGAATTTCCATACAGTGCGGTTAATAGTGTCTCTTCCATCCTTTCTATATGCAAGTGGTGCTGCCATTACGTGCTGACATCTAATTAGACCACATAAAGCGAATGCAACGGGAGAGTCAGACAGGTCATGAATTTTCGATATTCTGGGTTCCTCGAAGGACGCTCGTATCCGAGAAGATCCTCGAGGATGCCGGTGTACTTGGCGACACAAGCATTGCAGAATTTCCCCTGTACTTCCTACCTGTCGAGAAGGACCTCCTCTCCCTCGAACTAGAAGATTCCTTCAACGACTTATATTTACGAAAAGATCCCACACCGACATTCTTACTTGCACGTGCTCTGATGCTTATACAACAAAAGCATGGTCTCTTTCCACGTATCACCGGAAAGGGTGACAACGCCAAGAGACTGGCAGATCTACTTGCACGCATGCGACAGGAGTTGATCGCTGGTGAAGATACAAATGAGAGCAGCAGGCTAGGTTTGACTCCGAGCACCACCATCGAGAGCCTCATCGTCATCGATCGCGAGGTCGACTTTGCTACTCCTCTGCTTACCCAATTAACTTACGAAGGCTTGATCGACGAAGTTGTTGGGATTCAAAATAACCAAGCAGAGGTAGATTCTTCTATTGTTGGGTTTGCCCCTCAAGTTGCGCCCGGCTCTTCAAAGACCGTTGGTGCACCAGCACAAGCACAAGCAAAGAAACGCAAGATCTTACTCGACTCTTCAGATAAACTCTACGATCAATTGAGAGACACAAATTTTGCTATTGTTGGAAATCTGCTAAATAAGGTCGCTCGACGGCTTCAGACTGATTATGACAGCAGACACGGGAGCAAGACAACAGCAGAACTGCGAGATTTTGTCAACAAACTTCCTGGATACCAAGCCGAGCAACAGAGCTTAAAGATACACACTGGGCTTGCAGAAGAGATTATGAAGCATACCCGATCAGACCAGTTTAGCAGTTTACTGGAGGTACAACAGAATCTCGCAGCGGGCGCAGATCCATCGTCCCAGCATGATGCGATTGAGGAGCTGATCTCTCGAGACGCTCCTCTTACTGAAGTTCTGCGCTTGTTATGTCTAGAATCCTGCATCGCTGGCGGTATAAAGCCCCGAGATTTAGAAATGTTCAAGAAAATGATCCTACAGGGTTATGGCTATCAGCACATTCTCACTCTAGACGCTCTAGAGAAACTCCAATTGCTTCTATCCAGGAGCTCACCTACAGCCTCAATGATTCCGATATCTGGCAATGGAGCCAATTCTGGCACCAAGACCAACTACACATATGTGCGCAAGGCGCTCAGACTCATTGTCGATGAAGTCAATGAGCATGATCCGAACGACGTCGCCTATGTGTATAGTGGATACGCACCTCTTTCGATACGCCTTGTTCAGTGCATACTGCAGAAACAGTATCTCACTTCTATTACTCGTGGCGGAAATGCGAACAATCCGGCTGGTGTGGTAAGCGGAGGAGCGTCGCAAGGGTGGCGTGGGTTTGACGAGGCAGTGAAGCATGTTAGAGGGCAGACATTTGACGAAGTGCAAAAAGGAGAGGACAAAGCTGCAAAAGCTCGTGCTCTGCTCACTGGCAGTGGCGAGAAGAAGCTTGTCTTCGTTGTATTCTTGGGTGGCATTACCTTCACTGAGATTGCTGCTTTGAGATTCATTGCGAAGAAAGAAGAAGGTTAGTAATCTCCATTGGCCGTTATCAGGCATAGCATGCTAACTTGTATCTGCTAGCACGAAAGCAAATAATCATATGCACGACTTCGATCATCAGTGGGAATAAGATGATGGATGTGGCTATTGAGAAGGCGTCTCTAGGAAAGAATACTATTGTACAGGACTCGTAGACATACAAAATGCCAGTAGTGAGCAAAGGCAGATTAAGTCTAATAATAATGTAATAATCAGATGACGAAGTCTCCATGATATCCGTCGTTAAGCAATCCTGCATTCGTATCGTCGAGCTCTAGTCGCCGCATTACTTCTAATGCACGTGATGAGATCGCTTTGATCATTTGGGCCGAGACTCACTCAGAAAGGGCTTGATATCATATATCGTACGATACGACAACCAACGAACCTCTCCAAGTGCTCTCTGAGGACATTCCTCTCCTTCTCGAGCGACGACGAAACTGACGAAGAAATTGCATTGAGCTCGTAGCAGGATATACATGTGGCGACAGACAATATCGAATGCGACAGGTGAGACCGTTCCACGTGGGTGAGATATATACCAATATCGAGTTTGTTGAAGAGTTGCTAACTATTCTTCAGAGTCTAGTAAGACGCAGTCAATCAAACGTATCGATGATACTTGAGGGAGGGGTACGCGGTTGAGCGATATCAAAGTGGCATGGGAAATTCGAGTAGCAGCGCTGACCCAACCGTTGCCGACAATCCATATATGCCCAAGAAACCACCCAAAGTCACAAGACTACGGGTGTCAGAGATGGCGTTAACGATGGAGACTCACATCTCGCAGCATGATGATCTCAACTTGATGGGATTACAAGAATTGGACTCCCATCTCTCAATATTCGAGACCTCGAATCCTGGCAGAGACTCGTCTACCCCGGGTGCTATGTCAAATTCTGCCTATGGCGATTCTATCAACACTGTTGATCAACAATCACACACTATTGTTGTTGAATCTCCTAGTGAGAGCTACTCACCTAAAACTCATTATGGGGCAGGTTCTCGTGCTAGGTTTGCGGACCAAAAGTTCAACAATGTCATTCGGTACGTGGTCGTTCTTTCCTTTCCGTGCAACGATTTAGTTTCAGGTCACAACCAGAAAGTCATGGTGTGATATTGAATACATCCCATTGACTTCTTCTCTATAGAGCTGAGCGGAGTCTCAAGTCTGCTTCGGATAGCAATGTACTTCTCAGACCTGAAAGTGCGCGCGATTCTATGGCATCATCTATGACTACCGAGCTTGACGACGGTTCATCGGCCCTTTCATCGATATCGAGTAAAGCCACATCTCCAACTGGGTTTGATGGCAACTCGAGAGACACTTCGAAGTCGGCTTCTCATACTGGAAAGCGGCGCCAGGCGTATGATGTACGACCGAAAGTTTCCATACCTACTGATATTGCGCCGAGCGAGTATGCGAGGCAATGCATTGCGGCAGCGGAATCATCACGCCTCAACCCTTACTGCTTACACCCTGAGGAACATGGGATGTTGCGCAAACACATCAGTCACCAACAAGTGACTACATATCTCAACATTCGGAATGGCATCCTCAGATTATGGACAAGAAATCCTATGATCGGTGTAATGCGCGATGAAGCCGTCGGATGTGCAAAGGATTCACGTTGGTTTGACGCTGCCAATGTCTGCTATGAATGGCTCGTGCGACGTGGTTACATTAACTACGGCTGTCTGGAGCACCTTGGACTTGGAAAAGATATCAAGAAACCACAACGTGGTTCCAAGAGAAAGCGTAAGACCGTTGCTGTCGTTGGAGCTGGCATGTCTGGTCTCGGTTGTGCAAGGCAGTTGGAAGGTCTATTCTCGCAATTCGAAGACCGCTTCCGTGCAATGGGCGAAGATCCTCCTCGGGTTGTTGTTCTAGAGGGCAGAGATCGAGTCGGCGGCAGAGTGTATTCACGAGCCATGAAATCAAAACCAAAACATCCAACCCTCGGCTATGGAAATCGATATACAGCAGAAATGGGTGGCATGATCATTACTGGCTTTGACCGAGGCAACCCTCTTAACATTATTGTCAGAGGTCAACTAGCATTGTCATATCATGCTTTGAAACCTGATACTACGATCTATGATGCGAATGGAAAGCCTGTAGACATCAACCGAGACCAGTTCGCGGAGAAGCTCTTCAACTACATCCTTGATCGAGTTAGCGAGTATAAATTCAAGCTTCCGACTCCACCTACCATTAACGGAGACAAAGACCTTCTCGATGCCGGTCGTGATGTCAATTCGGAAGGCACAAAAACGATCAGTGAGGTTGAGGATGCTTCTGCAGACGCTGCTCCTAGTATCTCGAAGAGTGAGAACTCTCCCGCAGCTGATGTACAGATGGTTCCAGTTTCGTCTGATAGGCTTACTGGCCGAGCCCACCTTGAGCCTGGCATACCTGCTGTTCACACTGCTGCCTATAAGGCCAGAGAGATAGGCTGGCAACTACGCCCAGGTGTCGGAATTGAGTATGACCTGGATCTCGAATCTGCTGTCAGCTCAAGATATGCCACGTTGGGCTCGGTTTTTGATGAAGCTATTCGTCAGTATACGCGCATTGTTGATTTCACTCCTCTCGATCTGCGGTTAATCAACTGGCATGTTGCGAATTTGGAGTATAGTAATGCCGTCACCTGCAATAAACTAAGCCTAGGTGGCTGGGATCTCGATGCTGGTAATGAATGGGAAGGCAAGCATACTATGATCACGGGAGGTTATCAACAGGTCCCGAGAGGTCTTTTGAATTGCTCAGACCCTTTAAATGTGCGGAGACGGAGCAAAGTGAAGAAGATCCTATATGATCCCGAGAATAAGGGCTTCGCATCGAAGATCGAGTGTGAAGATGGTCACAATGTCGAAGCAGACTACATTGTTTCCACAATACCGCTTGGTGTTCTGAAGCACCGAAACGTAACGTTTGAGCCAGCTTTACCTGAATGGAAAGATGGAGCAATTCAGCGAATCGGTTACGGAGTCCTCAACAAAGTGGTCTTGGTCTATCGAGAAGCGTTCTGGGACCAAAATCGCGATATTTTTGGTGCTCTCCGCAATCCCATGAACCGTTTCAGTTTAGATCAGGCAGACTACTTCTCGCAACGCGGCCGCTTCTTCCAATGGTTCAATTGTAGTAATACCACTGGCCTGCCAACCCTGCTCGCTTTGATGGCTGGAGATGCCGCATTTTCCGCGGAAAGCACTCCTAACGAACAGCTCATTTCTGAAGCTACAAAGGTATTGCGCACTTTATTTGGACCTCAAGTGCCTGTGCCTCTTGAGGCCGTTGTCACTAGGTGGAGCCAAGATGAATTTTCACGTGGTAGCTACTCATATACTGGTCCGAACTTCCAGCCAGATGATTACGAGGTTATGGCGCGACCCATTGGCAATCTCTTCTTTGCTGGCGAGCATACCTGTGGTACACATCCCGCAACTGTTCACGGCGCCTATATATCTGGTCTAAGAGTAGCTTCTGAGGTGCTGGAGACCATGATCGGCTCCATTGAGGTGCCAGAGTCATTAATTCCACCAAAGGACTCGTCCTCGAAGAGGAAATCAGAGGCAATCCAAAGTCCCAAGGATCCCAAACAAGCGCGCCTTGAGGCATACGAGTACGAAATATGGAATGCTATATACGCTAAGCTTGGTGATCGACCTTGGCGCCCTGCGAATAATTATGCCAACCCCTACAGGATGTACAGTAAGGACAAGTGGGAAGAAGCCAAGCGAAAATGCGAAGAGGGTAGAAGGCCTGGCAAAGGAAAGCCTATCCCTAATGAGGTCAAAAAGATGGTCACGAAGATGTGGAAGGAAGCTTCTGAGGATGTAAAGAAGCCATACAACGAAAGAGCAGACGTCGAAAAGAAAGCATATGCTACTGCCATGGCCGAATACAATGTCAAAGCAGCCCAGTGGGACAAGGACGCTCTGGCATTCAGAGCAGAATACGAAAAGGAACACCCAAGCATACCAGGGCCCGACGAAGCAAACGGTAGTCCCTCGAGGAAAGACAGACGAGCAAAGCGAGGTGTCAGTGGATACGCTGAAGATTCCGGATCCGAGTTGGACATTTGAACTCTGGATTAGCATTCTTGCATTCTTGCATTCTTGCATTATTCTATACAATCATAGGGCATGGGTGTTACTTGGTCAGCATTTTTGGGGATGGTGGCTTTGGTGCATAGTGGCTATCAAGACTCTGCATAAGTACAGTTGCATATACTAGTTGCGTAATTGAGCATGAGTACGACTACATCAGGTTCTTTTCAAAAACTGTGATTGATGCTTTGTTCAAACCAGAATCTGCTATACGTTTGCAGTAGAACAGGGGCTCGACCAGAGGACCTCAGTGTGGTAATCCACCAGATCAATAAACTTTATGCTGTACCCTTCATCTGGCGTAAGAGGATATGCCGTGGAGGAGAAAGGTGTGAGCTAAATAAAGCAACTACGAATGCGTTACCTTCTTCCCTTCCAAAGAATAACCTTTTCACGCAATTACCTTTTTTGTTTTTGGAGGCCGCGTCACAATATTTCGGCATAGAACCCTAACTATGTAAAATTTCAGAATATTTAATCTACTAGTCATTATTAGGGCCGGCAGGTGCTATAGGTTGTCGCAGACAACAAAGGCTACTAAGACGCTGTGCCGAAGGTCAAAGATGGTTGTGTTAATTTCAGGGGTTTTAGCGAGATGTAATGACCTTCATTAAAAGAGGTTGGAGAATGTACCACGAGCTTATAGCTTACTTTTAGCAAGACCTCTGGTGATATATGATGTCCAAATCAACTAGCAGCCATTGCTATGCTACATAACAAAGTATTCGAGGGGTTAGAAAATCTTGGACATTGCAGGATGTCGGGCATCCACATTTCCTGAGTGGACATAGGAAGCTGGAGTTTGAGAACAGAACAAAGGCCAGACATTGATATCCTTTGAGAAGCAGTGTGGGTGTCTGGAATCAGGTTTTGACAAAGCTATATGGGATCGATGATCTGGATGCTGGAAACGAAACGGATATCAGGTTTCCGTCCAAAAAGAGAAAGTCAGTTGCATTTTGATAAAGCACCGTGCACATCTCCTTCCTTTGGTCTAATAAATTCTCTATATGTATGCATAAGCTAGAATAGCGTCGCTAAAGCCCCTTAAAAACTATACAATCTTTGATAAGAACTTCGTTAAAGTGGTGTCGTCCCAAATGGAGTCGTCCAGAGTGGTATCGTCCAGAGTGGTGTCGTTTCAGAGCGGGCTCATTTCTAAGTTCAGGACTAGAGAGGCCAAGCTGTGGGTTATATAAAAACCACACGCCACCTTTTCTTGAACCAGCTCTTATCCTAGACATCAAAACCCCAGTGCTACACTCCTCTTCCATCTCAATCCTTCCCATACAAATTATCGAAATCATGGCATTCAATTCGAGCGGTTTCGATTTTCTTCGCGACCCAACTCATCGGGCTGCCGCTCGGCATGTCCAAGAGGCATTTGACAATGATGCCCCGGACAATATCGTCTCATATCTTGAAGAAAATAACTGGGAGGTTGGACCGACTATGACTGCAATGCTTGCAAGAGAGCCATCTACAGCAAGAGAGCCAGCTGCCCGAGTACATAGTCAGAAGCGACGTGCTGACACGTTGGTAAGCCTACATATCTCCCTTCGTGCCATCAGAAACCTCTACCATTAATATAGATGTTCGTTCCGGACATTCGGTTTGACCAAAAAAGTCCTCGGAAGAACAAACATTCCCAATATACCGTACCACACCCTCTGTGAGCAAATACTAATATGGACATTAGGGGCAAGAAGAAACTTTGCTAAAGAAAGCAAGGGTAGGAAAGGAAAGGAAAGAAGATGATGATGATGATAAGGAGGAGGAGGAGGAGGAGGAGGAGAAAGAAGAAGGAGGTGGAGAAGATGGAGAAGATGAATCAGCTGCAACCTGGGTAATGTAGTTAGGAACCGTCCCCGAGAAGTACTCATTGCTAATCTGCTTTGAAAAGAGAGAATTTCGAGGGGAAAGAGGGCGTTATCATTATCCTCGACTGCGGCACACATCCTGTCAGATTCCACCGGGAATTTCTCAGAGGGAAGTTTGCTTTCTTTCGGATGAAACTCCCGGAGACGAGATCTGAAAACCACTATGAAACGGTTAAGGTTTCTTGTGCCTGTCGTGTGATGTTCGATGTTGCAATCCGATGGGCATCACAGGGTGAAATTGTTTTGACTGAGGCTCGGAAGAGGACACGTCCGATTGAGATTAATACCCTCATCTGGCTGGCTCTGACCGCCAAGGTACTAGAATCACCAGACTTGGAGAGCCCATCAGATCTGAGGAATGCCATCTCGGACGATATCAGACGTATCCTTCGCAACGATCGAGAACATTTGCAGGAACATCACATCGAGCGCGCATATGGCTGGTTCGGGCCCGGACATCCAATTCGAAAGGTGATCGTCGACACTCTCACTTTTTTCTACATAAAGTTCCGTGGTGACATGGGATCTCCTAAAAGTAATGCGTACGCCGAAACGGACGCTGCGAGGAAAAGAGCCAATGCGCCAGACCAATTCTTGTACCAAGAGAAGATAGCAAGTATTTCGGACTTGGAAGCATAACTCAACAAGAACATTATGGCCGTCATTCACGGGAGAGACATGTATGATATTGTGAAAAAAACAACACGGACAAAGTTCCGTGACCCCTTATGCGATGAGCTTGATCCGAGAGGATTGTTTGGTGTCGACGAGCTCAAGCTGTAAAGTAATCAAGAATTAAATGCCAAGCTCCTTCCGCTACTAGGTCCTCTATCAGCAACATCAAAGAAAGTACTTTGCTCTTGCTCTTGTGATTTGTCTTTATCTTCTTTCTCCTGCACGTGCTTCTTCTTGGTGGCTGTAGTTTGAGGAATTTAGGGTTTGAGGAAACATCTCATCTCCTCAAACTTGTCTTGGTTGATGCCGGGGTTCAAATACATGTGATGGCTGAAGAATTTCCAAATACATAACAATATCTCCGTATCAAGAAAATAGCGAAATTCAACTAACCTTTTAACATTGATAACATGATTCCCACGAAGTAACAACACAATGATTTTAATGTGTGATGCGAATGCTAGCACGGAAGCATAATCAACTACATGACGACGTCCGTCCAGCCAAGAACAAGCATGAAAGATCGAATCTAGGCATAGTAGAATGATTAGAATTACTAAATATAAATGAAGACAAATTTGCATGTCTGGCTTGTAACTGACTCATACTATCTCCAGTGGAGAATATCCAATGCTCCCGGAATAAATTGATACTAATCAGACCGATATGCGGGTAGACAAATTCTGTTGATTGTATGAACATATCGTAGCTGCTAGGGTTCTACAAATTTCCGTCATTGTTCATAGCTATTGTATAAAAGCATATTGGTATCTACATCAACAATCTCCAAGCACCAAGAATCAAAGCAGCAGTACCTATGAACTTGTTAGTACAATATAAAGCCATGGGAGAGCCAAGGTAGCTTACCGGTACAGACTCCCATGAGCCACTGCAAAGTTTGGAACTTGACTCCCTCCAACTTCTCCCTCAAGCCCGCAACCTCCTGCTCGATCTTAGTTTCTGTCTCCTTGATCTTGAGCTCCTGCACATTGGCTTCCTCCCGAATCCGGCCTTTCTCTAGATTCAAGTCTAATCTCACAGAAGCTTGCGTCCTGCCAATCTCGTCCCTCAACCTGCTGTTCAATTTCGCAAGATCATTGGTTAAGCGCTCATGAGATGCCCTTGTTGTTGCTGATTCTGTTGAATCTGCAGAGAGCAGCTCAGAGCGCAGCTTTGCAAAATCAACTTTCTGCGTATAGGTTGCCTTGGCCTGGTCTTCACGAAGCACCATCGTCCGCGTCAGGTTCTGGATACTGTTGGATGTAAGTCAAAATCTCAATAGAGGCAGGAGTATGCGGACCTCTCTTCGATCACATCGCTGAGCACTTTCATCATCGCAACAGCTTGCGCCTCTGTAAATCCCTCCTCTTGTAACCGCTGAACAAATTTAAGGGTATCGAAATGATGGTCTCGAGACTGGCGTGCTGTTGCATGGAAAGCTCGGCGAATTGATGGGTTTTGAGAAATGTTGCTTCTTGAGATAACAATGTCATCATGTTGGGGACGAACGAGTGAACTTTTGCTAGTAGTATCTTTAGATCTCTTATAGCTGCGGTAGCTGGGTCCTGTTGTGCTTAATGCTTGAATAGTGAAGTAAGGAATGACCGATGATTGCCAGCTCAATTTGGGAAGCAGAAACCTTGGAAGAGCTCTGGCCACGCCAGCGTTCGCCATCTTCAAGAAGGTGTTGAAGAAAGAAAACCTCGAAATATCTGAAGACTGTGCTGATCCTGGGTTATGCCACAATAAGAGAACCTCCTCAAATTCGCTCAACGCTTTGAGGTTGAATCCCGCAGTCACGTGGGGTGACTCAAAATCATGGCGGGGTTCTCGCGATTCGAGCTGCCCACTCAAAATATTGCCTGTATCAAAATTTACGACCGCGAAATCCCCAAGCCGCCACAAACAATTCACTTTCGACCACACTATTTAGCATATACTCCTGAATTTTCTGCGAATCTACAACACCTCCCATCATCTCCAAAGAACCGCGAATTCGACACGATGGCGGCGAATGGCGATAGGTACGGCAACGACGCAGAGTCCGACTCTGACTCCGCGCCTGGTTCGCCAGGTCTCGAGCCGCAAAACGACTTTGATGACCATGTTGAGGAGCTTGAGGAGAAACCCATCAAATCCGCGATGAAGAAGAGCACACATAAGGAGCCAGCGCCCATCATCATACGCCCAACTCTTCCCCCGCAAACAGAACCCAAAGACCTAGATGTCAAGTCTCTGACTCCTCTTACACCCGAAATCATTGCACGGCAAGCGACTATCAATATCGGGACTATTGGACATGTGGCGCACGGGAAATCGACGGTCGTGAAGGCAATCTCAGGTGTACAGACTGTTCGATTTAAGAACGAGTTGGAGCGAAATATCACGATCAAGCTGGGTTATGCCAACGCCAAGATCTACAAGTGTGATAACGAGGAATGTCCACGACCGGGGTGCTTCAGGAGTTACAAGAGTGAGAAGGAGGTTGACCCACCATGTGAGCGAGAAGGATGCTCTGGCACATATAGACTGCTCAGGCATGTCTCGTGAGTACCCGTTCTATTCTGACAAAGCTATCAATACTGACCTTTGTATAGCTTCGTTGATTGTCCTGGTCACGACATTCTCATGAGTACTATGTTGTCTGGTGCAGCAGTTATGGACGCCGCCCTCCTCCTCATTGCTGGCAACGAAACATGCCCACAACCACAAACCTCTGAGCATCTTGCAGCTATTGAGATCATGAAACTCGACAAGATCATAATTCTTCAGAACAAAGTGGACTTAATGAGGGAAGAGGGCGCGAGTGCTCATTACGCAGACATTCTCAAGTTCATTCGAGGGACTGTCGCAGGAGGCGCACCAATCATACCTATTTCTGCCCAATTGAAGTTCAACATCGATGCTGTTAACGAGGCAATTGTCAACACCATCCCGGTCCCACCCAGAGATTTCTCGATGGATCCTCAGATGATTGTTATTCGATCCTTTGACGTCAACAAACCAGGTGCCGAGATTGAGGAATTGAAGGGAGGTGTAGCTGGTGGCAGTATTCTCCACGGTGTGGTAAAGCTTGGTGACGAGATCGAGATCCGACCTGGAATTGTCACGAGAGATGAGAAGGGAGCCATCAAGTGCACGCCAATCTTCAGCAGAATCGTCACCTTAAACTCAGAGAATAACGAGCTGAAGTATGCTGTCCCTGGAGGACTCATCGGTGTTGGAACTCGAATTGATCCTACACTGTGCCGTGCTGATCGTCTGGTTGGTTTCGTCTTGGGATTGAAGGGGCGCTTGCCTGATATCTACGTCGAAATTGAAGTCAACTACTACCTTCTACGGCGATTGCTAGGTGTCAAGACTGCGGATGGAAAGCAAGCTAAGGTCGCGAAGTTGGCAAAGAATGAGGTTCTGATGGTGAACATCGGATCCACGGCTACAGGTGCAAAGGTCGTTGCTGTGAAGCAGGATGCCGCGAAGTTGGTCCTCACAAGTCCTGCTTGCACAAACGTCGGAGAGAAGGTTGCGCTGAGTCGACGTATTGAGAAGCATTGGCGACTAATAGGCTGGGCTACGATTGCCAACGGTGTTACTCTTGATCCCAGTACTTCATAGATGACGAATTTTCGTTTTTCATGGCTTGCATGTGGGGAGTTGATAGATTGGGCAAAAGTTAGCTCCATTGGTACAATACTTGACATACATCGAGAGATTCACAGTATGACTGCTATCTGTAGGAAAGAAAATGTGAAATGTCTATTCCGAATCTACTGCGCTTGACCTTATCTGTGGCTTTCAAATTATCGTTTCGATGTTTTAACGGAAGGAGAGTCGCTTAAGGAGATGACTACAACGAATAGCTAGTATTTTAGTCTGGGTAATGCGAGTGAGATGGCCTTCAATACTATCGACAAAGTGAGTGCTTGACTTCAAGCGAATCAGCGGCAATGTATTTGGAGAGAGGCTTTTCCTGATTCTTGGAATGTAACGTGAAGTAACGAGTTCCTTAGGTATAATTTGAGTTTATATTTATATAAGGAGTGCTAAGAAGCTGAGGTAAGAATGGTAAGGAACTACCGGCAGTTCTTGGATAATCAGCACTTTGAACTTTATTCAGACGACCTCACTCGAGGGAACATGAATATATTTGTTTTGAGTAAGCATCCTCTGAAGCTGCAAGGTAAGATATGGAAGGTACGACGAAAAACAAGAAAGTTAGAAACGTTGTTTTCAACCGCTTCTAGAGACCAGCCACGAGTGTACTACACCAGTATGAACTTCAACAAGAGATTCACGGTACGATTGCTATCGGTATGAAAAGATAAGGGAGTTATCTGACCCGGTCTTCCGGTCTTGAATGTGGAGTAGGAAAGTATAATTGGAGGCTAAGGAGAGGATGATTACCTAAACCTTGAGTTGTCAGCGTCAGCTTGGAACTTTATTCAGACGACGACAGCTGAAGAACATAAACTTACTCGATGCAGTACTTGTGCAGTTGCGGATATACTATGTTGCAAGGCAAGATGAATTTTTACTCACTGGCTGAATGGCTCAGGCGCAAGTGTCCTAGGAACTCAAGCGAGTTTTTGGTCAACATCAACATGCCAAGAACTGCTCTATGTAAAGAGCATGTTCTGCCTTTGGATTTTTTCGGTATCGAACTTGTCAGATAGTTTGAAGCATTGGTTTTCATCGTGATACACACGTTTGCAAGTTTTCCGCAAACGGTCGGCTGTCTCAAATTTGCTTTCTTGCCTCGATTCGTAATCTGCAAGCTTGGCGATGGTCACGAGTGAGGCTTGTCTAAGAGACTTGCTTCTTAAAGGTTGTCTAATCTGAGGATTCACAGGAGGAAGACATTCGTCATCCCGTCTTTCGCGAGCAAATGGATGGATGTACGGCCTCAGGAGGGACTTCCGCTTCGTTCTTCGCCATGCAGATGCACTGGTTTGGCATTACCATGCGCAAACGTTGCTGTGGCACCGCCTGGATGGTTAAAGTCGATTTGACTCAGGCTCTGTGCAAGCCGAGCGCTTTGCTGAGCGGGTTACGTCAAACGTTCCAACTTTAGGCGTGTGCGACGAAGCGTTGTAGGGAGGCTCGTGTTTTCTTACCCGTTCGACGTGCGTCGTTTGCAGTTGCTGCCTTCTGCGGGTCATTCGAGATTCTTGTGCGGCAAGCAGGCATGCCAAGACCGAAGGTTCAGGCCAGAACAAAGGCCAGAGCGATAATAGGAGGCAAAGGGAGCGACTGCGACAGGAATTTCTACACCCGGCGTTCGAGATTTGGATGCCAAGACCGAGCATGTTGTGTCCCGCCTGAGTCATCCAGGGGATAGTACGCCGTTCGCCTTCAGGCCCCTATCTGAACCCTTATCTAAACGCGCCATCTCTCGCAGGCTCTTCGACCGAAGCTGCGGAAGTACGAATTAGCTGATGGGAGATGAGCGAAGACTCGACGAGATTGAGATTGTCTGATTGACGGGCGGGGACGGGAAGCAGGGATCCGTGGACATGTCAATGTCCGGAATCCAATCAAATCGAGGGGGTTTCGATGTTGCGGTTGGCGACCACTAACTCGGATGAAAATCGTCCCGTCACATTATTTAGGAGACAAAGACAGACATTCGACTCGAGGAATGTGGCCGAACGACTGATTTGGCATGCCTCGTGGATGGTAACATCTGACTACGGGACGGGTTGCCATTCAATCCGATAATTCTCCAATCTTGTACCTGTACCCCAGGACAGGAAACATACGAGTCGAATGAAGCTCGCTGTGTTGCCTCGCAACTGCTATTCTGAATCTGAATCGCGCATCAGACCTTAATTTATTCTAGAACCGAGAACCCCACACGCCGCAAAATTCGTGTTCGTCTTTGGGATTTCGGAGCTAGCACTTTCTTCGGGCAGCCACTCACAACGCCCGCTGTACCGTACTAGTGTGCCACCGGACTTTTGGAGCCATCTACGTCCGAGCCCGACTCCTCCTAAGCGAATGCCGCTATTTACTATCATAAGTATAGCCTTCCTTTTGCGGTCTTGACTTCTTCAAGTCTTCTTGAAACCAGCCTTCTTCTTGTTCTTCTTCGTCTTCTTCTTCTTCACTCCTAATCCCGTCATTCCTTTCACGTCACCATGACCTCGATCGATAAACCAACCATGGACGATTCCGCTTCTGAGACTCTTAACGAGAAGGGTCTCGAGGCTGAAGATTCGGTTCGACAAGGCTCGACCTCCCCTACGCCCCTACCGTCAACTGGTAACGATGCCACGAAAGACGCTGCAATTGCTGCGACCGAAGCCGGTTTGGAGAAGGTCAATACTAGCGCAGAAGGTGTCGAGTATCCTACTGGCGTTAAGCTAGGTCTGATTTCTCTTGCGCTGTGTTTGAGTGTGTTTTTAATGGCTCTGGTATGTTATGATCCCTCTCTGCATGCCTTAGTAACTAATTGTTTCGACAGGACAACACCATTATTGTGCGTATTATACCCTCACATACTATTCTTTGACCGATCAGATATCCTACAACTGCTACACGCGGTCTAGAAGTATTATTTTAGGTTCATCAATACTGACCCCTGAAATAGGCGACCGCAATTCCTAAAATCACCGATCAGTTCCACTCCCTCCCTGATGTTGGGTGGTATGGTTCAGCGTACCTGTTAACAACGGCCTCCTTCCAACTGTAAGTAATGCGCCTACTTCAATATATTCTACATGCCCACCGAGAGCTTGAGAACTGACCCTTGAGAAAGGCTTTTCGGCAAATTCTATACCTTCTTCTCTATTAAATATGTCTACCTGATCGCCATCGGCATCTTCGAGCTCGGAAGTCTTATTTGTGGCGCTGCCCCGAATTCGATCGCCTTGATCCTGGGTCGTGCTATCGCAGGTCTCGGTTCGGCCGGTATCTTCTCAGGAGCATTGATCATCGTTGCATACTCCGTCCCCCTTGTCAAACGACCAATGTACACTGGATTTATCGGCGGCATGTATGGTATTGCCTCAGTTGCCGGACCTTTGCTCGGTGGTGTTTTCACGGACAAGGCAACTTGGAGATGGTGCTTTTATATCAACTTGCCAATCGGTGCGATTACTATGGCCGTCATTGCCATTTTCTTCAAGGCCCCTGAGAGAGCTGCTGTTGCAGACCTTGGATTCAAAGCACGTCTTAAGGAATTCGACCTTTACGGCACTGCAGTCTTCATTCCAGGCATCATCTCTCTACTGTTGGCTCTGCAATGGGGTGGAACCAAGTACGACTGGTCCTCTTGGCGAATTATTCTCCTCTTCGTCTTCTTCGGGATCTTGATCGTTATATTCATCGTCATCCAATTCTGGAAGAAGGAAGTTGCCACTATTCCACCGCAGATCATGAAGAAGCGAAGCATGTGGTCTGCAGCCTTTTTCTCATTCTGCATGGGGTCGTTCTTCTTATTATTGATTTACTTCTTACCCATATGGTTCCAGGCTGTGAAGGGTGCCAGTGCTGTCAAATCAGGCATCATGAATTTGCCTATGATTCTCACCCTCGTCACCGTCTCGATCTTAAGTGGCGTGGGCGTCACGGTCGTCGGATACTGTGAGTTATGTCCCGTGTTGAGAGTAATTGTATGCTGACTAGGTAATAGATGCGCCTCTGATGATCGTATCAAGTATTTTCGCCGCTATTGGCACTGGTTTGCTCTCAACGCTAACACCAGCATCCGACCACCAGGTATGTGTCTGAGAATCTTGTGTTCAATTGATTTCTAACTCTCCCGCAGATGTGGATCGGCTATCAAGCTCTCGTCGGTATTGGAATTGGCCTTGGAATGCAACAACCTTTGATTGCCGTCCAAACTGTGCTCGATATTTCCCAGGTCCCAATTGGCACCTCAATCGTAAGTGATCTCGAACTGGTGCATTTTTTTGGTTTCAAAAGGGAAAAGCTAATTTCCGTCGTAGATCATCTTCGTACAAACACTAGGTGGTGCTCTCTTTGTATCTATTGGGCAAAATGCATTCTCCAACAAACTTGTCCAAGGATTGGCCGAGTATGCTCCAAGTATTGATCCAAAGATTGTTCTTAGCAGTAAGCTCAAACACATACCTGTAACGGCATACATACAGTCAGCTAATCTTATCAGTCGGTGCCACTAATCTCCAATCTACTGTCGAGAAATCACTGCTCCCTGGCGTCATTTTGGCCTATAACAATGCGTTGACACATGCGTTCTTGGTGGCTGCCATTATGGCCACTTTCACCATTGTTGGTTCCGCAGCGATCGAGTGGAAGTCTGTCAAAGGAAAGAAGATTGAGATGGGCGCTGCATAAGCATTGCCTTTGGATTACAGCATGGCATGGTTGGTACAGCGATTCGCATATACCCAGGCGTTATCGGAGGAACATTGTGTATGACTTAATTTTCTTTGTCTACCTTAGATGGGCACGGGATACACCCTTCTCTCTGTATGATATTGGCTCCATTAGATGAGTATGGATAGCAACATAGATACTCACTGCGTGAATTGAGCATGATAAAATAGACAAAACTAATGATGAACATTACTTGTTTACACACTCTTGATCGCAAATTGTAGCATCCTATTAGCTGTCGAAGTGCTTTAATAAATATGTTCCAGATAGACCATCTTAATTCTGATAAGAAGCTGGGGATGATAGTCATCGTAATACCACAGCAGTTCGTCTAAAATAAGAGAATTTACGGAAAGAAACTGTTAAAGTCCAATACTGTGAATAAAATTAAAATTCTCCTTGTAACAAATAATCTGATTTATGCAGAAAGCGACGTGTTGACATCTTTCTGAATTCATCCCTTATTGTCTTGATCCGGCTTAGCGCCACGTGATGCTAGCTCACAAACCGTAAGGTTAGGTTCCCTTTTGGAAATGTTGCATCTACGCAATCAACAACAATCCCCTCTCAAGCAACAAACAGCGTCCCGAATTTTTCAAGGGAGCTTCGATCATCACGCTCTTTACCTGATTACTCTGCTTCCCCCTTTTGCTGACATTGAGCACGGTTGTGGGTCCTCAGCGCCCAACGCGCAGCGCATACAATCAAGATGGCGCCGGCTCTGCCCATCAAGTTTACGGAGCTACTCCAGGTACGTGACAAGTTCTGTCTGCGCTCCATGGTATTGGGACCGAACTGACAATAACCTCCAGTTGACTGCGTCCGGTATTCTAGTACGTTCTTCGAAACCGCAAGCTCCCTAAGCTGTCCAGAAGGTAGGCATCAACCACAACGGCTTTCGACTAACATGTATCATCACAGCCAACATCAATTGGATTCAACTCATGTGTAAGTACTCAACTCCATTTTCTGAAGCTTCTGCAAGCGTAGCTAATCGTGTTCACAGACCCTCGAATCCGATTCCTTCATTTGCGTCCGCGAGAAGAAAGATGAAGCCTCCCAACCCGAAGTCGTTATCGTCGATCTCAAGAACAGCAATAATGTCATCCGCAGACCCATTAAAGCTGACAGTGCCATTATGCACTGGACCAGACAAATTATTGCGCTCAAGGCCCAATCCCGAACACTCCAGATATTTGACTTGGGCCAAAAGCAAAAGCTGAAGTCGGCTACAATGAATGAGGATGTGGTTTTCTGGAAGTGGTTCAGTGAGACATCATTAGGCTTGGTAACCGACTCAGCCGTCTATCATTGGGATGTGTTTGATCCGAATCAAGCTTCGCCAGTTGAGATCTTCAAGAGAAACCAGAATCTTGCAGTACGTATGGCTTGGGTTACAATAATGATTGTTTGCTAACGGGTTATCCAGGGTTGCCAAATTATCAACTATCGCGTTAGCGACGATGGCAAGTGGATGGTCGTGGTTGGTATTACACAACAACAGGGACGAGTGGTCGGTGCTATGCAATTATATTCACGGGATCGTGGCATCAGCCAAGCTATTGAAGGACACGCTGCTGCGTTCGGCACATTACGACTCGAGGGTGCACCCGCAGATACCAAGGTCTTCACATTCTCTGTTCGTACGGCGACTGGCGCAAAGCTACACATAGTCGAGGTCGACCATCAACAAACAAATCCCCTCTTCCCCAAGAAGGCTGTGGATGTGTACTTCCCAGCCGAGGCAGTGAACGATTTCCCAGTAGCTATGCAGGTATCGCAACGCTACAGCATCATCTACCTCGTCACAAAATATGGCTTCATCCATCTATACGACTTAGAGACTGGTACCTGCATATTCATGAACCGAATCTCGAGCGAGACAATCTTTATCACTGCTCCGGACTCAGAATCTGCAGGACTTGGTAGGCTTATTCTCATACTAGTTTGCTATTTTTTTTAATGAGAGCTCCGGAGCTTGGGAGCTATTTCAGGAGCGGCATGCCCGTTTGTCAGCTCACAATCTCTGGAGCTTCTCAGGACTTTTTAGGGTTTTACAGTGCTAATTCGTTTGGTAGTGGGTGTCAATCGGAAAGGACAGGTTCTGTCTGTGTCAGTCGATGAGAATACTGTTATCCCGTACCTCCTTCAGAACCCTGCCAACTCAAGTCTTGCTGTTAAGCTTGCATCACGAGCTGGACTACCTGGTGCAGATAACTTGTATGCAGGACAATTTGATCAGTTGTTGAGTACTGGCAATTATGCCGAGGCCGCTAAGATTGCCGCAAACTCGCCTCGTGGCTTTCTACGAACTCCTCAGACCATTGAACGATTCAAGGCTTTGCCTGCAGCACCAGGACAGTTGTCTGTTATCCTTCAATACTTTGGTATGCTTCTCGACAAGGGAAGCCTCAATAAGCATGAGACTCTTGAGCTTGTCCGACCTGTTCTCGCTCAGAACCGCAAGCACCTGCTCGAGAAGTGGATGAAGGAGAACAAGCTTGATTGCTCCGAAGAATTGGGTGATGTTGTGCGCCCACACGACTTGAACCTTGCTCTTAGTATCTACCTTCGCGCCAATGTTGCACCCAAAGTCGTAGCTGCGTTTGCCGAGAGTGGCCAATTCGACAAGATCTTGCCGTACGCATCACAAGTTGGATACCAGCCAGACTATGTTGTGCTATTGCAAAACATAGTTAGGATCAATCCTGAGAAAGGGGCTGAATTTGCTACTCAATTGGCAAACCATGAGGGAGGCTCTCTTGTTGACATTGAGCGTGTTGTTGATGTCTTCCAAGCCCAAGGCATGGTTCAGCCTGCTACAGCCTTCCTTCTTGATGCTCTCAAGGATAACCGACCAGAACAGGGTCACTTGCAAACTCGTTTGCTCGAGATGAACCTCGTCAATGCGCCGCAAGTGGCTGATGCTATCCTCGGCAACGATATGTTCTCCCACTACGATAGACCTCGCATTGCACAACTGTGTGAGCAAGCTGGCCTCTCGCAACGAGCATTAGAGCACTACGACGATCCCGAGTCGGTTAAGCGCGTGATTGTCAACATTGTCGCCACTCCCAACTTCAGCCAGGATTGGCTCACGAATTTCTTCGGTCGTCTGTCCCTTGAGCAATCGTTGGACTGCCTCGATGCCATGCTGAAGACCAACATCCGCCAAAACCTAGCAGCTGTCGTGCAGATTGCTACTAAGTATTCGGATCTGCTTGGCTCAACTCGATTGATTGACCTCTTCGAGAAGTACAAGACTTCTGAAGGTCTTTTCTACTACCTCGGAAGCATCGTCAATCTTAGCGAAGACCAAGATGTCAACTTCAAGTACATCGAGGCTGCCACCAAGATGGGTCAGTTCACTGAGGTTGAGCGTGTCTGCCGAGATAGCAGTAAGTTACATTTCCTTCTCTTTCAGAGCATTAACTGACTTGGTGAAGACTTTTATAATCCCGAGAAGGTGAAAAACTTCCTCAAGGAAGCAAAGTTGACTGAGCAGCTCCCACTTATCATCGTCTGCGACCGATTCAACTTCATCCATGATTTGGTCCTCTACCTTTACCAAAACCAGCAATTCAAGTCGATTGAGGTTTACGTCCAGCGTGTCAATCCTTCTCGGACTCCAGCTGTTATTGGTGGATTACTCGATGTTGACTGTGATGAATCAATCATCAAGAATCTTCTCCAAACTGTCAACCCAGCTTCTGTACCAATCGATGAGCTTGTCCAAGAAGTCGAATCACGAAATCGTCTCAAGCTTCTCCTGCCGTTCTTGGAAGCCACACTTGCTGCTGGTAACCAACAGCAAGCTGTTTATAATGCATTGGCCAAGATCTACATCGATAGTAACAATGATCCCGAAAAGTTCCTCAAGGAGAACGATCAATATGATCCTTTGACTGTGTAAGGCTTATTCTCATACTAGTTTGCTATTTTCTTTTAATGAGAGCTTCGGAGCTGGGAGCTGTTTCAAGAGCGGCATACCCGTTTGTCAGCTCTTGAGACAACTCCTAATCTCTGGAGCTCCCTAGGACTTCCTAGAAATTTACAGTGCTAATTCGTTGGGTAGTGGTAAATATTGCGAGAAGCGGGATCCCAATCTAGGTAAATTGCCCCTTTCCTTAATCTCCCTCTCCCTCTTGGACATTGACAAGGCGGCCGAGTCGGTCAAGATCTTGTTTTGGTCCATCTGTGCTATATTATTCAGAGCATTGGCTAACATTTCCTAAGCCTATATCGCATATCGTAAGGGCCAAAACGACCTGGAGCTTGTCAACATCACCAACGAGAACTCCATGTTCAAGGCTCAAGCTCGTTACCTCCTTGAGAGAGCTGACCGTGAACTGTGGTCGTTTGTTCTCAGTCCGAACAACATCCATCGTCGCTCTGTCATCGACCAAGTGATCTCTACCGCCGTTCCCGAGTCTACTGAGCCCGATAAAGTTTCTGTCGCAGTAGCTTCCTTCTTGGCTGCCGATCTACCCGCGGAACTTATTGAGCTCCTTGAGAAGATTGTCCTTGAACCATCACCTTTCTCTGATAATGAGAATCTTCGTACGTCTTACTCTCATACTAAATTGCTGTTTTCTTTATATGCAAACTCTGAGGCTCCTCGCAACAAAAAGGGCATTTCATTATGCTAATAAGCTGGCAGAAAACTTGCTCATTCTCACTGCCACGAAGGCTGACAAGGGTCGGGTTATGGATTACATCCACCGACTCGATGCCTATAATGCACCCGATATTGCAAACATCTGTATCGAGGTTGGTCTGTTTGAGGAAGCATTTGAGGTCTACAAGAAGATCAATGATCACACGAGCGCTGCGAACGTTCTCGTCGAGCACATTGTCAGCATTGATCGTGCGCAGGAGTATGCCGAGCGTGTGGAGCTTCCAGAGGTTTGGAGCAGAGTTGCGAAAGCTCAATTGGATGGTCTCCGTGTCAGCGACGGTATTGCCTCATACATCCGTGCCGATGACCCAAGCAATTACAACGAAGTGATTGAGATCGCTACTCATGCTGGCAAGGATGAGGATCTGATCAAGTACCTCCGAATGGCACGCAAGACGCTACGAGAACCTCCCATCGACACCGCTTTAGCTTTCGCTTATGCACGCACCGACCAGCTCAGCGAATTGGAAGACTTTCTCAGAGGCACCAATGTCGCCGATATTGAGGAATCCGGCGACAAGGCTTATGCTGAGGGTTACCACCAAGCCGCCAAAATCTTCTTCACCAGTATCTCGAACTGGGCCAAGCTTGCGACCACCCTTGTTCACCTCGAGGACTACCAAGCTGCTGTTGAGTGTGCACGCAAGGCAAACAACATCAAGGTCTGGAAGCAGGTCAATGCTGCCTGTGTTGAGAAGAAGGAATTCAGACTCGCACAAATTTGCGGCCTGAACTTGATTATCGATGCCGAAGAACTGCAAGGTCTGGTTAAGCAATATGAGCGAAACGGTTACTTTGACGAGCTCATTGCCCTTCTTGAGCAAGGTCTTGGTCTTGGTAAGTTCCTTCCTTTACTTATGTTTTGATCCTTCCCATCACCCCTTTGCCCCTTCCCATTTAGCATTGCTCCTTCCCTCTACCTACCCGGACACGTCTGCGTCCGGGCTGTACCTGTCATCTGGTACTCTCCCGTCAAGATGGCTTCGACTCAGCTTCAACACCTTCACTCTTCAACCTCAACATCTCAACTCAAGGGACGCCTCTGTACCACCCCGCCTCTCCTGCCCCAGGCCAGCAACGCTCCTTTACCAGCCTGAGCCAGCAAGGTTCCTTTACCAGTCTTCTGCTGTTTAAGTAGTGCAGTGCATCAAGCTTGGTAAGTCCTCCAAATCGGCACTGTCGATTCTCTACTGACTTGAAAAGTAATTTTCGGGATCGTCCACGTCAGACTGCGTCGGACAGCGTCCAACCTTTGATGCCCCTGGTTCCTCATCCGCTTGACCTCCACGGATCATCACCTCTCATCATGAGCATCATACACGAGTACATCCTGTGGCTCTGCTGGGGCCTCTTGACCCAGGTCAATAAGGCCCTCAAAATTCCTGTGCATGACATGCTCTTTCCCACTGTCGAAGTGATGGAGACACATCTCTCGAGCATCTCCTTTGCTGCTGGCCTTCTGGCAGTCCTGCAATCTCCACTACCACCAACGATCGAGTGGTTCAAGAGCCTGCCTACGCAGAGCAGAGGCCTCTGGGGTGTATACCTCATTGTTCTGGAGAAGTCCAAGTGCCGTCCACGAATCTACATCGGGTCTGCAACCAATTCAAGGAAGCAGGGCATGGCTTTGAGGTTCAGGGATTACACATACCGCAATCGCATGCCTTGCTTTGTCGGGAAGGCTGTAGACGAGGGTTATAAGATCACACACAAGGGTGTTCTGTGCTGGACGACTATCCCACCTAGCTCAGTCTGGTTCCCGATGCGCTCGCTTATACTCCTTCTCGAAGCTACTTTCTCTATCGCACTGTGGGCTATGCATTCTCGAACCAAAACCTACGCCATGCCTTCCTTGCTGTCTTGGGCTTTGGATAGTGTCCAATATCATGGTTGCTGCAGCCATGTCGCTATTTCCGAGATGGTCTGGGGCGAGGATGAAGGCCTCACCACCACTCAAATTGCTGCTAAGGATGCAGAGATGGCTGCCAGACGCGCAGAGCAAGACAAGGAGACTCGTCAGCGCTACTATGCCAAGCGTAACGCCGCAGACATCGAGGGTTGGCGTCAGAAGAAGAATGCACAGCTCAAAAAGAGCAATGAGAAGATCAAAGTATCTGGGCAATGGGCCTGCAAACCCTGCAACCTCTCTTTCATCAGCGAATTCGCGCTCAACAAGCACAAGACCAGAGCCACGCATCTCGCAATCGTCAACAATTCCCGAGTGTACAAGCATCGTGGTCAGAAATCTCGCTCCGATGCCGTAAAGGCTGCAAAAACACACCATTGCACCCTCTGCAATTCTTCGTTTCAATCAGCATCAGCACTTACGAAGCACGAGAATGGACCTAGGCACCTCAAGAAGGTGTCTGAGGCTGCCTTATAACTAGTCTCGCACAAACATCATCACAGACTTTTCCTTGTGTCACTAACATTGTTTCCTCATGTTCTAACACTAACGTTATCATTTTTAGAACGCTGCCACATGGGCATTTTTACCTCTCTTGGAGTTGCTTTGTCTAAATATCATCCAGACCGTGTTATGGAGCATTTGAAGCTCTTCTGGAACAGAATCAACATCCCGAAGATGATTCGTGCTACCGAGGATGCTCACTTGTGGCCAGAATTGGTCTTCCTTTACTGCCATTATGACGAATGGGACAATGCAGCGCTCGCCATGATGGAGCGTGCAGCCGATGCTTGGGAGCACCACTCTTTCAAGGACATCGTCGTTAAGGTCGCCAACTTGGAGATCTACTACCGTGCGCTCAACTTCTACCTCCAAGAGCAGCCATCTCTGTTGACCGATTTATTGCAAGCCTTGACGCCTCGCATCGATGTCAATCGTGTCGTGAAGATGTTCGAGAAGTCTGACAACATTCCTCTTATCAAGCCTTTCCTCCTTAATGTCCAGTCACAGAATAAGAAGACTGTCAACAGTGCCATCAACGATCTATTAATCGAGGAGGAAGACTACAAGACCCTGCGTGATTCAGTTGAGAACTACGACAACTATGACCCTGTCGAGCTTGCTCAACGCTTGGAGCGCCATGATTTAGTTTTCTTCCGCCAGATTGCTGCCAACATTTACCGCAAGAACAAGCGCTGGGAGAAGTCTATCGCTCTTTCGAAGCAAGACAAACTGTTCAAGGATGCTATCGAGACTGCTGCCATGTCTGGCAAGCCAGATGTTGTGGAGGAATTGCTTCGATACGTAAGTTTATTGATATGCCCACCACTCTCCAGAGCTAACTTTCTCTTAGTTCGTCGATATTGGTAGCCGCGAATGCTATGTCGGTATGCTTTATGCATGCTACGACCTTATCCCGATTCACGTTGTCATGGAGATCTCATGGCGTCACGGTCTCACTGACTTTACGATGCCGTTCATGATCAACTATCTCGCTCAGCAGAGTTCTACCCTTGAAATGTTGAAGAAGGACAACGAGGAGAGAAAGGCTCGAGAAAAGTCTCAGGAGAAGGACGAGAACAATGCTCCGATCCTTGGCGGCAACCGACTGATGATCACGGCTGGCCCTGCCGGACGTCAATCACCAGCTCCCTTCCCACAAACCAACGGCTTTGCTCCGCAGCCGACTGGATATTCTGGCGGCTTTTGAGGATGAGATTGAGGTTGACGACGACGCGTATACATAATGACTGGGGCTCTGGGTTGTACCTTTCTGGTTTTGACAGCGGGGCTTATTCATGGACATGGTCTCATAGTTCTCGTTATGACTGTAGTTGTAGGCCTTCATGCATTGGGTGGCTCGCGTCGGGATCCACCCATGAGGCACATTGTAACTGATAGGAGCGTCATTGCTTTTGCTTCTTCTAGATTCTCAGATGTATTTTGACGAAAGGCTTTTTACATCTGCATGATGTCTTTAGTGACGTGACTTAATTTGGGTGTGAAGAAAAGTTTGGAGACTTGTGGAGGATCTGGAGTTTTTTGTATGGACTGACACCTTTTCTCGTCTGCATGATGTTCCGTATAGGTGACTAGATTCTCAGATCACTTCTTCAACTGCATGATTTTCAAGATGGCTGCGAACGAATTGGGGAAGAGGCTGCAGTATCTGGCCCGCCGTGCCCGAGAAGTGTGCAACCACCTTAATAGCTCTGCATATGGTCTTCCCGGGCATGGACTGTAAGACGTCGTTGAGGCGACAGCACACTCAATCAGAGAATCCGGGGTCGTTCAGTGGCACACGTGGGCTGACGAGTCTTTCGACCGAACGCCACTAACTCTCCCACATGCAAGCTCGATGAATTGATGCAGCACAGCGAAGCAAAGATGCTTCCTTCTGCTGAGCGGCTTTCGTCGGGCATCTCGCATGTACATACTCCTCTTCGACATCTCGAGAGCGAGGCCCTGCATCAACAAGGCCAGTCATCAAGATCCCTGCAGGGCGGTGCCGAATTCGGGGGGCTCGGTAATGAAAAATGTGAAAAGACGAGGGGGGGAGGGACGCGAAGTCGACGAGGCTATCTTAGCTATTTTCGATCCACATGAGTGACAGGAAAAAATATCTCAGGGCAAGGCTTTGCGACTGAGGTGAGGACGGGTGAGCGAGAAGGACCGGCGCAACAGCTTCGCACTTGGCTGTGACCCTCCCGTTCGGGCCCCTCCCTGCAGTCAAGAAACTTCCCTCTCACACGGAAAGGCGCTTTGCAGTGGGGATTTCCCTCATCCGCATGCATCTTTTTCATGGTCATGGTGTCGGTGCAGATCAAGGAACCGGTGGAACATGAGGATGGGAAAGAAAATCGACGCTGGGTATGGCATCTCGGCGCCTATAAAAAATGCACCGATATCTCGCCATGGACCTGGACCTGGACACAGACAATTCTGTGCGACGTACTTCCCAGCCCCAGCACCACCGCCCGCCCGCTCATCCTATCCCATCTCGCCCGGCTGTCGAGCCGTCGAGCTGTCGAGCTGTTGAGCTGCACGTATGTCATAGCTCCCACCGCCTTATCGTGGGGGACCTGGTGGACCAGATCTCGAAATTACATCTCTGTACTCAATTGCATCACGTTATCTCCCTCCATCGCCTCTGCGGCAGAATTCTCGCCTGGTCCTGCGCCGGATAGGACGAGAGCAAGTCAGATCGCCGCATTCCATATCGTCGACCCTCAATTGGCGGCGGGAGAGCGAGTGGAAGGGGAGCTGGTCCGGCAGGCACGAGCGAGGGACAAGCCAGATCCAACCCCACCACACTGCGGCACCGACCAAGAGCTCCCAAAACACAGCGCAACACAGCACAGCACAGCAGCACGGCAGCACAGCAGCACAAGCACCACCTAGCCCTCCTCTAGCTAAGCCGAGCACAGTTCAACAAAACTGCCCAGCTCCCCCTCCTTCTTGTCCACCTCCTCACAAAACGAACATCCCACATCGTTCACTTGGTCCTCCGCTCACCCATTGATTGGCACCTGCGCACACATCCGTCACGCCGATCCCAGCTCGTGAAGCTCATTCACCCCTCCACTCGGCTCTAGCTCGGCACGAAGCTGGTAAGAGCAGCGCTGCGACGTTGCCCCCCATAGCTTCACTTGAGGATTCGAGCTCTCCCCAGCATCAACAACAACACAGAATATCACCGCAATCATGGTTGACGAGCACAATCCCAATGCCGCCTACAGCGAGGTCTTCGAGGAGGGCAAGGACTCCGGTCAAGCCCAGACTATCCATCGTATCCGGGCCAATTCTAGTATTATGCAGTTGAAGAAGATTCTCGGTGAGTTTCCGCGCCCAACAGACGGAGGGCTCACAAAGCTTCGTTCTTCGACGTACGGTATGCTAACGACGTGTCTTCGAACGCCACAGTGGCCAATCGAGGAGAAATTCGTAAGTTACCCTCATACAGACCATGCTGTGAACCTCAGAGGCTGATGTGGTATAGCTATCCGTGTACGTACTCACTTTGGCGGGGTAATTGAGCTTACTGATTTGTCTTGATGCTATAGATCTTCCGTACAGTAAGTTACACTCCCCAAGACGGCATACTTGAAAATTTGTGGGAAGCATGCAGGCACTGACTCGCAACTAGGCCCACGAGCTCTCTCTGCAGACCGTGGCAGTTTTCAGGTACCAATTGACAATTCACGATGCATCGTAAACGAAGCTAACGCAATGTCAGTTATGAGGACCGACTTAGCATGCACAGGCAGAGTCAGTATTCCTTCCCAGTCAAGATGCAAAGAATGTTTGCTGATTAAAGGACGACTGCAGAAGCCGATGAAGCCTACGTGATTGGCAAGCGCGGTCAATATACACCAGTTGGAGCTTACTTGGCGGGCGACGAGATTATTAAGATTGCTCTGCAACATGGCGTACAAATGATCCATCCTGGTATGGGAAGAGCTCATCCAGGTGCAGATGCTCTCTAACATCTCTGCCAGGTTATGGCTTCCTCTCAGAAAATGCCCAATTTGCTAAGAACGTCGAAAAGGCTGGTCTCATCGTATGTGCTCCTGAGTTTTCATACTCTTGAATCCTGACTGACTAGATATTTTAGTTCGTTGGTCCCTCTCCCGAAGTCATCGACTCACTCGGTGATAAAGTCTCTGCAAGAACTATCGCTATCAAAGCTGGTGTCCCAGTCGTTCCAGGTACCGAAGGCGCCGTGGAGAAGTTCGAGGACGTTAAGAAATTCACCGATGAATATGGATTCCCAATTATCATCAAAGCAGCATATGGCGGTGGTGGACGTGGTATGCGTGTTGTGCGGGAGCAGGAAACTTTGAAGGATTCTTTCGAGAGAGCTACCTCCGAAGCCAAATCTGCTTTTGGTAACGGCACAGTCTTCGTTGAGAGATTCCTCGACAAGCCTAAGCATATTGAGGTCCAACTCCTCGGAGATAACCAAGGAAACGTCGTTCACTTGTACGAGCGTGACTGCTCCGTGCAACGAAGACATCAAAAGGTGGTTGAACTAGCACCTGCGAAAGATCTCCCAGCTGAGGTCAGAGATTCTCTCCTGGCAGACGCAGTGAAGCTTGCAAAGTCTGTCAACTACCGCAATGCTGGAACTGCAGAGTTCTTGGTTGACCAGCAGAACCGATACTATTTCATTGAAATCAACCCTCGTATCCAGGTCGAGCACACCATTACGGAAGAGATCACTGGCATTGACCTCATTGCTGCTCAGATCCAGATCGCGGCAGGTGCGACATTGGCTCAGCTTGGACTGACCCAAGACCGCATCTCTACTAGAGGCTTTGCTATCCAGTGCCGTATCACCACAGAAGATCCGTCCAAAGGTTTCCAGCCAGACACTGGAAAGATTGAGGTTTACCGGTCAGCCGGTGGTAACGGAGTCCGCCTTGACGGTGGTAATGGATTCGCAGGCGCCGTCATCACTCGTGAGATGCTCTTTCCTTCTTCTTCCCCAATCCCCTTTTTGGACCCTCTTGGACTCATTATTCTACCGCTTCAACGTTCAACCACTACTATACTTACTAACATACCTTAAAAGCTCATTACGATTCTATGTTGGTCAAGTGCACTTGCCATGGCTCCACATACGAAATCGCACGACGAAAGATGCTTCGTGCTCTCGTCGAATTCCGTATCCGTGGTGTCAAGACCAATATTCCTTTCTTAGCTTCACTGCTGACCCACCCTACTTTCATCGAAGGCAACTGCTGGACTACCTTCATCGATGATACCCCTGAACTGTTCGATCTCGTCGGCAGTCAAAATCGTGCCCAGAAGTTGCTCTCATATTTGGGAGATGTTGCTGTTAATGGCAGCAGTATCAAGGGACAGATTGGGGAGCCAAAGTTCAAGGGCGACATCATTATGCCAGAACTCTTTGATGAGGCTGGAAAGAAGATTGATACCTCTGAGCCATGCAAGAAAGGATGGAGAAACATCATTGTTGAGGAAGGACCCGAGGCATTTGCCAAGGCAATCCGAAAGAACAAGGGATGTCTTCTCATGGATACTACTTGGCGTGATGCCCATCAATCGCTGTTGGCTACACGTGTTCGAACAGTTGATCTTCTGAACATTGCCAAAGAGACTAGTCACGCATACAGCAACCTCTACAGTCTTGAATGCTGGGGTGGGGCGACCTTCGACGTTGCCATGCGTTTCCTCTACGAGGATCCTTGGGACAGACTACGAAAGATGCGCAAGTTGGTGCCAAACATTCCTTTCCAGATGTTGCTTCGCGGAGCCAACGGTGTTGCATACTCCTCTCTCCCAGACAACGCCATCTTCCACTTCTGCGAACAGGCCAAGAAGCACGGCGTGGACATCTTCCGTATTTTTGATGCCTTGAATGACATCAACCAGCTCGAAGTTGGTATCAAGGCTGTTCAAAAGGCGGGAGGCGTTGTTGAGGGTACCGTCTGCATCAGCGGTGACATGCTCAACCCTCGCAAGAAATACAACTTGGAGTACTACCTCGACCTGGTGGACAAGCTTGTAGACTTAAAAATCCATGTCTTAGGCATCAAGGATATGGCTGGTGTTCTCAAGCCTAAAGCAGCGACCATGTTGATCGGAGCAATCCGGAAGAAGTACCCAGATCTGCCGATTCACGTTCACACCCACGATTCGGCTGGTACCGGTGTTGCGTCCATGGTTGCTTGCGCTAATGCAGGCGCCGATGCCGTGGATACTGCTACTGACAGTTTGTCTGGCATGACCTCTCAGCCGAGTGTTGGTGCCGTCCTCGCTTCATTGGAAGGCAGTGATCTTGACCCTGGTCTCAATGTTCACCATGTCCGAGCTATTGACACCTACTGGGCTCAACTCCGCCTCCTGTACTCGCCCTTTGAGGCAGGTCTTACCGGTCCTGACCCAGAGGTCTACGAGCACGAGATCCCGGGTGGCCAATTGACCAACATGATGTTCCAAGCTTCTCAACTTGGTCTTGGTGCTCAGTGGGCAGAGACTAAGAAGGCTTATGAACAAGCCAATGACTTGCTTGGTGATATCGTCAAGGTTACACCTACATCCAAGGTTGTTGGTGACTTAGCTCAGTTCATGGTTTCCAACAAGCTTAGCTTTGATGATGTTCAGAACCGTGCTGCCGAGCTTGATTTCCCAGGCTCAGTTCTCGAGTTCTTGGAAGGTCTTATGGGTCAGCCATACGGTGGTTTCCCCGAGCCATTGAGAACCAATGCTCTTCGTGGTCGCCGCAAGCTCGACAAGCGCCCTGGCCTGACCTTGGAACCACTCGATCTTGCCCAGATCAAGAGAGATATCTACAAGAAGTGGGGCAGCGTCACCGAGTGCGACGTCGCCAGTTATGCTATGTACCCCAAGGTCTTCGATGACTACCGCAAGTTTGTCCAGAAGTACGGCGATCTCAGCGTGCTCCCAACCAGATATTTCTTGTCTCGACCTGAGATTGGAGAAGAGTTCCATGTGGAGCTTGAGAAAGGTAAGGTTCTGATCTTGAAGCTTCTTGCTGTTGGTCCTCTGTCAGATACCACTGGTCAAAGAGAAGTCTTCTACGAGATGAACGGTGAAGTCCGCCAAGTCACTGTTGATGATAACAAGGCTGCTGTTGAGAATACTAGCAGACCTAAGGCCGATCCTGGAGACAGCAGCCAAGTCGGAGCTCCGATGGCTGGTGTTGTTGTTGAGCTGCGTGTCAAGGAAGGAGGAGAAGTCAAGAAGGGTGACCCACTTGCTGTTCTCAGCGCCATGAAGATGGTAAGTACTGGCATTTGGGTCAAAAGGTTTATTGCTAACGTCCAAACCAGGAAATGGTTATTTCCGCACCACACGCTGGTAAAGTGGGTAGTGTCCAGATCAAGGAGGGTGACTCAGTGGCTGGTTCAGACCTCATCTGTAAGATTGTCAAGCCAGGGGAATAAGTAGATTGAGTGCAGTTTTTTTTGCGCTTTGGAAAAATTGGCGAAAAGGGGTGATTAGATTGTGGTTGTGGTCGAGGTCTCGGTGATCGGATTGGGCTTGGAAGCTTGTATGTTCTTACGAATCAAAGTATATCTATTCAGCATTGATGTTCGCGAATTGGTATGGATAAGTCAGGCTTCGCACTTTTGTTTTAGAGTAGAACTTCATGACTAAACTATTCGTCGTGAATAAGGAGCTTTGCCTGGACAGTTACTTGATGTCAGTGGTGAATACGAAACTTAGACATCCAAGCTCTTGCAAAGTGTAGAACATCATCACCTCTCGATTGTCCGTCATGAAAGACAAAGATCCACATTCGTCTACGCTTCAACTGCAGCACGAAATACACGACGTCCTCTCTGGAATCTCACCAATAAAAAGTCCTCCAATCCAACCACCATCACCCCTGCTCCTTTCCGCATCCCCAAAAAACCCCATTGGGCACGCCTAATGTCCCACTCCCACTCCCCCACCTATTAATCCCGCAGAAAAGCAATCAAGGGCTGAATCAAATAAGATACTGTGATTGGATGGACTAAGGTGGCGCCTCACATGTCAGCGTTGAAATTTTCCGCCTGCATGTTTTGTTGCATGTCGGAGGAGAGGCCTCACGCCCGAGGGTATGGTCGCTTGGTAGGTAGGAAGTTACGAAGAGAGTGGTGGTACGAGGTGTTTTCTTAGAGAGGATGTGTGTGTGTGAGTTGATGGGAGCGGTGTGTCACGTGCGTGGGCTTCTTGACTGAGAAAGTTGGGCTTTGGGGGGAGGCATGATTAGAAGAGGTGAGTCCAACTTTGAGGAGGGGTATTAAAAGGTCAGAGGGTATGCCCCGTGAAAGTGAAAGGAATTAGATGGCGTGATCTGACGGCACGTGCTTCTCGCTTCCCCTTAAAATCAAGCGGGGCAGGCGCTCGACGTCGAGAGCCGACGTAAGTACAGTTGTTTGCTTAGAGCTGGTGTTTTGTATGTTTTCCAGAGGGCAAGTATCATATTCATCGCATCAGCTTCGAGAAAATATCACGCATTTTTCTTGTACAGTGGGATTTGGATCGTGGTGCTTTTGTTTATTGCCTCGCGTAATATCCAAGCTTTTATGTATATTCTTTTATTCTCTCCTACTCAGACTCGTGTTCCATCTCTTATAAGATATCGGTATCTATCGTACTTAGCTTCTACTCGGACTCTGCTTCACCAGCGGTTTGCGGGGTGGGCAGAGCAAGGATCAAGTCCGAAGCATGCTCAGCAACCGTGACGATGAGCGCACTAGGATTGGTGGTAACCATGCCTGGGAAGATGGAGGCATCAGATACGAAGATGTTATCCGTGCCATAAACCTTGGTGTTGGTATCCACGACCGAGGTGCCGTTGCCAACGAGTCCCGAGTCCGTACCCATCTTTGCAGTTCCCATCCAGTGATTGGCGCGGCGGGCGCCGACATTGGCGTAATTTAGATCAATGGTTTTCAAGTAATCCGCGCCAGACATGTTCGCTGGTGGGAGATTCCAGGTGATGTTGGGGATGGTCTTTAGGTTGTTTACCATGTTGTCGATAGCCATGGCTACGGTAGCGAGATCGTTAGGATCGCCGTATGGAATGGTGGAAACGAGCATGTTCAGTCCCTTTTGGATGGTTGTACGCCCATGAGAAACTTCCCCTCGGCCGAGATAAAGGGAGAGAGTCATAGAATTACCGTTAGGAATACCGTTAGACCCTTCGACTCGAGCTTGCCATTGCATGTGGCGAACGATACCGTCGGGACCTTTGATTTCTTCCCACATGAGTGGACCGATGTTTGGTGCTGCTTGGGCGAGGGGACCACTGCGTTTAGTGAGGTAGTTTGTGGCGTCCGTTTGGTTGGGTGTGAGCCAGGCAGCGGGCCAGTCGTAATAGCTGATGTTGGGGTGGGAGATGACAGTGTCGGTATTGAGATGATCTCTCAGGTTGTAGCCGACAGGAAGATGGATCCAATCCGACTGGTTGATCATTGTTGCCCCCTCTGTGGTGGATTGGACGACCTGGAGTTGGTCTTGTGGGCCAATACCACTTCGGAAGAGAAGTCTAGAAGAGAATAGAATTAGCATTTGCCCAATGGAGTATGATCCAGCAGTAGATATAGTAAAGAAAAAAGCCTCGAGTCATCTCAGGAGAACATGACAGGGAGGAAGAATGGCTCATGAGAAAGGAACCACGAATGTCAAGAGTCACAAGTTACTTACTTTGGAGTACCAAAAGCTCCGGCAGACAGAACAACGCGGCCCGTGCCCGGAGTCAAGCTCACCGTTCCAGTACGGCCTCCATTGTTTGTCGCAATAACGTTAAGGCTAATAGCGTGGCCCCCAACTCGATTAATTCTTTCGACGCTAGTATTTAGCCATAAATGGAAGTTGTTTCTACCGTTGGCAGATACTAGATAAGTGGCCATTGGACCGCCTCGCTCTCCATAGGAGAACATATGTGGTGGGTGGGTGTATGTGCGATTCTTCTGGCCCGGAACATTATTTGCAACAACACTCGTCCAATTTGCATTAGCGAGGCCGTTCGTGATCAAGTTGAACCCGTCTTGGAGGTATCGTTTACCATCCATAGAGGGAAGATCGGTTCCAGGGATGCGTGAGAAGACTCTCTGTGTTGCTGCGGCCATGTCCGATGCCTTCCACCCGGCCGGAAAGTTGACATCCCAATCTGAAGGAACTGGCTTCCACCATAGGCCTGCATTCACGGCAGTTCCACCACCGAGAATGCAGCCTGCCATTTGATCGGTATCAGTGCAAGCAACTCCAGCAGTTCCTCCGTTCCAGATTCTGTTGCACTCTCCCGGGATATCAAACCAAGTCAGATTGTAGCCGTCCAACCAACCATTTTCTGGGCGAAGAGTTCCACCCCATCGAGCCGAAGATGCAACTCCCTTCTCAATAAGCAGGACTGACTTTCCAGCAGCGGAAAGCTTGTCTGCCATGGGTATTCCTCCTGCTCCGGCGCCAACCACAATATAATCGTAGCTGGTTTGAGTAGGGACCGGGATAGATGAGAAGGCTACAGTGGCAGTGGCAGTTCCCGTTGCAATGACACCTGTAGCTGTTTTTGTCGCCCATGCCGAGTACGAGGCTTGCGTAGCAGACACAACCGGAATCAAAAATTCACCCATTCCATTGTTGTGTTGGACGAAAGCAGAGTTAGGGTTCTTTACGTCGGTTGGGGCATCAAAAGCCTGAGCCCATCCTTGAGCAAGTGTTCCTTTGCTTGTTGACGTGTTGTGGAATGTTTGGCTTGGATCGTCAAAGACGAAACAGTTTTGGCACCTGTAAATGAGGACCCAGTTTGTTGCATTGACCTTTGAGTATATCTGCGTAAGATTCGCACTTCCTTTGTAGGCCGTAGGTGGTTGGTATGCTCTAGAGAAAATGTTAGACACGATACCGTTATGTTTTGTGCTAAAATACATACGGAGAGTAACGGAAAGAAGTGGCGATCTGATCTCCGACTCCGGTTGGCCATGCAATAAGCATGAGGTGATTTGGCATTGACGCCGACTCGTCATCGCCATGAACGATACCAGTCCAACCTCCTTTCCCAGTGGGAGTAGAGCCAACCTGTAAAATTTCAGCCACTCGTTCTGGAGATTAGTCTCTTGGGATACCAACGATGAGACCGATATACTCCTTGCTATCCACCGTTAAGGCATTGGGTGGCAACGCAATGCCAAAGGTGAAGCCTCCCAGTGAAACTAGGGACAATTCGCCATCACCTGTTATCGTTCCATTTGCTTCTGAACTAGTGTAGAAAGTGATGTTCGTGTTAGGTTCCGTATAAGTCCCATGCGTAGCGAAATCTTGGGCTACGGTGGCATGGAATACTACTCGCTGGTTAGAAAACCCACAATAAAGAAGGGAGAACAATAACTCACTAGAGAGGGCAACCCCCAGAACACTACCGACGAAGCTTGAGGTCTTCATCTTAGAGCTGAATCCAACTAGAAGATAAAACACACTTGAGAACAACCAGCTTTCAAAAAACTGCGTGGGCCTGGGTCACTTTATCTAATCTACCCCGCATATCAGGGACACATATAACATTTCCATTATCCCGGGTCTGGAAATAGAATGCTTCCCAGAAGTTAGCCGCGAGGGAACAAGGCGCGGAGAATAAAAACAAAGTGTAAGTTCAATATAAACGAGATTCAGGCTCCGTGTCGGGTGCTCCCCGCGTTTCGGTTAATCGTTTTACCCCTTTATCGAACCTTAAACAACCTCGTTCATCAACCAATTCTACCTGAACCATAAATGCAAAATGTACTTATCCTTCTTAATTGCCGTCTCCTGGCTTCGAACGCCATGTTTCGAATCTATTCGGGGAGGATTATGGATTATATTGTGTTGCGCCTGCAGGAGCAGAATTTGAATTCGGAGGTAGCTGATTGGTTGGTTGCTTTTCCGCGTGCCCTCGTGATCTCTCGAAGGTGCTATGAAGTTTGTGTGGTCTTCAGGAGTGGCGACAGAGAAGTGTAATGAAGAGGGGTTGTCTTCCTGTGATGATTTTGCATTCGCGGCGGAAGTCAGTGGCGTCTCGTCATGCCGTAATAGAATGTTCGCTGAAATGTTTCGATCGTGCTAGACGCAGAGAATATTGACCTTAGTCGGGAACTTTCGTTTTGTGAGGCTGGAGAACTTGTCATACATGTCTTGAAATGGGATTTGATTCATAGTAGCTGTAATGAGTCCAACTGTGGCAACTTCCAAGCATTTTGCGCCTCCAGATTCTCCTCAATCTTTAGATCATATTTCATGGGTGCACTTAAACCTTTCTGGATGATTGAGATCGTCGTCTGGTAACTTTATGATGAATGTTCCTCACGAACGTGGTTATTGGGATGATCGTCAATGGAAGAATGTTGTGAGTCTGGCATGATTTACAATGGATGTCAAAATTCGCAAGCCCCCATGCAGCAAACTAGACTCGACTACTTGGTCCATCTCTCGAGACTCCTGTAAAAAGAGGGAGCAATAGATGAGTTTAGTTACTCAAATTTGACCTTATCGACATGAAATCTCAGTTGTACGTCTTAGGAAAGATATTCTGCCATGAGGGTACTCTCAAGCTGTGCATTGGGACCCAATCTAAATGCTAGATGCCAGGAAGGAAACGATGAGAGACCACAATGGTGCTGCTTGAAGACCACGAAGGACCTGGGAAAGCTTGAAGAAGCTGAAAGAACCCACAAAGAACGACTAACGACCTCAAAAATCTGATGGTTGATGGATCGGAGTAGAAGATGATTACGGCAAGGTCTCGCAGCGTGCATACTCTTGAGGTAAGTCGATGAAAGAGATGTGAAGCTTACTGCTTGATGGCCTGAAATTCGGAACGCCTGCCCATGTCAAGATGCCTCCTCCTGTCACGACTAAAATTCTCTTTGGTCTTCTATCTCCGATGATATCGTTCGTTACTCCCTCCAGAGATTGCAAGTGGACGGTTTCTAGAGTATTAGGATCGGCAGGCTCCTGGACCGTTTTTGGTTCATCTCGTTTCATTTATAATAGAAGGCTTTGCCCCTTTAGCAGTGCTTCGTTGTCGGTGAACTATTCTTGTGGTAGTTGCTCATCTCGGAATTAAATGACAGATAGTCTTGACCCTTCTTTGATATGATGAGACGATTCAGTGATTTGGATAGTGAGGTGTCATGCGAAGTTTGACGTTGTACAAGATGTTGTTTCCTCTTCGAAGACGGTCGAAGTTTGATTATATATGACCACTCGTCGAGAGTCTCTGGGGATAACAAGTATCTCCTCAGACTTCGTCTGACGGGGTGCTCGACTCCGACATTGCAGCAGTCCGTGGCCTACTGCGTGCTTCAATATCGTCTTTTTCCCGGCTCACATACTCAGTCATCAGTCTCCTTGCTCTCCGAATAGAGTGCTTGTACTAAACCTCGTCGCCCGATCAGCCTTCAGGTTCCCTTCAATACCTGCGTGTCCAGGAATGTATCGCAACTCGAACTCGATCTTGAGGTCGTTCAACTCTCCCGCCGCGTTGATTCCTGGCCCAACTACTTCCTCCCCTCATACAAGACTCTTTAGGTCGCTTAAGGTCCGTCTAAATCGAGCGAATATTCCCAGCGCACCAAGGCAATCGGAGTAAACGACCACAGCGCTCGGTCTCTGCTCTGCTTGCACATTACGACAGTGTCCCAGGCAATCTCAAGGGTTTTCGAAATGACATGAACTTCGAGCATATGTGTCCAGACACCTCTTCGAATCCGTCGAGAGAGTTCGGTCCATGTTCCGTTGGAAGAGCAATAAGCAATGCCTATTCCACAGCTGAAAGTCTCGAGGCGAGAGGTATTAGTCTAGTAGACCGCTCGGCCCTTCTTCGGCAGCTAGAGCGAGTGCAACATATCTGAGCTCTATGATAACGACGCCTGTGAAGAGTTTATTCTTAAGGCTTTGCTCGATTCTGCGTCATAGAGATAAACTGCACGCTTGCGGCAGGCTTCATAGTGTTTTCTGTTTCGCAGCCTTTCCGATCGGAATCCTATGATTACTCTGTAGTTGGTTTGAATCAGACCTTTCCATATTGATTAGAGAGTTAATTTGTGCTTTTCGAACTTCCCGCGCTTTCGTTGCGGAGCAAAGATCGCAGCCTTTGGCACATGGGCAGATTCTGTTTCCGTAAGTCCTCTTGCTCTCGCTCGTGTTCCCTTCAGGCTTTTTGACCAATACAAGAGGGCCAAACCATGGTCGTGGGTGAAAGTGAAGCTCAATTGTGCATGTGTGAATATGTGATAGGAAAGAAAGACCGAGGACAATTGGTAATTATCTCACCCAAATTAGTAGCACAGTGGGGAGTTTTTTTAAAGTAGCCTATAGTGTGGTTAAGCCAAGAGCAGATAACTTCCCTTAAAGCTAGTACACTTATTACGGTGCGTAAGGAAGTTTCGATCAAGTGAATTAATCTAAACATATAGAATTGATGAATTTGGAATTTGGAGTTTGGAGTATTTGATCTTGGAATTAGAATCATGCCCACAAAGTGGCTATTAAGAGATTTGATAGGATAGGCAATTGTGGTTCCGTTCTACGGCTCTCTAGAGCTCGAGCATGATCGCGAGAAGCGGATGCCCCACTGTAGTCTGTGTCAGAATGCGGGGTACATCGTCAATTCGATGCCCGGACTTCTTTCAGACAACAACCCTTTGTCGTATTAAATCTCATGAACAATATTTTGTAGTGTTCTCATAATTTTTCGTTCATGCATTCCTCAACCAAGCGAGGAAGTACCGTAATCATATGCTCGTAGCACGTGCCAAATTCCCAAACCCGTCGAGATCGTCCTTGGGAAACCTTGAGGAAAGATCCCTGCGATCGCATTAAGTAGCGGCAACCTCTACTCGTCGTCATGGACTTAGTTCGATACCTTGCGTGTAGCTTACATGGGTATAGAGTGGCATGTTCCCTGACTATCGGCTGCTATCATTGGTCTGATAGCTGGAACGATGCGGATGGTAGGTTGTGCAAAGAGGGGAGGTGTGGAGGGGCATCCAGTAAGTACGCTTTCTGGTTTGATATCAATCCTGAGGGTTTTGGTTGGATGGAAAGCTCGGGGGGCTTTTTACGAGGAGGATGCTGGTTGGATGGCTGCGGAGGGTCATGCCATTTGGGCGGGGTAGAAGCATCTTCAGGGCGTTGAGATTGAGGGTCGAGTAAGCCGATGAGTGGATGAAGTCATTACCAATGCTTTTTTGGGCGTTGGAGCTTGCGAGTACTGTACTGAAGCTTGGTGAGCACGGGATGCATGCACTGTCAGTGCGTGGGTATAATACTGGCTGCTCCTCTTGCTTGTACTCGTATCCTTCTCTCTAAGCTACCATTGAATCTACAATACTTTTTAGTCCATCTGTAAAACCCAACATCAACTACATCATTTAGCAGTCCTACATCTGTCTCCGATATGAATTCAGGACGAACTACCGCGGTGATGGGAGGCTCAGGAACTCAAAGCACACCCGCCAACAACATTGGTGGTGATAGAAGAGTATGTCTTGTGATTTTCCATAACCTTATTTCCTCGTTATCAAACTGAAGATTGACACATGAAGCAGGGCTCCAACTCGTCAGGCACCATGTTCTCCGGCCTAATGAATCAGAAGCGTAACTCTGTAGATGCAGCCGCAGCAGCGAGACGGCAGAGTTTCCACGAAATGAAGCCTGCTTCTGGCTTCATTGGCAAGATGTGGCATAAGTACGTTCACAAACTGAGATATCGTAGTAGACAAGATTGCTGATGCTATGTTCTGCAGCTTCACGACGGGATCGGGATCTTCGGATAAGTGAGAACCTCGAGACCGACCAAAGGGAAAGAGTTGTCCGAGATCGTATTTGCATACTGGAGCAAAAGAGTTGGATATGGTTATTGTTAGGCATGTAGCGAGTCACTTTTATGAGCACGTTGAGGGATGGTGTTTGGTGTTTCCAAATCCGATTGTATTGTATTATTACATGAATTGAATGAATTATGTCAACGTCATAAAGCTTTACTCCGTGCTTACCGATAACAAAAGCATCGGGAAGTCCATATTGCCAAATGTCGAAGTGCTTGACGATCCCGAGACCAGACACACTAGCGTAGGGCATATTTGGAGTGCTAGTACCTCGATCAAGACCCTTTATGACGTTTACCTATGAAAAATTACTGGAAGAGTCCTCTTCAGAAACCATTCTATTAGCTTCTTAATGATTATGTAAAACCCACAGTTCCAAATGTAGAGTAGATCACTAGAAGTGGTTACGCTGGTGGCTGGTTCTTGACTCCCCACCATACTGTTAAACTCTCTACACACAGAAAGGAATTCCTGATCGTATCCAAAATGTCGAACTCAACCCACCCAGCACAAGAACAGAAGAAACGAGACACAGGATACCTAGGTGATCTCATCTCAGGAAAAACGCCAGGAGTCAGGAATATCGAGGCGGCGTATAGTCGAGCGGGTGCCTCGAATCATCATACGCCTGGAGCCGCAACGAAGTTGGGCTCGCAGGAGCAGGTTGGTGCAAATGAAGCACAGGGCGTTGGAAGCAAGAAGTTTGCGGATGGAATTAGTGATCAAAGACAAGAGGTATGTTGCTCTGTCGAGAGGAGAAGGAGTGTGCTGATGAAGTAATAGCCGTCCGCAATCGGAAAGATGTTCAACAATCTTATAAATGGAACGGATAATACAAAGTAGACATGATTGGATAACTTTCGGTGCTGAGCCTGAACTGCCTTGACCATGGGAATTGTTCTCGGACTTTTGATTATTCAAAAGATGTATGAAAGGAAGATAGTTGGGAATCCGATACTCATCTGTCCAATATAATGGGATAGTCATATCTGCTTTGAAAGAGAGATGTAGCATTCCTAAGTCCATTGACATGAACATCATGGACATTGATAGAATGTAATTCTCGCTATCTTTTCACATCACAAAATCGAAGCATCTGCAAAAGCCGGCAAGCCGGTCGGACTCTGAGGCCGCAGCTATTCCATAGGAATGAACTGAACAGTTTTGAGAAACTGCTTCATTGTGTCCTGATCCGTAGATCCAGTATAGTACAGCCAATGATGCCCCCTCCCCCCCAATGCACAAATCATTTGGTCCGGAGCCTATGCTAGCAACGGTTTTCACCATTTATCGGACGATACCCTCGAATCGATTCTTGAACCACTTGACGGTCTCCTCACGCTTGATCTTGTGGGAGGATCCAACCTTGGTCTGGCATCGGCGACGCTTGGCAACACGCTCACCAGGCCGGGTCCTAGAAACTGTCAACCACTATCCAGGTACCCATATCATGTTCGTATACTCACATGCAGCAGTAGAAGTCCATTCCATAGATACCGATCGCAGGGTCGTACTTGATACCGAGATCGATGTGTTCGCTGATACCGAAACCAAAGTTGCCAGTCTCAGAGAAGTTGCGCTTGCGGAGCTCATATTCCTTGACCTTCAATCCACGCTCCAAGATTTCTTCAGCCTTTGGACCACGAACAGTAACATGCACGGCGATCTTCTCGTTACGACGGATGCCAAAGGTTCGGACAGTGTATCTGGCCTTGCCTGGATATAATGTTAGACTCGGCCCCCTTTTGCAGGACGGCAATCTCACTGTAGACAGGAGTTTGACCGCTCAATTGTTCCAGAACTTTCGCTGCACGCGTAAGAGCGTCCCCCGATTGACCGACGCTGATGTTAATGACAAGCTTCTGAAGGCGAAGTTCCTTCATGGGGTTGTTGGATTTATCGTCGGCCATTTTGGTGGTAGGAAGCACAATCGAAATTCTGCACCAAGTTAGCCGATATCCTGGGTGATTGGGTGATATTCTCCCAAGATTCCGTACGTTTACTTACACTTCTGGATTATCGTGGGGAGTTGGTCGTAGAATTATCGATTATCGTTGCAAAAGTTCGATGTAGTTTTCTGAAAATGGTTGTGGAGTGGCGAATTTCGAACTTTCGTGCTAACCGTATTCGAACTAGGCGGTAAATTTCCCATGGCAGCCTCCTCAAAGCTAGGATCTCGTCGAGGAACACCAGGTCAGACTCTATACGCTTGCAAGAGCTCAAGAGTTGACTGAAGTCCAAGAAACTTCAAGAACCCAATCTTTGTAACCCCCAAGAGAAGCCGACTTGTCGCGCATCTCAGTCAACATGGCGAACAAACAAGGAAAGATGGTGAGTTACGCTCCTACTCCACAGCTCTACAAGCTTTATGTTGACATTATAGGCTGACTATTGCTATCTCTATAGGCCGGTCTTGTACGTTGCACCTATTGCGCAGAGTCACGAGGCTCTGTTGCGCCTCTGTTTGAAGGATCGCGTGCTGATGTGGATTTAGATCAACTACCGGATGAGAGTGACCATGAATGATGGGCGCCAGATGGTTGGACAGATGCTTGCCTTTGATAAGGTATGCCCAGGTTCCTTGATGATTGAGTTGGACTCCAATTGCTAACTTTGGGCCCAGCACATGAACCTCGTCCTCGCGGACACTGAAGAGTTCAGACGCGTCAAACGTAAGGCGGCGAAGGCAGCTACTGCTCCAGGCGCAGTCAGCACTTCAGCACCACTCGTTGAGTCCGAAGAGAAACGTACGCTCGGTCTTACAATCGTTAGAGGTGCTCATATCATCTCTCTCTCTGTCGAGTCTCCCCCTCCAGCAGATCCATCCGCACGATTAGGAGCGAGCGCGCCAGGTGGAATGACTACAACCCTTGCTGCTGGTGCAGGCATTGCCAGACCAGCTGGACGAGGTATGCCTGTTGGATTGGCTGTAAGTTCTAGTTATATGGGATTTTTGGATATAGCGCTAATCGTATATAGGGCCCTGCTGCTGGAGTTGGTGCACCACCTGCATTTGGAGGTTTCCCTGGAGCACCGCCATTTGGCAGAGGAGGTAAGCGATTGACCGAGTTCTATGTGAAACATAAAACTAACAGATGCCCAGCTCCACCGCCAGGATTTGGAGGCTTTCCCCCACCAGGTTTCCCAGGAGGACAAGGACCTCCACCAGGATTTGCTCCTCCTCCAAGACGGTAGTTGGATCTTGTCTATGGCCTTGAGGATATTTGATGAGAAGATTGGGCGGCGGTGAAAAGTTACTCACCGTACAGGCGTTGATGGGGAGTTAGGTTCATACCATAAAACTGTCAATTTGTAGCATAGACAGCGCCACAATGCAAATCAAACAACATTTGATGTCTACTATCTGAATTCCTTGAAATTCGACTCTCAAGCCAGAATCCGTGCGTCTCTTGAACTCACACTGCTCTTCTCGGCGCATTTCTCTTTCAACAATCAGCACGTGACTAGATCCTATTTTCGGCCTTGAAGAACATCAAATCCGCATCCGCCGCCGATACGCAGCTTTTATAAGCAAAGCAATCGCCACGCCTTTCACCTATCCACTCCACTCTCCCTCACGATCACCACCCATACAAAATGGCGGCTTTCTTCAAAGCGATCAATGCGAAGATTCGCTCGCATCCAATGCTGAGCTATGTCTGCTCTACACGTACGTTGACTCCCAATTGTTTCGGCGGGTTACAAGGCTGGACGAGATGGGAGATTGGGAGAGGATTTTGCTAATAAGGGTTTCAAATGAATAGATTTCTGGGGTCCGGTTTCGAATTTCGGTATCCCGATTGCAGCTGTCATGGACACGCAAAAGAGTCCGGAACTGTGAGTTCTACCTCTGTGTGACTCAACCTCACTTTCCCACTTTCCCCATTCCTCTTCCCAGGCTTCTCACTCCTCTTCCCCGGATCAATTCGAAACCTAACTGCTAATAAACGCATCTAGTATCTCCGGCAAAATGACCGGTGCCCTCGTGGTCTATTCCGCGACCTTCATGCGCTACGCTCTCGCTGTCCAACCTAAGAACTACCTCCTCTTCGCCTGCCATTTCGTAAACGAAGGCGCACAGCTCACGCAGGGTTATAGGTGGATGCAGTATCATAAGTGGGGTGGGAAGGAGCAGCAGCTGAAGTTGGAGGCGGAGGGCGGGGTGAAGAGTGTGGTTGGGAAGGTGGAGAAGGAGGTTAGTGGGTTGGCGGAGCAGGCGAAGAGTATTGTGCAGAAGTAGAGAGTTGGAATGAGAGGGGTCGGAGTTGGGTGGGGATCCTGGGGAGAAGAATGGTTAGATAGGAGAGAGAGTGACAAGATGATGAGGAATAATTGATCATGCTACAGTATCCGGTGATCACTGAGGGCATTTTGCTTTGCAGATGCAGGAGAGACGCATGAGTGTACTAGTAGAGTGGAGCTGCTGATATGGCTTCTATCAATGCAGCAGTACAATGGCTTTCAACAGTTCTTGAGTTCTTTGAATTAGGCGTGCTTCAGACGCCCTTCTATTGTAAGTGCTCTACACTATCGGAAAATGATGTCTGAGTAGGTCGTCACATCTCTTCCCTGCTACACGTTGTCTTCTGAAGCTCCTAGGTGAGCATACATGCTATGATGTATATTCGGAAGGTCCGGTTCTTCCCCAATGACCAAGATAATTCATCAAGATTTCTTCTCAACCAATGACGAGTGTACGGAGTACCTCCACAAGGACTCATTCGGGCATTGTACTTCTAAGCATGCAGTTCCCTTCCCTACATCAAGCAAGAACAAGGTTCGGGCACTGCGTACCAATACCATTCTCTGGTTCATCTCATTTCTCCAGATCAGACGACATGCCTTGTTTCAACCACCATTTTAAGTGGAACATTGAGTTTTGCCTACAAGACCATAATCAATGTTCCACCGTGAAGAAGAAATCGTGGGAGCAGAGTAATTGTGCAACTGTTCGATGATATATCTCAAACATTGCTAACAAGTTCATTGTTGGGTCTTGGGTGGATCAATTACTGATATTTGACGGGACAAACCCAAATAGAAACTCTGAACAATAAGAACGTATTCGGCGACTGAAAAAATTTTTTTTTTTTGACCACCAACATACTCTTCTCATTCCTTAGTCATAGCTAGGAGAATGACTTCATCTCGAATGAAACAATGCCAATAACAACCTACAAGTGAAGAGCGGGATCCGGATACCTTATGTCAGACAACAAATAAGGTTACAGAACTCAACATATAGCTTCCGGACAATCGAGACAAACATCATGTGAGACGTGATAATGTGCTTATGTCCGCCACCAAAAACACCAGGAGCGTCCTTGGGGACCTCCGGTCGACGTGCAACAGAAAACGTTCTGTCCTCTCAAAAGGGCAGCTGCGAGGGGAGCAGGATTGAAGTTTTGTGCGGCACAGTCGCGGGACTGGACGACTGAAACGATTCATGGCCCGGTCAGGGGTCCGGCACTCGTGGACATTGGTTACACGGCACGAAACGAAACGGTCACATATACCGACATATGTATGACTGCAGCGGACAGGTATAACTTTTTAGATATCAATTCATAGTTTGAACCCTATTAAGAGCCAGGTATATACGTCCAGCGAGTGACATTCCATTCCCCATGTTCAAAGGTATATTTCGCACCCACCCTCCACTCGTTTGCATCTCACGGATAAAAAATTTCCCACCAACTCCCAAATAAGATCCTCCAAGGACAAGAAGAAGAAAAGAATACAGTCTCGGTTTTTCCCAAGACATCACAGAATAAGTAATCGTCATTTCATCTATTTCCAACCCCTCGGACTTCCGGGCGGACTCTCAATCCTCACATCACTAGTAATAGCCTCCCCCACACTCCCAAATCGCGTGTGCTGCGGCTGCGCCATCCCAGGACTCGACAATGGACTCGCATACGCGCCCGGAATAGGTACTGCATCGTATGTCTGCTCTCCTGGCGCGGCAGCAACGTGCTCAATGACTCGCTCTTTTCTGGGAGCCGGGGCATCAAACCCAGCCTGTGGGGTCTTGGGTGTTGCGGCGTGGACTTTGATGGGAGGAGGTTGCAGAGCGAAGGGCTTAGCGGGTTTGCTTGATGCGGGTTTGGCTTCCACGAAGCGAGTGCCGGGACCGGCGAAGCCTTCTTCGGCTAGGGAGTCCTGGTTTGTCGAGTAGGATGCAGGTGGGAAGCGGGGAGATTTCATGTGTTGAGAGTAGGAAGGAGACATAGGACCGAAGCCGGGAGTGTTGGGCGCGGATTGGGAGCGAAGTTGGGCGAGGTAGAGGTCAGAGCGGGCGCGGTCACGGACGTCCATGGATTTGCGGAGGCGTTGCTTCGAGTAGTATCTGTAGAAGACGACGCCGTAGAGGATGATGGTGATACATTCGAGGACGACTTCGATGAGACAACATACGAGAGACCAACTCTGTTTGATGGGTTAGGAAGATACTTGAGGTGTGATGAGATGGATGCTTACCTGCAGTCTGCAAACCAGTGCATAATCTACTTTTTCGGAGAAAAGTTCTCGTCTCTTGTTATCGACACAAGACCAGCCCCAAATGTCTTTATTGTTGCTGTTGTTCTTGGTCCCTTGAAGAATTCCGGCTGCCAAAGCCCACATGACTGTACTGAAGACGAAGAATGCTACGGCGAAGAGTGTATAGTAGACTGCCACCTTTTCTGCTCGTCTGTGGCCTCCTCTCCAATAATTCCAGAAGATAGCAATACAGAGAGCTAACGATACGCAAGAGATGGCGAGGATGACTTTTTGTGGCCATGTTTTCGTTCCATCGGCCCAAGCAGGGAGATTGTTGCGTGCTGGTAAAGCCTTTGTTGCGTTGAAAATGCTGAAGGTTACCGAGACCATGGAGAGAACAATAAGACTGCAGCTGAAATTGACTCCTCGGAGGATGAACTTTGCTATCCGTACTCTCGTCTTGACTTTCTGCTAGTAGTTAGTACTGGTGGTTGGACGACAATCCAGAGATTCATACCAAATCTTTTGCTTGTTCCTTCTCGGTAAACTCTTCATGCTTCTCCAATATCTGCTCTTCTCGGAACGTCGGGCTCAAGGGGTTGTCTATCCTCCGCCCTGGTGTTCCTGGCACCTTCATCGCACTCTTCAGCGGCGAAGCTGGCGTAGCTGGGATCTCTACAGGGACTCCTTGGGAATGCCGTGACGGATCATTCTGAGAGATATAGCCGAAGCCGATATCTGATGGCTGTAATTGAGCCATGTATGAATTGGTACGAGGAGGGTCTGCGAATGGTGATCGGCTATCTTCGCTCTGTTCGATAGGAGAGTGTACAGTCGTTGCTTCCGCAAAGCGTGGTGTTCGAGGGATCTTGAGAGAGGATCCAGAGGAGGAGCTTGAGGTTCGCTCTCGCGACAAAGGCTCGGGCCGTTTCTTTTCTTTGAGTGCTGAAGGAGCTGTGAGTTGCTTGTATGGCCAACTAGTAGGCGGAGACTGACTGGACATGTTGATATTGAAAAAAATCTATGAAGAATGAAAAAGAGTACAGGCGTAGGTCGACGACCACAGCGATGTGAGGTTCTCAAGACAGATATGCACAGAAGTTTAAAGACGGAAAATTATAGATAGAGACCAGCTATCGGGGGAAAGAATAGACAGGTCTCCAACCGGCGGGTAGACAGAGGGTTTTGTTCTGTCGCGCGCGCCAGCAGGTGGTATCTAATTTGGGCAGATATCTGAAGCTACACTAGAATCAGCAAAATGCGGGAATGAGAGACATGATATGGCTGGCCGCCAACAACGGACCGGGAGTGGTGCAGCAGTATTGGCAGAATCCGATGGCGAGTTGGGTGGCTTGCGCTTCTGATAGGGTACCAAGGCGGTCGCTGCCACGGACGGAAAAGCTCTGTCGAAAATAGACGCTTGGAACTTGCAGAGGGGGTTTTGCTTTCTGGTGTCGCGTCCGCGGTGAAGCTCAAGATAACCTTCTGGCGTTCGACTGCGGTGCATGAACGAGGCTGAGCAGAACAAATCCTCAGCTTGAGGTCTATGACTGCGCAAACGAGCAACACCGGTCAAGAATACATAAGGATCGAGAAGCACTCTGCCTTCCTCACGGCCATGTCAGACACTTGGAAGCAGCACAAAGACCACAAATGCCCGCGGTGCTGGTTGGCGCCCTCGAAGATTCGAGTGGTTGTCGGCGGGGAAGCCCGCCTTCCAATAGAGCCGGACACCTTCGCGCCTGCATGACTGCAATGTGCGTCCTCATGGCGCTGCTCGTCCATTGGCTGCGCGGCGGTCGACCCTGGCGTGGTGTTGAGTGAGACTGCTGGTGATCGAGCTGGTCTGGCGCCGTGGTTGGGCGGCAAAAGGAGGGCGGGTAAGCATCGTACGCCTGGTCCCTGCTCGGCTCGGCTTGTGATAGGACGAGGGGTTCGAGGCCGTTTCTGCTCCCGCCGGTGATTGGACCTGGGCGACCACCAGGACGCCGGATTCACGTTTTGTTCCTCTTCGCCTGCGCCCTTCACCACTGGCCGGCGAATGATGTGCAGCGATCCCCCAGCCGGCACGCCCCCGCGGATTAGTCTGAGCGGTAAAGGCACGACGCTCTCGACCACAACTGCGTGCGAAACCGACGTGGAGGTCCGCACATGTTGCACGAGGGGATTCTGGAACGTGATTCTGGCCGCAGCGAGGGCCTCTGCCGAAGGTCCAAGGTCCCAGGTCCCAGTGGCAATTCTGGCGGGCCAATTTGGATGCGTCTTGGTCACATTGCTGCGAAGGGGACATTTGCCTGGACTAAGGTGTGCGCACTGTGCACATGCCTTAGCGCTGATTTCTCCAAGGGTGCGATTTGCGCTGCGCTGCGCTGTGCTGTGCTGTCAGATGGCCCAGCAGGTCCAAGCGAGGCCAGTCGAGATAGCCGATCGCCGGATGGCACTCTATTTTAAGATCCGATTTGAAATATTGGGAAACCATCTGGAAGAATGGAAGGACCGTTTGAAAAGCTGCTATTTTCGGCTCCTCGGAACAGCTTTCAGCGGTCTGCTCGACGACCACGGAGAGCCGCATACAAAGAGGATTCGGTCTAAATTCAGGAACATACATCAGCAGCCTCGAGCATTGCCGGCGAGAGGAGCCGCACGTGGAGATCGGCAGTTCTATATCTAGTCCTGTATATAGCTTCGGTATTTAACAAGATTTGAATGCGGAGTGCGAGGATAAGTGACATCAGGTGATCCTTTGCTTCTGTACGATATGCTGGAAACTCAACAACACTTCGATGCGCCTGGGTGAAATGTGTTGAAACGACTTCCGCCGAACGGGCCAACGGTGTTCAAACTGATCTGCCAACATCGGAGAGCAGTTGTCGGCGTCTCACTCAACGAGGCACGGTCACAGACATCAGCTCAGACAGTGAGATTTCTTGGCCAGCGTCCAGATATACTGTACATGACTGAAACGTGAACCCAACTCCGCCGCGTACTGTTCAACACGTGTTTCTGGAGGACCTTGTCTCCTTCACAGCCACTCATGTCGGCCGGTCAATGAATGAGCTTTAGCGCTGGAGTCCGCTGATTTGGCCCCGTTGTGTTTGCTTGATTATGCCAAAGAAGTAGACCGTCGGCTTTCGTTGTAGCTGTGGCAGTAACTCTGGCTGAGGCCATGCAGCTCAGCTGAAATCTTCTGCAGACTGACATCAATGTACATACGGGTTGGGTCGCTGATGAGACAGTGTTGAACGGTTTCAGCATCGGCTGTGTGTTATGCAGATCATTATACCGGATGTTTGCGGACAAACCTTCAGCCCACTGATAGTCTGATATAGATATATATAAGGAAGAAAATCGAAACATTCTTCGTGCAAATGAGGTATAAATCTTGATTGACAGGGTAACAAATATCCACAGGCGCAAGAAAACCAGTTGGGTAAGTTTACTCTCGAGGCTTACCTGCTATGAAATTCATACATGGACTGCAACGTAGATGTTGAATTTCTTTTATTCAGCCCCTAACGATTGCTGACCGCAAGCAAGTCTATCAGGGTATCTATTCTGGTCGCTCCATTTTCCCACGGTTGCTTCCACAATTGGCATCAATTACCATTCTAGTGATGGAATAGGCGAATACTCTGCTCAACAAATGTAATGCCGAGCTTCTCTGCAGTTTCAAAGACGGGCGTATCATTCTGGCTTCCTGTTGGTGCAGCGATGTACTTAGCGCCAGATCGTCCAGCTCGGTAAACGTTATCAATGAAGGGGAACTAATTATGTTAGTTTTACACGAGAAAATGAATCATATAACTTACGAAGGCATCACTGGAAACAGCCACTTCACTAAGCTTTCCAAGCCACTCCTTGCGCTCTGCCTCGGAGAATTCCTTTGGCACCTCCTCAAAGAAAGCCTCATATCCCTCTCTCTCAGGACCATCTTTTGGCAACTCACCGCTGACAAGCAGATCAATTGCGTTGCTCTTGTCTGCTCGCTTAGTACCCTTCTTCCACTGGATGCCCAAAACTCGTGGGTTGAATCTGAGCCACCAGTTATCGGCCTTGTCGCCAGCCAGTCTGGTACAGTGAATTCGAGATTGCTGTCCTGCTCCAAGACCAATTATTTGGCCGTTCAGAGCATAGCAAACCGAATTGCTCTGAGTATACTTGAGTGCGATAGTGGCGACAGTCAGATCTCGAAGGGCAGAATCTGGTAGAGGTCCCGACTCCTTTGGTGTGATGATGGAAGTGAAAGATTTTGGGGAGACCTGAATATCGTTGCGGTGTTGGGTCAAGGTAATACCATAAACTGTTCTTGACTCTTGAGGAGCTGGAGCGTACTCAGGATCCATTTGAATGACGAGATACTTGCCCCCCTTCTTCTTCTTGAGAATCTCAAGAGCAGCGTCTTCATACCCTGCTGCAATGACACCATCCGAAACCTCTCTTGAAATAATTTTGGCTGTAGGGATGTCCACGATATCGCTTAACGCGATCATGTCACCGAAACTACTCATACGGTCAGCACCTCTAGCACGTGCGTAAGCTTGAGCGAGAGGAGAGTTCTCCAAGCCCTCGATGTCGTCAACCATATAAACTTTCCTCTCATCGCTAGTGAGAGGGACACCGATAGCAGCACCTGCTGGAGAAACATGCTTGAAGCTTGCTGCAGCTGGGTGACCGAGAGCAGTCTTCAATTCCTTGACCAGAGGCCATGCGTTTAAGGCATCAAGCAGATTGATATAGCCAGGAGAGCCGCATAAAACCTTGAATGGCAGAGAGCCTAACTTCACAAAAGCTGCAGCGGGCTTCTGGTGTGGGTTTGCTCCGTATCGAAGTGCCAATTGCTGAACGCCGTCTCCTGCATATTGCTTTCGGAAGAAATCTGAGATTGACGCATCATAGTCTGCAGTATGCTCGAAAGCCTTCAAAGCGTACAGATTTCGACTGCGTTCCGTAACCTCACCCTTCTCAATCTCCTGCAAGAATTCGGGATAATCGGCTGGGTCGCTGAGGATAGTAACTCTGCCATGGTTCTTTGCAGCTGCGCGGATCAAGGTAACTCCTCCAACATCAATCTCTTCAACAGCTTCGGGAATGGTGACGTTGATCTTGGCGATCGTATCCTTGAAAGGGTATAGATTGCAGATAACATAGTCGACTTTGTTAATATTCTGCTCCGCAAGGTCTTTTTCATCGGAGGCAAGGTCGCGGGCAAGGATACCAGCATGAACTGCGGGGTGGAGTGTTTTGACTCTGCCAGCTAACATTTCTGGCGCATGGGTAATGGCGGACACATCTCTAGTATCCTAGTCAGTTTTCTATGCGCCAATTTACTTTGTGGCGTTGCTGGATGGAAAGACTTACTCAACAGCAAAGCCAGACTCTCTGATCATCTTAGCAGTTCCTCCGGAAGCTAGCAGACGAACATTGTGCTTGATCAAGCCTTTGGCCAAGTCGAGTAAGCCCGTCTTGTCATAGACAGAAATGATTGCTATGAGGAGGTTAGTACCTGATTTTCTTTACTTCCAATTTGCGTACCGGTTTTCTGGCTGGCAGACATTGTTGTGCATGCAATTCTCGATCGCTTAGCTTGGTATCGAAAAGATAGAGCTAAGTTCGAATTGCTTACAGTACATCCAAGAAGTCGAGTTGATGCCAATGTAGGGACGTTTACTTTCCAAAAATTATTGCTTGGGAGGGGCACTATCAGAGGCGAAAATCGGAGTGCTGTTGGTGGGGTAGCAAGCGGAGTGGTCTCAGAGCTTCTGAAGCTAGTCCGGATATAGCTAGAGTGCTTTTCGGCCCTATAAAATTCTTCAGGCTGAATTAGAGAACTTCTCTCTTCACAATATTTCTACGGAAATACAACGCATAAATCACATTCTCTTTAAAAGCAATTCCAATGAGAAACCCGTTGCCCTCGTGGTGATGTGAGGTTCCATGACGTCTGGAATCCGTCTGTAGAATGGAGAGAATATCGTACAATCTTGGGTGCGACGTAGGGTCAACCGTACCCTGGGTTGCAGTGATTGGCCGTACATACCCTCAAGTCCTCAAGCTTTGGGGATGGTCGAATATGAAGCCTTTGGTGTTGTGGTGTCGGCATCAGAAGTGATTGCAACTGAAGTTGGCCTTATCGAGATCGTTGCCAGCTCCTTCGTCTTGCATGAGTCGCACTCGTTGAAAGCTCATCTAGAGCTAGGTAAACTGTCGTCATGAACTATATCAACGAAATTCTCGATCGGCAAACCTCCACCCTCTCTACTCTTGATATTGTAACGTTGGCAGGTCTTGCATTGATATACCAGCAAGATGAGCCTCCTTTGCATGTATGTAATGAAGCTGTGGCTAGAGCGTTTACATGTCATTCATACCCGATGCCCCTCCCATCAACGGCAAATTTCGATGTCCACAGCGCACAGTCCTTTGATATCGGAACTTGATAGAGTGAAACGGAATATAAATAAGCACGAACGCGTGGATCGCTGAAATCCATCCAATTTTTAGAACCGTTAATCCAGAACATTATTTCATGAAAGCCCTTGTCAATCATCCACATTCGAAACGTTAGGTCTTAAAACCTGGAATATCACACCTAAAATGACTTCACTGGCCGAGGATGCAAGCGAAGTATTGGGCTCATTTCCTCGATCACATTATCGCGTCTATTGAAGTATTTGAATGCGCTGGTGTGCCTCTTAAATACTGGGATTTCACTATCAATGATCGCTGGGGCAATTTTGATAATGCATCTGTGATATCAATCGCACTCGAATGCGCCAATCGGAGCTTTGCAAGAAGATGAGGAACAGGGCAAGCATTCGACGCCAGGGGTCGAGGCGCAGGTACCCGCGGAACCACAGATAGTGAACGAGAAACCCATTGTAGAAGCTTCTCATGCCAGTGTTCGCTTTTAGCGAATAATTTGCATCTGATAGAGGAGGGTTACTTGACACCTGGGAGCAGCGGAATGTCTCATTTGATCAGTTTGAAATGTTGATCGAAGGTGTTTTAGTGGTCATCTAATATGGTTTGCTTGATATGTTTCAAAATATCGACGAACCCTCCACTAAGACCAGTGCCCCATCCTCAAGATTTGAAAGGCTTCAGGGATGATGATAGCAAAAGTGGCGTAAATTCCGTGGGGTGCACGATCAGTTGCTCGAAGTAGATTGTGGCTTCGCCTTGATGCTGTCCAAGTGGGCGAGATACCAGGAAGCTTCATTTCCGCTGGTGGGTCCTAAAGATTGTAGGTACGTCCTGCTCAGAGAGGCAGGGATTGTTCGCTCGAAGGCGTTGACATGTTGTCATGGGTGAGCTCGACGCGTACATATAGGGAGTTTCCTTCATGCCTTTCAGCTTCCTCTTTCACCATCCATTGATCACTACACTCTTTTGTCCAATACATAATCTTCGCTCTCTCAATCAGATTCTCTCCAGCTCTCCAACACCTTCAATCAACCTTCTAAACAACTTCATCCACCAGGCAAACTCCCAACCATCAAAATGCAATTCAACGTCATTGTTCTTACCCTCGCCGCCTTGGCCTCCAGTGCTGCTGCTTGGGAGTAAGTGATTGTTTTGGTTCCTCGAAAAGAGCCCAGCCTTGCTAATATGACAAAGGACTGTCACCGTCTACGCCTGCCCAACCTCTACTTCCACCACCGTAGGTACTGCCTCTTCCACCATCGCTTCAACCGGTGTTGTCACTGCCCCCACCTCTACCGGAAGCCCAATCGCCTATGCTACTGGTGCTGCTTCCTTGAACGGTGCCTCGGCTATGGGTGCCATGATCGTTGCTGGAGGTGTCGCCCTCGTAAGTAGCTCTTCTCCATGATATGACTCTTTGCTAACAAAATACTAGTTCCTGTAAACTACTTCACCTTCGCGCTTCGACGGCGTCATGATGGCGTTCTAATCTTTTAATTTGACTTGATGACCTTTCGATTCTTTGTTCTCGCGCAGTACCCGGTCTGCACTTGCATGTGTTGGATGTTGAGGGAAGCATGGTGTTGAGGAGATGTAGGATGCGCTCTGACATCTGCATTCTCTTGTACATAAAGGTCATTGCATGAAACAAAACCATTGGCAGATGACTTTTGACTCATTGTGCGTGATGCCGCATTCATTTCTCATCCTTGCGAGGCATTGTAGACTCGCTGTAATGGCTGAATAACCTGGCCTGACAAGGCTAACTGACCTAGCAAGCTGAAGGAGCTTGAGGACTGCTTATCTATCTTTTAGATTGGCAAGAGCTTTTTGCTGGTATGAAATATAATTTATCAGAACGAGCGCTTGGGGGCAGAGCTCTGTCATGTATGAGACGTGAGGGTGAAAAGTACAATAGAGCGTAGTTTTACGTTGAATATCCCAAAATAATGAAGGGCAAAAATAAACATGACTTTCAACACTCATAGCACATGAAATGTCCTCCATGTTCCAGCGTATCAACGCTCTACGAACTCGTATATGCGGGCAGGACATGATGATTGGACTTCGCCCCAACTTATTTTGAAGTATCAAATTCTTCCACGACATTCGAGGACTAGGATAAGTCCAACAAGTAGATTAAGAAAAGGCTCCGTTCTCTTCTCGGAACAATACGCAGCTTTGTGATCGGAAAATGCTCCTCAATATGTCCCTCCTTTCCTTCGGGTGATAACGAGGGATGAGTCTCAAAAGGCAATCAAGAAAATGGGAACCTAAAGTTTATTATATATCTTGCATAATAATCGTAGCTCGTGAGACTGCAAAAGTGACGTGGACGATATCGCAGATAGGAACAATGTAGAGCAGTAGAGAAGAGTGAATTTATGATTAGAAAAACGTGTCGCGTTGCCGCCTTGAGCTCGGCAAGTGCCACTGAACTTGTAACAAATCCCATTCGACCTTCGAGTTACGACAAACATCCTTTATATTTGTTTCCGAGATGTCGAAAACGGTCAATATCAGCTCCTCGGGGCAATTCGAAGGTCTCCTGAAGTCTTCAAGAATAGTTGTCACTGACTGTGAGCTTGCCCCTCCTACCCCGCCACTCTTACATATACCCTCCGCCGTTTGCTTGAGAGAATACACAACGCGATTGGAGCTTCACTGACTGTTAGAAGTCTACGCCGACTGGTGTGGCCCTTGCAAGCAGATCGCAGTTAGTCCAAGAATTTCACCTCTGATAATTGAATGCTGATAACCCCGACTAGCCTATCTACGAGGAGCTTTCGGCGCAGCTGTCACGTCAAAATCATATTACATTCGTGAAGGTCAATGTAGACAACCAGAAGGAGATCGCGACTAAATATGGCATTACGGCGTAAGACTTTCTATAACAGAACTGCATATCTCGTGCTTGAGAGTCTGCTAATGCGCTCACCAGTATGCCTACGTTCATGATCTTCAAGCAAGGCAAAGTTGAGGAGAAAATCCAAGGCGCGGATCCACGAAAACTCCAAGCAGTCATCAAGAAGCTAGCCGCAGAGGCAGAAGGAGGATCCAGCTCTTCGGGCTTTGGAGCATCTGGTAGTGGAAGCGGTTGGCGCAAAGGTGACCTGCCAAGAGGGTACAACGATATCACGGATCAGATTGACGTGAAGGGTTTGGAGCTTTTGAACGCCGATAGCGAGTTCGGGTCTGTCCGTATCTTAATTGACGGCGCAAAGCCTACTGGCCTAAGCACTGGCAAGGCTGCAGCATCGAAGGACAAGGACTGGGTAGAGAGCGATACGGATGAGCAGCTGATGCTGTTCATGCCTTTCCAGTCCACTCTCAAAGTTCATACTCTCCAGGTACAATTACTTGTAAAAAAATCTTTTGGTTATAAATGTTAACCTCCTCACAGATTACCTCTTTGCCACCGAAAGTTGAAGACGACGAGGAGGTTCCAATGCGGCCAAAGACCATCCAGATTTATTCCAACCGCGCACACATACTTGGTTTCGAGGAGGCAGATGATATACCTGCTACGCAATCAATTACACTCTCGGGGAAAGACTGGGACGAGACTGGCACTGCGACTATCCCATTACGCTTCGTGAAGTTCCAGAATGTCACAAGCTTGGTATTCTTCATTGTGGACGGCGATGGAGAAGGAGAAAAAGTGCGCATCGACCGAGTCAGAATTATTGGTGAGACCGGCGAGAAGAGGGAGATGGGGAAGTTGGAGAAGATCGGTGATGAACCAGGAGAGTAGATTCGAGGATACCACAAGACGAGTGACGAGCATTATGGAGAGCATGACGCAGAGTAACATTGGTTGGCGTTTGCAGAGATGACATTTTATCATGGGCCAGGAAATCAGAGAATTGCATTGTCTTACACCTAGATTTCTTCTCTAGACTGTGACGACGTCTTGAACCCTCTGTATAATCCTAACGATTCTACAATCCTACGTGCCAACATTTACAGCGAAAATATCCTCTCACAAAATTTTCCACTTCCATGCTCCTGCTCGTACACCAAACCTCTCCCCAGATCTTCTATCGACTCAATATTCCATAACCTCTCGAAATATATGTTTCCCTCCCGTCCAGCACCAAACCCGGCAACCACGAGCCCGTTAAGACAAATCGCAGGAGCGAACTCGACCTGGCGCATCGAACGAAGAAGGATATTGCAATTTGGTTCGCTCTGTAACAAGACTGACGCTCGAAATAGTTTGACTACACCATTGAACAAACCTGAAGGTCTGAGGATGTTTGAGCAACACGGGTTGTAGTCTTGCTGCCGCACTAAGGGGAAAAAGAAGAATTCAAAGTAGTCGATAGAAATTCTTATGTAGGTACCTGAGATTTTTCTTGGGCTCACCGCCCTCGCTTGTTGTATGGTAGCTATATTTGGTTGGTGGCAAAACGGATGAGAGGTAGTCCATGCCCTAAGCCCCCTTCAGTACCTAAGCTGGTTTTTACAGTCACGTGAATTGAACTCTCATATGGTAGGCTTGAGTATTCTCATACTAATTTGCTATTTTTCCCTATGAGAGCTCTGGAGGTTGGAACCTGTTTCAGGAGCGGGATGCCGGTTCATCCTCCCGTTTGTCAGCTCTTGAGACAGCTCTCAATCTCCGGAGATCCCTAGGACTTTTTAGGATTTTACAGTGCTAATTCGTTGGGTAAATGAGGAGGAATGTTCCTTGACACACAGATTCAGTTGGTTGTATGAGGTTTTATATGCCTTTTGTCTCCCTGCCAGTTCTTAAATTTGTCTATAAGAAGATCTTGGTCCATCAACTTCTCATATTCCATGTCATTGTCTGAACGGTTGATCATATCTCAATTTCTAATTTCTCAAAGATGAAAGTCGCAGGCAATGGGGGACAAGAGGCATGCTTTGAATGTCACAACTCCTTTGGTACCTCTCAAACAACAAGAACAGAATGATTGTTCAAAATAATCACCTTATAGCACCTAATTTTTCTCGGATCTCGAATTCACGCAACTTCCAAATGTCTCCTCATCTGGCCGTCAACTCGAGAGGAATGGAATAGGTAGAGAGAAGAGACTTTCTGTTGGTCAATATTGAATCTTGTATTGTCCTTTTCAAATCGAGAATCTTATAAGACTATTTCGACGGTTATCAATGTCCCTAGCATGTTCCACGATCAGAAATTCACCAAACTGCCTCGTACATAATTGAGACGCTAGCCATATTTCCAGGAAAAAAACTATCTTGGTAGGGATAAAACATGATTTTCTCAGGACGGAATTCTCCTTTGTGATCATAGCTGAGGAGAATGTACAGGTGATGCTAGAGATCATATGCAATTGAGGTCAGAAGCCCTTGACTTTGAAAAACAATAACTGTGTTTCCTAAGTTCAAACCATCGTTGCATATATTATGACTCAGATCTTTGCTTACTCGTTTACTATGACTATGCTGTCCCCAGCTGGTGCACAGTGGCCGTGCTCCTGATCTGAAGCATCGCAAGTAACAAAACTCAAGCTTTACTTTTGAAGTCGCAATGAAGATTGCATGTTTACACTGACTATTTTCGCACATTGCTGGAAGAAGATGTGAATGTTCGACGTCGGTCTGATCTTTTCGCGACTTCGTGAAGCATGTCCCCTGAGCTAGTCGAGCTGAGGAATGAATTGAATTCTTGAACCCTGAGCAAAAGCGAGATGCGAGTTCCTCGCAGATCAAACATTGGTAACTGGAAGCTTCAGTACTAAGTAGAGTAGTGCGAACTCAAATCTCAGTGACGCAGCGCAGCTCCAAACCCTTGGGCCTCAAGCGGGAGTACCTGCATTTCGAACAGGGTTCGTCGTCTGGCAATTTATCCAGGCTATTAAAAGGCATCGGCAAGATACCGAGCACGGGGACCCCCAATCCATCATCTTATGCTTGAGAAAAGGTCCGCGGAGGGAATATTATGCGACCGAACAAAGCCGGTCATAAAAGGCCTGAAAAGTTTGAGACATTTGAAACTGATCTTGATCTGAGGATTTTGGCTCTCATCCGAAAGCCTCAGATGGTGGCGTCCTGCATGGATCACCTGAAGATTGAAGCGGCGCTCTGCTCCAGTTCAAGTAAGAATACGCCTTCGCGACAGAAATACCTACCTAGGATGAGGGTGAGGTCAGAATAGGGGTGGATGAAGATGGACATGGGGAAATGGGGAAAGGAGAAGGTTCTCCTGACTCCTGAGTGGTGGACACACCTGCCAGATTCCTCGATGTCTCTTGCCTCGACAAATGGGACCCTGAACAGACAAGAACTTTGGTAGCTAAGGGTTTTGCCTTCCCAGAATCTGCGGGATTGAAACAAGCAAGAACAAAAGGCTTCGTGCCCCTTGACGACTTGAAGTCTTCTTCTGATTTCATTGCGAACCATCTCCACATTTCATCCGATTCGCTGCCCGCTGACACTTCGACAAGCCTCCGCCTCGGTGTTCAGCGGTCTGCAAGGGGGCGCCAGCGAGCACTCAAAGGGTGAACCGCTGCGCAGCCAACAGATTATTATTCTAAACTTCAACTACTGCACTCTCGCAGCATCTTTCCGTACTGCGTACAGTAATCGATCCCCCGCAATAATTATTCCACTGAGGAAGGTTGTCGTTCTTTCAACTATCGAAACGCTGAGATCACAGGTTGAACACCAATCGCGACGAGATTGGCTAGTCGCGCGGCCCTCCAAGGAGACCCGATATAAACAAACACGAAACATTATTCAATGTCGTCCAACAACTACACACCTAGACGATCCCTTGCGAGACCTCGGCCTTCTCTAATAAACGGTATCAACACAGCATCCAGTCCTAATCTCGGTGCTTCTTACTTGCAGCCCGCGATCGGCAGAACAAACGCGCTTTCACGAAAGTCATCTCTCAGCGCACTCACATCTGGTTCCCTGGCAACGATCCCCGATGCCAGTGCAGGATACGGTTTAAGTACGGTGCTGGACGAGGATTCACCTACTTCTCGAGAAATGCCACCCTTCACTCCCTCCCGCGGACCAGATGGGGACGACCTCGAAGTCGGAGATTTGGTCGACGTGCCTGGTAGCATGCACGGAACCGTGAAGTTTATAGGAAGTGTGCAAGGGAAGAAGGGCACATTCGCTGGTGTGGAATTGAGTGAAGAATTTTCTTCCCGGGGCAAAAATAATGGCGATGTCGATGGGTAAGACATACAAACGGCAGAACTCCTTACCATGGTACTAACGAGACATCCAGGGTCTCATACTTCACGACTTCGATACATGGAGCTGGTATTTTTTTGCCGATCAATAGAGCTACAAGACGCGGCTCTCCCTCCTCTCAAGAAGGGTCGTTTCCTCTTACGCCAACGACGCCTTCAATAAGTAATAATTTTAAGGTCGCAGGACAGGGCACGACTGCATACACCCCTCCAACGCCATCACTCCCGAAGTTCAGTCAGTCCGTTGGACCAGGTAGAGCACCGAGCCCTCAATTCAAGAAGTCCAGACCATCGCTGCCACGTCCAGAATCGCCTGTACGAAAGACACAGATTGGTTCGAGACCGTCCATGGGGACTCCCAACACCAAAACTCCAGCACGTTATGGTAGCCCTGCCCCTGGAAAATTTGGGCAGAGTGTTAGGGGCACACAGGATTCTAGGGATCCGAAAAAGAACAATGGTTACGCACCTAAGAATGGCATGAAAGCAAATGTTGGACCCCGAAGTGCATCTGCTTTGGGACAAACTCCCATGAATTATAGCGATGATGATACTACTCCAGTAGGAGTTGCGCGAACTGCCACTAATGGAAGCCTTGGTTCGGTCTCATCGTTTAACACAAAAATACGCTCAGCATCTAGAGCCACTTCTCGAGCGAACGATGATGAAGTTGATCGGCTACGTGGACAACTGGAGGAGCGCGATAGGCAACTCAAGGAGCAGGCTTCGAGTTTGGCAGAGATGGAGAATAGTCTAGCCGAAGTGCAGACATTAATGGGAAATACAGATATGGGTGGCAGACATAACAGAGGGAGCATGGAGGACAGGGACGCAACGCAGTTACGGGCCTTACTGCGAGAGAAAAATGAGAAGATTGCTATGTTGACGGCTGAATTCGACGCCCATCGAGCCGACTTCAGGAGCACGATCGATACTCTGGAGCTGGCCAGCACCGAGACAGAGCGCGTGTATGAAAAGCGTGTAGAGGATCTGCTGCAAGAAGTCCGGGAACTGCAGGAACGTGGCGAAGATGTCGACAGCGTTGCACGACAACTCAAGCAGTTAGAAGAGCTTGTACAGGAGTTGGAAGAAGGCTTGGAGGATGCCAGACGAGGAGAAGCTGAGGCTCGTGGCGAGGTGGAGTTCCTGCGAGGAGAAGTCGAGAGGACTAGGTCTGAACTACGCCGCGAACGAGATAAAGCTGCTTCTGCGATGAACGGAAATGGTGCCAACGGCGATGCGGGATCCCTGTCCAAGGAAGTGGAACAACGGGACGACGAGATCAGGGGGCTAAAAGCTATCATCCATTCCTTAAGCCGAGATGCGGTACCAGATATGGGAAGTCCAGGTTCGGATCTTCAGAAGACACCCACTCAACGACAAGGCAGCTTTTCACGACGTAAGCCAAGCAACGGTATCGATTCCATTGAGGACCGAATTGCCAGAGAGAAACTCGAGCGTGAGGTCTCTGAGCTTCGAGCGATCGTCGAGTCCAAAGTCAATCGAGAAGACGAGCTTGAGCGCGAGATAGAAAGATTACGCAGGGGAAGTGCTCACGTCGCACCCAATCGTGCCAGCGCCATGAGCACTGGAACTGTGACCCAAGAACGATCCTCCGTTCGAGACTCAAAAGGGACTATTGTCAGTTGGCGTGATCGAGAACTGCGTGCTTCGCCAGAGAACCATAGGAGAGGCAACACCTTGGAGACCATGCCAGAAAGTGATACTTATTCGTCCGCCGCGGAAAGCTTTTGTGAGCTTTGCGAGACTGCTGGCCACGACATCCTGACCTGCACGAACATGTTCACTCCAAACGGAAGTCAACCGAAGGAAACATCTAATTTGAGGACAGGCAAAGATGTTGTTAAGGCGGGCTTATCACCAAAACCATCTCACGACGATTACGCGCCTGCTCCTCTGTCACCAGTCAAGCATAAATCTTCAGAACAGAGATTTCCTTCCCCACCAGCACCCATTAGAATAATCCCAAACCCAATGGAGTCAGGACCAGTCGCTGGAAAAGAGAGCGGAGTAGTGAACATGGATAAATGGTGTGGAGTATGTGAACGGGAAGGGCACGATAGCATCGATTGTCCATTCGAGGATGCATTCTAGGAGCTGGTGGCATCATTACGGGATCCAATTCGTTATTTGATTTCAATTTTGGCATTGCGCGGTTGTCTCTTCTAGCACAGCGATGATACCAATAGTCTTTTTTCTAATGTTCTAGGAAGGATGGCTGAGATGACGGGACTGAACTGTACTAGTTTATGAAAGGTCGGATTGGGATGGACGTCATGATTCATGTACCTACAATCAGTAATTAATGAAAAGTAGTTCGACGATGATACAAAGACTCGGTGTTCCAGGAAATAGTATGATTGAGAAGACCATATTTCTGATTCTTTGCCCAGACCATATAGCCCTATAGAGATGGTTCGCAACGATACTGACCTCGATAGAAGATCTAGAGATTACCAAAAGGGAAGCATAATTCAACTGCGTATTGTTAAACTCCCTATGTGATATATTGTCAGAATCTGACTTTGGAATTGTGATTAAGATAAGTAGAAAAGAAATTGCAAGTTTGGACGTTTGTGATGATTTAGAACCTCGTAAGAGATGATATTATTTTGTATTGAGAAGAACAAGCACGGATCGCCACTACCTGGCCTCTTGCATGCAGAGTGACTGATGAACAGATGAGAAAGTAAGCACACAGAAAACTTGTACAATCCAACTCCATTCATAATGCCTAAATCATTGCTTCTTCTTCGACGATGATCTTGTGACATGGCCTCCGGTTTTCGTGCCTTTGGCAGCATTCTTCTCTCCTTGTTCCTTCTCGAACTTCGCGACCTCGTCTTGCTCCTTGCGCTCGGCGTACCATTGGCCTGCTTGCAGGACGAGAACGCCCACGAGTACAAGTGCTAGTATGGTGTTGCTAGCGGCCAGGACTCTCAGGCTATCTTCTCTGCCAATCTGCAGCTCGGTGTCGCTTTCTTGCAAGCCATAGACCCCGTTGGTCACAATTCGAAGACCCTTCACGATGTTGGTGATGTAGACAACCACACCAATGACGTAAAGAAGCAGAGATGCGCCATCAAACAGGAGGTTCGCCTCGGAGGGTTTGAACAGCTTAATGAAGAAGCCGCTGAAGCCGATCGAAATGGCGATATGTAGAATGCGGGGGATTATGGGAGGAGAAGCATGGAGGAACTTGAGATGGGCTTCGAATTGGTCATAGTATGCATCAGGAGTAGGCGCAGATGTCCATAGCAGTGGATAGTCGTATGGAAAGGCGGAAAAGAGCATGCCTAGGAAGAAACATGTTGCTGTGGGTGGTCAGTTTGGAGAATGAGGACCTTTGGATCAGCGCACTCACGGCCAATAATCATGAAAGTTGCAAATGATCCTGAACCTCCTTGTCCTCTGGGCTTATCGTAGGTCTTGAATATTGACACTTTTGCGGGATCCATGATGAAGAAAGAAGGCGCAAAAGCCTGCGTTCGTGGTCCTAGCTGCCTTATCTTTGATGGTGGGATTTGGCCGAGGCTGAACTCAAAGCTTGCCGGATGCGGGGGAGGCGAGTGTCGCAGGTCGCAAGAGCTGGCAGGTTGTAAGTTTGCGCGAAAATGATCCTCAAGAGGATGATTCTTTTTGTATGAAGGTGATGGGCAGCAAAGAAAGGACAACGAGTCGTGGATACGGCTCTGAATTTGACATAGACCCCGAAATTCATAAGCGTGATTTTTAGCGTCACTTCAGGGGGGCTTGTACCAAATGAGGAAGGTCCACTCATGATCCGTTTGATGTCATTTCGCATTGCCAGCTCAGCCGTGAACTTTGAGTTGACAGCTACTCACGCAATTGAAGCACAGAACCTTCACAGTCATCCACAATGGCCGCTTCCGTGTATGTGAGTGCTGGAGTAGCTTTCGTAGTTATATCCTTATTATTTTTGATTGTGATGGTTCAAAATTCGGTCGACGAAAACCGGATAGTTGCTACTCCAAATATTCCTCGAGGAAATGGAGTATTAACCGCTTTTGCTTCTACCAAGGTCAAAGGAAGTGCAGATGAAGTGTTCAGTGTAATACAGAACTATAAAGGCTATTCAGATTGGTCGCCATGCTCTGAATATAAATGGATCGATGTCGATGCAGACGGCGTACCTCGTGTCGGCAGCACGGGAACGTTCAAAGTGAGTGTTTTTAGAGCCTAATGCTTCTCAGTAATTCCAGCTAGCTGCAAGGGATTCGATCCGCTGACATTCATGCCAGCTCTCGATCGTCGATTTTGTAGAACGTATCGTCCCAGTCAAGCTGACTATGTTGGACCGCGAGAATCGAAAGATCGCAGAAATGAGTACCACTTATCCGAAGTGGCTGCTCTCTTCTGAACGTGTCCAGGAAGTAGTTCCAATCGAAAGCCACCCTGGATTTTGCGAGTACAGAACCTATCAGACTTTGGAGGGAATTGGAGCTTATTATCTACTTTTTACTGCTCGAGAAGACTTATACGATGCCCAGCAACGATGTGCTACCGAACTGAGGGCTTTCGTCGAACAGGGGAAAGGATGAGAATATGCATTCCTATTTTAGCTTCTACTAGTTCTAGTGCAGTCGAACTATCTGTTGTTGCTAGACAACACCGCTCTCGGATTTTCGGGCAGCCTCCAGTAACAATGCGGCTGGCTTCCACACAATTAAGCTGTTCGATATATACTCCACAGAGTCATACTCCACAAAGTCATTTCAAGGTCCATTTCGGTCACGAGACGTCTAAGCGTCATAATCATGAAGATGATCTTTGCCGCTATACGAAATGAGATTCAAATCTCCCCCTGAACAGCATACTTCACCATCCACTTGTCCAGCTTGCATACCAGGCAGCTCCAGTCCAAAGTCAACAGTGGTTCAATGAACCCGCTAGGAGCTTCGACTCGATCGCTTGGACATCACCCTTCTGGACCACATCTGGGGTAGTTTCAGATTATGTCGGAGCAGAGTTGTCAAATGAAGTTGGTTCAGCCCCGTGGATTCCTCATTTGCAGGATTACCTCCAGCGATACCGCTTTCACCGTCAAAGCCGTTGACGCTTCTTCCACAAGCGTATTGCGAGTTTCTCTACAGGACTTTGACACTATAACGCAGACATCGGAGAAAAAGTAATACTTCCGCTAAAGATTGATCATGACGTTCGGGATAACATACTGACTGAAGAACAGCGACAAGCACACGGCTAGGAACATTACATTCAATCCCTGTGGTCAAATATCAGCTCTATCGTCAGAGAGTGTCTGTACAACAAATTTGCATGCATGTTGTTTGATATATATAACTTGTGCTTAATGGTTTGGCCAAGTTAAGACAGACAGGCAGATGCAGAATTAGATATGCAATAAAATGAATATGCTCGAGACTGGGAAGATTTGCGATTGAGCCATCTACATCATATCACATATCGTTTACTCCACGTCGACAGTGCTCTGATTGTGATTCTTGACTGTTCCATCGTCTCTGTAGCGCCGTGGTAAGAAGATACGTGCTTAATCTTCAAGTCAAGTCAGGTCAAATCAAGTCAATAGCAAGTAGAAACCGACTCGTAAAACGAAGAAGAATAGAAGAAAAATATATTCAACGAGGGTATAATAAAACGTATATATATATAAGATCGAAGCGAATGTTCAGCTCAACCACCAGGCACCAGCCCACTCATTGAAAGAGCTTCCACAACCAAGTCACAAGTCACAAGTCATAAGACATGATATGTTGACTAACTCCCCAACACCATGCCAAACAAAGCAAGACGCCACCCAGTTACAGTTACTCCGCTCGCTCATCGCTCCATGCTCCATTCTGTATCTTTTCAATGAATAAACAAGCGAATCAATCAACCAATCAATCTGAAACCCATGCAGTACAATGAATGTTGATATACATTCTGGTCCATTCAATATTTATCCTGTGAAATACCAGACAGACTCGACTCAACCTAGTTGTTGAGGGTGAGGCAGGTGTCATCTTGGCGGAGAATTATATGTCGTTCCTTTGTATGGAAATGCTATTCAACCGTCAGTCTACCGCTCAGATCAAAACATGTTCGTGCCCCGAGCATCAACCCAGTACGGCTTCGGATTCGTGCTTGGAATAGGACTAGGTTTAGGTTCTGGAGGACGAGTACTACTCGTCGAAGAAATCTTACTCGTCCAGGAATTACGAAGAGAAGGAGGAGTAGAAGCCACAGGTGTGGAGACAAAGCCGTCCTTCGAACAAGCAGAAACAGAAGCCAAAGGAGAAGGAAAGTATGAAGAAGAGGAAAACTCACGCTGTCCCTTTGGTAATCCCGCCAACGCACCACCCGTATTCACATTACTCCTCTCCCTCTCAAGGAAATCCGACGTCGTCGTCATGTAGCTTTGTCTGGGATCCACCGCCGCTGAGACCCTCAACCCTCCCCCACCACCATTCCCATTTCCAGCTTGGGTTTGGGTCCGCATTTGAGGAGGAGATCGATGCGAGCTCACTCCATCATCATACGTGAGCGGTATCTCCTGGAAATACCCACTCGGCTCCCTCTGGTTTGGTGGCGTCACTGGTCTCGCAATTCCACCACCTCCATTCTTCTGAATATTCAACGGAATTGGGGGCGCAAGTCCAGGACTCCATGCCCCCGGCGCAGCTGGGTTCATGTTCGGACCTCTACTCTTCCGGAACAAACTCGTGACTCGACCCTTCATCTTGTTATTCCGTACAGGTGTACTTCCAGCTGTAGAAGAAGGCGTCATAGGCGGTTTCCGAAGAAAGTCCGTTCGCATATCGTTGTCTTGCGGTCGCGGCTCTGAGATATTACCGAATGACGAGCCGGAGCGGCGGCGGTCGCGGTCTTGGGATCTCTTCTGCCCACGTCTGCCATAGATGCATAGTGCTGCGAAGGCGAGGAGGAGGCCTAAGACAAGACCCGGGAAGAATCCGACTAGGATTGCTGCGATGGGGAATTTGGCGCAGGTTTCTGCGAGTGGGAGAGTGGTGTTCTGGGAGGCTGAAGATGTGCTAGTGGTGGTTGGGTGAGTGCTGCTTGATGCAGAGGATGTGGATGTGGGTGAGCCGGCAGAAGTCGTGCTTGAGGACGAGCTTGGGGGAGCGATGCTTTGGTCGGCATTCATTACGCAGTTTCCCTCGTTATTACAAGTGTAATCAAATGGACAGCATGCCGTTCCGCATGTTGGCAGAGTGGACCCCAGAGCGGTCGTTTTGAGAGTATTATCTGGGTGTAGGGTGACATTTTGACTGGTGATGTCGCAAGTGATCGGTTTGATGGTTTGGCATGTTTGCCCGGTAGGACAACAAAGGACTGTCGTGTTTGCTGCGAGCGGTATGCATGAGCTGCCTGACGGACAGCAGAAATTCGTAGGTAGGCCTGCTTGTGAGCATGCTGTGTATGTTGGATCCGGACAAGTCGAAGCTCGCTCGAAGATGTTGGGTTTTGATCTTGCTGTGACCGTAGTCGCGAGGCAGACTGCTAGCAGTACCGCCTGTCCGGATCTCCTCATCGTCTTCCCTGGTCCAAATGACATAGGCTTTGTGCGGTGTTCGAGTTGTGATTCGAGGCCCGAGTTGGCGTAAACAATATTGATTGTCGTGTTGGTTATCGAACTCGAGAGAACGGAAAGGATGCTGGATATTATTCGAAAGCAATGATTATAGACAGACCTTGGGAATCTTCGAGTCTACGACAGTGATTCAAAGCAAGTATATGACAAGAAAACCCAACAAAGGAAACGAAACAAATTCTCGAGAAACAAAGATCACAATGAACGGTCCAGAAACGGCGGCCCATTCTTAACCAGTCCATTCTTTATTTCTCCTACCTGTTCTTCACCTACCTTTCGTCATAGGGCTTGAATCTCATCTCAGAGCGGTAACAGCCTCTTTGGCGTGCATATTCTCCGGCACTGGCAGTCGAAGTCGACCTCGCGTCGACCGTGTATCTTCGAATAGGTCTCGCGATGCGAGAATAGGTACCGCTAACATCGCGGCGGCGGCTCGAGGGGCCAAAGGATTCACAGGCTGGAGAAGAACGCTGTGCGCAGAACTAATTTGATCTGGGTGGAGGTGGTTTGATGTGGCAGTGCAGTCTCCTCGAGGAGATGACTCTGGGGAACGACAGGCTCTCGGCGCTTCAAGGTGGGAGTCGTTTCATGACGGTCGCTTGCGCTGCGCAATGATTGGGTGCGGTTGACGCTGACACGGCTAAGCGCGATTGGATGACTCTGGGAGGGGATGGGAGGGGATGGGCCGAGAATGGGCCGAGAATCTGCGGAATCACATGAGGCGGAAGCGGGCGAGGAGGGTTCAGACCACTTTGTCGTCCATCATCGTCCCTCATCGTCCCTCATCGTCCCATAGACCGATTCTTGCCGGTTCTTTCTCTGTGGGCGTCCAGCTGAATGGATGGTTTTCTTGGACAGCGCGACCACCAGCTAAGCTCCCGCAAGCGCAAGGGACATTGACGACCCGCTGCACAGAAACAGAAAAGACGGCGAACACGAGCTTGAGTGGTGCAAGTAAAGTAGTACTTTGTAGGCAGGTCGGGTACACCTGATCGGTGCATCCCGCCCCGCCGCTGGACAGCTGCAAGCACCAGACCCCGTGACCGAGCATTGGCTCCTCCGCCCGCCACCCCTCCTCGCGGCAGCGGATTCCCACGCAAGCTCTGCAGCAGCTCGACACGACAGAACAGGTTTGCAGGTTTGCAAGTTTGCAAGTTTGCATACGGACAGTGCAGGTCCTTCTCCTCGCCCATCGAATGACAGACCGAACCATGTGACCAGCAGCAGGATCCGGCACGACGATCGACCGGAAGGAGTTTCGTTCCCAGGCTCCCCTCAGCTTCACTCGACCTCCAATTCCACCTGGGCGACCAGTCGGACGGCCAGCGTGCTTTCCTTTGGGCAGCTATCGAGTCTCAGACCGATGTTCCCTTGGCCTCCTTTCGCATGTGATCGGTTTAATTGCTGCGCTGCGTGCGCAGCGTATTTGGCGCAGAGAGAGGGGAGGCCTATCGATTGTGCTGGATCGACGAGCGCATGCTCTCCAGCGTTTTGGGCCTCGCAGCTCTCCTCCCGTTCTCGCCCCTAAGACTTTCTCGCTCTCTCCTTTACTTTTTGAGATAGAGTGCGATGGCTGTGGGATGGGTTTCAATCCTGGTCCACCAGGTCCTTGAATTCTCCATTCTGCTGTGTGCAGCAGATGTGATTTGCCCCGCAGAATGCAGAACGCAGCAATCAACGGCCGCGGCCGCTGCTCTCCCGCACCCTGTCCTGTCCTGTCCTGTCCTGTCCCCGACTCCCTGACTCCCTGACTCCCACTCCCCGTCCCCGTCCAGCCTGCTGCTCAGAGCCTGCCCTGCCCAGAGCCTGCCCACGCTCACGCCTACACCCCAACCATCGGCTTTTCCCCTCCCGATATCGTACCCAAAGTCGCACCACAACATGCGAGATGGGCCCTGAACAACGTGAAGACGAGAACGCCGACACGTTTGTTTGCTGATTCTTCATTTGGGAGAGGATGAACATCGGCGTGAAGTCCCGATGCGATGTGCAACAAACGTCAACTTCTGCTTTGTTGTTTGCTGAGCAGGTCGGAATGAAGTGGCGTCGGAAGGAGAGCGAGAGCGAGAGCAAGGAAGGGGGGGGCGGATCACGTGAAGGCCGGAAGGAAGAGGAATCTAGTGACTGGATGGGTGAGTGAGTGCTTGAATGCGTTCGCCAGAACAGCGACAATCTTGACTTCATCTGATGTGAAGCTACCGATGGATGATGTAAGGGGCTCACAGTCATGATGCGCAGGCACGGAGGTGTTTGTTTTAACTTGTTTAATTATCCAACCAAGCTACGCAGAAGCGCAGGAACTACACAAATGCGTAACCAGGTTGCCCTATTTATTATCTATCCCTATACGGAGGAGCAATGCTCAACTCCTTTCCTTCGTCCACTATGTCTCTCCTTCCAGATTCCTCGAGACACTTCTGCCTCCCCGTAGAACGTAATGTACCAGATCCAGCCTTTTTGGGCCCATCTAGGGAAGTACGTGTTTTGCTTATGGTATTGATATCCCACCAAACTCCCAAAGCAACATACTGCAACCCAACCCATCCTCAACGCCGTGCTGTGGATTGCCCAAAAATGCTTGCTCGATGAACGAGTGATTAAGGTATCAGAGAAAAATCAACCAAGGTAAAAAAAAAATCGTGGCTGAGTCGTCATCCAGTGATGCACCGTTCCCACATCTCCCATTCCATGCCCCGAGTCCTATGCGTATGCTTCATCCCATTCGTCATGCGCTCCCAAGCCATTAAGCTGGTGTATCCAGATAGCTCGTTGTTTCGCAATATCCCCTGACAAAAAATTCCAATGCGTGAATCAATCGCCTCCAGGACTTTATCAATGGGCGCTCGACGTCCGAGGTGAAGTGAAATGATACAGTGGCATCAAAAGCACTGTAGTAGAAGTTTGTAGAAACCTTCAAATCCAGTCGAAAGTTCTAAGCCAAGGATTCTAGATCAACAAGAAATCCCAGCCCTTCATCTGCATCACGTCTCGCCAGGAAACGTAATGTGCTTCACCACCGCCAGGACTTAAGCGCCCATCAACGTGTCCCCAGACCTCCTTCAGAAGGCAGGCTACGCGGCCGAAACTTCCGAAGTCCGCGAGGTCGCTCAAACCCATCAGTCGCTCCTCAAAGAATGAGCGGAAAGGCGAGTCTATTGTGCTGACGGAGCCTCCAATCAGGTAGACCCAGACGAGACTGCGATCGAAGCCAGATTGACCAGACGGAATGAATTCCAGGACCTGGGTAAGCTTCGAGACCAGACCAACACAGCTCGCTTGGCTCGGAGTGAAGCCTGGGACGAGACTGCAAAGGTAGATTCTGGCGGCAATTCTGAAAGCAGCTGTGATGTTCTTGCTCAATTGCTTGGGGCTCAAGACCCCATTTGCATTGAAGGGTATTTTTGGCCCAAGCTCTCCAATCTCTGTCAAACCGATTTGATCACCGAGCGCGTGAACATGTTGGCAGAGCTGAATGTCATCCATACCATCTTTCTTGAGTGCTTCCAAACAAGCAATCTCAGAGATCAGATACATTACTCGGTCTTCACAACCCATGAGCTCACGAAGTCCAAGAGATGAATTCGTTGGCGACAAGTGTTTTTCTCGGTAAGTATGGGCGAAAGTTGGAGCACGCCCTTGAATGGTCGACCCAAGAATGTCGATCCAGGCTGTGAGGGTCATGTTGAACGGGATAAGATCATGTGACTCAGAAACTGCACGGCTGAGCTCGAGCTTCTGAATAAGTGAGATTGCGGCTTGGAAATGTTGGTGCCATGGGATGTCTGGTAAGGAATCATCAAATCGCCCAACAGAGCATTGGAAGAAAATCATGCCGAGAGTTGCCTCGAGAATATCCGAGTGATCGGTATCGCGATTGAGAGCCTCACAGAGTTCCGAAATTGTCGCATAACGGTGGCGCATGATATCGTTGTCGATTTGCTCGCCTTGAATGTTCATTGTGGCTTTGCAATGTTGGGCGGCTATGCTGAGACAGCAGTGCAGATAGCACTTATTTTTCGACAGAGCGGGGAGGACGTAATCGGTGCGGGCGGAGCCATGCTGATTTGTTTCAAGAATTGGGAAGACGGAGGGTAGAACGTCAGAGATGAAGTGGTCGAGTAGCCTTTGGTCGCCCTCCTCAAGCTCAATCGCGACTTGGCGAATAGGAGTAGGTTGACCATGCGAGAAATCGAAAAGATTGGTGTTTAATGTCTCTTCCGCTAAGGATTCTCTGCGATCGGTGTAGATGGCGCCTTCCCATTCGTTGTCGACAGGAAATGATGGGAGCATCGCTTCAGGAGGTGGTGGCGGGTGGTAAGTACTGAACGTTGAAATGGTCGATTCGCGTCGAGTGAGGTTATCGTTGATGAACATTTGTCGCTCTGTCTTGACGTCGATCTCATAAGGTGAAAATTCGGGATACATCGATGCATATTGCGAATGTGAGGAGTGCATCTGCGCATTGTATGCAGTGTAGTCGGCAATATGCGGAGGCGCATTGAAATCGAACAGTGATAATGTTGAATCAATTGAAGCGGATCGAGTGCGATCCAGAGGATCAGAAAATGTGGCCGAGGTGGGAAGAGAATGTGAAAGTCCAGGCGGTGTTTCTGAGCCAGGTGTCATGACTTGAGTTGTCGAAGAGGAAGTTGTCTTTTCGGTCAGCTTCTTCCTCTTAATGATCATCTTGATATTGTCTTTCTGAACCCGGCGTTGGTCATTGTTGCTCCACCACATAGGCCGCTTGTATTCGCATCGAAGGCCAAGGTGTTTGCAAGCGGTGCACGATGGGGACCCTTCGTCGCACTTCTTTCTTCGTAGTCGGCATGTGTAGCAACCTTTGAAAGGTAGAGTTAGTAAGAGCTTTGAGTCGAAGCGACGGCAAGGAAAATGACCGGAATTTCACAAGGGGAAAATCCAACCAACCTGTTCGTGACCGTCTATGCATCTGCATCTTCCCTTTTGGAGTCGTATTGGCCTTCGAAGCTGGCTTTGGCTTTGGTTGAGCGACCGCCATGGCGACGTTCGTTCTGCCCATTAACTGTGGATTGGGGGGTTGTGTTGACATTTGTACCTCGCATGCAAATGGTGGGGGCAGCGTGACTCGAGCCTAGTGGATCGGGGTGCAGGTGTAGTTTGGGCGGCGATGGGAGACTGGGATCTGGCGAGTCGATTATTGGCGAGACCAGGGACCGATTAATTTATTAATGAATGGCGGGTCAAAGCAAGTCCAGCTTAACTTTGATACTCGAGAGTGAGAGCGAAGAGAGAGGCGGCGGAGAGAATAAGGACGGCGACGGGAGCGAGGTACACACTGATGGCCTTGAACTCTCGTGGTCCTAGAATTGCTCGAAGCTGTGTGTTGGATGTCTATATATGAGAGGTCTGCAGAAGCCATCGATTATCCAGTTCTATTTCTGGACACCAAATGAGATGATGCTATTCCTGCCCGGCCCCAAAAACCGCCTATTGCTCCCTGAGTCTCTGCATGCACACGTGCGGCTAGTACAGTTGGACCATCTGGGAAGGTGGGCTAGGGTAGGGGTCGACGTGTGGTACCGTTAAAGTGACTGAGGAGAAACCAGGTCTCAGCCAGCAAGAAGACAGGACTCGAAAAGCGAACACCTGCGGGCAGAAAGAACGACGGTGGTTGGCTCCATATCGGGCACCACACCAAACCAAAATTGCTGTACAGGGTTGCCAGCCCGGATCGAGGCCAGAGGGAGCTGTGGCTAGCCAGTGGGGAAGCAGAGAACGAGGGGAGACGCTATTTTCGAGAGGCGCCTCATGCATGCAGACATGCATCCGGACACTGCCATTGGCCGTCGGGGGGAGATATCCCAGCTCCACGACGGAAGAGTCAAGGCCCAAAATGGCTCAAGAACACTCCTTAGCGTGGTAGCCTCACAGGCGGATGATTCAAGTATCTTGAACGATCACGGCGTGGGATCGCCTGCCGGATAGCGGTGGCTTCCTCTTTGCCGTCAGGGTCCCCCTACCGCACCAGGAATAGCTGGTCCATGCTTTCTGCAGGGCCGTATGCATCTCGATAGCTACCCCTGCTGCTGTCAATCAATTCGCACCGCAATTCGCACTGCAATTCGCACTGCTTACCTGCATACTCGTCCAAAGCTCTCACGGACCTCTTCCACCACTTCTGGAGTCTTGCTGCAGCGGGAGCCCGCGTGTGTGTAGGTTGCGGCGGAAGCTTCCCTTGAGCTTCGTCTGCATGTCCAGAGGTCGACGACGGCCCTCCGAGCTGTGGCCCGATCTCCCATGCCGGGTGCCGGCTCAGCTTTCCACAGTTCATCATGGTGGTTTGCGGAGTTCGAGCCCGCTCGTTGCAATCTTGTGCCTCGTGGAGGAGGCAAGCCCGGCTCTGTCAGGAGCTGGTCGAAAAACTCAAACACCCTGGCAACTGACCAGATCAGGCAAGCGGAGTCGGCGGTGAGAGGAAGCCTCGCTCGTCAGTCGTGCAAAATGCAAATGCCCAAGGTCCCCGATGCAGAAGATCCTCGAGATTCCGCATCTCGCGGCCCTCGAATCGTGTAGCGCCAAAGGGCGGTCAGGATGGGATTGGCCGCGAGCTCGACCACTCAGGCTCGTGTGCAGGCTGGTCGTCGAGGACGAGGATATTAGGAGGTGCGCCCACGGCTGATTGGCAGGAAGGCCGGGGGCGCGCAGGGCCTAGCACCCACGACGGCTGCAGACTCCTGCCCGTCGGAGGAACAGACCGGACGAGGCTGGACGCGGCATGGGAGGAGCATGGGAGGAGCATGGGAGCAGCATGGGCGAGAGAGACGGTTCTTGCATCGCGTGACGGGTGTGGTGAAGGCAGGTTCTGCTGGATGGGTGGTGATGGGTGGTGGTGGTGGGTGGTGGTGAGTGGTGATGAGTGGTTGACGTTGCAGCAACGTTGGCAGAAGCGAGGACGAGCCGGTGCACGAGCGGAAGCACGGGAGCCAATATGGGCTCGAAGGTGCATCGTGGCAGGCATGCCCGCTGCCTAGCCCCGCGTCGTGCGTCGTGCTCCTGGTCGACGGCCCCGGCGCGCAGGGGGAATTCCAGTTCTGCTGGCCAATGGGCGCCGCGACGTCGCCCTTCGCGTCTCCCCGCACCGCACCCAGCAGGAGCCGGCTGGACAGGCACCGCCATCCTGGCATATTTCATGCAGCACGATAACAGGCCCCCCCTCTGACCGCCCTGGATATTTAAAGCAACATAATTCTTCCCCATTCGGCCCTTAAGGGACATTCGAACTATTGATTGCTAATTTTGTCTCTTTTCCCCCGGGCGCCAACAGGTCCCCCAGGGTCCCCAATTGTCGCAAATTGTCACAATAACCGCTCGATGCAGTTCTATTTTTGCACCCCCTTCTGCAATGCGCGCAAATTAGTCTCCCTTTGCTTCGCGACCCTCGAGCGACGTTCCACCCCCACCGGCGGTCATGTGCTTTCCGCGTTTCTGCCGCTCCCGCTCCCTCTTCCAATGTTTCTTCCCATCTTTCTTCCCATCTTTCTGCCCAACGCCTGAGGCTGCTCGCGCGGGCGGATTCTCGGCAGCATGCGCGCCTTGCGCTCCTTGTGCTCCTTGTGCTCCGTGTGCTCCTTGTGCTCTCCACGAGCGAAGTCGCTCTGCATGTCTCATCGACGGAGGATCCTCGATCATGCACGCGCCACGCCATGGATCATGGTTGTGGTTGTGGTTGTGGTTGTGGTTACGCACGGAGTGAAGATTCGGCTTCAATAATCTGTGCTCGATCGAGCAATTTCTCATTCCGCGGAGAGCCCGCGGAGGGGGGGAGGGGAGGGGGGGATCCCGATCGGGGCGGGGATCATAAAAGTATGTCGCGACGCTCCACGAGCAACTGTGATAGCGAGCGACCGCGAGTGCCGGTCAGGGGCTGCTCGCGTAAACATTCGCGAATCGCGATGGAGGTGCGCACACTACCAGTAATCCTGGTGCTGCGGGTGCGGATCTTGGTGCGGATCTGGCTGAGAGGAACGCCAACGTGAACAGCCTTGCGTAGCAAATTCAGACATTCCAAATTCCAAATATCAGATGTCAAATATCCAATATCGACCGCTTAACGCGAGCACGCGAAAAGCTTGCTCCTCATTTCCAAGACTCGTCTAGGCGTACCCAAAAGATATGGACCGACATGGACGGTGATTCTGTCACATTGTGTCGTGCGAAGAACGAGCGCAGGTCGCTGAAGAGGCGACCTGCAGTTTCTCCACGATCCCGGCCGCGTGCGCCGCTCGCGATTCTGGGTCCCAGCCCCGCGATTCGATGTCTCGCAATTTCTTGAAAACATCGTGATCCCCTCCTTTTGCCCCTCCAGGTCTCGGATTCGTAAATCATGACATTCCCATGGAAAGTGATCTATCTCATGGAGGATTCCATCAAGGGATCTCGCATGAGCTTTCAGTCATGTGAGACTGGTGTGAGTGCTTGTTCGCAAGACAATTGGTTGGGCACCATTCGAGACCTGGAGAAGCCGTTGGTTGATCTCCCACGAGTCGTACGTCCGTACGGGGCCTGGTTCGAGGAGAAATATCTCCGAAGGAAGCGTCGTTACGAGTGCGGCTTCATCTTGTACCAGTACATGGATTTGCGGCCAGAGGCGGCCCAATGTCTTTGTCATGTGGACTTTCTTTCAGCTGGAGCATCCTCGCATTGCGGACGAAGCCATCGTGACCCGAAAAGTCTGGCACTGCGGGGAAGTGAAACCTATTCATCTTAATCATGCGAATCCAGTCGAATATCGAGGATATGGGACAAAGCTATAACGACATGCCACAGTATGATGTCGAGATGCAGCGTCGTTGAAATTTGACATGCCTTGTGCAACCGTCACTCGTGTGCTGTTCCGGTTCGCCTGCGACGCCACCAGCGAGCCATCTTTTGCTGCGTGTGAGCCACTGAGATTGGGGCGGGAGCGCACAGAACGGCATCTGGGACATCTTGCATATTGGATGAATTGACCCTGGAAGAGGTCGCATCGGTTTGTGAACCATCGACATCCGGATGGGATTGCTCTTGCAGAACGCTACGGACAACCACGGTTCTTGCAGGCTGGGAGGAATCCGCCCCACCATGGCTGCCAATCCCCGCTGCGAACACCTGCTGCCAATCCCCATCGTCGAGCATCTGGCGGTCTCTGGTGTTGGCAGTGGCAGTAGCAGTGGCAATGGCAGTGGCAATGGCAATGGCAATGGCAATGGCAATGGCAGCGGATACAGCCGATCCCCTCCCGATCCCCTCCCGACCCCACAGGCCGCTCTTCACCGCACCGTCTGGCCCCCTGATCTGACCGGGCCGCTCCCTTCGCTGATCGCAATTGCGCGAAAAGGGGCCTTTCGACTGCGCAGCAAGCTCCCCAACATCATTGGCCTCGTCGACCAGAGTTTGGAGGGATTTCCTTCGGGTACGGCGGACCACCGCTCGCTCGCTGGGGGGTTTTCGCGTCCCGTCGCATCGAGTCCTTCATCCTTCTGGTCTCTCCGCATTGGCGAATCGTGGTCAGCAGAAGGGGAGGGACAGAGATAGCTTGGGCGGTTAGCACAGAGCCAATCGTGGGCCCGCCACGGAAAATCCATGGGCCATCCTGCGTCGCCATTGGCGGGGCCTGCAATCCTGCCTCTTCGTCTGCATCCGGCGTGGTCTTACTGGCAGGCTGCGGCGACGTGGGGTCGTTCCCTTCTGCAGCGACAACCGAACCACCGCTACTCCAGCCAACAGCCAACAGCCGCCGAAGACTGCCCAGAGTCAAGAATAGTCACACAGTCATGCAGAAATGCAGAACACTGAGCACAGGTCACAGTGCAGTCCTCCTGTGCCGGCACCATGCTGGCCCTTAGCGCTTTGACGACGAAGCCCTCACTGTCCCCAAGCGGTTGAGCTCAGTACATATACTCTCGTAGGCGCCGGCATCCTCATCGCCTTCCCTCTTGATGCTTTTGACTTTTTGCGACGTGCAACTTTTGATTATAAGCGATTTCCTAACTCCTCGTCATCCTGTACTCAATATCATACTCTAGAGACGTGACCGGCAACGGTAAAAGCTAGCAGTCTAGCACTCCCTTCGCTCAAAGATACCCCACCATATATATCAGGCAATATGGTATGTGCCCGGTGTTCAGAGATATCCTTTCCACTTCCGGGACTGACTCTCGCCAGCCTAACTATTCGCCACAAACACCGATCGATCCTCGCGTTGAGATGTTCCAAAAGGGGCAGCCCATCGATGCGTTCTTTAACATGAAGGCGCTGGCGCCACGACCATTATCTGAGGCGACGATGTTCGACACAGATTTCGAGGATAGCGATACAGAAGAGAGTAATTCACCACGATTAAGTGTGAACTCAGTAAGTACTCACCACCGTCTTTGGTCCGCAGCTGCTGACGAGAATCAAGAGTGGGAGACGGAGTGAGCGGACATTGTCCTCTTTCGAAGAGGTACACACTCCGAGTCCAACCCACGATGAGTTCGAGGGCTTTAATTTCGATATCGCAGCGAAGCGGGCCGTCGAGGGGCCAAGAGGGCCGCATCTATTCCGGAGCTCCGTCGACTCCACGATCGAAGTAGAAGATGAGGAGTTTAGTCTTGCTATGTCACCAATGACACCAAGACCAAACAGTACACAAAGGGCAGCAATGGCAATGAGCACTATCAGAGTCCCAGACGTCCCAAGCCGCCAGCATCGCCATCTCAGCACACTAACAGACGCTGTCGAGAACCTGAATTCGAATGAGATTGCGCAGTGGACCCCAAGGCAAGTTGCAAGATGGATGTACAATGCGGGATTCGAGCCATCAATTGTTGAGAAGTTCGAGGAGAACGATATCTCCGGAGCTATCCTCATTACCCTGAAGTTTGAAGACCTCAGGGAGCTCGATATTCAATCTTTTGGACAACGTACAAAGGTCTGGAATGAGATCCACGTCCTTAGGGACAGCAAGCCAAGCACGCCTGCGCCTCCTACACCAATCGAAGAGGTTGCGTCACCCTGTGTAGAGCGCCTACCAAGACACACATCGAGAAGACGCGATCAGTCAAGGCGACGAGACGAGTCCATTGACTGCGGTTCGGATGAGCAGCCAAGACGTCACAAGTCCAAGAGAAGAAACCGAAAGCGCAGTCCTGAAGACATCATTTCGCCGCTTGAGTCTGTTTCTATCGTCGGTATTGAGCAATTGATGCCTAAACCACATAAGTGTGCTAAAGGCGAGAACTGCTCGAAATGGCGAAAGCAACAACGACTCATCGACAACTTTAAAAAGGACCACCCAGTCTCTCCAGAAGGTGGGTCAATATGGATCGCTGGCGATCCAGGAAACCCATTTACTGCTGAGGCTATTGATACCAACCGACCTGTCTCTGAGGCCGTACCCTCTGTGGTCGCCTCTTCAGATGTCCTTGGTCCTGGTCCTGTCCCTGCCTTCCGACACTTGGAAGAGGCCAGCCTTCGAAATGTCCAATCCCGTGATCCCCAAGAGAATGTCAAGCAGTTCATTCAGTTCCAGCACATGGACCCGCAACAGGCAATGTGGACGTCTGAGCAACCACCCACTCCTCCATATGAGATGTTCCCAGGTCTTCAGAACCCTCGTGTAGCACAAGCTCCTGCTCAAGCACCTGTTGCTGGTCTTCGTGGTCTCCCAAGACTTGCCATTCCACCTCCTCGTCCAGCACCACCGCCACGGTCTGCAAGTGCTCAAGCCTTCTCTCCATACCGCATGGAACGCGTAGAGGCCATGGCTCCAGATCTCCGCAGCGCAACACAATCACCATCGACCACCATCTACCGCTTCGGTACTCCATTCTCCGAGATGGACGTTCCCGTAACAGCAGTCCCAATCGGCCCCGTATCACGCGACGCATCCCAGTCTGTTCCACCAAACATGTCTTACCGCAACGCCCCCGCACCACCAGCACCGCAACGAACCCAGTCTCGAGCCTCAGCTCGTCGTCCTTCATTCGCCATGCCCCGCGTTGATGAGAATGTCTCGACTGCACCCCCAACCCAGACAAGGTTCCACCCACACCAAACCCAACCTCCTACGAATCCCCAGCAACACGTCACTTCCAGTGCCTACCCCTGGTCTCCAGTCCAGGAACCATCTCAACGCACCGCGGACGACATCGCCCACGCCGGATGGATGAAGAAGCGCAAGACTAAGATGCTTCGCCATGAATGGCACGAGCACCATTTCACGCTGAAAGGCACCCTTCTCTCGATGCACAAAGACGCACGCACTCTGGAAAGCCTCGAGCACATTGATGTTGACGACTACGCCATTGCCTGCTCGTCCCTCGCATCAGGGAGCAAGCTCAACGCTGCATTCAAAGCGATGAACATCTCTCTTGGAGACAAGAGCAAGAAAGACGATGCGGCCTTTGCATTCCAACTTATCCCTGCCGCGATTGAGAAGGGGCAGAAGCTGAAGAAGAAAGAGGCTGGCGCGGATGACAAGGATGCTAATGGGAAAGCGAAGACGCATTATTTTGCAGTGAAGTCGAGGGATGAGAGGATTGATTGGATGAGAGAGTTGATGCTCGCTAAGGCGTTGAAGCAGAAGAGTGAGGGGTATGAGATCAATGTAAACGGAAACATGATCTAAACGCCACCCACCCATCCACCCATCCACCCATCCATCCATCCATCCATTCATTAATACCAGTTCGGGAAAGACGAGGATTAAAAGGGGTGATGAAAGTGGTCATTCCACTCATTCTTTTTAGGAGGATTTCATCCATTTTGTCTCTTTTTTTTATTACGTTATGATAGCGAGCGGCATTTATTTGCATTGATGTTTGCGACGTGACCAGGCGGCATTTTTGGGCGTTTTTAGTCTTTGGTTGAGGGAACCCGCCCTTCACTTGAGGTCAAAGAGGGGTTATGATGGATTGGTGCTTGAACACTCTCTTTACGGATAGGAATAGATAATTGAATGAGATGATACCAAAACTAAAACTAAATCCAAATTGTTCGACCTCAGCTCCTTTTTCTGAGTGTGTGTGAAAATTCATTTTCTCCCATGTCTAACTCTTGACAGGTACAGTACGGGAGATACACCTGACTCTATTTTAGTTCTATTCCTTATCTCACAAGCAACGACTATGAAGCAAGATAGAATTATCAACATGCAGCCACTCGGCATCTTGACACCTTGGTAAAGAGCCTTCGATGTATCCTCAGTAGAATTGGTTTCTTGATATAGTCTACAATGCCTCCATGCTATTTTCCGAGTTTTTTTTCGTACACTATAGTACATACTCATCATATGGACGTATGCCTGAAACGCCAGCTCATGGATCTCAAATATGCTACAATCATCTCATCTTCATCTACTCAAGTCTTCAACGGACCATCGGCAGCGTGCCCTTAACATCCGCGTAGGTAGCCACCACACTCCAGTCCACAGCATACCACCAACTTTCCGCATATGCCCTCTTGCCTCCAGAACCACCCGCTCCGATGCCGTAGTCAGGCAAGTACACATGCTCCCACGTATTGATGCACAACACAGGAGTTACATCAATACCTCCCGGTGCAATGGTGTCTTTCTTACTGTGCGGGCCGTGTGCGCCCACGGTATTCGCATGTGGTTGGCTAGCTATTCTCTTATACGCATCGGTCCCAGATCCTCCCTCTGTATTCACGTCCACTGGCTGTCTTCTGGAATGCGCGCCGGGGTATGGCGAACCAGCCAAGTACGTGCACAGGATCTTGTACTTTCTTGACGCGCCCTTTTCTTTTACCAGCCACACGAAACCTGGCCCGAACATGGAGCTGGCTGTGACAATCATCTCGCGTCTCAGGGTCTCGATGGAGCCGAAGGATTTTTCGAGGTCGTCTTTGAGTGCTAAGGGCATCTCAGGTGGATTGGGAGAGAGGCAGGAAAAGAAGAAGTGATTGTTGTGAGCCATTGAGGCATAGTTGAAGATTGGGGCTGAATTAGGATCGCGGGCGTAATAGATTGCTACGTCTTTGGGGTTGCTACTCTCCCATGGACCTCCTTGATGTTCTGTGTTAGTGAGGGTACGTCGAATCCTAGATAGCAAAGGAATGTATATATGTATATAATCGTGAGGTGTCTCAATTGCACTTGGTATCATGAAATACTAAAAATTTCAAGCTTGACTTACCCGCTGTAAGATCAGTGAGCTTCCCGCACATCAAGTTCTGGTATTGTGTCCAAGCCATGTCGAAGCCGGCAGGTGAGAGAAGTCCCGGAACACCCTCCCTGAAATCGTGAATGAGGGGTGGAACCTGATAGAGAGACCGTCGAAAGGAACGAAGGGCAAGCCCTATTCGGGGTAAGCGTGGCCGCAACATGACGAACAGAGATGATGCTTTCAAACAGTCTCCTCCTCTCACGATGAAATTATTATTTCCCGCGACTATTTTGAAGCCTGGTTTACAAGGTTGAAAGCCTTTATCGCGAGCAGGCGAGCTCCTAGTGCTCCGTTTTTCCTGATAAGGATGGGGGCAACCTCCACCCTTCCACTCTTGCCGCAAGTCGCCGTCGAACAACCTCTTCTAAGCTTTGCTTTGGAACGAGGTAAATTATGCGAATACAACATCTCCTGTGGTCCCTGTTGTCCTCTTTCACAAGAGGAAGCATCCAGGAACCACCTTGAATGATCACAGTTCCAATTCCAGTTGCAATGGATGGTTACAATGGCAAGGTCGAAGCTTTTCGGGAAGCAGAGTATCCCATGCTCCAGGGTATAATTACTCCCGACTTATACACGGAAAGGATACTGATACTTGGGCTCCAGATGCAATCTACCTTGATCATGCTGGTACCACGCTTTATGCCAAATCGTTCATGGAGTCGTTTGCCGCTGACATGATGTCGAATCTCTATGGCAATCCTCACTCAGCTTCGCCGTCGTCCCAATTGTCAACGAATAGGGTTGAGGACATTCGTCTCAAAGTCTTACGGTTCTTCAACGCAGATCCAGAAGACTTCGACCTCATCTTCGTTGCCAATGCCACAGCTGGTATCAAGTTAGTCATGGATGCTTTCAGAGATTGTGATGGAGGGTTCAACTATGGATATCATAGAGACTCGCATACAAGTCTTGTTGGTGTGCGAGAAAATGCTATAACTAGCCGATGTCTAGATGACGAAGATGTGGAACATTGGTTATGTGGACTGCAAGATCTAGTCGGCCAGAAAACCGAATGGAATACGAGCCTTTTTGCGTACCCAGCACAATCGAACATGGACGGCCGGCGATTACCACTTAGGTGGTCCAAGAGAGTCCGCGAGTCGAACACTACCGATCGAATCACATACACGTTACTTGATGCTTCAGCATTTGTTTCCACCTCGGCAATGGACCTAAGCGATGCAAGTACAACCCCAGACTTCACTGTCCTAAGCTTCTACAAGATCTTCGGCTTTCCTGATCTTGGTGCTCTGATTGTCCGAAAGGAATCAGGCAACGTTTTGCTAGGAAGGAAGTATTTTGGTGGGGGTACTGTTGACGTTGTCCTATGCATGAGGGAGCAGTGGCATGCTCCAAAGAGCCAGACTCTTCATGAGCGTCTTGAAGATGGAACGCTGGCAATCCACAGTATCTTGGCCTTAGATGCTGCACTTGGAGTCCATCGGAGGTTGTATGGATCCATGGATCAAATTGCTCGACATACAGGATTCCTCGGACGGAAACTATTCAATGGTTTGTCGGAACTACGGCATGGAAATGGCGAAGCTGTATGTGTGATTCATTCAACAGGCTTCTTTTCCAAGTATTCCAGCCAAACACAAGGTCCAGTCCTTGCCTTCAACTTGAAAAATCGTCATGGGGCTTGGGTTAGCAACACGGAATTTGAAAAACTAGCCTCTGTTCGGAAATTTCACATCAGAAGCGGAGGACTATGCAACCCGGGGGGTGTTGCTGCATGTCTAGAACTGGAGCCTTGGGAAATGAGAAACAACTTTTTGGCTGGCTTTAGGTGTGGGACCGAAACGGACATATATGGAGGCAAGATTACAGGTGTCATTCGTGCTAGTTTAGGTGCAATGAGCACGATAAATGACGTGGAAGCCTTCATCTCTTTTATCCGGGAGTTCTACGTTGATATGGCAATACCAGATATTGTCGAGAATCCGTCGACTAATCCCACTCCTGTCCAACTTTTCGTGGAAAGCTTGACCATCTATCCGATCAAGAGTTGTGGTGGCTTCACTATACCTTCAGACGCTGGTTGGGAGGTGAGACCGGAAGGTTTAGTCTGGGACAGAGAGTGGTGTCTCGTACATCAAGGTACGGGACAGGCACTAAGTCAAAAGCGCCATCCACGTATGGCCTTGATTCGACCCTCTCTCGATTTCAAAAATGGAGTTTTGCGTGTTCGATTTCATGAGCCAAAAAGCGATTTGCCGCGTCGAGAGATAGCTGTTCCGTTGTCAGCAGATCCATCATTTTACACATCGATGGATACAAGGAAGTCTTTACCATCCCGTGTGTGCGGAGACGCTATCATTGCGCAAATTTATGCCAAACCAGAGGTCACTAAGTTCTTCTCTGATGTTCTTGGTGTGCCTTGCGCACTTGCGCGATTTCCAGCAGGAGGTTCGGGCATCAGCACCAGGCACTCTAAAGCTCATATGCAAAAGCATCAACGACCGAAAAAGAGCTCAACTGATGAGCTTCATGTTCCTGGCGCCTTCGCTCCTCCGACTCCACCAGATTCTGATAACGAGGCGCGGAAACGACCCATATTGCTCTCTAACGAGAGCCCGATTTTAGCAATCAATAGGGCAAGTCTAGATGCATTGAATGACGAGATAGCCAGATCCGGTGGAAAACCTGCATCTGCTTCCGTCTTTCGAGCAAATATTGTCTTGGGTTCATCCTTCTCAAACCAACAACCGTATTGCGAGGACCACTGGTCGTCGCTTCGCATTGGACAACAAAACTTCCAAATGCTGGGTTCATGCCGGCGTTGCCATATGATTTGTGTTGATCAGGACACTGCCGAGAAGAATGAGGAACCATTCATCACTTTGGCAAAAACCCGCAGGTTTGAATCCAAGATCTTTTTTGGTTCTCATATGTGTCATATGCCTTCAAAAGGCGCAAAAAAGGAGAATCAATACCCCACGATTCAAGTAGGAGACATTGTAAAAGTAGGCGTAACAGATGAGATATAAAACGACAGTCGCAGTCTATGAAATTGATACCCATTTGCTGCACAGGCGCATTTCCTCCGCCCTGCTAAGAGTCTAATTGCTGCATTCTAGTTGGGAGGTTGACCGATAGTTCTTGGTCTAACCCACCGTTCTGCGGGAACCTACAAGCCTGGCCCGAGCCTTGTTGAAAGGTCGTTGGAGAGGGTCAGCTGGGCATTTGGTGGGGGCTAGCACGGTAGTTACATCTAAACGTCATACCTCTACCATAGCTTCCCTTAACATCGTGACAGCATGGACCTTTCCCGCGGGGTAAATGAATTCTTCCATGCTCAATCCTTATATTTTCATTTCGCGATTGTTTACTCATCACTAAATTCCCAAATTCCCGTGTTGTAACTAATTCGTCACGATGTCAACTGGTGTTGGTATGAGCGAATGCTGCCTTTCTGGCAAGGTAACTTTATCCACAATCATGTTGATGAGAGGATATGAGCTAAAATTTCGAAGGTTCATGATGGCACTCCCATTGGCAAGATCGAAACGATTAACAATCTTCAAACTTATGTCGCGGCGCCGAAGGACTCATCCAAGGCAAAATCAATTGTGTTCCTTGTCGACAGTGAGTCGGCCGTGATCTCGTTCTATGAGTTCCAACTAAAGGCTTCCAGTCTTTGGATGGGAGTTCAAGAATGTGAGACTCCTAGGTAAGGTTACTCTAGTACTCGTTCATCACTTTTTCTTTATTCAAAAAGAAATTCGGAGCTCAGGACTGGCATGCTAGTTGTCCTCCCGTTCGTCAACTTCCTGAGACAACTCTACGCTCCGGAGCTTCCTCAGACATTCCAAGGGTATTCAGTACTGATTCGCTGGGTAGCGGACAACTACGCTAAAGCTGGATTTTACTGTTATGTTCCCGACGTTCACCAAGGTGATTCGCTTCCACTTGAATTTCTGAACTCGGTTGAGCCTCCTCTCAAGACACGCGAACAACAAAGCATAGTTGATAAGACGAAGAACACTGGCATCGTTGCCACCACCCTACCACCATGGTTAATCAAGCACCGGGAAGCCGTCAGCAAGCCACTCATTGACTCTTTCATCAATGCTATTCGACGAATTTCGGGAACTGGCAAGGTTGGAGCACTCGGGTTTTGTTGGGGAGGACGATACGCTATCCTCGCAGCTCACGGCGCGGTTGATGCTGCATATGCTTGTCATCCTTCATTAGTCGCTGTACCGGGCGATTTCGACCCGGTGAAGAAGCCTCTGAGCTTAGCTGTTGGTGATAAAGACAGTCTTTTGGACAATGGGTCTGTCTTACTCCGCCCCTCAATTGACATAATCGAGCCGGCGGCTTGAAACATATCGAGAACTGGGCTCTTTAGCTCCCGATACATTTCCGAAAGACGCATACTAATATGGTAACAGAACTGTTGGCCAGATTCAAGATTTGATGGCCAAGAAGACCGATCTTCCCCATGAATTGAGGATCTACGAGGATCAGATCCATGGATTCGCGCTCAGGAGTGACTGGAGCTCCGAGAAGGATCTAAAAGCAATGGACGAGGCTGAGAAACAGGGGATTGAGTGGTTCAACAAATATCTGGCGTAAAGTCGTCCGGCTGATCTGTATATTTTCCCCGTAGTGTGGACGCTAGAGGATCTTTTGGATTGAGGACGGAAATGAAACATCCAGCCAACAAAAACAATATTTATGCAAGCTGTTAGATTCTCTGTTGGAAAGATCTCCATTAAAACCTGTTCCCTGCAAGTGCAGCTATATTTGAGAATGTCGATTCTTTTGTTTCGTTCGCTTTTACTGGCCTGTAGCTTTTGTGTGCCACTTCGCCGCCGGATGAGCTACAACCCGATGCATGTGGCTTGGACCTCACTCGTTATGGCAGTCGTTCATAATATTACCAGTTTTGTTTCCCGAGCAATCCTTGAAAGCTCTCGGTACCGGGGCCGGCTCTTCATCCAATTGAAAGAACTGGCTAATGCTGACACGAAGGGAAGATCCTCGCCAAAAGCTGAGTGGAGCATAAACATTGAGATTTTCGTTGGTTTACTTTTGATCTGATCTAAACTGTGTCGACAACCGACCAATTGCTTCAGGACAACCCAAAGGAGCTCTCGCGCTTGTTCTTCACTTTCGAACAAATCGTCCCATATGACTATTCTGGACGAGACCAATTTTCCTTCTTTTCACTCTACATAGAAAATAGTATCAGCTTGCATCATGAAGACTTTGGTCCTTATGTTAGTAATTCTACAGTTGCTATTAAAGATCGCAATTGCGGCGCCATCTGCACCAGCGTCCCCGAGTCTTCTCGAGTCAAGGAGCGAGTCTTCCCCCAACCCAATTGGATCGCTTTACCCAAACCAAGCCACTGGTACCCTCAATAGCACTATAAGTGTTGTGCCGATACCATACACGCTTGCGAGGAGCATTATACCATCTCAGTATAGGATCTTGACCAAAGCATATAACTCGCTACTCAAAGGCTTTCCAGCCGATAGCTACCCGGTACGAGATCACGTTAGCAGTCGTTCACTTGTCTAACCCAGCTCTCAGTTAATCATCAGAGGAGCTTACGATCACGATGTCGGGCTATATGCACTGAATTTCAGTATTCCAGACTTTCAAGTAGGTGCAAAACGTCGACCCTGCCCTTACAAATCGCTAACACAAGACAAGAGCATCCATATCTTGTACCCCTTCGTAGACTTACTCGGAGACGGATATTCAAGCTTCACCTATAACAAGTATCTCTTGATAACGGACACCAATTCGGCCGCTATCGCAGGTGCAACTGCCGGTGGGACGATTGTGCCTCCCTCAACTTTCGAGCCAGATCTGGAAACATACGCTTTCGTTCCCCGATCTGCAGCTTCTCTACCTGACGAGATCTTCTTGAACGCATATACAAACCTTAGTACCACGAAACCAGCCGTCGCTACCACCTTCAGACCTCTCAAGCAGGTTGGTCCGTGGCCAGTCAACTTGTAAAGCTCTTGGTCCTCGACGTACGAATTGTGCGCTAATGTGCAATAGTTTCGTCAACATTACGAACCAGCCTATCTTCAGTGATGGCTTAACTTGCGATAATCAAATCTCCTTATTCAACACTAGTCTGTCAACAGGTAAGAATGCTCCTGTTGGGATACGCGGCAAGATCACCATAATGCCGCCGTATTTCCCTGTTGAGGATTGTGTCTTTGATGATGTCTATGGGATTAAAGTTGATGTTGCTTTCGTTGAGAATCCGGGCCTGCAGTGTGCAGATTTGAAAGGGTGGCATGCTACTGGGTCTGGCGATTGAGGGGTGGAATGGTGAAGTGGTGTGTGAGAGGTAGTTAGTAATAGAGCTTCGTGGATTTTTAACTTTCTCAAGTTTATGCCTTAGCCGGAGATTCCAGACTTCACAGGAACCTTGAAAAGATAGAGATGCATAATTGCTATCATATTATAGTGAATAATTTCTTATAAATGCCCCCACTAGACAGTTCATGGTGTCATTAGGTATGATGTGAAGAGCTTTTCATCTAGTATCTTTACAATATAATCGAGAACCTAATTGGAAAGCTTCTTCGATGGAACACTTGATATAACCTGGGAAATATGGGTCCATAGTCGGCAATATGGGGTAGTTTCCCTATAGCATATTTTGGAGGGTGGTTAGCTCGTCTCTGACTCAATCGAGCACACTCTGTCCAGCATGCGAAGAAGGCTTTAGAGGGTTCGCTTAGAATAAGGGGTTCGCTCACAGAACCTCCCTTCACTATGAAGGTAGGCCATGTCAAGCAAAATTAATGCAGGTAGATGGATATAGATGAGATATAAGCATTTCCCGCTATGTATATGAATAGAGACAACCCAGAATGTCGGGAGGACCTCGACGTTGCACTGATCACGTGTTGTCAGAGCGTGCTGACAAAGCCTCTATTGCTGAGAAATCAATGGAAGTTGAATGTCAACCCAATTCAATGGCTTCTTTCAAAGCAAACATGCATGTCATTTGAGCTGTGATCTTGCATTCATCTCTGTGAACCAGGCTGCAGGACTCCTGATACGTCTACTTGCCAATCCAAATCATGACTAGCTCCGTTCTTTCCTCTCCCTCAATTCGCGACTCGGCGACACGTGAGGACGGTCCTCCACGGAAAAAGCGGGCCAGAGGCCGACCTCTCAAGGGTGCAGGTCAATCAAATATCCCCGAAGTACGTTTCTATTTCTTGATACGCAAGTTTCTGTCGTACAGAGAAGATTATCTTGGTCAATCAGGCTAGAGTTGCATCCAGAAGCTAGGCGCGACTCTCTCACTGGCCAAATACCCGTCTTCCGATAGTCTTCGAAACCGAATCAAGAGATGAGTCGGTCTTTCTTACTGTTTCGAATATCAAACTATAGATACATACCTACATTGATTACTTTTACTAACATTCCTTCCAGGAACGGCGGGCACAAGTCCGAAAAGCCCAGGAATCGTTCCGGCAGCGAAAGCAGGCGGCTGTGAAATCTCTCGAGCGAAGAGCTGAAGCTCTTGAAAATTGTGTTGAGCAGATTAGCAAAGTATTTTTGAGCTTCAGCGATTCTATGCTCAAGTCTCAAATGGTACAGAAAGATCCTGAATTAGGAAAGAGTCTCTTGTCAACTACGTCAAGGATCATTGATCTAGCAAGGACTGCAGCCGCGGATGACTCCAGACATCTTCAGGATGATTTCGGAGAATTCGAAAAACCCATCAATGCAGAAGCAGAGGACGATGTCCCCAGATCCAAACAATTCTCGGCTTCACATTCTGGACAGCCAGATTCATCCATCGAAAATCTACACAGTCGTCCACCTGGTCTCTCCCATTCGACCAATCTCTTTGGCAATGGATGGTTCGGGTATGAGCCAGAATGCTTGCATCGTGCCCAAGCAAATTCAGAGGCTGAAATGCCGGTTGGGAGTTTTGGTCTGAGGCTTGTCCGGACCAACCTCCAAGTCGCATACTACGCTTTACTCGACGAAACTGGAGCCCATACATCTCTTGTCATGCAAATATTCAGATATGCTTTCCTCTATCACACTCGAGAGGAGATTCTATCCAACCTGCGCTGGTTTCTGGAGCACGGAGTTCCAGTACAGCGATACCTTGGTCGTGCTGTTTTTGGATTTGATACTACGCTTTCATTACAACATCTGAATGTCATTCACGAGGGTGTTAAACCAAAAGTCTTCCATCCGTTAGTTGATGCTCAAGCTTTGTTAGAGGCCGAATACGCCTCTCCGGTCTCTCCATTCCTGAATGCATTCGATGTCGAGGAATACCTCGTCGCCAAAGGTGCATTCCACATGGACGAGGAGTTTATTCATATGCGAACCAGCAAGGAAGAGAAGCAATCTAATATGGAATCCGAAGAGTACGGATTTGGTAAAGCTCAATCATCAACCACAAAGATCATCAATCCAGTCGAGTCTGCGGGTCTCTTTGAAAATTACGGAACGTCCCACTGGACAACAACAGACGCTGCAGGATCCTTGCACACAATGGACTCAAGAACCTTGGGATCAGCCTCTGTCCAAGCCACATTACCCAACACCGAGTCCCCCGATCACGAAACAAAACCAACAGGAAAGCATTGCGAAATATTCGACTTCAATGCTCTTCTAAAAGACGCGAACAATCAATCTATCATGCGAGAAGTCCGCGACCAAAAAGGACAAGAATCATCATCCGAAAGATGGCAACTCATCAGCCTCAGTGTTCCACTTCTGCTGGATAACTTAATTAGGAATTCTCTCTGCATGGGAACAGGCCCTGGTTATCTACGAAATTCGATTGATATCGCGATTCAATCGTCTATGCTCCCTTCTACGCTACCCTGTTAGAGGCTTAATCGATTGATCTGAATGAATAGACCGCTTATTGGGAATGCTATACGTTTTGGGTACGAATACACCGAAGTTGTTCTTAAGTAGTGATATGATCATGGTTTTTCTTGAGTCGCCGAAATCACTGTGCTAGAAGCTGTTGAGCTTCGAGGAGGTCATTTCGGCGCGGAAACTATATGCAAAACGCATCGTGGAATATGGATGAAGAGAGACAACTCACAGTGGAGAGACCATGTTACCGAGATAGCTTCTACTCTTAGAGAATATTCTTCAGTCCCTCCCTTTACGTTCTATAACATTCACCAGGCGTCAACTTCTCGCTTACCGTTACCTACCAGTAAAGACGCTACTCACTTCCACGTCGTATAGATTTAAATAAGCAATTTTTGACCAACAACTCACAATAGCATTCCACTTAGGCAGGTGGTTCAGGTCACTTGTGAGTCAAGAGGTGGAAATAGAGTAAACTAACACCTGGCCCGCATGCGAATAGTTACGCCAATTTCGCGACTTCAAAAACTGCAATCGACACCGAGCAAGTTTTCTAAGACCTCCCCACTTCGACTGGTGAGGATCTGAGTTTTTGCTTCTCAAATTGATTTTCTTTTTTCTTCTTATTACAAGTTTTTGGAAAGCTTTTTGCAATGGGATCGACCTTTTTTTTTTGTTTACTTTCATTAAGCGAGATGTTCAGGAGCGACTGATGCGAGCGAAGCGTGATTCGAGAAAGAACACAATGCCACAACGATGAATTAAACTTTTGGATTTCTACTCGAGGCCCCGACCATCTTCTCCCATGCTTCTTCCAAGAGCCTTGATACTTCTAGACATCTTTGAATCACATCGCATGACAGCACCTCAAAACAGCTTGGCATCATTCAAATCCACCGAGAGTATACTTCAACAGATCTTTGCTCAGAATGTCCGATTTCTTGTTCTTCAACTCATCGATATCCCAATTAGCCCAGGCAAACCTCCCCTTCAGAAAATCTGCTTCTGGACTGGTGACCCACAACATGAAATTGGATGCTAAGTCCGCATCGGTTATCTGCCCTGCAGTCGTCGTCTGCCCTGCAGTAAGCTCAGACTTTGTTAGCATGTCTGTCTGGACTCCCCCCGGATGCACAGAGACAAATCGAACTTCAGGATTCTCTGCTTGGAACACCTCAATCATGCGCAGAGAAGCAGCTTTACTGCTACAATATGCAGATAGCCTCGGAACGTGTGTCCCGACGTGTGCTCCGATCGTGTTGACAGTAACCACAACAGTCCCTTTGTTCTGGACCCTGGCGCGAAGAAATTCTTGTGTGACGATCGCTGTTCCTAGAACGTTGATCTCAAAACCCTCCCACCATGACTTGAGATCGACTGTCTCGAATATTTCCGGTGTCGGCAAGAATCCAGCATTGTTAATAAGGATATCTGGGGCTCCGAAAGAGCCGAATATCGCCTTCACAGCGGCTACATCTGTTATATCTGCGACGAAATATGAGAATTCCGTGTTCGGATATGCTTGTTTGAGCTCCGCATCGGTAGATTGGAGTCGAGATTGTGTGCGCCCACTGATGGCTATGCGGGAGGCGCCAGCAGCTGCGAATGATTCAGCGACTGATCGACCAATGCCGTATCCTCCTCTGGGCAGCTGTTAGTATCAAAATTGTGAGAGTGTTTTTTCGAAATTGCTCACCCAGTTACAAGTATGGATTTCCCTTTGGCGGAAAGTTCTGGTCGAGTTGGTGAAAGTGCCGGATAAGTCTGGTAATGGAGAGTCGGTACAAAGGTTCCCATCTTGTCGATCGTTACTTGGCAAAGATTTAAGTCTGGATTATAATAAGAGAAGTGCGGGCCTCAATCCTTTTAGAATACATTTTAGCGTCCGAGCTAGACGTATTTATCAAGTGGCTAAATAGCTGGTATATGTTGTTGAGTAAACATTCCACTTCGAGGATATACAAAATATTCCTGAATTTTGTTTTTCCCTATCGCATTAGGAAGAATCTGATCCAAAAGTCTGCGTGCTTAGGGTGAAGCTAAATCTTAATTGGAAGATTATATATCTGCCCATGATGGCTGACAGAGAACATCGGGAGTGGCTCTCGGCAAGGTTATAAATCGCCCCGAGCCCCTTGTCCTGAGGCTCGAACTGCCAGAAAGTCTTGCGTCAACCATCAAATTGGTGGTATATGTAATGTCTTGAGCTCTGTTGCTTTGATAAGCAAGGCAGGGGGTGATGTTTAGGAGTTGGAGAGAATATTTCGTTACTGCTGGTTCAAATACTCCTCTTTTGAGTACAATAGCGCGGCCCTTTCGTTATTCTGCAAGCTATCTTGATACCAGCTTGTTCATTCTGTCCCAGTGATTGTTCCTCCAGATTGAACCAATAAAATGTACGATATCATTAGAGATTCAAGTGTTGGCCAAGTCCTGCGGTACTTCACGCGGAACAGGATACTTTTATTTCCAGATGAGCTACCTGGTTTCGAGCTACCTTCACCAACATCAGAGGAAAAGAGGATTGAATACCAGTCAGAAGTGTCAACCATTGCGAATTTTGGACAAGATGCGAACGGAAATGATTCAAGTCGTGACGAGGAGCACGCGCAGGGAGCAGACATTTCCGTCGCGAGGACAGTCAGTCGGCCAGTCCACCCTGTGATGACCTCCGACGGAATCATCCTCGTTGATTGGTACACTACCGGTGAGTTAGATGGTACATACCTGCTTTGATAATGCTGAAATGCTGCTAGATGATCCCGCCAATCCACAGAACTATTCTGTGTCTAAGAAAATCTACGTGTCATTCATCCTTGCGTAATATGCCCACTACTTCTTCTGATCCATCTTGCTGATGACTGGCAGATTTTATACTTTTGCGGTATATATTGGCTCGTCAATCTACACGCCCGGTGAGGGTCAAATAGAGCAAAGGTTCAATATCGACCCGACTGCAGCAGCACTTGGAATGAGCCTTTACGTTCTGGCATGTAAGCCGATATTTTTCGATCCAAACATTGAGAACGATACCTAATAATGTATTAGATGGTATTGGACCGATGCTTTGGTCACCACTTAGCGAGTAAGTTCTTCCCAATGTTCAGCAGCATATAGGACACTAAGCCATGCCGATAGAATTCCTGTCGTGGGGAAGAACCCACCCTATATCCTGACATTCTTCATCTTTGTGATTCTCACGGTTCCGACAGCATTGTCAGACAGTTTTGCGGGGCTGCTGGTGTTGCGATTCCTGTTGGGGTTCTTTGGTGAGGCAACTCGAACACGTAAATTTCAAGGGAACTTACAGTGAAACTATACAGGATCTCCTTGTCTTGCTACAGCCGGAGCTTCTTTCCAGGATATGGTGAGCCCTCAGACTTTCTCACATTCCTGACAACATTGCTGAGGATTCTCATAAGTGGCCTCTGATCAAAATTCCATATCTCATGGTAATCTGGGCAGGCTTTGGTAAGTATTCTGTCAGATTTCACAGCCTCATCTGACTCAACCTAGCAACTCTTGGGCCTGCATTCGGACCTGTCGTTGCTGGGTTTAGCGTCCAGGCCAAGAATTGGAGATGGAGTCAATGGGAGATGCTCTGGCTATCGGGTCCGATCTTTCTCATGATGTTCTTCTCGTTACCAGAGACATCACCTGCAACCATCCTACTGCAACGAGCTCGTCGTCTCCGGAAACTGCTTAATAAGTCTAATCTCAAGTCGCAGTCCGAAATCGATCAGGCTCATATGACAGCCAAAGAGAGAGCATTCGATGCGTTGATCAGTAAGTGGGGCTTCTTCGTCCCTGATGTGTTTCTGACATTTCGCCTCTCAGAGCCATGGGAGATCAACGCACTGGACCCAGCAGTCCTCTTTTCGACCTTCTACAGTCAGTAGTTAAGAGTGTCAAAGATTTCGAACGTAACTGATAATCACTTAGCATCCCTACTCTATGGTATTTTCTATTCGTTCTTCGAATCCACTCCGCTGGTCTTCCCAAAAATCTATCACTTCAACCTTGGAAAGTCCGGTCTCCCATACCTCTCAGCATTGGGTGCACTTCTTGTCGTAGGACCGACTTATGCAACATACTGGAACTACACTGTCGAGCGACAATTCGCTAGAAAGGGGTTTGGACCGCAAGAAGATAGATTGGTAGTCGGTCTTGTTGGAAGTTGCATGATTCCGGTTGGACTCTTCCTCTATGGTTCGTTATGCTAGTTTCCTAGAGCTTCTTTTTCAGTCTGACCTCCCTCCACGTCTTTTTCGAGGACAGCCCGGCTGACAGACTGGCCGTTGTAGCGTGGACGGCAAGATCTTCAGTGCATTGGATAGCTCCTATCTTCGGAATGGGACTAAGTGTCGGCGGCACCTTCCTTATCATTCAAAGCATTTTCCTCTATCTGCCTTTTACATATCCGAAATACAGTGCCTCGCTCTTCGCTGCAAATGATCTCGCTCGAAGTACCATGGCAGCGGGCGCGATCCTCTTCTCTAGGCCACTATTCATAAATCTTGGTCTTGCTGGTGGAGTCAGTTTGCTTGGAGGGCTTACTATTGTTTGTGCATTCTTGCTGTATCTGCTGTATCGATATGGGGCAGTACTCAGAGCCAAAAGTCGGTTTGCTGTACATGATTAAGTTGGTATCTGATGGGGACTCGGATGGTCTTGTTGAGACGGTCTGTGACTGTAGAGGTCACATCGGAGCGTTAATCAGTAATTTGAGAGGAAGCTTATGACGAGGACAAGATCATTCTGTACTTATGCAGCTGATCTGTACGTTCCTACCTACATATCCATATAATTCAGTTCGATGATTTTACGTCGCCACCATACTGGACTCTTTTGAGCATTGACCGATTACAACCTGCGATATTCACAATACCTGCTAGACCCATTGATTGGTCGACGTCTGCTAAGATGCCTTGCAAGACTTGTTTTGCTCCTTGCTATACGTTTGTCAGCCGATTTCATGCATAATACGGGTTGATATATATACCTTTCCTCCCACTGCTAGGCCGTAAATCGCAGGTCTGCCTACGAAGACTGCTTTTGCTCCAAGTGACAGAGCTTTGATAACATCCACACCTGTTCGAATGCCGCTGTCGAAAATAATCGTGAGCTTGTCACCGACCGCCTCCACTATTTCAGGGAGCATTTCCAAGGATCCGACAGCGCCGTCAAGTTGACGACCTTGGCCAAGTTAGATCACCCATCGGCTGTTCTGAATAATGGGTCTCACCTCCATGATTACTCACAACAATTCCGTCACAGCCATACTCAACAGCGAGTTTAGCATCTTCTGGGTGCTAAAATACTCACTTAGCATCTTACGATGTTAGCTACAAGCTTGATTTCTCACCTGAATTCCCTTCAACACAATAGGACCATCCCAGTGCTTCTTCAACAAGGCAATCTGCTCCCAAGAATGTGCAGCACCCGAGAATACATCCCCGATCCATTCGACAGAAGCTTCTTCGACCCTCTCTTCAGGCTCGGCATGGAACTTCTTCTTAAATTTCTCTCTAAAGACCGGATCCGTAAATCCAGTTTTGTTACCCACACCCTTCATAACCCAACGAATTAGCACTGTAAATCTTGGAGAGTCCGAGAGAGCTTCAAGCTGTAGAGCTTCCTCAAAGAAAAGATCGCATCAACACGAGAGTATGCTTACCTTCATGAAGGGAATATAAGCACCATCCAAGTCCGCGGGTCTCCATGCCAAAGCCCAAGTATCGAGCGTTACCACAAGCACTTTAAACCCATTCGCTTTTGCACGTTTTAGTAATGATATCGTGATATCGTCGTCTTGTGGCCAGTACAATTGATACCACCGATGTCCCTTTCCACTCGCTTTTGCGACTTCCTCGATTGAGGAGCTGGATGCTGTACTGAGAATATAGGGGACGCCGATTTCTGCACAGACTTCTGAGAGCCCAGTCTCTTTATCTTCGTGGAATATTGACTGAACGCCTATTGGAGCTATAAGAATTGGACTTTCTATAGAGGTCAGGTCAGCCACGTCTCTAGACAGAGGAAGTAACTTACCATATGTCTCACCAAAGAGCTTAACAGTAAGGTCTCGATGCGTAGTTGGTCTTAGCATTCGAGGAACCATTTTCCATTGCCGGAATGCTAGTCTGTTTGCATCCATTGTTGCTCGTTCTCCAGCTCCCCCAGCCACTGACAATATGTCAGAAAGTTCGTATCTAAGATCAAGATGTTGGTCTGAATCTCGGATTATCATACCATAGTTGTATGCCGTTGGTTTTAACACGCTTCTTGCCTGTTCCTCTAGTTTGCGTGGGTCGGTAGTCACAAGGGGCAATCGCTGATGAAGCATGCCAGCTATACTCCAGTCAATTCAGAATATTGATACGCTCACAGGGTTCTAGCCTCTATATAACTCGTTCTGAAATGCTCCATATTGCCTGTCCTCCTCTGTACCATGAACAGACTGAGGATGCTGCTTCTCCATTGTCGAGGATATTCTTGCTGTGGAATTTATCGATTATTCTTGAGAGGAGAATGAGAAGAGGTCATTAAATATATTTTTAGGGTCGCCGTGGGGTGGGAAGAGAAGTCGTAAGCATGGCCGTGCTACCCCCGGATAGAGATATTTACCGAGGTACGTCATAACGAATAAGCTGGCAGGAGTAGTACCATCTCTTTTAAGCATTGGTATAAAAAAAATGATACCGGCTTCGTCTTTTAACATACATTTGTTTACCAATATGATAACGCATGCGTCTTTAAGTTTTTTTGTCATATTATAGTAGAAAACCATAAATTTCACATGAGGTATTATATCCTGTCGATCCAATAAGCATGACTACCAATGTGGAGATCTAAAATGGAAGCAATGAGACGGATGACGTTCTTACCGTGCTGCAACGGTTTGAGCTAAGGTCCAATCAGACCCGAGTCACCGTACACATTTTGGTGGAAGATCTCCGTGAATTGGGATCAGAATATTGCCAGCGTCTGGTAATTGAGAATTAACCACCACCACTTTTGAAATATTCATTTACAGAAATTGTGTAATTGCACTTAGCTTAATATTGGACTTATCTAGTGTTAGAATCAATCAATGCGGAAACCCTTGATGCAAAGCCGATCAAGGTATATGCGGTAATCATCAATCAACCCCGCACTACCCCACATTGCGTGTAGCCACAGATAATGTGGAAGCTCGCAAGACCTCGGCGTCGAGGTACTCTCCCACGCGCCGAATGAAGGATTATAGACAAAAGGAAGATAATTCCCCGCTCTTTATCCTTGGTCAGGGATTACGAGTCACGGTATTCATCTGACCCCCATTACTTATACTCCAGAGATCCCACTGCATCTGCTCACTTCGCTTCCCCGTCACTACCCTAAAAATCGTCAGTTGGCAACAATGGCGGCCGCCGCGACCCAGAAGGCATTCGACATTCCAAAGAAATACAAGGCCATCGTGTATGATAAGCCAGGTACGATCTCGACAAAGATCGAAGTGCTCGATACACCAGAGCCTGGTGCGGGAGAGGTACTTGTTAGACTGTGAGTATATGCGGCTTCGCCCGTAACACAAACATAGCTGATTATGCCACGGATAGAACTCATTCTGGAGTATGTCATTCGGATATGGGAGTGATGGAAAATACTTGGCGGGGGTGTATGACCAACTCTTCTCTTCCACCTGGTCATATTCTAATGGCTAGACAGTACCATATCCAACGCAGGCAGGCCAGGTAGGGGGACATGAAGGTGTTGGAATCGTTCATAAGCTCGGACCAGGATCTGAAAGCGGTCGAGTCAAGGTTGGAGATAGAGTAGGCATAAAGTGGATTGCATATGCTTGCGGAGCATGTCCACCGTGTCTCGAAGGGAAAGATGGCGTCTGTTTTGTAAGAGAAATGCGCCCATGCGGTATTGCCTATCTAACATACTTTTCTTGCAGAATCAGAAGATATCAGGTTACTACTGTAAGAATGACCCATGGTTCCGGTAGTTGGGAACGCCGTTACTGAAAATAAGTGTCGTATAGACCCGGGAACATTCCAGCAATATGCCCTTGCTCCAGCGAACTACGTAACGCCGATTCCTGATGCCTTGTCTTCTGAAGAGGCTGCACCGATGCTATGTGCAGGAGTCACAACGTGAGTTTTCTTTCATGGAGGCTGTGTGGAGGGGCCGCAGAACTGGCCGCAGAACTGGCCGCATGAGAATTGGCGAAGCTCATTCTGGTCTATTTTAGGTATTCAGCCTTGCGCAAATCCGACGCAAAAAGCGGACAATGGGTTGTTATCGGTATGTTCGGCCTTGTCCGGTACTCTGACTGCGAACACTTGTTGATGTTGTGAATAGCCGGTGCTGGTGGGGGTCTTGTTGGTTCTCCTTTTCCGTTTGGTAATGTCTCGCTTAATTAGGCAGGGTCACCTCGCATGCCAAATCGGATCCCGCGGTATGGCGATGAGAATTATAGGAATTGATCATGGCAGCAAAGAAAGTCTCGTCAAAGAGTGTGGAGCCGAGGTCTTCCTCGATATCACCAAATTTGATGACAAAACCATCGCTGAGGAAGTGAAGAAAGTGACTGGTGGTAAGTCCTCTCGTCATACCCAAGACACTATACACGACTCCGTAGCCTGCTTCGCAAATGCATGAAGCTCGGTTTACTGAGTTCGTTTAGGCCTAGGTGCGTCGGCTGTGATCGTATGCACAGCATCAAACAAAGCTTACGCACAAGCTCTGGATTTTCTCAGATTTGGAGGAACACTTGTTTGTGTCGGGATGCCAGAAGTAGGTTGTATCTGCGCCTATGTGATAAGACTTATCTTAAAGTTATCAGGGCGACTCCGTACCCATCGCCAAGGCATTTCCAGCCGCAATGGTGGCAATGGAACACAATATTAAGGGGTCGGCAGTGGGTAATCAAAGAGAGGCTCTTGAGATCTTGGATATGGCAGCACGAGGCATAGTCAAGACTCGGCTGAGAACCGAGAAGATGGAAAACCTGACTTCGGTTTTCGAAGAGATGTCTCATGGCAAAATGCAAGGTAGAGTAGTACTTGACCTCCAGTAAAGGTGCCACACAGGTACAAGCCGAAACTCGGTGTACTATAGAGGACGAGTGTTGAGGCGATTTTCGTATGTAGGGCTGAAGTGGAAACGCAGTGATTTGACAAGCTTGAATTTCTGCACTGCCAAAACACTAGCAAGAGCAGGGCAGTGAGCCAATGAGTGTCAGGCAATCAACAGCTGAAAACAGACAATATGGAAAATATCTGTTCTATCTCCTTTTCACTTGAGCGGTTGCCCCGAACAACTAAATGCACACTTATGATCATTGGCCTGTCGATACGTCCGTATGACTCTTTGACTTCTAGCCATGGGTTTTGGAGCAATTGCGATGGTGCTCTGCGGCATGAAACTTATGAGTTTTGGTGGGGTCGCTGTGCCGCAGCCCTCAAAGTTGGTAATCTGGATGACGGAAAGACACATGCCGAATCTGTCACTTGACCAGGGATCGACTCGAGGAGATACTAAGCATACAAATCAGATGGAGGCGATGTTGGAGATAAGTCCACTGCTTGCATGGTCCTGCGTGTGACTATATGCCGATTGAAGAACAATCCTGTCGTGAGTCGCGCTCACGACGCAACCACAATCATGGCCAGAAGACCTCAATCCTTCGGATCAGATAGTTGATGCAGTTTTCTCCTATTTCCAGGCTTCGGGTAAGATCGATCTGAGGCGTAGAAGGCCTGACCAACGAGATAGAGCTGTGCGGCAAGGACTTGCTGTTGGTAGTGGAGAGGAAGAAAAGAATCTCAGCTGCAAAACTGGTGTCAGCCTTGGAGCTCGCTTGCGCGGGTCTTGACCAATCGCCGCGCTAAGGATCCCACAAGGCTCAACCGTCACTCGAAGGAACCACGGCCTACTGAGTCCAACGTCGACCTTCTGCGGCGAAGTGCATTGCACATTGCCTCTCATGGCTCTAGTGATAAGTTCCAACGATGCTATATCATTCACATCTCTTCAATGTCTCTTCCAGCCGGCCGTCTTGAGGACCGTTTGACCCTCCAAGAGACCTCTGTGAAGTATTAGCAGGGCTCAGCGCAGGCGCCTGGACAACATTTGGAACTGACTCTTTAGGTGATTCTCTATAGGCAGAACAAGCAAACTATCTCGGTCCTCAGTATATAAGTCACATATGTGCCGCTATGGCGTTCCTAATCCAACAGCTGCCTTATATCCCTCCTCATGTCTGCGCCAGTTTCCGGCTTCAGCAAGCTTTCTCTCACGCAAGATATGCAGTCTTCTCGAAGTCATGCACGTGGACCATCTGGAGAGAGAGGCAAAGGCAAAGCCCCAATGGGGGAAGGTGGACCTTCGAGGCTGACTTCAATACCTTCAATACTAAACAACGATTCTGAAGACGAGGATTTGGACGAAGAAGGACCGGACGAGGGAAACCAGAGTGGACGGATTTTCGCGCTCGATCACTGCCGACACATCGGCAAACTTTATGCTTTCCAAATAGCGTACGCGGAGGTTGAACGAATTTCGATTCGGATTAGCACGACTGGGCCAGAGTGCTCTTCGGATACATGCAAGGAGAAGAGGACTTGTCGCCATATCATGTGGCTGCTAGAGCAGCTTTCTCATGCCATACCTGACACGATTGACGTCAACACTATGACGCCCTATGAACAGATATCTACAATGGGCTTGGGCAATGTATGCGAGGAACTTCACTGGGAGGCCCGGGAGGGGCCAGATTCGGACACCGAAGACACATGGCAACTGAAGAAGGTTTATTCAACACCAGGAACCAGCCGGCAGACGCGGGGCATGATCAGAGAAAGGATGATTGTTGTACGCGACATCATGGCCACGTTGTCCACCGAGCTTACCGAGGATTATCGAAAAGACATTTTCGAGGATGGCGAAAAGACCTCCCCAGAGCCAGTTATCGGCGATCTCGAAGCTACAATTTCAAGGCTTCTTATCCTGGATGATGACATGTTTTACCATTTCAAGACGCGGGTCTCGCATACTATGCGTGCTCTTGAGTTTTTCAAGAAGGCCTTCCTCAAAGCACAGTCTGCTTGCGACTCATTAGACCGGTATTGCGAGGACGGACCTGGGGCTGGCCCTTTCGACCTCGTATGGTGCGCTAATAGACTGATTGGCATCGTCAATTCCATCGGCATCAATCTCGTGCAGCGACAACCCCTGACCCTAGCGGCTAAAGAAGAGGCAGCAAAAGCATTAGTGGGTATTCTCGGCATGGTCGTCAACCGAAACTTCGATGCTTATCAGACTCTCTCATGGCCCAGACGTCGAGCACATGCGGAACCACAAATCGACCGAAACTTATACGAGCGTCTTATTCGCAACCCACCTCGGAATGGTCCCACTAGTGACGACTTCGTCCTCAATGCGTTGCAGAACCTACCCGAGGCTCAACCATTCATCGAGGAGCTGGAGGAAATACTCGGACAACTCGAAGGAATCGGCTGGGATGCGCCGCCGGCCTATGTAGGCAAGTTGCAAAGGATAATTGCACAGTTGAAAAGCGTTTCCCCTGTGGCCGGTCCAGGCCCGGGTCCAAGCGTGCCATCAGGCAAGAGACCTGCTGGTTCAGGTGATCGGAAGGCTAACAAGCGTATGAAGTAACTAGTGGCTGGCCGTGGACGATGTAATTGCTTTCTTGGTATAAATGTGGTGGATTGCCTTCATTTCTTGTGTTTACCTTGACGCTCTCTGTCTTTACCCTTTTGCTAGCTTTCATGGACGCTCATTTCTTTCCTTTTGTGATCATATTTCGTTTCTGATAGAATTATCACAGCTCGTCTTTGATAGATGCTGTATTTCATCTTTTATATCATCTTGGATTTCTAATAAGATCCTTATCATTATTGAATTAGAAGTTGCTTGTTACATGTCTCGCTCTGTAGGATTCCAACAATCCTTCATTCATTGGCCTTAACTATATTATCCATCACTGTTATCAACTCCGTCTCAAAATGTTGCCACGATTCTATACCATTTTCAGTCCTGACTTCTTTTCATTCTCTATAGCTTCGTCATCAATCAAAATCACGGGCTTCCCTTGCATTTTGCCTGACTGCGCAAGCTCGACGGCCTTCGGAACTTGCTTAATGCCTTTGAAAGGGTTCGTCCTGACCTTAATGTTGTGTTTAGAGACAACCTCCAGCATTTTCTGGCATTCGCCTCGAGAGCCTATTTGCGGTTAGAATAGGATCAGAAGTTAGGATATAATACCCACTTGTAAGACTTCCATGAATCCGAATGTCCCGGAACACAAGCTCGGCGAAGGGCACGCTAACATGGGTCGGTTGTGTAATTTGAATAAGGACCCCTGAGATGGTCAGTAACTTTGATGGGTCGGTAACACGAGCTTGATCGTTGACTTACCATGCATCTTAGTCACAGCTGCTCCCGTCGCTGCTGCCGACTCGTGATCACTAACGTTGAGAGTTGCATCGGCTCCATGGCCGCCCGTGACCTTCTTTACTTCTTCAACAACTTTGTTCTTGCCCTGCCGGGTGTCTATGATGGTATCAGCACCACATTCTTGAGCAAGAGCAAGAGCTTCATCGCGAGCATCGATTGCAATAACTCGAAGTCCAAGAGCCTTCGCAAATTGCACACCTAGATGTCCCAACCCTCCACCGCCACCGACAAGCGCAACGCTTTCGCCAGACTTCAGCCCAGCTCTGACAAGTCCTCCCCAGACCGTGATGCCAGCACAAGCAAGAGGAGCCGCAGATTGGAAGCTGACATTGTCAGGAAGACGGCAGCATTCTCGGCCGTCAACCACCTCGTATTCGGCAAAAGCACCATCTATAGTCACACCCAAGTGACCTTCAACATTGGCGCAATACTGTGCGTCTCCCTCAGGACCAGTACAGTCTGCACAAGTACGGCAGCGATGATAGGTCAAACTGCATAACACTCTATCTCCGAGTTTAAACTCAGAAATTGCCGAGCCAACTTTAACCACGGTTCCAGCCCCTTCGTGGGAGGCAATACAGGGGAGTTTGGTTGCCATGATACCATCCATCACCATGCCATCGGTATCTAGGTAACGGGGAAGTCAGTATTTCCAATTCAAGCATGTCTCAAGAACTACCTGACCAAAGGGTACATGGGTCAAAACAGCGTTCCTCGTGAGAAGGGAAACAAAGAATTTAAGAAGCCCCATTAACCCACGGCAAAGAGAGCCCACAGCAACTTTGACGAGCATGTCATTTTCATCTAGGTTTTTACCTGGGGTAGGCACTTCGGTGATCTTGTATGGTGTTTTGAACTAGTTTTGGTGAGTGTCTAAAGGTGACATGTGAATATGAGTTATGAGCTGCGTACCTCGACGACTTGAGCAGCAAGCATCTTCTCGGGAATATCGATTGCCATGTTGATTTGAAGACTTACTTTGACTCTTGTGATAGATTATAGATTGTAAAATGATGATGTTTTGTGAGATAGGAAACAATGAAACACTTCTTCAATTGCAAAGATCTCGGTGTTGTGGAGCCTCGCACTGCGGGGTTGTTCGTATTGATATTTTCGGTGATGAAATTCGGTGATAAGATAGTTTCACGCTTGGATTTTGCGGATTACATCACCACCAAGCCATCTTTCCGGCTGTTCAGCCCCTCAATGCAGGCTCTCCCAGATCGCGTTTTCTGGCTTGCGGCCAGCTATCCAGTGCGTGCCAGCTGTGCACGTCCCCGTCCCCCAATCCCAAAGATTAGCTTGGCGAGTCAACCCCCTGCTCCCTTGCTACTTATGTAAGTGAACCCCTGCACACCCTGCTATCTTAGCGGATCCCTAGCGTGCGTTCCCCTAGTCGTCATCTCGCAACAACCATCTTGAACATCTTCACGCCTCTCCAAACATATCCCGTCGGCTCATGCTTTCGACCCATAAACTTAAGCCCGTTGGCAGCTCCAGTTTCAAACTTAGTGCGGCACGCATTTTAGCCCACTGACCGGAAGGATGGAAGCTCCCATGTCAAGCGACAGCAGTTGGCAGTATAAGAGCCTGGAAGCTCCTCAGATAGATGGAGCTGAGAAGTGCTGCCGAAGCTCCAAACATACCCGGATACTGAGGAATGCTGTCATAGTCTTGATCTCGTGCTTGATTCTGTTTTGCACATTCGCCATGCTATTCGACAATTTCTTGCTGCTTACCTCCTTCAGCACAGCTCGGGCAGCGACTTTGCCGGGCACTGGAGCTTCTTCGACTTCTTCGGCGAAAGTTCCACAGTATTTCCAGACGAGCCCAGAGTTATGGGCTGGTCCGACAGCTACAGGACGAGCTCCATTTCTTGCTCAAACCAATCCGGTCTCCTTCAGCGGTCCGTCGGTGACTTTCGTCCCAAATACACCTCTTGAGACGGCGGAGCCCATTGTCGGTGCAACCCAGAATCAGAGTATTTTCCAGCTTATGGGGCAGCTTTCTCCTTATTTTCCCAATCCGTCTGGATTCGGCGTGAATGAATATCCACTGCCGCCTGGAGCCAATATCACGCAGGTCCAAGTAAGCGGTTCAAGAATGTAGCACCGGAGATCAATGCTGACCAGAACAGATGCTCTCCCGCCATGGCTCTCGGTATCCAACAACTGGAGCCAATGTTCAGACTTTTGGTGGGAAGGTCGCAAATATGACTGGCAAATTCATTGCTTCAGGTGCTCTATCTTTCTTGAACGAGTGGAAGTACGAGCTCGGTGCAGAGATACTCGTCCCAAGAGGACGACAAGAATTGTTTGACAGCGGTATCTTGCATTACTATCAATACGGTCAACTTTACAATCCGTACAGCAAGATCATTGTGAGAACGACAACCCAAGATCGCATGCTAAAAGTCTGCTCCCATTCCGTCTCTATAGTTTTACTTTACTGAATGCTGAACAGAGCGCTGAATATTTTATGGCTGGATTTTTTGGCCTTGAATGGACTAGCAACGCTACTATCGAAGTCATCATCGAGCAAGGTGGCTTCAACAACTCACTGGCTGGCTATGACAACTGTGCCAACAGCAATAATTACCGCTCTGCAGGCGGCGTAAACGCAACCACCGCATGGGTGGAGACCTATTTACGCAATGCGACTGCAAGATTCCAGTCGATAATTTCCCCAGACTTCAACTGGACCATTGCCGACACGTATGCCGCGCAGACCATGTGCCCATACGAAACGGTAGCTTATGGCTACTCGGCATTTTGTAATCTCTTCACATTTTCTGAGTGGGAAGGCTTCGAATACAGTCTCGACCTGACATTCGCCGGTGGATCCAGCTTCCAATCTCCCACAGGTCGTGCAGTTGGAATTGGCTATGTCCAAGAAATTGTTGCCAGACTCCAGAACCACACCCTGGGTTACTCTGGGTCACAAATCAACACCACGCTCGACAACAACACGGTCACGTTTCCTTTGAATCAAAGTCTGTATTTTGATTTCAGTCACGATACCAATATCATGAGCATCTTGACCGCTTTCGGATTCAGGCAATTCAATACCCTTCTACCAGCAACTAGCTACCCAGGACCTCACAACCTGACAGTCAGTCATATGGAGCCATTTGGTGCTCGTTTGGATATGGAAGTCATCAAGACTCCTCACCCACTATCCGCCAACCGGACATACACAGCTGGCAACGAGACTACATATATTCATTTCATCCTGAACCAGAGAACGCTACCATTAGGATTCAGCTTCCCGGAGTGTGGGGTGGATAGATTGGATGGATGGTGTGAGCTTGATACGTTTTTAAAGGTCCAGGAGAACAGTGCCGCGTTGGCGAGGTATGATTATGCTTGTAATGGGGATTACGCTGCTGTTCCGTACGGCGGTATTACTGATGGGGCGCCGAATAACTGATTCTCTTCTGAGCGGTGGGATACTTTGACTACTTAGGTAGATCGCTTCATTGTGGAAACGTGTGGCGCAATAAAGATTTCTAATGCAAAATTCAAAGCATTGTCAGTATTAAAGGTATGTGAAAGTAATCAGGCGCAAATATCGGGAGGGAGGGAAGAAAATCGAGCAGCTTAATGGTTGGGCATTATGAGATGTCACTGTAAAATTGTAAATCAAAGTAAGGCGGATGTTCAAGAACACCCTCTAGACTCATCCGCTTTCAAATCTCTTCTCTCTCTTTCCAATGTCACAAACACTCAATCTCCTCTCAAAAAGAAAAAGGCTCTCACAGGTCCCAGAAATCCATCCGATATTTAATCTGGGGCAATGGCTTCTCTGGCGCTAACGGCGAGGGATGTCACTGCTCATGTCTGATTGGACCGCTCAACCCCTGCAACAATTTTCGAGCGACCCTCAAGTCTCGAGGCGAATGCCGTCCCTAGATTCCAAGGTCTTATATAACTTTGGTTTTTGTGGTGTAAGTATCCAACTTTCTTTTAATGATTTCATATTCTCTACTTTAATTCTGATTTCCTTTGAAAGATATTTTCTCTCTAAGGACTTGGTTTTTTTTTTTTTCAAATCTACTTTTAGGAGCAAGAAACAACACAGAGTGAGCAAGATGGAACTACTTCCTTCATCAGATCTCTCTGAGGATCTTCCTCGACGAACCACAGCATCGTCAGAGAATCCTCGGCCCAATGCTCTTTCAGATATGGAAAAGCAAGCCACCATCTCTCCCACTTCAGAATGCGCCGTCGCCACAAAAACCTCCGCATTCAAAAGTCTAGGTATTCTCGACCGCTTTCTAGCCCTGTTTATCTTTTTGGCCATGGCCATTGGGATCATATTAGGGAATTTTGTTCCTGGCACTGGGCCGGCATTACAGAAGGGAAAATTTGTCGGCGTGTCGGTTCCTATTGGTATGCTTCCTCTTTCTCTCTTTTGCTTGTCTTGTAGTGATTTAGATTAGTTGAGTTGAGGTAACTGACTCGAAGAATAAATAGCTGTGGGGTTGTTGGTGATGATGTATCCCATTCTCTGTAAGGTTAAGTACGAGACGTTACATCTCGTGCTTCGGAAGAAAGATATCTGGATTCAGATCTCGATTAGTGTTTTCGTGAATTGGATTGTTGCTCCTCTGGTCATGGTAAGCTTCTCTTCTTTTGCAAGGAGAAGGGGATACTTGTTAATAATCCGAAGCTTGGTCTTGCGTGGGCGTTCCTGCCAGATAAAGGAGGTCTGAGAGAAGGCCTCATCCTCGTCGGTCTTGCTCGCTGCATCGCGATGGTACCTCTACCTTCTTTCTCTCACTATTCACAATCCACTCACAGCTAACTCTCCTCTCTCCAGGTCCTAATCTGGACAGGACTTGCAGGCGGCGACAGCGAATACTGCGCTATCCTCGTAGCTATCAACTCCATCCTCCAAATGGTTCTCTTTGCGCCCCTCGCCCTCCTCTTCATTAAAGTAATCAGCCGCGAAGAAGGAACGCTCGACATCTCCTACTCCACAGTCGCCAAATCCGTCGTCGTATTCCTAGGCATTCCCTTAGCCGCTGCGATTGTGACCCGTTTCACCTTCAGAAAGCTCGTCAACGACAAATGGTACAATGATACATTTCTGAGATACCTGGCCCCTTGGTCCCTCATCGGATTACTCTTCACAATCCTAATCCTGTTCGCATCGCAAGGGCACGCCGTCATTCATCAAATCGTCTCCGTTGTCCGGGTCGCTGCTCCTCTAGTCGTGTACTTCGGTATCATTTTCTTTGCAACGCTGTTAACTATGTATAGATTGGGGTTTGGGTATAAACTTGCTGCTACGCAGAGCTTTACGGCTGCGAGTAATAATTTCGAACTGGCGATTGCGGTTGCTGTTGCAACATTTGGGGCGGATAGTGATCAGGCGTTGGCGGCGACGGTGGGCCCGTTGATTGAGGTTCCGGTACTTTTGGGATTGGTGCATGTGGTTAAGTTCATTGGGAAGAGGCAGGGCTGGAAGGATTGAGGAACTGGTTTGTGACCTCGCGTTATGTGTTGTAGTTTGAGAGTGATGCTTGTGTTTCTTGTACTATTTATTCCTTTGGCCTGATTGAGCTATCTGCGTCGGTGTTTCTAAGAGCGGAGAAAAGATTCTTACTATAGTTTAAAATGGTGCTTAATTGATCGTAAGAGGGATGCAATGACTCAAATATTCCAAACTCATGAACAATGTACACCACCAAGCATGAATAATATTGCACAAATTGTGAGACGAGTCAAGCTTGCACTCAAAATTAAAGTCCCACGTCATATGGTAAAACGATTGGTACTCATTCAAGTTGAATTCTGGTCAATGCCCCACATCCACTTAGAAAATTTACGGCACAAATATATAATAACATTGTCAATAGAATTGGAAATATTAAGGTATGAAAATGTACACATCCAACTTGGACTTCAGACACGGATATTAGAGAGAAAGAATTGCTGATCTGAGTAAGCACCGACACAGAATGGGAGGTCTAGAAAGTATGAAATGCAATAAACTTTGCTCAAACGTACCGTTGATCATCTCTCTAGAGCATTATGAGTACAAAAATGAAGATTAGAGGACTAAAGATGATTGAAGTGATAATTGTTATGCCTTGAGATATCATACGTGAACGTTAAGTGAATGGTGAGCAGAACTTCTGCAGTGAAAGCTGAGGTAAATCTTCTTTCAAGGCGTCTATCAATTGTGACTGACTTGATTTCCCCTCCCAATTTCCAGATTTGTGGCTGCAAAATAGTAACCTCGAATGTCTTGTTGATGAGACATTTTCACCGGCTGTTGAACATTTCCTCCCATATTTGCAAGCCGCCCCAGACTCACGACTGCTGCGCGTCATGTTGATGTTCAAGTCGATCATGGCTCGAAGCGCTCAAGATTTCGAGAATCAAGAAGGTCCGACTTGAGCAATGTTGCTCACCCATGGCAGACCTAATTTCTTCATCTCAACAGCCAATTGGAACAGATAATCCAGACTCTCTGCTTGTGCTTTCGCCTTATCAACAGTATCGCCCCAGACGTAGACTCCATGCCGTCTGACAAGTACGGCATATGTGTCTGGGTATTTCTCCATGGCTTCTTCCAGACTCTCCGTCAGATCTTCTTCATGCGGTGTATTCTCAATCACTGGTATCCTCAAGGTATCGTGATATCCCAAATTCCCTTGCTTCTGGTATCCCTTACCAAATCCTTTGATTTGCTCGATGTTGTTGATTTCAAAGAGGCTATTGTTCGAAGGTTGGTTCTCGAGAAGAAGGGTAATGAGGACGGCCCATTGCGAATGTGTGTGAATGCAGCAGGAAGCATTGCGCCTTGTGAAAGCTGCCATGAAGAGCGGAGTACATTGTGATGGTTTGAGGTTTGGTGGGGAGCGGAGGTAGATGCGTTTCTTTGGATCTTCTTGTTTTGACATGGATAGGACGTAGATGTTTTCAGGCTCCATGAGCTCTTTCGATACGCCAGAAGGTGCTAAGTAGACCAAATCACTGGCCAAACGTTAGCAATCCCGAGTAGACTGCGTGTATAATCTTACTTGTCACGAATACTCGCTCCTCCTCCCGTGCCTGATACCCATCCCAACCCCCAGAACTTTCTGCAAAGCGCAGGTATCAAGTTAGCGGGGTGTCTGCTATCGCTAGATCTGATCAAATGATCGTTGTTTTCGGATGCCTCCTGCGAATCTGCGATGCTTGCCATGCTGCTGATATGCTGTGGAAAAGAGAGATCAAGAGTCACGGAAAGTTAGCACCAATACATTCAGGTCGCGCGCAAAGATTTTGAGCGATCTCGCGATCACGGCATCGCGACAGACAGGGTGGGGTAGAGAAGGAGAGCTCTCGGCTTTTCAAAGCCGCACGTGCAGGCGCGGCCCCTCCATCAGTTCAGGTACCTACCGAGCCTGCCTAGGTAGGCACTTACTTCTCCAAGTCTCAGTGCTGGACTGACATGCACCAATCTTGCGGTACGTGTGCGGCCAATTCTGGCGAATCTCGAAATTCCGCTCGATGTTTCTTCTTCGAAGGGACGTTGTGTGCATTGTCCAGTAATAGTGTAGGTAGTTTGGCTCTGCCCCGCCCGCCAGGATGAGCCAATGCGGCCTAGTCTCGAGGCCATCGATTGGATGCTGCGGAGCCATTGGAGCTTGACCATTGGCTAGCATGTTGGTCCCTAAATTAAGCACCCAGGAGAGGATGATCCCCAAAGGTGTCCTCATGAGCTCCAGCTCGATGTCGAAGTCTTCGAGCTTGGTGCGATCGTCCGTAGATGCTATGTCGATGCAGAGCGGCAGCATAAACCCGCGACCTGTCCAGACGCATATTTAATATAGATGAAGGCGTTGCTTGGTCGTGACACGTTTCCATTTCCATCTCCGCCCAGTGTGCGCCTGCCTCCCACCGTCCCACGGCACTTTTGGTGTTCCTTCCATGCTTTTCTAACGGGTAAGAAGCTCAGCTAAAACTGAAGCCATTTCGAAGCGACACATCCCTGCTCCGCCCCGGATTTCTTAAAGGCCACGGTGGTCGATTCTCCCACCACCGAACTTTATTAACACCTTCAGCCTCCCACTTTATCGATTTCTCCTCTTCTTCCTCTCTATCCCACACGAGCTCTGGAAGCAACAATTCCCTGACGACGCCCTCTTCACGTCGACTCTTCTTGTCCTTCAATTCCTTTGATCGATCAGATCTGCTCTTCGTCCTTGTGTGGCCATCATGCGTTTCCACGCCACCGCCGCCATCTCTGCGGCAGCTCTGTTGGCAGGATCTGTCAATGCTGATGCTCAATCTGTCCTCAGCGAAGCCAGCTCTTCTGTCTCCAGCGTTGCCAGTGAAGCTACCTCCTCCACCTCTACTGCTATCGAGCTCCCAACCTTCACTGTAAGTCCTCGCTGTACCTCTCGCGAGTGTGCACTATTTCTCAATTGCATGCTAATTTCGATTTTTTGCAGCCTTCTAAGATCAAGGGTGACTTCGTTGAGCAATTCACAGACGACTGGGAGACCCGATGGAAGCCATCACATGCCAAGAAGGACACCAAGGGTGAGAAGGAGGATGAGGAGTGGGCATATGTTGGAGAATGGGCTGTAGAGGAGCCTCACGTTTTCAAGGGTATGGAGGGTGATAAGGGTCTTGTGGTCAAGAATGCCGCAGCCCATCACGCCATCTCTGCCAAGTTCCCCAAGAAGATTGATAACAAGGGCAAGACCCTTGTTGTCCAATATGAGGTCAAGCTTCAGAGTGAGTATTTCCTGAGATTAAATCCCTGAAACAACTTCTCACAACTTTGCAGACGGTCTCGAGTGTGGTGGTGCTTACTTGAAGCTCCTCCGCGATAACAAGGCTCTCCACCAGGAAGAGTTCTCCAACATCTCTCCTTACGTGGTCATGTTCGGTCCTGATAAATGTGGTTCTACCAACAAGGTCCACTTGATCATCAACCACAAGAACCCCAAGACCGGCGAGTACGAGGAGAAGCACCTTTCAACTGCCCCAGCGGCGCGAATTGTCAAGACCACCGAGCTATACACCTTGATTATCCACCCCAACAACACTGCCATCATCAAGTTGAATGGTGAGCAAGTTAAGGAGGCCAACCTTCTTGAGGATTTCGAACCAGCCTTCAACCCACCCAAGGAAATTGATGACCCCAAGGACTCCAAGCCAGACACCTGGGTGGATGAGGCTAGAATCCCTGACCCTGAGGCTAAGAAGCCAGAGGACTGGGATGAGGATGCGCCATTCGAGATTGTCGACGAGGAGGCTACCATGCCTGAGGATTGGCTCGAGAGCGAACCCCTTACCATCCCTGACCCAGAGGCCCAGAAGCCAGAGGATTGGGATGAGGAGGAGGACGGAGACTGGGTCGCACCGTAAGTATTCTTCTCTAAGCCATCTGATTATCATACTGACTATTGTCTTCAGAACTGTCTCTAACCCTAAGTGTGACGATGTTTCGGGCTGTGGACCATGGACGTAAGTCGTGTCGCCTCTTCCAATAATTTCTCAAGACCTCACACTAACTCCTCCTTAGAAAGCCGATGAAGAAGAATGAGGCATACAAGGGCAAATGGACCGCTCCTTACATAGACGTAAGCCATTCTTCCTCAGACATGCGTCTTCCGAAATTTTCAAAAAGTATACTTACACATTTGGTGCATTAGAACCCAGCCTACAAGGGTGTCTGGGCCCCACGCAAGATTAAGAACCCCGACTTCTTTGAAGATAAGCACCCGGCCAACCTTGAGCCAATGGGAGCCATCGGTTTCGAAATCTGGACGATGCAAAATGACATCCTTTTCGATAACATTTATATTGGTCACTCAGTCGAGGATGCTGAGAAGTTCGCTGATGAGACATTCAAAGCGAAGCACCCCGTTGAGGAACTCCTTGAGCTCGAGTCTAAGCCCAAGGTTGAGGACAAGCCCGCGCCAAAGTCCCCATCTGACCTCGTCTTCATGGATGACCCAGTTCACTACATCCGTGAGAAGCTTGACCTGTTCTTCACCATCGCCCAAAATGACCCTATCCAAGCCATCAAGTTCGTTCCTGAGGCTGCTGGTGGTCTTGCCGCCGTTGCCATTACTATCTTGGCTCTCATCGTTGGTGTTGTCTCCATGTCCGGCTCCACTCCTCCTCCAGCTGTCAAGAAGGCTGCCGAAAAGGCCAAGACTACCGCTGTCGATGCCAAGGAGAAGGTCTCGGAAGCTATTGCTTCAGGAGCTGACTCAGCCAAGGCTGAGAAACGTGCTACCAGAAGCTCATCATAGATGAAATATGAAATGAGAAGCGCGGGGGATTAAATACCAAGTACCGAATTGGAGGAATGTTACAGTAGAAGAATTGAAGGACCCTCGAAGTGCGCTGCATTTGAAGTTTCTACCAACCGTCCATTATTTCTTGGGATGGCTATGGGCATTCAATCGTACATCTGTATTTTAGGCGCACAAAATACTTGACATCACACTGCAAAGTCTTAACATCATGCCGTCTGTGTATTTACACTCATGACCAATATTGTGCTCCTATAGCTCTTTGTAAATGTGTGACTTGTGCAAGAAAGTGAATATTTGGATCAAGTCTCGTCTCCCCCTTTTTTGGCAAAACTTAAGCGAGGACAGTAATCAAAGTTCTGTATGGCTATTTTACGAGGCTTCAATGCGCCATCTGCTACTAGCGCATCCTTCCTTCCTAGAAACTGTTCATTCTTACAAAAGTGCTTCTAGGGCGTTTCCAGGAATCTATCAAGATAAGAATGCCTGGAAGAGCGCCTATAGTATGTAAGATAGTTCATCCACAGCAGAGCAGAGCAGAGCAGAGGATATCAAACGTATACTTTAGCCTTTTGCTGAGGAGTTTTCCTCACTTTTAGAGATGGTTCTGTGCGGTATACGGTATACAGCTTAGATAAATCTTAATCTTAACCCATTCTTAAACCCCTCATTAATGTTCTGTAGCTGCTTGAATCTCGGTCTCTGTATTCATCTACTATACAGGTTAGTATAATATCCCTATCTAACGACGAGAACCATGGATTTATGGCAGGAATTGGTAGCAGTAAGCTGCATGAACAACCTTGTCAAGTTTGCAAATTATTGATGGGGTTTGAACTAGGATAAAGAGAAGGCTTCATCGTTCTCTGATTACAAAGCGCTGGCGGGTTGTAAGGTTCGGGTGCATACTGTGATCACTTGCTCACTGAGAAAAGAGCATGATGTTCAAGTCAAAGTCTAGCTTTGAAGTTATTTGGAAGAGGCTCGCAGAATGTCCCCAAGACCTTCAGTCATCTATCCCTATTCCCTTCTATATAAACCCTCATTCCAATATCGACATGAACTAATTCCAGCATAGGTCTCATTGTTTCACAGCTGATGTGGATGGTCTTTCTTCTCTTTCCAAATTCCCCAGTGCACTAAACGCCCTCCATTTGAAATTGTAATCCATCACTGCCATTCAATTTCACCGCGGTCGACGCCACAGCAGCAAGGCTCTCTCTTTCCTCAACCTGCGCTTTCCATCTCTCGGGCATAATAGCCTTGAAATCGAACTTCCCTTTCATATCTCTTGGCACAGGGCCGTGTTCCGTAATAATGGCATCGATAAGTTGGTAAGGCGTGACATCAAATGCCGGATTCCACACATTGATTCTTTGATCAGCAATTGCTACTCTCGCAGTATTGTTGACATCCACTTTTCCATCTTTTCCGACTAATGCTCCACTGATCTGCGTCAATTCTGTCTGTGCTCTGTTCTCAATCTTGATCTGATCGCCAGTCTCTTTTTCAAGGTCAATACTGGTAGTTGGTGCTGCCACAACGAATTTGATGCCGTGGGCCTTAGCTAGCACTGCAAGCTGGTAGGTTCCAATCTTGTTTGCGGTGTCTCCGTTTCGAACTACGCGATCGGCGCCAACAATAACGGCAGTTATGTTCTTTTCATCTTTATACGTCTTGAAGAGGGAGGCGGCCATTGAGTCGGTGATGAGCGTGGAGGGGATCTTCTCGTATACAAGTTCGAAGGCTGTGAGGCGCGAGCCTTGATTGTACGGTCTAGTTTCGGTGCAGTAGGCGTGGTCTAGGTAGTTCATGTCGTAGAGTTTGCGAATTATACCTAGAGCTGTACCAACTCCAGAAGTGGCAAGCGAGCTGTTCACCGTTAGGATTATGTCGTTGAATACTCATCGGGATCTCTTGAATCTATTCTTACATACCCAGTGTTGCAATGTGTCAAGACACTGATCTTTCTATACGTCTGATCAGCAGCCCCCTGGGTACCAGGTGGACTTGTAGTATAGTACCTGAAGTCATTACTGGCGGCGTCGGTCACCGGCGGCTGCAGTGATCTCAGGTACTCTGCTCCCCACATTCCAATTCTCTGATTCGTAGCCAAATCATCCTCAAAGATCTTCTTCGCAACCTCGATCAATCTCTCTCGTATACTGGCACATACTTGTAATTCTTCCGAAGACGTCGATTCAGATGCTACTTTCTGCGTTTGTGTTTTGAGTAGTTTGATCGCATTCGAAAGGTCTACAGCCGTTGGTCGACTTTCCATCAGGTAATCGAGCTTGCAGTCAATGTAATCGACCAGTTCTTGCGTCTTGCTGGATGCTAAACCATGTAAGTCGATATTTATATTTAAATTTCAGGGTATAGAAGCTTACCATCTTTCTTATGCCACATTTCAACAGCTAGAGCCAGTGCTGCGACAATTGCAATTGCTGGAGCTCCTGGTCAAGCCTTAGCCGCTGAACTTGTCGCAACAAGAAATCCTAAGATGTACCTCTGACGCGCATTGATTTGATACAGTCGAATGCCTCTTCACACGTCGATACATCGTCGTAGATAAATTCATGTGGGAGCTTTAGCTGATCAAGGACAAGGAGCTTGCCGCTTTCGTACTTGATAGCTTTGAGACCGTGGTCCATGGCGCTAAGGGTTGCAATAAATGTCAGTATTGACCTGAAAAACACTTCTGCTTTGCTAGCCACCAGAAGTTAGGGTTTTTGCAAAAGTCCTTCCAAAATTTCAAAGAGACCGGGCTGGCAGAAAGAACCCCGCCTGCCTTTCTTGGCGAGCACGTGATCTACCCCTCTCTACCCATGATGTTCAGGAAGGAGGAAAGAGCAAGAGTTGTGCAAGCTAGTTGTACATGGATTAAGACAATTTCTTGAAGACACATAACTGTCCTTTCAGGATCATTCTGGTGTTTTAAATTACTATAGACACGTCATGTCAAAGGGAGAATAAAGAGAAGTTAGAATAAAAGCGCCATTCACTTTAACCCCTCATTACTGTGTATATTAGATAGCATGCCTACCTATAGTTTATCTTAGACAACTACTCCAACATTAGGATTCGCAACCTCCCTATTGTTCGCCTTCAAGATGCAAGCCCTTAGATTGAAAGTAAGGATTAAGGGTTCGCCATATGGTTATCCACGTCCGGATAACCAGCTGCTTCCCATACTATCAAGTATTGAAACATCAAGCCAGCATCCACGGGCATAGCTCCGCAAGACCTCTACTCGGCACTTCAACTCTTCCAGTCAACATTCGCCGGGGCTGACAGCCTCGGAATTTGTTCTGAAAAGAGGCTTGGAAGTGACCTGATCTCTCTCTCTCAAACTTATCTTAGCTAATGAATGAATTTCACTATCCTTAAACAACAATATCCTAATGCACAGTTCGCGCATTGACGATGAGTCGCTATATATCTGAATCCCCAGGCGTGAGTCTCCGCTTTCTCGGAGGGTTCGTCGTCGAAGCCCATAAACCTTATTTCGAAACCAAACTTTACTCACCAGCTTGAATCACTCAGGCCTATCATCAGAGCTATGCAATCATATCTTCATTGAGTCTGGGTGCGACTGAACGCCAACGAAAATGGCCCTGTACTGCGGGAGATAATAATAAACAGATCTGGGGAATCACATCATACCACATAGTTCATACACGACCTGAACTCCCAAGCACCATGCTCTCTAGCGCCCCAGGGTTACCAACCGCTGTAATGACACTATGACACTTTGCTTCGCCCTTTTCACCCTTTTCAATTGACAGCAGCGTCCATCGTATACTGACGCTGCTAGGGTTTTGCACATTCGACGGGCCGATAAAAACGCTTCAAGTGCCCGAACGGTCATTACTATTTCTATCGACGATCTCCCCAGCCCGAAGTAATGCGCTGACGGGGTCTAAATTGTTGTTGTCGTCGACTGAATTTGATATGTATTCCCGGAGTCGGGAATCGGGTTGAGTATTTTGGTTGTATTGCTGCGAGGAGCCGTAGCTCCGGAGAGGGGGGATCGAATTTCCAAAGTCAACAACGGCATGAATTGCTAAGACTGGTAAGTATCTGAACCCTAATGAGAACTGTGCTATCATCACAGGGAAAGGATCGCATTGAATAAAGCTTTGGCATACCATTTGGAGATTGCTGCGTCGCAAGTAGGGTTGACTGTGGAGATAAGGATGGTGGTCTGAGGGGTGGCAGTTGATTTTCGTATGATCCATTAGACTTCTGAGGATAGAGTGATGGTATTGGCAAAGCTCGTTCGAGTTGAGGCTCTAAAGGTGTACGAGGGGTAAAGAATGCCGAGGAACCGGTGCTAGCAGAGGATGTTGATGATCTATTCGTGGACTCAGACGTCAATAATGGAGGTGGAGGATGATTCTGTCCTCCCTGGACCATGCGATGAGCATGCTGCTGGGAGCCGGTCAGATTTCGCGAATCGGTGGCTGGCGCTCCGGAGAATTTCGATCGGCTGTCGGTGACACTTGCCAATCGCGGAAGTTGCTGATGGTTGGCTGGATTGTCGTCACGGTGCCCTTCTCTCCAAGCAAGCAGCTGATGGTTTCCACCACCAAAGATCGAGTCACGATATCCAGGAAGGACGGTTGGGGAAATCGTACTGGGCGAGGCCTGCGGCTGCGAGGCCCCTAGAGCAGCTGATAAATTTGGCATGTTGGATGCTTGAGGTGAGGTCTGTCCCTCAGGAGGCTGCCACTGACTAGTAGTCGACCCAGACGATTCAACGCGCATACGGCCGATGGGGGTATCACCGCCATGTTGACTAGCACCACTGCTGCCCGAAGCACTACTCACTGCACTGGTATGCGCTTCCAATTTGGGTCGTTTGGCTGCCTCGGAATCGCTCACTAATGTTACGCGTTAGAACAATGATGATTATTAGAAGCAATAGTCTGCCTACCTTGTTGCGCAGTCGAGTGCCTTGCTTTGAAATCTGCCAGGTATTGCGAGTATTCTTTATAACTATCCGTCCTCTTATATTCGGCAAGCTCGTTATTGTATTTCTCTTTTGCAGAAAATGCCTGTTGCTCGAATGGCTCCTTCTCCGTAGGTGAAAGATTTTGCCAGTTTTCACCCACTAATTTGGCAATCTCCGTGAAAGAAAGATTCCTGCCTTTAAGTTCTTCGCGCATCTTATTCGAGAAAATAACATATGCAGAGGGCGGCCGTTCGGGAGCATTTTCGTTAGGTTTCGGGTGCCGTCTGTATTTTCTCTTTGCGCCATGGGTTCCACCACTTCCGTCCTTGCTCTCAACCTTTGTATTGCCTCCTTTCGGCTCATCTGAAGGCCTGTCATCGGTTGGTGTGTTTCGAGGGGAAGCTAGAGCTCGATCAGAGGACAAGCCTCTCGAATTGGCAATTTTCCGCTGAAGCTTCCTACGGTGGCCAAGTTTCACACCCAATGCATCGAAGTCAGATTCTGTGATATCCAGTATCGTTTCCCATGTATCAAACCCTTGTTCGAGGAAGTCGTGGAGGTAGTGAGAGATACCCAGCTCCGCGAATATGTCCGCCAGTTCAGTCATACAGTAGACAGCGTCTGGAAACTGTCCAGGCCTGCACTAGATCTCGAAACTCGATGATCTAAGAATCCGTGGAGAGCGGTTCAGCTCTCGTGCAGCAGTAATACCTTTCTTGCAGAGAGGAGGTTCAAGAACCGTCACGCCGTTTCTTCCAGCAATCCAGAAGTGGTAGGAAGACCTCGAGAAGATGTCTGGGATATATTTCGTGGAATGGTTCATTGATCTCTGCAGCGTACAAAGCTGACTAGTCAAGTAAGGCCGTTGAACACGAAAGACTGATCGTGTGCCAGGCCAATTTGGTCTTTGGCATGCAGATAAAGTGTATCAGATGTTTAAGAAGTCCGGGACAGTTGATGTTTATGGGTGATCGCTAGTATCCTTCTTGCTGGAGTAATGGCACGTATATAGTGGTGAAATCTGCTGCACTCGATGTTCAATCCTTGAATAAACTTGTCAGATCTGATTGCGGATGTCTGGGTGGCACTTCTCGAACAAAGTCAGCTCAGTGATCCAGGTACAAGCAGCCCATATGAGCAAAAACAGTCCGGGTTGCTATTTGCCTTTCGCCTATCTAGAGCTAAATCTCTGAGAAAGTGTGGAGAGTGACGCCAGGAATGTTACCTTCGAGAGTGAACACTGGGACGGCTCAAATAGAGATCGTCCGATACGGGTGTGGACTCGGGGCTAGAAGAAATGGTTTCTAGAGGGGAAGATCGAGATGGGCAACGGTTAATTCTTGACTCGCGAAAAAAAACCGAGTCGGTGATGACGAGCTGTGCTGAGTGGGCAGATGGGTGGTACACTGACTGGTAGGGATGGCGCTGGAGTTTTGAGAGCTACGAGTGATTCGTCGGTAGATGCCGAGTATCTATGTATACAACGCGGATTGGGAGGGTTGGGAGGCGAAAATAAACAGTATTAAAAGAATCGAAAGGCGTCCGTGTATGCTGCCTGCATGTGCGTATAAAGAAGAAAGATGGAAGAGGGCGCGAGGTGACTAGTAAAAACTCATCATCGGTGGTGGTGGGAGTTAGAAGGGGAAAAACTACGGTGCGATCGAGTGATGAAGAGGGTCGCTCTGTGAATCTCGCTAGACGCAGCCACGCAGGGCGAGCCGATAGCACCATGCACGATATCCTCTCCAATGCCCATGGCAGGAGTGGCATCGCCATGCGACGCGAACCTGACCTTACAGCAGCGGCCCGAATTCTCACTACGGAAGATGCAGGATGGAAGATTGGGATTTCGGGGGCAGCGTAGGATGGGCAAAATGCAAAGAGGCATCTCTGCCCGGCTGCGACTTTGCCAGCCTGCCAGCCTGCCAGTAGCCAGTGACCACCGCGCCGTCGCTGATCCGCCGCAGGCTGTTTACCCCTTCCAGCCCCATCGCAGCGCATCACGGCGCACCGCGGCGGGCCTATCATAACTGCTCACGGCTCAGGCCAGGTGGGGCGGCGCCAGGGGAGCCACTGAGGAGTCATGGAGCGACCGCTGAGAGGATCTGGCATTCTGGCATCGAGGTGAGTTGCAGCGGACGCGGAGTTTCCTCCGGCATGCGTCGACGGCGAGAATACGAACTTCGTCCAGGCTCCGTCCAGGCGCCGTCCAGGCTCCATGGTCCATGGTCCATCATCCCATTGCTCCCATGGGCTCTGCTGCGTCTGCTGAGTGTGCTGGTGGACGCGCCTGTAACCGGATCGTATTCGAGCATTCGAGGACCGAGGTCGAGCCCTAAGTTGCCGACCCTGGTCTCCCCTGGCGACACCGTGACTGGCTGGAGGGCTGGGGAAGCTGGGGCATCCAAGGACGGGACCCTCAGTCGTCTTCAGTCGCGGAGGAGGGCCGTGACCGCCTCCCTCTGCGATGTCTGCACCCGACGCGACAGGACACCCGCAAAGCAGCGTCCACACACATGGCAAAAGAATGGCAGATTGGCAGATTGGCAGATTGGCAGATACGACGAGCCTTCACCGCGTTCGCCTTCTTGATGATCCCACCGGCCAGGGTCGTCCCACGCTACGAGGAACTGGTCGAGCTGGTATGTTCGCTCGCGCCGATGTCCAGGACATGCTCGACACACCATGGTTCTGGCACGCATTCTGCTAAAGCTGGCACTGGCAGTGGGAGGACTCCTCTGGTCGTGACACCGACTTCTCTCGCCGACTGCGAGTCTGTGAGCACTGACGAGCACCACGACGCAGCCCAAGACCTGTCTAGTGTGCAGAGAATGCTCGCGGCTGGGCTTTGCCGGAACTGGAATAGACGACGCTACATTACTCGCACCGAATGTGGCATCCACTAACCGAAAGGAAGACTGCCCAGTTCCAGCACATCGACATTATTTTCCGAAACATGGGAAACAGGAGAAAGACGACTGTGGCCCGATTGTTCGGCATCCACATCCACATCCGCATCCGCATTAGTAGCATCAGCATCAGCATCGTCGTTCTCGTGCGACACTCCATCACATCATCTCGCGCTACCGTCTCAGACTCCGAGTCGGTGATCTCGAGCTGTTTAAGGCCTAGGACCCGGGTTCTGACCTCCTGAGGATTTAGCAGGCTTGCAGCAAAGCGTGGAGAGAGTAGCCGCTTCAGGCTCTGCCGCACTACTGATAGCGCCAAATCGCAGAGACTCCGTATTCTGGAAGTTCGATGGGACATATAGAAAGCGATGCAGGCTGGCACCGTTTCTCCAGTTCGTGAATCAGCCGTCGACCCCGACACCCGGGAACCAGTCGCTGCCATGTCATGCATGCGAAGGTTGAGCCGATCGAAGCAGAGCAAATCTATTACGACACTTGGTCATCCGGTTGGTTCATCTGTCTTCGGGCAAATACGTGTCTCTTCGAATTCCCCTTCCAAACCAAGCTGGGGAAGCCGTCGAGGAAGTGGCACGAGAGGTCTCGGATAACTATACTTTTGGAGCTTTCGCTCATCGTCGGGTCTGTCGTTTACCAGAAATAGAAGAAGATTTTGACTACCTTCGATGGATTTGGTCAAACTCGTCATCGCATGTTCAATCAAATTGTTTCAAGATTCGCTACCATTTCCATGAGAAATTTTGGTTTTGTGCACCGTGAGTAATCATACGACCCACCGCCTGCACGCATCATGATATCTAAAGTGGTGATATTAATTGAACACTCAATTAGGAGCTCGCACGCTTGGAGAGTAATCTTTCCCATAGACAAAAAAAATACTTGTCCTTTGAGGAGACAACTATCGGACGAAATAATCAGGGAAATAGGCGTCAACAAGATCTTGATAATTCTAAACGTAGACTTCAAATATCTGCAAATAACGAAAAATGCGCATACGTGGGTTATAAAGTCACATAATATTAAGTGAAGGCATAGAAGCACGTGCAATTTTTCCTTGCCTCGGTAAAATGTGATCCGATAAGTATTTCATATGCTTGGTTTAGTTGAAAAAATACTGTACAAACCCTCCCCCATGAACGGCAGACAAGCATCGTAGAACAGATGATATCGATCGATGAGGACAGTGAAGAGCCGGGTTTTCTTGAGAAGAAAGAGCCAATATCAGATTCATGCAGCACAGGCGCGGTGACATCCTTTGGCCAGCACCCCTCCTCTCAGCCACACCAACGGAGACTAAAGTCCATCGACTCCCTCACCATCGACAACTGTCATCACAGCATTTCGAATTAATCCAGACGCACGAGTCCAGGATTGTTGCAAACCTACCGAATAAGACGCAAAACGATTGTCCACTTCCCTCTCGCACCCCTGGCCAGGCTGTCTCATGATCGCTTTGGACTCGCCTCACAAGATATCCTCCTCTCTTCAGTCCCCATTTTCGAGGCTTCGCGACACCCAGAATGGCCTCATCGAACGATTCCTCGAAAGATGGCCGTGACCATACAGAGGTGTCGGGTTCAGAAGCGGATTTAGCGCAGGTCAGTGTCAATTTCATTGCAGACTGCTTCTACCGTTTCGGCAGCGGTCGACGCAGAGAGACTCGAGAGGATGAATATTTACGGGCCCTGGGACGTTCGCGACCTGGCTCTCGGCTCTCGGCAGAAAGTCGCAGGCTGTCACGCAAACTTTCCGATGAGGCCATTTTCCATCTTTTCACATGGACCCTGGAGGCACAATTCCTAGCCAATAATCTATTTCTAACCCTAAAGCTCGAGAAATCCCATGGCCCAACCCACCACTTGTCACACATGCGCCAGCTCGCCTGATGTTGTTCGACTCTCTTGGTGCATTCGGAAGTTCTTGCTAACGCCACAGATGTTCTAGATCTCCGAAGCCTGGGCGCATATCGCAAAGTACGTGCATTTTCACATTGCCATCATCATTCCCATTCGCAGGTCATATCTCCCACCGGGCCTGGACTTTCCTGCGGTGCTGTAGTACTGCAGAAAACTTCACGCGACCCGGCGCGCGCATCAGGCTTCTCCGCGGGAGCAAGAAGTAATCGAGAAATTGCATCGCGCTCGAAGTCTAGATGTTCTGATCCGAATTTGATGCATCGTTGTTTTCGACGTTTTCGCCGATCATACAGATTGATCGAGTGATCTAGATCTCGGTTTTGGTTTAGGTTGTGCCCTACCTCCGCTCTCACTTTCGAAGATGGTAGTTAGTAGACTGGCCATCTGAATCTTAGTAGCACTAGCCTGGCCGTCTCCGCCGTGGAGGCGGCGCTGTCTCCATGCAATCTATTTAAATCAACCTATTCGCAGTTGGTACCAGTCTCGATTCTTCTGTACTGACAAATAAGACAGAGGTGAGAAGACGGCTCAGGCGCTTGAGTCACATCTCACGAATCTCGAAAAGAAAATCGATGATTTACTTGCCAGCTTCGAAGAGTCGGAACGAGCAAAAGTTGATGAGGTCAATTCTAAAGCGTCGAGTTCGACGTCTGGAAACGGTGGCGGGGTTATTGAAGAGAGACCTTGAGCCTCTAGTGAGCTGCTATCTCAATTTAACGATTCCAGATCGACAGGTGAATACCGATATGATTTGGAACGAGATTCGGGAATAGTATGGAGATTTCGAGGGATCCTATCACTTATTGGCTATCCGGAGATAGACGGCCTAGACTATAAAAATCTTAATGGAACGTTTCTTCCTCGTGGAGGATGCGTTCTATCGAGGTTTTCGCTACGCAAGAGAAAATGAACAAAACATTTTCTTGGAATACCATGAAAGTCTTGAATGTCTTCGATGTTCTTAGGTAGCTGTGCAATTATGTCTTTGCAATATAACTGTCTACTTTATTTGTTGTCCGTCAATCAAAACCGGCCCTAAGTAGGAAGTGTATAGACGTTTTGTGCTCAATATCCAGTTACTTTCCAGATACTGGAAGGGAGATTTTGTTATACAACGTTCAACAATTTTTCCATAGCCAATATTTGTTTAATTGCTCTTCATCTTGCTTTTGGGCTAGACATTTGTTGCATATTAACCAAATGCCTAAAATAGACCTGGTATTTTCAATGGGCTTTTGTTGTGTATTGCAAGGTGTAAATGTCCTAGGGGCTAACAACGAGAAGCACAAGTCAATCTCAGCACTACTCCAACATTGAAACTCAAGCGATGTATAACAAACCCCGTCCATTGTCACGAGCCCATGGGACATCCAGTCAATCAAAATTCAACGAAACGACAGCTCATTGTTTGTGTGGGAATTGGATATTGTGCGATATGCAATATAAGTATCTTTCATTGTCCAAAGTCTGGGCAGAATTTGGACCTTGTCGACGTGCAACAAGGTTGCTCCTGTCTTAAGGCCGAAAGGACATTCGAGTATCCCGATACGTAAAAAAAATACATACATTGCCCCTAATCTGCCCAGACATTTAATCCACATGTAATAAATTTCTATTTGCCTACTTTTAGAGGAAAGTCAAATGATCGGTCATTCAGGATGAGGGCTCGGTTGGAGGTGATACGAGTCTTGGAAGCTCCTTCGGTATATGGTTGTCACGGTTTTGTGGTAGGGATAATGTACGACAAATGTGCCCTGGGATATAGGGACATTGTGAGGTGAAGACTCTCGAGCAAGATCTTGTGGGAAGCTGTTCGGTTTGCTCCATCTGGAAATGCGTGATGGGATACGAAGGCAATGTTTACTCTCTGACTCCTATCTTTGGCGAGCTTTTTCATGCTTTAGTTTGATCGGCTTCGACGCGGGTTCTTTGGCGGTCTACGGAGCGGTATTGGTATTCGTTACCGATCTGCTTTCAGATATTATCCTCGTCTCTATCCTGAAGTTCTGATTTCTGTACGTCCACAATGTCTTCTAAGAAGTGGCTTACCGAAGCTGGAGGAAATGAGCGTCCGATTCAGAGGTTCGTTCAACGAGACCATAGCATAATACTAAATTTGGATCGATGGACGATCTACGAGGTCGTAGAAATGATCTCGGATCTAGGATGAGAGGATGTTGGATCTTGATACTGCACACGAATGGTAGTGACTAGGGGCATACCGTACTGCCTGTTATGGACCAAGGAGACTCAGGCTTGCCATGGAGTAACAGAACTGGTTTGTTAGAAGGGGTCATCTCATGGGATGAATATGCGCGTGGCAAGCAGTGCACGTTTGAGACCAGACTCGATAATTGGGATAAAAATCTTAGTTGAAGATACCCTGAATAGTGCAGAACATTGATGAGATTTTCAGGCAGAATCTTGGCTTTAGTCGATGGGAACTTTCATCGTCTCTCTGACAATGCTATTCTCTGCGCCGAATGTCTGTAGATTGTCAAATCATTAAACATGTAGCTATTCGTACAATTCTGACACATGACAGTGCACTGAAAGTGAAGACGACAACCAGCACATCCAGACAAGATCCCCCCAACGCGAATCGTATTTTATAAGGTTCAGTCATCTCAAAGACAACGCAGGCAACGGTATTCTAACTGGGCCTTTCAAGAGTGGCATCCTATAAATTGGGGGCAGCAATCCACTTGATATCGAGCTTGATACATCCCAAAAGCAGCCCAAAGCAGCTTGCAGTTACATGTGCGATATGAATATATGGCGCATCTTTCAAAGAATTGAAATCTAGGGATGAAGCACACTCAGGCTCAGGAGGGAGTGGGTGCGAACGCGAAATCCAGGGTAGATCTCAGGACGAATTTCGCCAATACTGAGAATGGGAAGTCTCGAGAGTCCGCATTATGAACCAATGAGCAAATATTTTCAGAACTCTCAGGATGTACTTGAGCGGTAAGAATGATTTGCGTAAGATGACTTCAAGGGTTTGGGGTCCACACGTGACCTGTCTTCCTTGCAAGCCGATACCGCTTTCCAGGTTCCCTAGGAGGTAACCTGTCCAGCAAAGCCCGAATTTGTCTGTAAAGATCTCTTCGTAGAAAATAGTATAGTAGAAGACGATGGGCATTAGGCATTGTATCTGAAAAGAGGCATATCTCCAGTCAGGTGATAGAGCATTTGCTTGTTCTAGGAATCTATGATCCACATATGAGAACCCTGCAGCCACATCTTACAAGGGTACGCCCTTTCAATGGACATCGAGTCAGAACCCATATTAGGAATCAATTTTAAAGGAGCGTGAGATAAGCATACTACTTCTTTCCTCTTCTTCGTTCATCCCCAATTGCCGATTTCAGCTTCCCTGCCTACCGTGCGGAAGTTCTGCCGCCTATCCACACCTTCCCGTTGTTTTGCTTCTTGCGGTGAGTCAATCCCTTTCAACTTTCTACAAGATCAGATATTCCGATTTCAATCACCCTCAAGACTACTGATACAGACTTTGCGCTGAAAATTTAGAGTTCCCCATCGCAATTTCATTCCCACCGCAAGAATGAACGGACATGCTGTGGAAAGTGGGAGTCATCTCACCCAAGCTGGTATCGAAGCTGCAAAGACGGTAGCTCTCGAACAACCCACAATCAAGGAGCTTGATGCTTCAAAGCTCACGATCACTCGAGCCACCGCTCCACGAGATGTCCCTGAAGTCAATTCTAAAGAAGTATTCGATATGAAAACTTGTACCGACCGTAAGTTGATAAGGCTTCTTAATTTCTCAGTCTCCCTGCTCTTCAGACATGCTGTTTTATCTCATGTACTCATGACATGGACTGTTCTTAAGACATGCTTAAACAGAAAATACTGACTCACTCATTACTAGACATGGTCAAGGTTACGTGGACAAGTAAGCCTCACCTTCTCGGAACAATCTTCCCTTCTCCTTGCTGTTTTTGGAGCAGCTAGGAGTTTCTCCCTAGACGAGTGCATGTCTCATACCCTAGAACATGCACTCATCTCCTGAATAAACGAAACTGGTATGCTAACTCTGAGATTCTGGGGTCCAGAGGATAAGGGATGGCATGCGCCTGAGATTGAGCAGTATGGACCTTTGACTATGATGCCTATTGCTTCATGTCTTCACTATGCTACTCAATGCTTTGAGGGTATGAAAGTTTATCGTGGCTATGATGGGAAGCTTCGCTTGTTCAGGCCAGACAAGAACTGTGCGAGATTGAACATGAGTTCTGCTCGTGTAGCGTTACCTCAATTTGATCCAGTGGAGCTGGAGAAGTTAATGAAAGCATTCTTGGCAATTGATGGCCCAAGTAAGTTTGGTGATAAGGCATGCTGGAACATTGCTGACATGACAGAATGGCTACCCAAATCCAGACCTGGAACATTTCTCTATTTACGCCCGGCAATGATTGGGAATGGCCCGGAGATTAATGTGACTGCACCAGCCGAGGTTCTGTTGTTCATGATAGCTGTCTTATGGCCAGACTTTTCTACCCCTCGTCCTGGAACCGCACCAGCACCACCAGGACTCAAATTACTGGCATCCAAGAATGATACTCGAGCATGGCCAGGTGGATTTGGATACGCTAAAGTTGGAGCCAATTATGGTCCTGCTTTCGTTGCTCATATGGAGGGGCGAAAACAAGGTTATGATCAGATCCTTTGGCTACTTGGACCCGAGCATCACGTTACTGAAGCTGGAGCAAGCAACTTCTTCGTTGTTTGGAAGACGAGAGAAGGTGCATTGCAACTTGTAACTGCTCCCTTGGAAGGAAAGATCATTCTTGAAGGAGTCACTCGAGGAAGTGTGCTGGATCTGGCGAGAGAGAGGCTCATTGATGGATCAGAGTATCTGACATCTGAAGTTAGAAGCATCGAGGTTGTCGAAAGACAATTTACAATGCCCGAGATCGTTGAAGCTTCGAAAGAAGGACGACTGGTGGAAGCTTTTGTGGCTGGCACCGCTGTAAGTTCACAGCTTCAGGACTGCTTTCGATAAAACTAACTAAGCCAGTATTTCATCATGCCTGTATTAGCCATCAACTTCAAAGATGAGGAAATTGAGATCCCAATGGGAGATGGCACAAGTGGGCATTATACTACCCTGATAAAGAAAGTAAGCAAAGTCCACTCTTCAAAAGAGGACAATACTAACTTCGTCTCGCAGTGGCTGAGAGATATCATGTATGGTAACGTGGACCATGAATGGGGAGTTATCATCGATGAAAAATAGAGAGTGATTCTCAAATGAACTTATAGATCCTTCTGTACATACTAGACAAGACTAGAAATATTCATCACTGGATAGAAAGATAAAACTGAGCACTTGGAACGGTGGCATCAACCCCTGGCTTGTAGAGCTATGAAAGCAAGCACAGTCTCTAAATAAAGATAGCTATTTGCAGACCAATTGAGCAGTCAACGTGTCCTAATGTGAGTCATGCTCCGAAACCCAGTTGAAATCTAATGTTAAAATACGAAAAGGACATTCTGTCACGAACTCAACAGCTATTTTATACATTCACCGTGCGGCGATTGGACCAGCCACAGCGGGTACGCGGCGATAGACGGGGTGCGGATTTAGAAAGAGGGGTCATTTACAGGGACTCGGCCACTAAGCAGCTTACCCTGCAGCACAATTTCTTCCCCACGTTGTTAAATGTTCAAGCAGACCGCCTCACCTTCTACACAACAATTCCTCCTCAACCACTTTTCCAATCCCTATCCAACCCTCAAGATGGCTGGTACAATAGCCTACCCACCGCTTGACAAGCGCACAATCCCAAACACAATCTGCCTCTTCGACGTCGATGGCACGCTCAGCTTGGCCCGACAAGTACGTTCATTTGACAGCTCCATTCTAACCCTTCTAACACCTACAACCACAGAGCGCCACCCCCGAAATGGTTGCCCTTCTCGCCGCCCTCCGCCAGAAAGTCGCCATCGGTTCTGTCGGTGGTTCCGACCTAGCCAAGCAACAAGAGCAACTCGGCACCTCCTCTAGGCCCGTGACGAGCATGTTCGACTTCTGTTTCGCAGAAAACGGATTGACAGCCTATAAAATGGGCGCGCCTCTTGCCTCACACTCATTTATCAAATGGCTCGGCGAACCGAAATACAAGGAACTGGTCAAGTTTATCCTGCATTATATTGCGGATTTGGATATCCCGATAAAGAGGGGCACATTTGTGGAGTTTCGGAATGGAATGATTAATGTTAGTCCGATTGGTAGGAATGCCAGTTACGAGGAGCGCCTTGAGTATCAGAAGTATGATCTCGAGCACAAGATCCGGGAGACGTTTGTTGGTATTCTGAGGGAGAAGTTTGCCGACCTGGGTTTGACGTGAGTAAGCCCTTTGCATTGCGGATGGTGTGGAAGCCTCAGGGTGGCATGATTATTAGATTACTGATTTGTGTGTGATGGGCATAGCTATTCGATTGGTGGCCAGATATCGTTCGATGTCTTTCCTACTGGCTGGGATAAGACGTATTGCTTGCAGCATCTGGAGAATGAGGCTAAGCAGCCAGGTGGTGTTCAGTTCACTACCATCCACTTCTTTGGCGACAAGACGTTCAAGGGTGGTAACGACTATGAGATCTACTCAGATCCAAGGACGGTTGGTCACTCTGTCAAAGACCCAGACGACACATTAGCACAGTTGAAGAAGCTTTTCAATCTGTGACTTCCAAGTCGAAGAGAGAATGCGAGCATGTTTTGAATTAGATTTCTCACTTCACGCTTGAGCGCATGTGCATATGCTTTTTGCTTCGGTTTATGTCAGAGTTCTTCTCTTCGCTATGGGAGATAAGAGGAAACAAAAATAATTCTCAAGCGCTTCCCTCAACTCCTCTTTAAAGAATGCTTAAGATCTTTCGTAAAGAGAGTCGTTAAAAAGCTCCTATCGCCCAAACTCAAGACTTGGAATTATTACTGGTCCGTACTTTGTCGGCGGACTGAAACCACCGTCTCCTTGAACTACGAAATCAACTGCCAAACTCAGCTTCGCAAGACCTTGTTGCCCGTTGTGCATGCTTCCAGCCATGGGGGTACCGGCGATGGCTTCTGGGTCATATGCTACAAACGCGACGTAGTTTCTTCTACCCATGAGCTTCTTCATCTCTCGAGGTCCGCCATTTGTGTCAGTTTGGAAGATCTCCATCATGTCTTCTTTTGTGTCTGAGACCTGATTTGTCGTTTTCTGGCCATTCTGCGGGACGTAGAGAGCCTTGTTGTTGTGCAACATCTTCAGGACATATGATGGTGGAGGTGCAGCTACAACAGCCGATGAAATGACCTGGTACATTGTTTTGTGGTCGCTTGGGTGGCTTGGATCATGCAACAAGCCTGCACCACAACAATTCACATCTGGTTCCATGATTAGCATGTTGTTCGTCTTCAGCTCAGGGGAATGCTCGTACCTCCGGATAAGAAAGTCATGCGGATGCCTTTCTGGTGCCCGATCCCTTGCAATGTCCTGATCAAGTATGTCCTCTCGAGGTCCTTGGATTCATGTGTCCACATATCCCGAAGTTCATCAGCGATGTCGATGTCTCCAAAAGTATTCAGAACACCACCCATCAAGCCTGACTTGCCAACTGCTTTCTTGACTTGTGAAAACCCAGAAGCGACAGCTTCTTTCCCTCCCACAACGCCAGCCACGGAACTCGTCACTTTTCCAAGTAGGTTGTAAGTTCCAGTGACTCCCTTCTTGGCCGCTGAGAATGTCTGAGCCATACTTTCTACTGTGTCCAGGCGAGGATACACAACTGGAACAGAAATCATCCATATGCAATGCTGGACACTCGGGGGCAACGTTGCAACTTTGGGGAATATTCCTTGGTATGTTGGTCCTGCTAGAACCTGGCGTTGATTACGTTCAGACCGGCAGTCCGGTCCAACGACCACAACAGCAGGCCCTAGGTACTTCACAAAATGCCATCCCGATCCAGTAATCGTGAATAAATCAACGTCAGTGCTAACATTGCGCAGTATCTCCAATGTTGTATGGTGTTGAAACAACAGGTACATTTCAATGCCGATACGTCCAATATTCTTAAACATGTTCGACGATTGCATGTACTCGGGATATGATCCGAAGCCGTCAAAACTGCAAGAAATCAGTCTGTTGAAACGTAATATCGAAGGTCAACTTACATATCGTGGTCATCAATTTGGAGAACGTGAGGAATTTGAGCAAAAGCTTCTCGCAGATATGGCTGATCGAAATGACTGCTGTAATAATGGAAATAAGCATGAGAAACATCTTCTTCATGCCTTGCAGTCCAAGCAGCGCTCTTTCGATTGTCTTTACCACTCATAGCAAGCCATTGTTTTAGCAGGGGAACCTCCTTCCATAATCTGTCTCCATATATCTGATCGCCTAGTCCAAGCTGAACGTGGAAGCCACCGCATTCGACATTCTTTTGTAGGATGTCCTTCCACATGAAACCGATACCGCCGAGCTTTGAGCGTTCGTTCAGACCTGTGTTCATTGCAAAATCGTTTCCAGAATGGGCTATGAATCGCCAGTTCGTCTCGTATCGACCTGCCACGAGGAACTCATAACGAGTGCAGCCTAGGTGAGATGTGATAGCATATGTCCACTTATCACTTTGATCTCCCATCTGCAAATCAACATCATATCTATAGAAGGTCCAACGTTGATGTGTGAAGATCGGATTGGGCTTGAGCTGGCGAGGATTGGGAGACAGATCAACACTTTGGTGAATATGAATGGTCGGAGGCTGAGGAGCATCAGTCACGAGCATGATCGTTCCAAGCCATACGCCGTTTTCGAAATCCATATTGACATATCGCAGATAAGGACCAAAATATACTCCATTCGTAGGTCCAACCTTATACATGTCGACTCCAGCACTTGGTGGAGGACCTGAAAATCCAGCAGCGGTAGGCGTTTGAGAAGCCATACTCATGATACTTTCTGCGTAACCAGGAGTATGTGGTGGGAAACCAGGAGAACCAAGAGGGGTTTTTCCAAAGGCACTGAGACCAGGGGATGCCAACGGGTTGCCGTAGGTAGACATCGTTGGTGACAAAGGAGCGATATCATGATTGAGTGGTGTCGGTCCTTTGGGAAATTCCCACTGCGTAGCTTGTGTGGGGAGATGAATATAATAATACTGACCAGAATTTTGATCAAGATGGGCAATCCAACCTTCTGGAAGCGGTGGTGGAGATGTAGGGCCCGCGCCTTGGAAGGGAGAGGCATTGGCAAATTGCTGTACAGGAGCAGCTGTTGCTGCTGCCACCGGCTGAATTGGTTGCTGAGGATATGCTGGTTCTTCTCTTGGGTCATTAGCAAACGCGGGATGCCCCGGATGTTGCAAAGCAGGCGAAGTAAGAGGAGAAGCAATGTTCGGTCTCGGAACTGTGTTGATAGCAGCTGGGACATTCGTGCGCTTTTCCTGCGGGTATCCTTGAGCGTTGGCATTGACACCTGGAGTGACACTAGAATAAGCTGGTGGCGGCGATGGAGAAAGTTGCATGCGCTGGAAATCTTGTTCCAGTGCGTTCGGCTGCGAGCCCGGGCGTGTCGCGCCTTGTTGTCGAGGTGGAGAAGTAGAGGGTGTCACTTGGTTTGGGCCTTGATAGACTGTTGGCGGCCCATGCGGTTGATTATCTGGAGATTCTGTGGGTGTCCACGGCCTCGGTATACTTTGCTGCTGACTTGAAGCAAAGCCAGGGGATTGTGGGAGTTGAGGTACGGGTGGAGGCCCATATTGATTTGCTCTTTGCGCCGCAGCGGCATTTTGAGCTTGCAGACTACTCAAAGTAGCTGTCCCTGATATCCCCGCGGCAGCATATCGAGCTTCAATTCCACCACCATCTTGTTCCCCTGGACCTATGATGGGGGTCTCTGGAGGTGGAGGAGATCCTCTCGTAGCTCTTGTAGTAGACGTCGACGCCGTGGAAGCAAACCGATTCATCGCGCTTGGGGTTGGAGCGATCATGTTCGGATTTTGTGCAGATATCCCATTAAGCTCGACCGCTCCCGGAACCGGTGGCGGATAGTACTGCTGCTGACGGAACTCGGGATAAGAGGGCGTCCCTGGTTGAGACGGGCGTCTTGCGCCTTGTGACAGTTTCGGGTCTCTCCTGGGTTGCTTCGCAAACAAACCTTCCTTGTCAGGCAAGTCGGGGCCTGGAGACTCTGGCAGAGGCTTAGGGGCAGTACCTCGTCTTTCTGCCAGACCTGGACCTCTCTTATCAACGGGACTTGTGTTCAGTCGCGGGGTTATGTCATTTGTGCCCGTCCTGCTGGGTGATGGTCTGCTTTGGTCTTTGTTTGACCCCCCTGACCCTGATCTATTCGTTCTTGGCCTCGAGTCGTCTGGGTAGGGAAGTCGTTGCTTGCGAGACTCGACTGGCTTTGCGTATATGTCTTCGTCGTCGTCTTCGGGATAGGGAAGAGGGCTAGCTGAACTCGAGGCCCCGGGAGGGAGTGGGAATGTAAGTTTACTGCTGCTGCTTGGGGGCGGATAGTTGAATCGAGCTGAGGCTGCCGAGTCTGCGCGTGGGTTCGGACTGGAAGGTTTGTTGATTCTCAAAGGCTCAACCGTGGGGCTGTCCTCTCCATTCAAGGGTCGCGAAAGGAAGAGCTCCTCTTCAGGCTTGCCCTGACGAGAGGCCATGGTCAGGTACCTGTACGGATGCTGAATGATCCAATTAGAGATTCGCTAAGTGACGCACAATGTGTTATTTATAGGACGTAGTCTTCGACGGGTGAGCTATCTGATGAGGCACAGATATTCGATGCGGGCAAGGCGGGGTGTACGGATTTCAGGCCGGGTCTCCTGCGACCGCGACGAAGGCCAGCGATGAAGCAAAGATGCAGGTGTACGAACGCGCAAATCTGAGAGGCGGAAAGAGAGGACGAGATACAGAAAACGGACCGCAGGGAAATACTTCAAGAAGCTGGATATTTCATGATAGATTGGGAACAAACGCCCACGAATGCGGCAACGGACTCGCTGGGCAGGTGAGACCACGCTGATTGGTCCACCGAAAGCGCTGCCAGCTTGGCCAGTCATTGCGACGATGCACCCTTGCCGGCGGCTACAGCGAGGGCCAAGCCGACAAAAAAGTGCATCAAGGGGGGCCAGCAATCCCTCTGTGCAAGCGCCGGGACGAGATGGTGACCTATTTGCCGCTGGACATTTGGGAACAGACCCATCTTTATTCTGGACAGCGACGCCTTTGAACGACGGGGGCGGTCTTGCCATGGAGACTCGCGTGCGCAGATGCTAGAGGAAGACGCCGTAGCCCCCAAATCCACATGCAGGTCTTGGCCTGGCATTGCAGACACTAGCCGGTGCGGACATCTGGTATGGAACTCGTGGTAATTTGAAGGACGGAGGTTGAGAAAGGTTGAATGTGCGTGAAGGAGCAAGAGAGCGAGAACGAGAACATCCAGAACACATACTTAAACAAGTAGAAACCAGCGAGATCATTGTATACTAGGTAGTGGCAGTGGCTGAGATGCTCAAATTTGGTGTCTCTCACGTGAGTCCACGCACCTCCCGTCCCAAAAAAGAAATCCACTTTACGCGATGAAGAAAACGCGCAAAGAGACGCGTCGCGTACCGAGCTCAAGTGAATTGAGAAATGTCTCTGTCAACCACCCGAGTTCGAGATTCTACATCCTCCATCGACACCCACTTCATCACGCATCCGCATCCCACCTTCCTCCTCTATACATCATCCATTCACACAGCAACACAACGTCGACCATGGCGACTACTGTATTGGGAAAACGAACGCGGAGCTCTGCTGTCAACCTCGAATCTGCCAAATCAATACCAGTCTCCAAGCGCGTCAAACGTCAAGGTCAAACTGAAGTCTTCAACGACGAGAATGATAACCCTTTTATTGGAGATTTCTCGCGCGATAAAAATCAAAATGGCGAGCCAATGGATATGGATCAGAGCTCTCAGAGCATCTTCACCAAATCGATACCAGTCAAGCATGGCGTCGCAGAAATACTCGTTGTACAGAATCCCACACCTCAGACGCCGCGCCACCGAGACGCGCTCTCGAAAAATGGATCGATTACTCCTAGACACCGAGTCACAGTCGCTGGGAAGCCATTGACTCCTCGAACACCTCGCACGCCAGTAACACCTGGTGGGTCCATCGCGACCGTATACAGCAAAGCGCGACAACTATTTATCCGCAGCTCCGAACCTGGCAGACTTATTGGAAGAGAAGCAGAGCGAGAGGAACTGTCGACCTTCATCCAGAATGGTGTGGACAAAACCTCAGGAGGATGTACATATGTCAGCGGTCCGCCAGGAACAGGAAAAAGTGCCATGGTAAATGAGGTTACGGAGAGCTTCGAGAAATCCGCCATGTTGCAGAAAGCATATATCAACTGCATGAGTATGAAGACATCGAAGGATTTATACGGCAAATTGCTGGAGACTTTTTGTGAAGGAGTGGAAGTGATGGAGGGAAATGAGCTCGGAGCCCTTCAAGCGATATTCGTTCCGAGAAAAAAGACAAAGCCTGTCTATCTTGTCACCCTGGACGAGATCGATCATGTCCTTTCGTTGGACTTGGAATTCCTTTACAAGCTTTTCGAATGGTCGCTGCAGAAATCCTCGCATTTGATTCTGATTGGAATTGCCAATGCTCTGGATTTAACGGATCGCTTTCTGCCACGACTGAAGGCCCGGAATCTGAAGCCTCAGCTTCTCCCATTCCTCCCATACAATGCGACACAAATCAAGACGGTCATTACAACACGATTGAAATCACTACTAGCCGCAGACTCTCCTACGCCAGAGTATATACCTTTCCTGCACCCAGCGGCAATCGAGCTCTGCTCCCGAAAGGTGTCTAGCCAAACAGGAGACCTGCGTAAAGCATTCGACATTTGCAGAAGGGTTGTAGATCTGATTGAAATGGAGACAAAACAGAAACATGAGACCGCACTCAAGCTACAAATACTACAAGACTCTCCCTCAAAGAGACCTCTTGAAGAGAACAACAATCTGTCCTCACCGACTGCTACTTCTCCAAAGAAAATGGCCAATAAGACGCTGAGTAACTCACTTTCAGCACTCACTGTGGAAACAGCCCCACGAGCATTGATATCGCATGTCAACAAAATCACTTCCGCAACCTTCGGAAACGGTGCGAACCAGAGACTGAAGGCATTGAATCTTCAGCAGAAGGCGGCTTTGTGCGCATTGGTAGCTCTGGAGAAGCGAAAAAGAGAAGCCGTGGCAAATGTCATGGCTACACCGTCCAAGTCGAAGACTGCTGCTCCAACTATCAAGGCGCTCTACAGCGTTTATTGCATGCTCTGCACGCGAGACTCAATTCTGCATCCTTTAACCAGCACTGAATTCCGGGACGTGGTTGAAAGTCTCGAAACACTTTCATTAGTGAGTGCTGTTGATGGGCGAAACGGATCATTCATCGCCTTAACTACGCCAAGTAAAAGAGGCAGGAAATTCGGTTCTGGGATCGGTATTGGTGACGAGAAGAGAGTTGGAAGCTGTGTTGGTGAGAAGGAGGTTGCGCAAGCTGTGGAAGGACTCGGCGCCGGTATTCTCAAGAGTATACTAAGCGGAGATGGATTGGATGATATGCATTATTGAGTTACCGCGTAACATAGCAACGGCAGGCATGATTGTTGTTTGGAATAGAGCAGGCAGACTTGCATGCATACTTGTATAAGCACGGTGTTGGGATAGGCATCGGGAGGAGCTTTGAGAATTAATCGACTTTAGTATCACTTGATTGCTTCCCGTGAGGTAATTAGAATTCTGTGTGAAATTTGAGACGAGTACCTGAATATAAACCATGGTGGAGAGTCTTATAGCAGCAAGTGAAGCATGCCTAAGAGATGAAGGCCTATGATGATGAAAATACTTAAACCTCTCAAGCTAGGTAAGAGGTGGATATCATAATTCATAGAGCTATGACTGAGCTACTTCGTCCTCTTCTGGACATTACTTACATGATTCACAACCGTACTCATACCCAGACATCCAAATCCCGTGCTCTTAGCGAACGTGGTATACTCGTTAACTCATCCAATCTTGCCATTCCGCCTCTACTATAGTCTTCATCTGATTCTTGAAACCTCCAGCTAAACTACAACTCTAAGCTTTGGGGCTAACACTCGGTGGCGTCACATTACCACTCAACCTCTTCTTATTAACCACTCTCAGCCCAGCCAACAACAAAATCGCTGCCTCGACCCCGAGAATAACAGCCAACGTAACCATCGCACCAATCACTCCAGCAACGGCCTTTGAGATCCCACCTCCACCCGAACTGCTCGGTGACGCCGTAGATGTAGCACTTCCAGAAGACGTCGAGGTGTTGGTAGCAGCGCAAATACCGGTCGAGTTCCCGCACTGAGAACACCAAGTAGCCTGATCACCGATCGCGAATTTATCCATCTCGGTAATGAATGTATTCCACGGAATCACAGTCTCAGACTGCCCGAATAGAGGATAGGCAGTAAGAGGATTGGCGGCTGCTGAGCCGTTGGAGAATAAGAAGCGGACGGAAATTTGGTCGTTAGTTGGGTAGGACGTGTTTGAAACGGTTGCGTTGGTTAGGACCTCAAAGATCATGGATGAAGCATAGTCGACGATGCCAGTGAAGTTTTCAGAGGCGGCCGGGAGTTGAGCAAGACCAAAGAAAGAGAGGAACGAGGCGTACGCGCCGAATTGGATGCCGACTTGGGATTTGGATTTCCCGACGACAGTGGTGTTTAGTTGCTGGACGCTGGAATGAGTTAGTTTGATGCTTTTAGAGACATGTAGAAATGAATATTGGTTCCCAGCACGGAAGATGAGAGGAGAGGGAGGGAGGAAAGGACGAACATTTGTGCAGCTAGAGTTGAACCTGCAATAGCCCGGATGGGTTCAGAAGAGTTGTACGCAAGGTTGAACTCGTGGTTATCGGCGAGAGTTTGCAATTGGAACACAGTGTCGTTGGTAAGGAGGTTATCAGATGGAATGCTCAAGTTGTGGATCATCGAGACATGGATCAAGTCAAAGACTGCATGCATCAGTGTTAGATCCAAGTCTACCGCTTGACATACTTACTAGTATACGCATTCTTGAAAGTGTCAGTTGCAGCAGTGAAAGTGCCATTGATGACTGGTAAAATGTCCTGATAGAAGGATTTGGTGCTGTTCAACTTCTGCAAATACTCGGCGGAGAAGAAGTAGTTGTTCGAGCTAACGATAGCATTATTACAGCCACTTTGGCCTTGGAGCCAAGCAGAATTCTCCGAGTTTGCGCCACTGGAAGCAGATTGGACGGCATTGACGGGAATGAGCTGGAATCCATTCAATGGAGCTTCTACTGTTGATTTGTTTGCCAGAAGTTGGCTGCCGAGAGTTGCACCAACAGGTGGATAGAGACCTTGGAGGAAACCACCTGCTGAGTTTTGAAGGACGCTATCGACGGGAGCTTGGACGTTCAATTGGGTGTTCTTCACAACGCTGGGTGCAATGCCATAGATGGGAGACGAGGCATTGCTATCGATGTAGCGGTTACGGAAGAAGTTTCCCGACTGCCAGACTTGTTGATAGCCCAGATCTGTCAAAGTTGTGGGAGCAAAGCTCTTGGATGTGCGGTCCCCATGACGGTGGAAGATGTAGACACCGAGAACGGTCTCCTGCGCCGGGATGAGGGGCAAGAAGGACGATACGAGTAGGATCTGCTTGGCCAGCATTTTGAAGAATTCCACTGATATAGATCTTCCAAGAGAGAGTGCAGCGTGCGGGGAAGAATGCAAACAGCGCAGAACGCAAGAGACAAGGGGAAGAGGCTCTGGGAGACCTGCTGCGTCTTTATTCTGAGCCAAGGGCCGTAGCCAGCGTAGCCAGCGTAGCCAGCGTAGCTCCCTCCCGTTCGAGCTGGGCGAGCTTATCTTCTGGTGTCACTCCTGCTCCCACCTTTCGTAGCCAAGCAAGCATCTCCGAAGTTGACAGCTGCGAGCAGATTAGCATGGATGCGGACCCAGCGAGCCAGGTGCGGGCAGTCGCCCCTCCAAGAGGTGCAGCTCATCCAATAGTGGGGGAGCCAGATGGCGATGGTTCGTCTACTGTCCCTCTACTGTCCCTCTACCGTCCCTCCCTCGCCTCCGCAGTGTCCCCCGCTAGGAAGGTGGTGGCTCACTGGGCCGACTGGGTCCGCGCAGGTTCTCCACCAGGACATGGTTTTCTGCCGCCCCGCTCCCACGCTAGAAAGGCCGAGACCGGATTCATTGGTTGATCCACCTCAATCCCCGCTTACAATTGATTCCATGCAGCGGGAAGGTCTCGTCATCCGCGAGCGTCCAGCGTCCCACGGCCAGTGTGTTTGACTGTCCGCCATTGCATCTCCAAAGCAGTACTTGAGGACTTGGCTGTGTTGACCGAGCTATGGTGGGAGAGGCAACAATCAAATCAACTGGATTCGGAGGATCTGAAGTATTACTCCCTTGCCCTTCGGACCGTCCTTGTCTTATACGCCCATGCCCTCCTGGTCCTTGGATGCCTCGCCCTTCGTTTCTGTCCTGACTTCGGCCTTGGACCCCGAAGTGATTCTACGGAGGTAGGCGGGTCTGCCTTTGCTTTTTCGGATGGTCTCGTCATCTTGATCAAACTTCTCCTCGGCAAGCAGCGTCCTTGCGCCTGACATTGCAGAGGCTTTAACCTTAAATGCTTAAGCTCATATCGGAGTCAGCCGTCACCTTTCCATATGCTTCACAATTCCCTTTCCTGCGACCGACAAGCTAAAGGCGAATCATCCAAAAATAGTGGAAGATATAATAGACATTCGACAGGGATAGTATAGCTTAGGCGTAGATAGAAGTTTTGTATTAATGTAGAACCTGTTAATGTCCCCGGACGTTGTAACAACCAAAACGCCCACGGAGTACGTTCGTCGATCTCGGGAGCTTCACTCATCTCGACCTCACAATCGTGTATCGAGAAGGGAGTCTCCAAGTGTGCTTCCAAAGATTGTTTCTCTGATCATATCAAAAAATCTAACGCCTAATCCTCTACTCCCCGCTGAACTGTGAACCAGAAACACAACCCAACCGCACATCCCTGTATATGGTGGCACTATATATAACCATTGTTTCCTGACCGTTGACGCCGAGCTTCACAGACCATACACACAAAAAGATCAAACCCTCTACCGGATCCGATCCCTAATCTATAATAGGGGTATATAACAGAAAGACGCGGGTGAAATTAGCAGCAAATCTTATATATCCTCTTCCACTTCGGCCAAGCTGCGCGCTCAACATTCTCTTGCGCGATCAACTCAGGAAGGTTCAAATCTCGAATACCCGTCTTGAGGTCCATGTCTTTGCAGCGCATGATGGATGTTTTGGCGTAAAACTTGTGTCCAACATAGAAAATGATGACAACAGGTGCTGCAAGATATGCTTTGAAGAATTTGTTGACCTGACCGGTGACTCCAATGTCTCCATAATCCACTGGCCAGGCACCAACCCAGAATTGGGCAAGGAGAATGAGGCAATTAAAGAGGAAGCCAAACCAAGAGCCTACCAGGCCAGGCTGGGATACAAAAGCCAATTCTTTGAGTGTACGACCTTGGAGCTTCCATGCCCGACGGAATCGAATATGGGCAAGGCAGATGGAGCCCCAAGTGAAGATAGATGAGAGACCAGAGAGCGCCAACATCCAGTCGAGTACTGTGCCCTGAGATCCAGAGTCCGCAGCATAGGCAATGAAGCCAATGGCCGAAGCGATGCCAATACCAACTAAAGGACGGCCTTTCTTGTCGATATAGCCGAACCACTTTGGTGCTAGACCTTGAAGGGCGAGCGCGTGTAAGGTTCTAGATGAGCCAAAAATGGACGAGTTGCCAACGGAGAGCACAGCAAGGAGGATGACCACGTTAAAGACAGACGGCAGAACCTCAACACCGGCGTTCTGAATTGAAATAACGAATGGGGAAGCCGTACTATTGGCAGCACCGTCCCTAAGAAGACGTGGGTCGGTGTAGGGGACGTTCAATCCAACGATCGCAATGGAAACGACGTAAAAGATCGTGATACGCCAGAATACCTGCTTGATGGCACTTGGCAAAGACTTCCGCGGGTTTTGTGCCTCATTAGCAGCCAAGCCAACTAGTTCGGTGCCAGCGAAGGCGAAGGCAGCCGTAACAAAGACACTGCAGAGACCCTTGAAACCGTTGTGGAAGGCCCCAGGATTATTCCAGTATTTACCCCCAATATAACCCTCATTAGGGCCGCCGCCACAATTGAGAATTACGCCTAATATACTATCTTTGTGTTAGCCGCGAAGCTTTCGGTGCAGAGGACTACTTGCATAAATCCAATCACAGCAATCACCTTGATGATCGAGAAGACGAATTCGGCTTCACCATAACCTTTGACACCAAACAGGTTGATAGAGATGATGACCACTAAAAATATCGTCACAAAAATAGCGTGATCATATTTGCCATGCGAATCCCAATAGTCGATCGTGATTGATGCAGCGATAATTTCCAGTGGAAGGACAACCAGCCATTGCATGGCATAATTCTTCACAAGTCAGCAGAAGCCCACTAGTTTACATAGCAGACCTTACCCAACCCATAGCAAAGCCCCAAGAAGGATCCAGGAATCGACTGGAATATGTTGAGAATGAACCAGCGACAGGTAGCAACACAGCCATCTCTCCGAGAGCATGCACCATGCAGAACAACATGATACCAATGAGGGAGAAACTTATCAGCAACGATGCTGGACCTCCAGTTTCGAGGGCCTTGCCCGAGGCGATAAAGAGACCAGTTCCTAGACGATTTTAGAACTTATATATACATATATCTCAACATATGAATGTACGTACCGATAGAGCCACCAATAGCAATCATCTGCATGTGTCGACCCTTCAGCGAGCGTGCCATCTTTGTATCTGCCGTAGCCATAGCGGCATGATCAGAGTCGAAGGCCCGGCCATGGTCGGTGAGCTTTCCATCCACATCGATCGTACTAGGTGCGCGCTTGAAGCTATCAAGGACGTGGTGCAAGACATTTCCTTGGACTTCTGTCGTCTCCCCATAGTTAGGCTCTCCAGAGCCGTTGGAATTGGGCTTGTATGCGGGCGTTTGATTGTATTTACTCATCGAATCGACATCGCCCTTCTCCAGGTCGCTACGACTGTCGGCCATGGTGGGCAATCAGTCGTAGTTGTGCGCCCTCTTGCTGGCGACTCCACTCTACCTCGATTATTGAGGAGAGTATTACGAAAAGGCTCGGGAGATGTCGAGATGAGGGGGGCGCAGGCGCAGCAACGGCGAATTATGATTTTGAGGTTGTCCAGATTGCGGGCTGATTTGTGGAAGATGCGCAAGGGGTGAAGCGCCTTTTTGATGTCCTGGTAGACTGGCCCTTAGGTCTTCTTCATCAGTCGTCTTCCATCTTTCATCCTGGGGTACCGCATTCGTGGGCGAGAGGTCGTGCGTGTGTAGGTGTTGAAGAGTAAAGTGAGGTGTGGTATCGCAACGGCGAGGTTTTGGGAGTTTGGTTCGAGGACTGGTTCGAGGCGCGAGAGGGCTAGTGCCGTACCGAAGGAAGGGGAAAGGGTTCAGCTGGAGCCTTAGCCTTATCTTTGAGTGGCAAGGGAAGATGATATGATTGGCTTCCATTTGTGACACTTGAGCTAAAGCATACGATTTCGGTCTAGCGAAGCGTTGTCGAAATCCTCCTACGGGAAAATGAACCACGCATCATACAAACGAGGAAAGATGAGAAGCCTCAACGCCGCCGGGTTACGCTTCCAAGGTTTCAAGCAGGTTCGTCGAGCATCTTCGAGTCTTTTGGCACTGCGCGATGTCGTGCTCTTCAATGATCACTTATTGCCTTATTCATCTCTTATCTCGTCCAGCGCCGGGAAGGTTAAAGGAGTTCGAGTTCCCCCGGACTCTTCTCGGCTACACCGAGCCTCGATGAAGAGGCACGGATACCCTCCAGCCCTTAGACCAGAGAGCTGGTTTCGAGTTTCAGATGTCAGTAAGGCCATAGAGGGCAGTGCTCTCGTTCCCTAGACACTATGGCACGCCAAATGTGAATCGCCGAGGTGTTCAACTTCCTGCAGCGGTATTATCATCACCTGTTCAAGACTTTATTGGCACGGTAGGGATGAAGAACGTAGTCTCAACACCTCCATTCACCTCCCTCATCACACCTCCGCAACGATCAAGGTTACTTGTGAGAGTAGCCCTCAACCAGGAACCCTTCAGACGCCAAGACATTGACGCGGATAGCTCCGCATGACGGACGTCTGCAGGGATGTGCCTGAAGATCTTCCGATGAGATGGAGACTCCAGATTCTGAGACAGAGCCCACCAGATGAACCCGAGATTAAAAATTGAGGACTTATGCTTCCTTTTCTATTTACACAGTTTCTCCAAGATTTCAACAATTGAGAATAATTTCAGCTGGCATGTCTGACAACAGGGTGACGTCCACGGTTTGAGAGTTCGAGGTTCCTGCGGTGGTTGAAATGACCTCGCAGGTAGACACCAGCACAGAGGACCGTTGGAGTTTGGCGCGGGCCCTACCAGATTCCACGAACACAAGTACTTCTCAACGCTCTGTCCCCCCCTAAGAAACACCTAACGTGAAGGCCACGCCCGGTTGAGGCTCGATCCCACCCGGCAACGCTCGGCTTGAACGCGTCTCATCGTACTAGCGTGCCACTATTTTCCTCAGCCCTACTTCATGCATACCTGGTTCTCTCCTTCACTCCAACATCTCGATTACTTCGTCAATCTGCCCAGCTTTGTGGGTAAAGATAATGCTCTTCCTCTTTGCTCTTTCTTATCGTTGCACTCGAAGTCTTCCAAACCCCGGAAACCTCGGAATATGCGTCAAGAGTTGGTGGGTACATTTCTCTTATCTTTGGACAACGATTACGCAGACTCTAGTAACTTTGTTACCTTTCAATATAGCTAATATTAATTACCCCATTATCTTTAAAGTTTATTAGGCGAGACTGAACTTCTTCTCTGGAATTCGGTCTGAATATCAGAAACCAGCACGACCTCTTTCATTGACATCCCTTGATGTCGCACGACTACGACGGTAGTTGACAATCAATAATCATAACTCCTTAAACCTCTCAGCTTGAAGCTTTCGCACGTTCAACCATTGTCGATTTGATAATGTCGAATGGACCATTTTGACATGTCTCCAATATCCGACTCCGTGTTAGAGCTGTTCGCACCTAAGTTAAACAACCGGTAGATTGGGAATATTGGCAAAATTTGAGTTGTTCGACTCTCAGGAAGCCCATGCCTAATTCCAAAAAAAAAAAAAAACCCCCCAATGCAAGACATCCCTATGAACTCGGTTAACACCTCGGCATGAAACATCTACGACCTTCGAGCCTAGACCTCCAGTACCAGGTCTAAACATTGACAAGTACTGATACAACACAATTTGGATCAAATTTACATATATAGAACCCGGCTCATCAGCCTGGTATAAATTTGTGAATACAACCATGTAGGTTACAATGCCTCGCGGTCGATCTATTGATCGCCACCAATATGTACAAACACTTTTCATGTCCATTCCAACTTCCAAAATAGTATCACGGACTCGTCTTGACTTCCTCAACTTTCTTTGTTGCAGTTGCGTGCTCTTCCTTCGGAGGATCAGGCAAGAGCTTTCCATCCGGACCACGCGGCTTCCTCTGCCAACCAGTCTTAAACAGAGGTGCTAGCTTGAATCGAGGGAATATGTGTGCTTCTGTGTTGATGACCACCTTGTCCAGTGGTATGAGGTCGTTGGGCGAGAAGAGGAGGTAGAAGTACTTCAGTGTTTCGGCCTAAAAACATTAGCATTAGGTCGTTGAAGCAATATTCGAATGACATACCAGCCAGAAGCTTTCCATATTATCTCTTGTTGGAGGCGGGATCCTATCTGCATCCGACAAACTGGTAAAGCCTCCATCCTCAAGCTTCGTGTACTCCACAAACGATTTGAACATCTCCCATCCCCACTCTCTGTATTTCTCATCTCCTGTTATTCTCCACATATAGAATAAGCTTTCAACAGTCTCCGGTCTCTGCAAGTTATGCTTGTCATTACCCTTGATGTTGAAATCCTTCCTCCACTCAAGATCCTCAGGATCGTCAAAATTCTCGGGTGCCTTATGGGGTGCCGATTCAGGAAGCGGCGGGTTATCAATATGGAAATGCGCGATTTCTGGAGCAAGCCCTGTTGCCATCACTTTGTACATACCCCAGCAGGTGTGAGTCAATTCTCTCGCAAGTTGCATCTCCTCGTCCTTTTTCTTGGTCCAAGTTGGTAATTTCTTGGCCTCTTTCTCTGAAAGACCTCCTGTGGCGCCTAACGCGATCGTTCCTGGCATGAAGCAAACTAGATGGTCCATTTTCGGAGACAAGATCCCATCCAAACCATTTGGACGTTCACCCAAGACGGTGAACTTTGAAGGCGAAGAATAGGTGATTAGGTGCTTGCGCACACCAGCAAGAGCTTGATCCCACATGTCTTCATAGATTGGCTCTTCCTTCGAAGTTTGCAGATACTGCTTGATGAGGTACTCATAATACGAGTCGCCTCGGCTTCCCAATCGGATGTTATTCCCTCGGAAATGTCCTTCGTCGGCATAAATGTAGATAGGTACCAAGCCGTCTTCCACACCATTATCGTCAATCACTTGAATGACTTTCTCGGCTTTCTCCCAGTAAAGAGTCTCGCCTGTGAGCTTTGAGAGATACTTCATTTCTAGTTGCAGCGTAGCAGCTTCGGCAGTCGAAGAAGCTCCACCATCATCGTGTGAGGGTAGTCCTTTCGTGGTTTTCATGTTGAAGCTCGCGTAAGGTACCCCAGACCGCGACTCGTACGCTCCAATGGCTCGATCAGCCAGGTCCTTGGCTTTTTCCAAGTACAGATCTTCACCCGCAGCGCCCTCATCGTCATCTGTCAAAGGAGCCATTTCAGGGAACTCTGTTGAGAGGTAATGCGCAGAAAGCAGCCCACCAATCATTCGAATAGTTGTCTCAAAGGTATTGACATCCTGATCTTGTTCATATGACAGTGATTTTGACATCCATTCTCTAGCATGCGTCAATCTGGTTGTCAAGTTCATCAATATCATAGTATCCAATGCATCGACAATAATCCAACCCATTCCGGTTGGGGTCATGTGGTTTCCGCGCTTCGACACAGGGTGAAATTCGTCGTAACCTGTAGCAGAAATAGTTAGCAATGTTCCATTCTAAATTTGAGGAATTTTGGAAACTTGAGAATATCGCACCCCAGGCGTAGCGCTCGTAAGCATCCCAACTCAGTGTGAATGCCTCCTTCACTTTCTCCCGTCGATCTAGCCAGTCAACTGAGCCTGCTTTCTCTGGACCCTTCAGCCAGCTCCAATTGGTCTTGGTCTTCCCGTTGGCCTTTGAATCCTCAGATGAACCGCCAAAAAATCCACGATAATACAACAAAATGAGGATGAACAGCGCAGCAAGTCCACCCATGTTCCTCTTTCGCTTCCAGAAAGGCTGACGCCTCCTCGACGCTGCATATGAATATGGCTTGTCTTTATACATGGGCAAATCACCCCGAGTCTTATCGAAGAAGCCCCCGACACGATCTTGCATCCCACTCATAACCCCGTTCGAATGTGAAGCCGCAGACCTCGCAGTGACCCCTGAAGATCCCCACACTCTATTCTCCAGTTCTCGTTGTGGATCCGTAAAGGAAGGGATGTTCTGGGGTATTGAAAAAGACATCTCTTCCACCGCCTGTTTGCCCGATTCATATGCCTGGACTCCAGCTTCTTTGACCCTTTGAGTGACGTGCGCGGCAGCTTGAGTTGCTGTTCCTCGAAGGATGTTGAAGGCAGGCGAGCGATGGAGACCGAAAGGGTCGCGGACATTCATCGAGGTGATTTGGTCATTATTGAAAGGAGTGACTGAGTAAATGCAGCAATAAACAGGGTTGACAGAAATGATGTACAATATGGTCAGCTTTATTGCTCTGCACACGCTGTCTACATTTCGGACGCGCTGGTAAAGCCTTGGTTGCTTAGCGAGCCAGGGTGCATACTTCAGCCTTGTCCCTAAGAAAGTCTTTCACCATGCACGACCTCATCGAACTTTTCTCTTTTCTTAAAGCTTCCGTTCGACATCTGAGAAGAAGCTTATCAAAAACAATAGGACCTTGCAGGTTGGGGAGATACTAGGATCTATTATTGACCTTGTATTTCATTCTCTGAGGAAAGGCGCAATCCAAGCCTTTGACTGTTGTTGCTTGTCTCAATCAGGCGTCCCCATATTCAGGAAGTCGACGAGGTGAGCAAGTGAAACTTCCTTCATCAATTTTCGAAGTTTCGTAATCAGGTGGCACAAGTTCAGCCTTTCAAAGTTGTTTTCTTAATTTTTGACCTTTGCATCCTGTTTTGACACTGAATTTTCCACCTAAGCACCATGGCCCATCATGACGAGTATCGTCAGTGGCCCTTCTTGAGTGAAGAAGAATTTGACCTTGCTTGTGCATTTCTCGACCAAAGATATGTGAGAGCACATCTAGGTCCAACAAGACGAATACTTAAGATACGCCATCGCCGGATGGCAACTACTGGCAGCTCTTACATTGAAATTCTTCGACTACTCCAAGTACCTGAAGAACCAGATGAGCTGTCATCTATGCTTGAGCGACTTGGTGGAGCCGGAGGACCGAGTGCTGTAAGCCATATGCAAATGGACAGTGCAGATGAGGACGCTGATCAGGTAAGCAACCCACATTATGCCAACAGTTATGAATACTATACTATCTTTCAAAACTGCAAGCCTTAAACTCATACTAACGGTCAAAACAGGAAGCTCTACGGCCAGACCCAGATGCACTTCCTCAGTACAGTCCATATGCCCTACAACCATATGTGACCTACGAGATTCATCTGCACCCCACTTACAGACTGCCCACGCTTTGGTTCACACTTCATGATCTTCCAGCCGGCGAGCCGACCTTCGACATAGACGCTGTTTATCGACATCTTGTACCTGCGGAGTACAAAGACAATCTTCGTGCGTTAGGAGTAACGGGAGGTATATCCGCTGCAGTCAGTGTCTCCCTTGCTTTGCCTGATAAATAAGTTGTTGATCGTTCTGCCCTCCTAGCCTCATCCTATTACAGATGTTCCAGCGTTTTTTATTCATCCTTGCCAAACCAAGGAAGCCATGGAACCATTTGACTGCCCTATGAAGGATTACCTGATGGTATGGATTGGCTTGGTTGGAGGATGTGTTGGGTTATGGGTACCGCCAGAAATGGCAGTAAATGATGGAACTTCCTGATCAGACCAAGGACAGTAATCCTCCGACTATTTTGAGAGGGCTATAGATATCCGACTCTATATGATATGAGATAATCAGTCTGAGGTCAGGATCAGGGCTTTGACTTATGAACTACTTCAGATGACAATGCCATTTAGAACAATGCTGGAGTACAGCATACTGTCCTGGAGAGAAGGAAATTGATCTTCGGTATCCATTTCATAGTCTCTAAGGTACTTAGACTAAGGTAAATCTCTAGAGCTTGATAGAATCACAGTATCAGATAAATCTTGTTCTTGCAAAGTCATTGCGATTGTATCCGCAACACCTCTCCTCTATAATTTCGCCTTCTGAGCGTTGGGCCGAGAAAATGAACCATCAAGCAAATAATCTGGATATTTCGTAGCACCCCCCATTCCAGTAGGTGTCCTCCAGTCGCCGCCATCAATAACCAAGACCTCGCCGTTGACAAAATTCCCTGCATCACTGAACAAGTAAACAGTCCCATCAGCAATCTCCTTTACTGTGCCATATCTCTGTAATGGTACATGTTTGAAGGCTTCGCCACTTTTCTCAGCATCTCTATTGCCCAATCTAGCCATGCCTTCAGTACCCGAAATGGGACCTGGTGTTATGATGTTAGATGTAATGCCACGAGGACCGAATTCCAAAGCTGCAGATGCAGAGATAGCGTCCACGCCAGCTTTTGCAGCAGAGACATGGGCCTGGAGCGGCATGCCTGTGAAGTGAAATGATGCAGAGATAAAGATGATACGGCCACCTGTCGAGGGATTAGTGCCTGTATTTGGGTTTCTGGCAGCAGACTTGATGAGTTCAGGGAGCGTCGCCTTGAGGGTATTGAAAGAGCCGATTGTATCGATTTCAATGACAGTCCTGAAGGCATTTGAGGAGAGACCTTCGATCGGAGCCAAGAAGTTGCCTGCTGCGCCGGCACTGTGTAAAAATTATCAGTTTGGATTCGGACATGGAAAAGGTTGTAAATGTCCTTACATCACGTAGTCAATGCCTCCCAATTCCTTGACACATCTCTCAACACACTTCTCTAGATCCTCAATCCTTCTCACATCCACAGCTCCAATGCCAATAACTTTGGCTCCTTTTCGAGCCGTGGCTATGCTCTTTGCCATCCTGTCCGTCTTCTCGGCATTTCGCCCGATGATACAGGCATTAGCCCCAAGATGAACAAGCGCTCTGACTTGCGCACTGCATATTGTGCCTGCACCTCCTGTGCAGAAGATGACTTTGCTATCTAATATAGCTGTTAGAGTTACACCACAGAAAAGGGACCGAGGGTTGCGAACCAAAGATGCCATCCCGCCAGACTGAAGAGAGATACTCGGACCTTGGAACAGCCATATTTGTTTTGATCCAAAATTCGTGGTTTTATTGCGATGAAAGGAGTCCTTACCGTCTGAGAAGGTGAATGAGAAGACGTATTCTAGGCTTACTGAGATATGTATATCAGAGAAGAGGATGTAAACTCACGGCCGTTATTATGGAGCCCTCTTGATCAGAAATCAATCCGGGGTACATGCTGATGCTGTCTCCGTACCCGCGACAGCCTCGGCCTCTGGAAGCATTACATGAGTGAGCGGCCAGGCACTAAACAGGCAGGAACCCGACAAGGATCCCGCAAATAGTGGCTTGGGGTCGAGCTCGACGAGTCGAATTCGACCCAATTCAAGCGACAGCAAGACGTCAAGCTTCCTTCCCTCCGACCTCGCCGCCACAACCTATCTACACGTCTACAGAAACGTTTCCGATTCTTCAACAGAGCGCACGACAATTCGAAACTATGGCGGGCAGAACCGTCTCCACGCTGAAATTCGTGGGCTCCATCAGTTTGGGCCTGCTCACCGTACGATAGACCCCTCCTTTCCCGCTCCCGGATCACGACTCTGCTCAATTCACACCTCAACCTCTATACAATGAGACTAACACTACCGTTTTGCAGGGCCTCTCATACACACTCAGCTCGTTAACAGTCCCGACGCTGCTTACGCTGCCCTCCGCCACCAGCGCATCCAAAGCCTTCTCCAACCTCACTACCTTATCACTCACGCATCTTCGTACCTTAGCCGGAGTATCTAGCGCCTCCTTCTTCATCGCATATCTCCTTTCTCCACGAAGTCAGAAACACCCATACTTACTATGGACATCACTCTTCGTTGCCGCATCCGGAGTCACCGACTTGGTCATGCCAACCACGAAGAAGACAGTTACAGGCGCTAGAGCTGCGAGACAAAAGCAAAAGGGCAAGACGAGACAGATGGATGCTAGTTATGAGGTTCTTGGTGCTAGTGACAGGGAGAGTGAGGCGAGTGGTGAGGATATGGATGATGATGTTAATGGGGAGGAAGTTAGGCAGGAGATGGAAGGCTTTATGTTGACTCAGGTTATTAGAACGTGTATTGCTGGTGTGGGATTTGCTATGAGTGTCGTCGGCATTTGGGGTGATGGAGCTGCGGATACGGTGATCATTGAGATGTGAAGACTTATGGATGAGAAGGCTCTGCAATGGTGGTTGCGAAGATGAAGCCTGATGACATGAAAGACGGATTTCAAGATGGCTAAAGTTTCCATGTTTATGCATGATGGAAGAAATTAGACACTCGACTCTGATTCCTTATTTGAAGTTTCGATAGTATTTATGGTGTTGGTCAATCCTTCTGTTCCGAATGATAGTACCTATATCTTACTAGACAAAACCATAAATTGTTACTGTCTGCTCTTCGACGAATATCCAGCCTGGATAGTACTCGGTACCCCTTTTCCTCTTAAAGCCAGATTGTGCCAAGTCGGAAAGTGAGTTGCACATTTAAATGTTTCTTGGATATATTGCTACTAGCGAATTTCCTGTCTCTAGCAATGTGAGTGTCGCGCAATTAAGATGGCTAGAATAACAACATTATTTATCAAGATCAAATCTATAAGGGAGCTTATGGAATTTTCTCAGTCTGACATCCTTGGTACAATACGCCTTTCCGCTCTCATGAGTCTTGACCAACAATTTTGAGAGAAAGACATGAAAATTGCCGGGCAAGAAGAACGGACTTGCAACAAATGAATATTGCATCTTCCGTTCCTCTTTCTAGACCCGAGGGACCGAGGCATGGTGCTCCTCAAGTTCTACGGATACGGATGTTCCAACGAGGTAAGCACGTTGCAAGAGTGAAAAAAAAATTCACCAAGTATCTTCTAGCGTTTCCTGCGGATGAAACTTCGTCGAGTGGATCATTTTCTTGAATGCGGTTGCGATTGGTGCTTCAAAATTGATGAAGGCGGTGAATCGGGGTCAGCGCTTATGCATTTCACCAGTATGAAGATGTTTCGGGAGAATGCTTTCGAGATCTTTAACAAAGGGCCCGTGCCTTGCAGAGCGCGCTCTTGTGGGTACTGTATTCATGTCTTTATCTCTCAGGATCGGGTCGCCAGGAAGGATGCCGTGAAAGACGTCACAGCAAGTGTGCCGACTACTCACGCTACTCAAGGCGACGTGTTCAAAGAATGGACTTCATTGCTGTACATGATCACACTAAATGAATGAAACGTTATATCATGTCTCCCCTTTATTGCAAACCTGTAAGCTTGAGAATATCGTATCTATGGAAGTAGCTTCTGTTTCGTTTTCCAAACACATCTGCAAGGGTGTAAGCAAGAGATTTCATTTGCAGTAACGGAAGGACGTACACATGGGAATACTCAAAAGGCAAACCACAACTTGGATGCTTGAAATCCACATGAATGTCTTGTAAACTTCGCCATGAACGAGCCATTCGTACGTACTCCAGGTAAGACCAAAGCAGAAGAAGTTCTGGCTCCAATTAGTCGCGAACCCAGGGAGGCGAATATTGATACTGACTTTGAAGATGATCATACACATAAATGCTTCGATTGCAAGATCTCCTGTTGTATTCATAAGCAAGAGTGACGGGGTTGAAAATGAAGTAGAGTCACGGTAGGCACCAACGCTATAAAGACCAGATGCCATTGCCCCAATGACCATTCCCCCAACCTCCAAGCCAAACACAAAAACTGGTTGTACCCAAGAATTGTGAGTAAGTCTTGCGGAAGTGACTCTAAAAAAGTATAGGCCGGAACACCCGAAGATGAGCTGGGGAATGACAAGAACAATTCGGAATTCGGGTTCGTAAATTCCTTTGTTCTTGCGAGTCGAATATCGGGCGCTCCAATCGGCCAAGATTCCAGCATTGAGAAAACCAATAATGGCACCAATGAATGCCCCTGTATATGCATAGCCAATATTGACCTCGGTCCAGAATAGTAGAGGCCCGAGAAATACGGCAGCTAGAATGATACCGATGAACACTGTCCATCCTATCATAGTGCCTTGGATGAGGCAGGCCCACAAGATTGCTGGGTGAGCGAATAGCGGAAATGGTCTGACGAATAGTTTGAAGAAGCTATCATCTGTCTTCCTTCCGTTGCAGGGTGCCAGCCTCTCTGTCCAGCTTGCAAATGGTGTATCAGCTCTTGGGGCTTAGGTTCGGATGACATTGTCTGAAACTATCTACGGTTTCTCCCTTGCGACTTCTAGGGCAGTCCCACTGGTGAGATCTTTCTCAGGATCACTCGATTTAGGCTGCATGTGTACATCTTCAGTGGATACCATGTCAATATTCAATTGAGAGTCTCGTCTGTATGCAGTTTCTGGGACAAAGAAGAAGACTAGTGGTAGGTATACTCCAGCAAAGATTACCACAAGATAGAATGTCCACCACCAGCCAATGGTATGAGTGATCTTGCTGACCAAGATAGGAGTGAAGAATGCTCCACCAAAGACAGCAAGGTTGGTTAATGCCATACGCTTCCCACGTTCCTAGAAAGCAAGTAAGAATCATGTGCAACTGGCAGATGTTGAAAGCTTACATGAACAAAATACATGTCTCTAAGCATCTTGTGGTCCCTATGCTGTGTTACTCGAGCCGTTTAGATGTCTTGCCATGCCCGCAAACCTGGAACATGTTCCATTGATTTGGACTCCAATATCCACATTCCCATCTTTGTAAAGGATTGTGGGATCACCCCACATGGTAATGTGTAAGTTCCAATACAACTATGAGGGTTAACAGAACGCTCACAAGTGATGGAACTTAAAAGTTGTGAATACACAGAATGTATAATTGTCATTTTGGAACTTCCCGTTCGCGCGTGAAGCTCATCGTAGTACGTTTTGGGATTGGGTCATGTTTCGGTGGAGGTGTGCCATGCATAGATAGTGCAAGCCATGAGAATGAATGCGAGCGGGAAAGGCCGGTCTAGGCTCAACATGCGGAAACATTTCGGATTAGTGGAGTTTCTGAGATTCTTGTCGTCGTTTCGAACCATGGAGGCCCTTGATATGATTGTACGAGTTCATATACGACGAGCATCTCAAGAGAAAGGGAAAATGTAAGAGTCGCCACCAAACCCCTCTTTCACGACGATACGGGATCTGTCTGGACTCATCTCGAGGTGTTATCTCATAATACCACGAAGTGTCGCTCCTTGTTGATGTTCTCCTCTCAGTAATATACTTGCATTCGACCGACAGTTCGAAAATAAAATGCGAAACGAATTGACAGAGACTGTAAACATGTGAGTGACTTCAATCGGACCAGAAAGTCAGGATGAGACTTGTCTATTTTCGGGATAGGAAGGGGAGCCCTAAAAGGAAAGCAGAGACGTGAAGGCCATCGAGACCACAGTGAAGTCGGGTGAACCTCAGTGAGACCTTGATCAAGGAGTTCATATTCCGGAGCTAGCAAACAAACCCAATCTTGCCCGCACAGTAGAGAAGTCGGTTGATTTTCCTGCTCCTGGTGGAGGATTTTGTGTGTGTGGTGATGTTGAGGAGACTGTCCCACTTGACAGGATTGTTGCTGTTCCAGAGCCCGGAAGGTGCCGTTGTTCTAACCCGTTATGGATTGGCTCAAACTTTAAATGATGGATCATGCAGGGGTGGAAGAGGAACATCGCGAGTTGTACGAAGTACAGCTGAGCCGACCGGACCGCCCGGTAACTGGCGATGTTCCATCCAATTGACCACAAGGTGGCTTGGGAGACAGACAATCCTCCCTCCCGTGGATGAAAGCATGGGAGGTTATGTTATCGTGGCCCCAAATTACCTCCCTGCCCTCCTCTCTCTGTCGCTCTCTGGCTCTTTCCCGTCTGCTTTTCACGCGCGTTCCCTCAATTGAGTTCTTCATTGAAAGTCAATTGCTTGTTCCACCCCGTAGCGGGCAAGCAATTAGGGTGTCGATTCAGAGCCGCATTGCAGCGGCCATGAAAGTCTTTTTGATCGTAGTCTCGCCGGGTTAGTGGCAGCGCAGACATTCAACGGTCTCTCATCCTGCGTCGTGAGCGGCCACTTCATCTTGCCTTTCGCTCTCAATGCTAATTATCCTTCCATTAGACCTCTTGTCTTACAGCTTTCGAGAGCGGCAGTTCTATCGCGGGATGTAGTAGTTTTGATGTATGCCTCATTCTTTCGAACTCCTCTTGGCTTCACTATCACAACGTCGACCACCCTGGCTTGGACCACTGGTAGATAAGTTGCATATGCTCGAATCAGAGCTTCTTAGGAAGTATCGCATGCTGTCTTGCTGCTCAGTGTTCAGTTGCGGATCAACAGGCCGCTACTCAATACGCCCTCAATCTTTGTAAAGCAAACGCCGTCACCAATCTTCCAACAGTAGTATCATGCACCTCGACAGCCACCTCCAGGGGCTCTACCGCAATGCCAGCTACGGTTGGTCCGTCTACATCGTTGAAGAGTAGAGTGGGCGCTGCAAACGTCACTACTCGCGCATCCTCAAGCATCGCGTTTTCGCTCAGTGCTGCAGCAACATGAACGTAAAATGCAGCGCCTCAAAGGATACTCGGCATAAGGGCAGGACTTGTAGGAAGATTGGCAGCAGTTGCAGCCTTTTTATGATCAGTAGATACACCATACACAGAATAAGGTTCTAAGCGATCTGACCAAGATTGTCAAACTCTCATCTCGAAACTTCTGCTATAATATACTTGATCTCCCCGTCTTGCATGTCTTCTATCGGTGTCGCCCCACACGCATGAGCTGATTAAAGTTCCACGAGGTGGTGAACGTCACCCATAGCCTGCTGGATTGTACGAGTATTTTCATCCGACGGAAACATCTATGCACAAGTTGTTCTCATGTTCAACCATGTTAGACTAAGTTGACGCCGTAAATTGTCCTTGTCCTTGTCCTTGTGCTTTTCTTGTTTTAGCGTAAATCACTTTGAGATCACCTAGGGACCCGTGATTTCGAACCCTAGAGAGTTTCCTGCACAACACTTGAGGATGGGGCCACGATGGTCAATCTTTTCTTTTTTGTAGCAGATCCATCGAGATCGTGATGTGCAAGTGCTTGAGATCTGGTATGGATTGCTTGCATGGCCCTTGAAGATGACTTTGTTGCATATTTCTTTTGCTTGTCCCGGTTTTCCGGGACTCCTTGGGCAAGCCCTGGAATGCAGAACTGGGCTGTGGGCACTGATCCAGTGATCGGCGGGATGGAGACCGGGTTCTTCGGAGTAAACCCATCCCTAGGCCTACTGGTTCCTCTCCCACGGGACACTCGAGATGGGGTAACAAGGCCGTGGTCCATGTTTTGTTTTACGCCTGGGAGGCCTTATTTAACAACTGAAAGCGATTGACAATTGCCTGTTACGAATATTGGCGCTGCTGAGCTGAGCGTGGACATTGGAATCGATAGATTCCACAAAGACCCGACTCGTCCCAACTCAGCATGAATTGAATTCATCGTATCCGCGGATCTTCGAGTCACACGTTTTCGGCTTCGAGAGAATCGATACATATCCAGCATCGAGTTTCAAAGGCTGCGGCAGAATCATAGCGCGTCTACGTTTCTAGGAGATTCAGCACGCTGTCAAACAATTTGATTTATAAGGTGCAAACAAACAAAGGATTGAACCCTCAGGCACACGCAACAGCCTTTGGCCCGATGGAAAACATCAGATGGGCTTGCTTTGACCCCAGCCGGGCTCTAGATGTCTAGAACATGCCTGGGCTTTGACTGCTGTAACGCGCTGAGATCTGAGCTCATGCGATGATGCGATTTTCACGCATGCTTGCCGTCTCGAGTGCAGACACCTCGGTCGGAGATTTTCTCAAACGCACTGACATACAGCTCTTCATGCATGGAGCTCGAGAGCCGCACACAGGTCAACTCTCCAGCCACGCTTCGCGCGAGGCTTTAATAAAAGTAGGTGACTTTGACACGTTGTTGACCAACAAGGTATGAACGGGGTTCAAGCGCCCGGTGGAGTGGCCATACGAAGTATTGGATCCAGGCGCAGCGCTCCCGCTTTCATAATCGCATCTGGGTACCAGTAAGACCTTCGGCGCTGTGGTTGTGGCTCCAGGTCCTGGCGCGTGGTCCAAAGCTGGCCGTCCAAGCCTTTCGTGGATACACAGGACGTCCCATCCGGCGAAGACTGGACTGACTTGCGGAAGGGATTCGATATTTTTAGTGCGCCTCCCGGTGCTCCCTGCTCCCTGCCGGCAAGCAACACCAGCAGGGCCGTGCGAAAGGATGCCACTAGGGGGCTTCAGAGCTGATTCCCCAAAAGGATACCCCGCGAGAGACGTCAGAGCGGCATCCCAATGGGCTCGAAACTGGCGCGGGAGTTGCGGGAGTGGTGGGAGTGGTGGGAGTTGAGTGACTTGTGTGACTTGTGTGACTTGTGGAAGCTGTGTGACTCGGGACCTCAGGCGTGCTGTGGGTGGAATCCGCATTATTCCCAGCAACCTGTATTCCCGCCGCGCGGACGTGCTATACAGAGACAGACTCGAGTCGAAGCACGGCCCGACGGAAGGAAAGAGAGCAGCCAGGCGGGCGGACCAGATCTTCGCCACCAATGCGAGAGCAAGAGAGACCAAGAGAAACCAAGATGTAAAGCTACCCGCGCACATGAATAGAACGCTCGTCACCGCGAGCAGCCAGGCCATCCGACCATCAATGCTGCCGGGCCGGGAGAAGCTGCTTGCTGGGCGGTGCTGAGAGCAAGCAAAGCCAGTCGCGCCAGTCGCGCCAGTCCAGAATGGCGCGCATCTCGAAGCCGCGAGCCTGCCCTGCGTGGGTCCGTCTCTCCTCGCACAATTACCGACCGTTTCAACACCTCAACACCTCAGTGCCTGGCGCTCGCCCTGCCATGCGGGTCGAGAGTCGAGCCACATCTCCACTGCGCGGAGCCTCGTCTGGACTCCCAGGACGACGGCGTGGAGGCCAGATGCACGATGCAAGATCAGATACAGTCGCTGCCGGCGACGGTGCAGCGGGACGGGTGCATGCTCGCTCTCGCTCCCTGGCCCACACCCATCCTATCCTGGGAGGGGGTCGTGGAGGGGGGTGTGGAGGGCTTACTCAGGTGCGGTGACAGATCATTGGGGTGGGCCTGGCGGGCGCCCACATCCACGTTTCCTGCACGCAACGCACAGGCACATCAGGTGCAGGCGCAAGCTTGGCAGCGCAGGGGCAGGGACGGCATTGCCAGGGAGCCAGGGAAGCCTGCCGCGCAGGGATCGCGGTCGAGGGGAGGAGAAGGGGAGGAGGGAAGAGGAACTTACTTCCTTAGGAAGAGGTTCAAACTTCGAAGGGTGCTGCTCCACTGCTCGTTCTGCGGACTGCCAGTGCGGGCATCCCAAGCTAAGCCAAGCCAGGCTAGGCCAGGCCAGGCCATACATTTCGCAGCCACTGCCAGAGCGCGAGCCTCTCTCTCCCTCTCTCCCCTCCTCGTCGGCCCTTGCTCGACCTCTCCCTCTCCCTACGCCCACGCTCACACCCACGTCCACGTCCACGCCCACGCCCACGCCCACGCCCGCGCCCGGACTCCCGTGCCAAACCGAACGTCTCTGCGCTGCTCTGCGCCTCTGCGCTCTTCTGCCCTCCCATATCCGTGTTTGCTTTTCTTTCTTCCTCTTCCATCTCGTCGCTCGGACCACCTCGCACTACTCTCCCACGACACCTCCATGTCACAGACTCGTCCATGGCCCTGCACAGTACCACCACTCACCGCGGCCCACAGGCCCTGTGTCCACCTACGTCGGTTGGATCGGCCGGTGCATGCGTCGGTACGATGCCTGAGCTCCTGATCGAGGCAGGGAGGGTCAGGGTGCCGTGGTATGGAAATGTAGGGGGTCTGCAAGAATCTGGTGGATCACCCTCGCAGCTCCGTTTCTGACCACTCTCAATGCCTGCTCCTGGCTGCAAACGAACTCTTGTTACAAGGCAACTTGGCGGCCATAGCTCAGGGCTCTGATCTTGCGCCTTCACATAAGGAATTTGTCGCCGGTTCTTTCAAAAATAAAAAAAATAAAAAAAGTCTGTCATCTCCCCATATGTCCTCACCAAGCAAATTTCTTTTATGATACTTCGTCAGGGCACTGCCGGGTTGACGGACACCCCTCTATATATACATACTTCTCTCCAACCCAGCTGGACCTCAACATCTTCAAGGCATGCAGCACTGCAGAAACTACTCGACATCACCCATCTTCGTCCACTTCGAGCACTGAGCCTCAACCCCTCTCAACCCGACCTGACTCCTTACTTTTCATCCCTCCGTATGTTCAACTTTGGGTTATTACTCAAACGACTCTTGCTGATGACACCCTTCCAGACACCCCTCACACCATCGACAAGATGTGCGAATACACCAAAAACTACTACATCTACACTTCATGCGTGGATCCAGGAGCTCACTTCTTCGGCACATCGGTCGACGGCAAGAGGGAACAAAGATGTCCACGAGGCCCTCACGAGCGATATATTGTGGTGCCAGGTCATTGTCCGCTGTGCAATTCTTAGCCGATACTACTGTACCGTTCTTACGATGGTCCATGCGCTCGCCCCTCCTCCTCATCCACTTACGCTTTGGGAAATGTTTCGGATTTTTGATGGGATACGGCTTTTACACATTTCGGCAACGACAATTTGATTCATGATCGGGCTCAGCGGGGCGTCAAACGGTAATTTGGGAGAATTTGGGATTATGCACTTAATTTCTTCATTTCTCAGCGTGACCATTTTTGTTTGGGAGCAAAAGAGCTGGATCTCAAGATTGATACCTGGATGGGTTTATTATAGGGGAGATATAGGAGTCTTATGGGGAGAGAAGTACATGGGAAAAGTTAGGGAAGCATGGTAGCATCCACGCAGGAGAGGGTTTGGAGGTGGATTTCTACCCAGGCGCAGGATATCTCCAATCATCACTTCAACCAACACTCATTGAGCCTTGATTGTGCCTCTTTCCCCTCTTGCTATCCGACAAAGTGTGTGGGGTTTCATGCACCATTATCATGACGTTAAGGGATATCATGGCACAATTCCACTCTTTGTCCGCATCTGGCATGACGCTGAGATGAAGAGGTTGCATATATTTTGAGAACTATGACCCTCTGAGCCAGTAAGCGGCATCCCACAATCTACCACCGGGAAAAGCAGGCGGCTTTCTGACTTCAGCTGACCGGCCACGAGGTGAGAGTTCAGTCTAGGCGTCAAGCGTAGAACGATAAATGAAATGGATGACCCGGACGCCGTCTCCGGTGGTACTGTATATCGAGAGGTATTAAGAGTCCAATATCTTGGACATTCACAGACCTCAGCACCAGTCGTACCACCAGCAGCCGCTAATGATAACCAATGCCTGTCTTCGACTGCATGGTACATTGGTACCAATCCCATCCACATCTCCGCTCACGCTGCTCGGCTGTAGCAGCTTCAGCGCTTCGTGCTTAACATCCGCAAGCGCGTCTCGTCGATTACCGTGCTTGAGGGCCTGGCGGCGTGCATGAATGAGCTGCGTGCGTGCGTGCGTATCTGCAACGGACGGACGCATCAGCAGTCGGATCGCTCGATGATACGACCGACAGACGGAGTGCTGCTTGGGGCCGAAACCGATTCATCTGATGATAGGTTCAACAGCGCCGTTCGCCAAACCGACCGAGTCGACGCGCGCAGCACCTCTGAACACCACACCCCAAAGTTGCTTGTATCGACTCGCGACGGCGATCGTGGCGATGGCGTTTGGAATACTTACTTGTAGGCCCGCCGACGATGCACCAGATGGCGCGGAGTGGGGTTCGCCCGCTCTCAGGCCAGGCGCTGACCAGTGCGCAACGAGGCCTGCGAGGCCTGGTGGGACCCTCGACCGGCAATCCCGCACGTCTTGTGCGGCTCAGCTCACCGGGCCTCGCGCTCCAGGGACTCCCCTGGCGCTGCGCTCTCTCGCATCTGCTAGCTGCATCTGATTCTGCATCCGATTCTGCATCTGATTCTATACCCTCGTGCTTCGACGGCGTCTGGTCTCGCGTCGCTTCTGCTTCTGCTTCTGCCTCTGCCTCTGCCTCTGCTTCTTGGGAGACGGCGCCGGATTGTCTGGTGGGATTCGCATGCGGATACCTTCAGGTGCAGCGACAACAAAGTCAGCATTGTTCCGCGTTGTGCCGCATCGTTGCTCGCCAGAAGTCTGGCGCCGTCCCGATGTTCGACAGCTGACTGCTGTGACCGTGCTCCTGGACATACACATGACAGCCGATTGGGGCGGATGGGGAGAGCAAATGGACTGTGCGGCGAGGGTCCAACCGTGGACTTGTGTTTAAACTTTCATGTGACGTATATTCAGGCCCAAGCTCTACTTATGGCCGATATTAAGGTTTGGGAAGTGCCGACGTGCAATTTTCTCACCGCTCAAACCTCCGCTGCCTGAGCGTCGTTTTCCGAGCAGAAGGGCCGCAGCAATGGCGGCAACGACGTCTCGACGCAAGAAACGTGCGTACACAGACTACCAGGCCTTTGAACATCTGAAGGCTCTGATGGAGGCTTGGTTTTGGCACGAGATCCCGCAAACACCTGAGGATATACCTCGGCGGGGGACGAAAGGTTTGCAGGGTACCCCCCAAGTGTCCTTAAGTTTGAGAGACATTGAGATATACCACTCGGCGACGCCGTGCCTGTCTTGCTCCTCCCTTTGACGGCTTTGGTTAGTCGAATGGCTTCGCGCTAGTGGATTATCACGCGTCCTTAAAGTTCGATCCTAAAGAGACGAGGGTCACACTAATAAGTTCCTCCTTCTAAAGTCGCGAAGCAGGTTTTTCACAGATAGACATTGTTATACTTGTCCTTCAGTCTAGACTTCAGCCTGGCAGCCGAGCACCGTGCGAGGGCGACGACGGAATTGCTTCTTCAGGACAGGTAGACTCCGAATCAGTTCTCAAGATAATAGGCATCAGACCTCTGAGTTACAGGGTTCAAAGCATCGTTGACTCAATTTTGCTGTGTAGTTACACACCCTAAAGAAGCTTGCACCTCAAATTCTATCAGCTCTCATCAGCATCTTTGCCGACCAATAAAGGCGCTCAAAGCAACGGCTCGAGTTTTAACTCGGAACGCGAGCAGGGAATCTCATGCGAACATGCTGGCTGCGTCGTTAGACTTGTTTCTAGCATTTCCTATTGTTCAAAATCTCTGTGCTATCTTAGCTCTTTGAAGACGTTATGAGCCACGAGGAAGTTCGCGCTGCTGCTAGAAAAGTTACAACTTCGAAGAAGTTTCTCGCTAGGGCAGGTGACCAACCGGCAAGTCTAGTTACATTCTATTTAAGGAAGATTGCTCACTCAGAAGACTATTGCTGGACACTCACATTCGGAACTATGGTTCACCCTAAGACACCTAAGGGACTCCAAAAGCCTGGAAAGAGGCCGACTATGTGGACGCGACTGCTGCGTATCCACATATTCCGCAACTTTCTTGAGGAGCTACTGTATCTGAGTATTTCGCAAACGCCGAGAAGTGCAGAAAGGCTTATACTGGCACCGATAAACCTAAACTCGACGGAGATACCTCTGTAGGATGTTATCAAGCCTGATTATAGTTAGTTACGGGAGATCGTTCGTTAGTATGGATCTCGCATTTTGTTTCAAATGTTGGTGCCTTTGATCCAAACAAACTAGGAGAGACTGATTTAAAAAGTGGTCAGGTGTTTGATATTTGAATATGCAACTCACCTTCTGGTTTTTACATCAGTGAAGGTTATGTTTGTTTACACTTTAAAATGGTTTACAGGATGTCTCCGAAATGTCGCAGTTGGGAAAGACTCTCTGCGTAGTGATGCTCGAATGTGTACGAGAAAGAAAGCTTACTCTAGGTTTGTTTGCTACTTGAAGAGCTTAGAAATGGGAAGACGACTTACTTAGTTAATGTCGCGTGGTTCTAGCTTAGCAAGTCACTTCGCAAGCAAGAAGCTTTTCTTGCTTTTTCCGTTTATTCCTCGGAACGAGAATTTCTAGCACTCCCACCCTAATCACGGTCAGGATAGCATGAAGTCTCACTTGTGCCCCTACGGCCAGAGATCCTCCGTGTTCCCCCCCTCCCCCTGCACAATATGTTGGCTTTCCGTGGAGATAGCCCGAATCCCCTGCTCTAAACCAGACGAGGGCATTCTCGCACCTCCGTTTCTGGGACGAGGAAATGATGAACCCGCAATTTGTTTATATACCGTCAGAATGTGATATGATGAAATGTCGATTTCGAGGGCGTGGGCGTTATGGCGCATCCGATGTTCTTTTGGGGGAATAGATTAGGCAAGTGGCTTGCCTCTCTGTATATCTCTAGGCAGTCTTCTGGGTGCCAATGGTTAGATTCGGATCTTCCAGCCGTTGTAGGGCTTTAATCCTTGAGACTCCCATAACAATAGGTGAGTTGTATGATGATAAGGGAAGGAGCTCTTTCCATAGGGGAGGTTCTCGCTGCCCTGATGTTGGTGCTGAGATATACTAGAGGCATGTCGCCAGGGTGCAGGTTTGAGAACGGGTTTAGGCCTCGGGTAATTATCTCGGTAGCCGTTGGCACATCTTCAATGCTTCCAAGCCAGCCACCATTTACCTCTGAAGGCCATTCACATGCAGGGAGATGCTACCTACAGTCATTTAAGAGAAGAAGGTTCCATTCTCGAGACCGAGAAGCTAGGTATGACCGCCACTGAGTTCTCTCCATCAACCCTAGTTCCACGATTCCCTACTCAGAGCGCTGTGTGAGAATTCGGCATCGTTCCTTTCAGCATGCAGCGCTTCGATTTTGTTATCTCACGTCTGCCTCTCTCAAATATTCACACTTCTGTATATGACCTTGCGTCTTCAATTCATTCATGCTTCGTTTCCTTCGAATTCGTGCGCCTGTTCTTCTGATCGAGATTCTTTCTAGCGGCCGTTCTGCCGAAGCTAAGCAGTTAGCAGATGAGGGGGACATGCTGCAAGTATGGCACCATCCAATCCACTTTTAAATATGTAGATCTCCCTCGTTCGATAAATTCTCGACAATCGTGTCCGTATCGTCTCGAGATGGGTGCATATACCAATCGAGCTGGGCACGCGCAGAAGACACACCAGCATCCTCCATGAATACTTCTCTGATGCTTATGTAGAGAAATTTCATGAAAGATGCCTTCTATAAAGAGTGTAGCAGTCATTGGAGCTGGACCAGCAGGCGCGATTGCAGTTGATGCGCTCGCCCAAGAGCAAGTCTTTGACCGAATCCGAGTCTTTGAGAGGAGAGAGAAAGCGGGAGGATGCTGGTCAGTTCTCTACAATTCGGCAGCAGTGTTTTATCCTAACCCGTTGCAGGATCGAGGACCCCCAGGACCAGGTCCAACAACTTCCAGACTTGGAGAAGATTGCAGCACGAAGGCCGGATGAGACACTGCCAATACCACCACAGCTCCCGACCACGACTCCACGAAATACCCAATATAGATTTTCCGAGACATCAATATATCCTGCCCTAGAGACAAACATAGATGCTTTTGCTATGTCCTTCTCTCAAGAGCCATTCCCTGAAGACAGAACTCCTCTTAACATCCAGAGACATGGAGAGAAGTCTCCATTTCGTCACTGGAAAGCTGTGGAAGGCTATATCCAACAATTACTGGACCGCCGAGGATATCAAGACCTAGTCAGCTACAATACAACGGTCGAACTTGTTCACAAGGATCCATCGAGTGGAAAATGGGTTGTCACGCTTAGAAAACCGCTTGAAAATGGTCTCGAAGATGAATGGTGGACAGAATCTTTTGACTCGGTTGTAGTGGCACCTGGACACTACACAGTTCCATTCATACCTCATACGCCAGGCCTTACTGACCTTATGCAAAACTTCCCAGGAAGTGTGGAACACAGCAAAGCCTGGAGAGGCCCTGAAAAGTATCGTGGGAAGAGGACAGTGGTGGTTGGAGCCAGTATTTCAGGTCCAGATATATCTTTCGCTCTTGCAGATGTTGCTGAAACACCTTTAAATTGCGTTGTGAGAGGAAAATACCACCCATATTTCTTCGATTATGCTGTAAGCTTACTCTCGAACTAATCTACTGTTCTCCCCTGAGAGCTCGGAGCTTGGGAGCTGTCTCAGGAGCAGCATGCCCATTTGTCATTCCTTCTGCCAGCTCCTGAGACTGCTCTAAGCTTCGGGTCTCCCTCTAAATTTTTAGGATTTTACAGTGCTAATTTGTTAAGTAGTTCCAACACCCAAATATCCTCCGCCGACCACCAATCACACATATCACATCAAATATCAAGACCAACGAACGGACAGTACACTTTGAAGACGGTACAAAATTAGAGAATGTCGATCATATCATCTTTGGGACAGGGTATACATGGACTCTTCCCTTCCTCCCCAATATTGCGGTCACGATCCGCAACAACCGTCTCCCAAATCTCTATCAGCACGTCTTCTGGCGTGAAGATCCCACACTCTGTTTCGTCGGCGCCATCGCCGCAGGATTTACATTCAAAGCCTTCGAATGGCAAGCCGTTCTCGCTGCTAGATTCCTCGCAGGACGGATCACACTGCCTCCCATCGAGGAGCAAATCAAGTGGGAAGAAGACCGCATCCGGTACAAAGGCGATGGTGTCCCATTCACCGCGCTCTATCCGGACTTTGAGGAGTATTTTGAGGAGGTGCGGAAGATGGCTGGGGAACCCAAAGATGGAAAGGGGAGGCCATTGCCGAAATTTGAGAAGAAATGGCGAGAGGGTTTTGACGCCGCGCATTTGTTGAGGATTGCGATGTGGAAGAGGGGAAATGAAGAGGCCAGAGAGAGAGTTAAGAGGGAGAAAGAGACGAATAGCGGGTTGTCTTTGCCTGCTGCTGAGATGGCGAGTCATTTATGATGTTTTGGATGAGAGTTAAGGCCTGTAGACAGCACAGGAGTTCGTGAGGAGTTCAAGTCACACCTCACTTAAGCTAATGTGTAGGCAGACTTGTACTCCAGACTTGATGATAGTGTGAGCAGTGAGACAGTACTCCTTTTCCTCGCAAGAGCTCTCTTCATTAGGAAATTCCCACGATGTGTAAGACTTTTAAGATGTTTGATTTCAAACATTCTACAAATTTCTACTTTACACCTACCGTGTTGTTCCTATCCACTTTGACCTGGTATGGAATTTTTGCCTCTCATCGTGAGAATACTAGCAGATGATGAGGACAGTACTTCTTCTGTGCTTCGCGGAGCAAAAGGTTCTATTCTGCCTAATTTTTCAAGGCCATCTACCACGAGTCTCTACAGCCTTGCAAGCTTCCCATAGAGTAAACCTCCTGACGATCACAACATCCAATCAAGCTCACAAAATACCCCCAAACTCCGATCCACCCCCACCTCTTCCCTCCTCCTCCGCCAAATCTCTCAACTCGCCCATCACCATATCGCAAGTATCCCAAGCATCCTCATCGCCCAACCACTGACAAATGCATTTCGCCGCCTTTGCAACCCTCAAGCCGGGGAATCCACTTCCCTCCAGATCCTCCCTCCCTCCTCCATTCCCAACACCAGAACCATCGCTCCCGTGACCCGATTCCCCGTCCTCCAGGCCATCATCGCTCTCCATCCACCTGGCCACCACCTCGCCCCACGCATACAGATCCCTCATGTCCCGCACCGCGTCTGCTTCCGCTCGATGCGGCGCCATGGCATCGCGTCGCGCTTTCCTCCAGAGCCGGGTGCAGATCGTCGAGATACTATCCATCAACGTCTTCGGCTTCTCAGTCTCTCTTCTCGCGCCCGGAGCGGCTGAGGACTCGGGACCGAAACCTGGGTCTGGTCGTGGACTGTAAGGGTGGTAATGGGGAACTGTAAGGGTGCCAGTGCCAGTGCCAGTGCCACGACGACGGCGTCGAGAGATGGGAAGGGAGATGAGGACGTAAGAGGCTGCTGCTTCGAGGCAGGTGCTGTAGAGTGTGTTGAGGAGGGAGCAGCGCTCTTCTGTGATGTTGAAGGATGGGCGGGTAGTCGATGATGAGGTTGCAGTAGAGTAGGTCGACATGCTAATTGGCGTCGTCTCCCTCTGGGCAGTGTCGGTATCTGTGCTATCATCGACGGCGGGGCTCTGGCTAGCTTCGATACTATGGTTTGTCATGGGCGGAATGCTAGGGACCGGAGCAGCATTAAGGAGGTCGGTGACGGGTATTCTGGGATATGGCTGCATCATGTTATATGCATCCGTTGCCAGCTTGAGGACTGGTGTTCTGTAACTAGGGCAGACACAAAGTTGAGCTTGAGAGGCAGATAGATGGGGAGTAGACTCTAGCCCATGCATGCAGCTAGTCTGGCGTGATCGCGCTGGTGTTGCCATCTGTACATCTTCTCCAAGGGAATGGAGAGAATGGAGAGAATGGAGTCTCCGCGTTCCAAGATTTGGGACCGCATGGTACAGTGGAGCTCGAGGAGCCAGGCCTACCGAGAAGCCAGAAGGAGTAGAGGTCATGGCGTTTAGAGGAGGGAGAATGTTTGGATATACGTTCAAGCGAGCTGAGGCTGGGTAGTTGTAAGTCCTGTCCGATACAGGGTTGTTGGAACCATAGCGGATGCCTGCGAAATTGTTGAAAATTGCCGCTGGTTCGAAGGGTGAGAGAAGCGACATGTTAGGATTCAAAAAGTTCTGATCACCGTCGATTTGTCTCTCCATTCTAAAGAATGCGATTCGCATCTAAAGGCGGCATACAACTTGTGGAGATTCGTATTCAAGAGGAACACTTTTCGACTGGAAGTTTGGATGAAGCAGGTAGCTGGGATCAGGAGAGTATGGAAAGGCCCTGCTTATATAGATGACTTACCTTAAGAAAGAATTGGAACGGATTTACCTGGAGAGGACTAGAATTTGAAGTGAAAGATCATGATCGCTTTCAAAACAGTATGGCAAAGACAATCCAAAATAGTAGAATGCTCATGAATAAAATTCGTAACATGTTTCGTGCTTTCATTTCTATGTTTAAGTGTTCCAAATGACAATTCTTCCATCAACCCCAGTTGCTACACCATTGTCAGTATTTCTTCTTTAGCATCCTAGAAAAAGCGGGACACTTACTGCTGAACTTCCGAACAGCACCACCGGCACCCTCGTACACACGGATTGTGCTGATGGTGTTTTGATGCACGGTCTTGAGTTGCGTATCGTCCTTAGTCTTGCCTTTCAAATCCATCTGCTTGAACATATTAAAAGCAGATTCTTCTCTTGCGTCCCCAATTCCCGGGCGCCCTTTCGACTCCAAGGATCCCGTAAGATGCCAACCACTTTCGTTTCCCTGAAAGCGGAAAGCTTCGCAATCATAACCCGCGGCGATGATTTCGCTCTCACCATTCCAAATGAGACTCATAAAAGGTAGTAGCTGAGTATTGATGCTCAGCACCGCCCTTGGAGGCTGCTCAGCACCGTTAGGATAAACAACAGTAATGCTGCTATCATGAGCTGCAAAGGCCAAAGCATCGCCGGTAGGAGAGAACGAAACTGCATGAACCCAACCTGCTGAGTTGTTCAGGTATTCCCCGCAAACTGTGTTGAATGGCAGTCGTTCTCCCCACACGCCAGGTTCCGGCCTAGAATCCACACCTTTGATGAAGCTGGAGAACACTCGAGCATGTGCATCTGTAGAGCCGGCCGCTAGTAATACTGAGTTGGGATGCCATGCAACAGTTGTAATAGTGCTTCGAATAGGCTTCTTGATGTGTTTCGAGACCCACCAGTCGTTCTCCTCCTCGAAATAGCAGATAGCGATGACTCTGGCACCAGAACCAACAGCAAACTTCATCTCTGAAGGCGACCATCTGACAAATGTAGCAGCTCGATTGATTCGTAGAAGGACTAGAGTTGGCTTGTAGCCAGTAGGAGAGGGCTCCCAGACCAAGGCATTTCGATCTTTTCAGCGTCAGCGTATTCTCTACCAGACGAGGTGTAAAGCGTCGCAACCAACCTTGAGAGCAAGTCACGATTCTTCCACTGTTTAACGCAATATCGACGCTGGTGACAGTCTTATCGTGACCTTTCAGCTCATCCTTAAGCTTGAATCCACTGCCAGTCCGTCCATAGAGTTCGACGCTGGTATCTCGTGCTACAGCCAACGTCTGCTTGTCCGCAGAGAAGGAATGGTCCGCAATGGGATGGTGGAAGAGATGGTGAACTTCGGGAGCTGCCATGACTAAAAGATTGACTTGATAGGAGGAGCTCTCTACTACCAAGGTATGCTTGATGTTGGTTGTGGAGGAGGTTGATGACAGCCTGTGGATTACGAAGTGGGCGTAGCGGGGTCCTTCGCTTCGGCGCCGACAAGGCTCGCAGTGAAATTCTGACATTGGAAGGCTGAATTACCACGCTCGTACACATCGATTGAGAGCGGCATAGGGAAGATGGTCTCGAACGCAATTGTGAGTATAGATGGCATCTTATTTGCGCGTATGCTAATAATTTATCTAGGGAACAAAAGCGCCTGGACAAGCTGGTGCGCGCAAGAGCACCGGAAGCATCCCAACCTATACCCCAAACCAAACTCTCTACATTACAAACCTCCCCTCCTCGAAGCTCCAGAAACCAGATCTGCGCATTGAACTCTACATGCTCTTCTCAACTTACGGTCCGGTCCTCGATGTTGTGGCTCTACGAACGATGAAGATGCGAGGTCAAGCCCACGTCGTGTATCGAGATGTTCAGACAGCTACGCAAGCTATGAGAGCGCTTCAAGGATTCGAGTTCTTTGGCAAAGAAATTGTATGTCTTCAGCAGATTCAATTCCATAAGGGGCAGACTAACACTCTGTCAATAGCAAATCCAATATGCAAAGTCCAAATCAGATACCATTGCCAAGCTGGATGGGACATTCAGAATGCCTTCGGCAGCTGCAGGTGCTGTCACTGCAACAGAGCTTCAACAAAGTATTTTCAATGCACCACCCTCTGCAGCGGCTACGGCAAACACAACAATTCCTGCGCCCAGTAGCCTAAAGCCTCCAGCCCCGCCGGCTGATCAAGCTATGGAAGATGCACGAAGTCCGACGACGAGTGTAGCTGGCCAGAAGAGAAGACGTGACGAAGAGGATGAGTCCGAGGAGGACAGTGAAGGAGACGTTGCTATGGACGAAGACAGTGACGATGAATAAATGGCTTTTTTGGGCGAGACTAGCATTGGTGGAGTGTAGGGCTAGGGGGAAAATGAACAATGTCATATATTGCGGCGCATTAGGGGATAATTTCTTCGAGGGCTATACCATGCATTTGGGTCTGCCAAATACTCGCTTTGAAATAAAAAAATATGACATTACTGTCGCCTATTGGCTTCGTTGATGATCCTCGTTCACCTACAGATTCGATTTCGCAGTCTTGAAGTTATTGAGTAGCAACGACCTAGTCATTGGGCATGTCCGAATACCTCTAGATCTCATAAGACGAGTCATGTAAATCCTGTCTAAATGCTAAACCAAATCTATGCTTTTGTTCGGGAAGAACGAAGTCCCTGAATGGCCTCCGTCAATGAAGTGACATCAATCTTCGTAGAACACCTTGGCCTCCGTTCAGGGTCTGCTTCATCTCCTAAGTACAACTGGGCTGAGCAGTGCCTTAGCCGGTGCCTCACAAACGCCTCTTACACCTACAATGCCGCTCCATATTTACCAACCCATCCCTACAACTCCCCTCGTGAATTCCACCTAAACATTATCTTCGTAAATCGTTTCTTGCAAGGCACCTATTGTCTAAACCCTATTTTACGGTGCCAGATTGTAGAGCGGTTGCAAGATCTTATAGCACCAATCTGCTATAGGATCGCAAATCTTCAAGTCTCTGATCCAGTCAACCATAAGCTCTACACTTTGCCCTATCTCAGCTTCAAATCTTGGTCCACAAAGCTGTGTACGTATATCTCGGAGCATGGCGTTGTGCTGAGTTATGTGTAAGATTATTAGTATACCAAGGAAGTGTTGATTCCAGGAGAATAAATAGGGTATTAGTCTCTTCCGACGAGATGTTGGTGACAGCAACAGAGGCCATTTGAGACAGGACTGCCACAAAATCATTAGTATTGATAAATAACCAAATTAAACATATTGCATACTTGAAGGCATTGCGCCACTCCTTCGGCGTCTTCCTGCGTCATCTGTTCCGGGAAATGTAATGCTTTGTAGACGAACGGACGGTAGACCATGTATTTAGCATAGTAGAATCGCGTCCGCAAAAGGGCAACTTGTATATCATAAAGGTAAGGATAGTGAACAGGTTCAATACTTAGGTCAGGGCTGAATAGTGGCGCCCCAGGGTGTATTTGTCGAGGGGATAAGCTTGGATCCAATGTTTGGCTGTAGGACGCGACGTTCGCTGGTTGAGGAGAAGGGAAACCGGCTGGATCTTCCTCTGCCCACTGAAGTGCCTTGGGAAGCATGCCACGCCATTGAGAGAGCTGCGCAGCAAGCTGATTGAGAGACTGTGCAGACGGTCCACGGAACTCGTCGCTCGATCCGCTTGGAGTATCAGTCGACATCACTACATGGTGATCAGCATATGTAGTCAAGACCGAAAGAAAGAAAAACATTTCAACTACTGTATTCTTACCATCATACAAACTATTATGGATCTCCGCGCACAGCCTCCGCAAGGCGATTTGAGAAGCGTAGTGCGCTTCGAAATGTGACGATTGGTTGCCCCTATGATCGGCTTCGCAAAAAGGAGTGTTGAAACTAGGCATGCCTACTCGATCCTCCAGACTAGCTATGCCAGTAGGTGCTAAGTCCAATTCATACTGCAAGGCAGTTTCCATAATCACACAATGCCAATATGCTCGCTTGATAATATCTCCTCGTGGCGAATTCCAGTCTATCGAATTGCTGGGGATTGTAAGCACCTACAGCGATCTGCCGCACCAGAGAACATACCATGTGACCAAAACGTAGCACGCCTGTGATGCATTTACAGTCATTCTCCAGAAATCCTGATTCTAACGCATTAGTCTTCGTATCTACTACAATCTTTAAGTGTATTACGTACCACGTGACGCGAACAAGACTGGAAGTACAGCCTGTCAAAAAGCCTTATGTCAGTATCAAACGTGTTTGCGCCTGATAAATTTTAGGGGTCTACGAACGCAGCGAGAGAATAGATCTGGACATGTTCGAGATCACATCCTGTCAATACGAATCCCATACGCTTCCTAGCCTCGTTGAAAAGTGCCAGGCCAGGAGGCCTTGTGGCCGATCCACCCCTCACGCCACTGGGACGGTTGTTACCTTCTGAGATGGGCTGTCCACGAGAGCCTTCTATGGCCAACTCGCCTAGCGCGAATATCAAAAGGGCTATGACAGAATCGGGATCCCCATCAAAGCCTTCCGTATACACCTTCGTGAGAGTGTCGGAGATGAAGTTCTGTCGGTCCATGAAAGGATATATGAAATTGAACGTATCGAAGTATGCTGTTGCAAGACGATGCATTGTGTCCCTAGTCAAAGCTGGAAAGGTTATTCTAGCACCACTAGAGACTCTCGTTGCCTGAGATTGCATGCCCACAAAAGGTTTGTCTGGTAATTCCTCATCTAGTGGAAGCATCGGGACGCCCTTCTGCAATTGTATTATGAACGCTGGCCCGTCCTGCTCGAGAGTTTTCAGATCTCCCACATTTGTTGGTAGAGCTTGTAGCAACAGTTGTTGGACAACAGGCCATGTCAGTATTTTGTGAGCCGCGGAAGCATGTCGGTATGCTGGAACTCGTCCAAGACCACTAGGACTAGAGTGTTGAGACGGACGGACGGATTGGGCTGAGAAAGGGCTGGGATCGATCTCGATACTAAAAGAAGGCTGACTTGAGGGTGCCGGCTGTGGAGGGCCAAAACCGGCGGGGACGGGGGTTCGGCCGGTAGGTATTCGATCAACTTTGCCTTCAAGAGATTTCAAGCGGTCTAGAATTTCGACAAGAGTTTTATCTTTCCTGGCAGCTGTTTAGTAAGTTGCACCTCAAAGCCAGGTGAAGCCGTAGGGCTTCTTACTTCGTTGGTTGTGGTTCCCTATACCTACACTCCAACTTCATTCTCTGGCATAGTCCGCACTTGGGCCTTTGCTCATCACATTTTTGCTTTCTCGATCGACAAGTTTCACATGCCCTGAAGCCCTCAGAAGTCAGTCAGTTCTTCCCCAATACGGAGTATCAATAGAAGCAGAATCGTCTTTGTCTAGATCAACCCTAGAGTACACGATATGACAGGATATATCCTCAAGTAAAGAAGGAACATAGGATGGAAAGAAAACTCTTCACAAACTGCGCTGCGATTGATCCCCGACTTGTCCTAGGGTTTGTCGGGTTTCCAGAGCTGCTGCTGGCTGAGTCCAAGTTCATTGTACCTCCAGAGTTGTTGCTAGATATAATAAGCTTAAGATAGCCGCGAGGTGGGACGCAAGGCTCGATCCCGTCGTCCAGGTACCACTTGAGGGAGGGAGAGAACTGGCACGGGTCCAGTTGTCGATAGGGTGGGAGTGGTTTCTGATTTTGGCTCAACGAGTGACGCTAGGACAACCCTCGAGGACGTGTGATAGCTTCCTGAGATGTAGCCCTCTAGGCGGAACTTATTGTTGAGCGGCCCTCTGCGAACGGGCAGAGGCGCATTATTGCTCTGGTTTTATCTGGACCTTTCTGTTGTCACGAAACTTGCGAATCGGTCGATTTTGTGATCTTCCCCACAGAGGGCGCAGTGCTGATACTCGGACGATAGTCGCAAATAGCAGTCGACATGAAGGACAGCAGCGGCAAAGACAAGATCGCTGTGATGAAGGCGGCGATGAATCTTGGGAAGTTTGGCCCCAAGAAGCTTGAAATTTGGACATGTCTCCGGCCAAATGAAAGTCGTAATATTCGATCGGATGAGAGTCCGCCTCCGAAGAGTTGACAGCTCTGGTCCCCAGATCGCCTTTTCCCTGGAAGATAATTAGTGGCCACGCCGTAAAATGAAGATCGCAGCATCAAATACTGTATCTTGAAGTCCCGTCCCCCCTGCCGTGGATGCGAGTGGGTGTAGGCTAGCAGCATTGGGTTTTGTTCGTGGTGACGAAATCGCACGCTTTCTCCAGCTGCTGCTCCAGCATCAGGACACCATGAACGACACTGCCCTCAGCTCCCAACAACCCGTGGACCAGGCTGCGTTCGGTGACTTTGGTGGTTGATAGCCCGTGGCCGCGAGAGGGGTTCTTCCCTAGGCTCGAGAACAAATCGTACGAAGGCCGCTGTCCTGCCCTGTTCGCACCAGCCGACGACAGTGTGTTGCTGACCTGCTGGGCAGGAGGACACCGCGGCGGAAATCCAACAAGATGGTCTGCGAAAAGAGGCATCAGTCTGCTTTAGGCATTCGATCAGGAGGGACGTTGCCTACGCCAGGTCCGTCTGGTCTGTGAGACTACAATGATATCCACCTAAACGTCATCCATGTTCACGCGAGTATGCTTGAATTCTCTGTCGCTGGGAACTTGTTCCGTTTTTAATTGTTCGCCTCAGACTGTCCTCTCTCCCTTTCTGCAAGTGGTTCGGAATGTAATTCCGGACAATCGTACACCCTCCGCCACGATCATGCGAATTTGGGGATGTCCTCAGTAGAGAGTGGGTTCTACTTGAGCCACTATCATAAGAACATTCAAGCTGTCCGATCTAATTCGATTTTGCTCGTGGCGACGGTAAACTTTTTGCACCTGCGCGTCAAGACAATATTGTCATGACTACATGCGAGCGATGTTGGGGATGTCTCGGCAAGTATTCAGCGGCTATCTCTCACTTTGGCTTCGAGTAGATGCCAGAGCATGAAACTTTATCCTGAACTACTCGAGTAGTTCTTTAGTAATTATATATTGAGCATTAGCAAGGGTGCTCAAGAGCACTGCAGTCCTCATGGCATAAGGTTACTCTCCGTTCTCCAGAACCGACAATAGTAGAGTCTAAACAATTATTTTACAACACCCTTACGGTATCCAAGTCCCTAAGTACTTCGATCGCATGATGAAAATTCCACCAAACACTATCGCAGCATAGCGCTGAGCAGTGCTTCATCACTCAACAGCCTTGCCCTTCTGACTTTTTCTAAGTCGCATGCTATACCCATGTACAGTGCAACTACTATTGCTGTTCAACTAAGACACGGCGAGACTCGTTCTTTTGGTACTTTCCGGTACGCTTCAAGTCTTGTCGGCTATGACAGATGAAGCACAAGAAACCCTGAAAACAGGAATATCAAAACCGCTGACCATCTTCTTGATACTATGCCAACCGTGCCATCAACCGCGTCTTAATCCTCACAAAAATACATGTAAACTTCTTGAAGAACGTATCCGGGTCTCATGGAACACAAATCAATATATTCATTGGTATCTTCGAATCGTTATATCATAAGCATGCCCAATGCGTGTTCTCGCCATGTACTTGTTCCAAAATGCTTCCTATTATTGCCTAAAAGCCCTGCTGGCGATGCCACTTCTGCTCCCAGCCTGGAAAATAGGGATACTCGTCCAGTGTACCTTCTGTCCAAGACTTCTCATTCTCATTCTCCGGCTTCACTAACCCCTTCCAAACCTGCTCTCGATTATACTCCTCCAATGCAGGAATGCAGACATGCTCCACATGCCACGTACCTTTGTACTCCATGAGGGATTTCTTGCCTTCCTTTAAGATCTTGGTCACCAGAGCTGGAATATAGGGTTCGTCTCTGAATTCCGTCATTGGTGTGAACAGGGCCGTGAAGTTGAAGACAATTCCTCCACTCAACGGCAACCGTCTCAAGGTTTGCCAGTCCACCCTCAAGTTGCACTCCTCTATCTTCAAATTTGGATTCTGAACCTCGCGAAGCTTTTCGTGTGGATGCCCTGGCGGCATGAAGAGTGGGGTCCCAACCTCTAAACCCCAGCTTCCACGCTGGATTGGAGCATTGACAGGCATCTTGGCGAAATATCGATCCATGCTAAAAGACATCTTCTCCTTATAGTCTGGAATAGGAGCATGAATATCTTTAAGCTGCATCCCGATCTTAGTACCCACATTCCATCCCAAAGAACTACAGATGACACCAGCACGGAAGTAGTACATTCCGTCCTCTTCGTTTCGAAGGACAATGGCGAAGTCTTCCGGTACGTTGTTGAGAAGAACATGTAACGGATGAAAGCGCTTGATCTCGGTAGTGTTTCCAAGTAAGCGATTGTGGAAGATTTTCTTGTCCTTTGACAGGGAGAAGTAGGCTGGATATCTGGCGCAATAGAACAGAAGGCACATCTCCATCAACTCTTTGCAGACAAGCTCTGTCCCAGGCATATAGTCAAGGAGTTTGCTACCATACTCTCGAAAGAGACCTTGTCGCTCCTTGATGGTGGCAATATAGGTATTCTCAATCTCCAGCCACCAATCTGGTTCCATTTTGACAAAGGCTGAGCTAGTTAGTGAAAAGTTGCCAAGGATGCGGATGTGACATACACATAGTCTGATGATAAGCCCATCTGAAAGGTCTGTACGGTCGAGGAAGAGCTTTAGCAGGGTCAAAGTTCTGGTAAGCTTGAGGGAGTGGCGTTCCGGTCAAGATGTCATATGCTGGGAAGTCGCCCATGGCCTTGATCTCGGCTGTTGAAAACCCAGTGGGTGTATACTTAGGTACACCGTCGTCAACAGCATATGACTGTACCATCGGCAATAGATTTTCCAGAAGAGAGTCGATAGATGGTTCCGCCTTGAAGAGAATGTTGGCATTGGCAGCCGGCAATGTCTTAGCAAGCTCAGGAAGCACCTCTCGTCTTGATGGTGGAAACATAGCGCTGTAATTAGGCATTCCAATTGCAGCCGATGATGCTTTCTTGTTTGGCGAAAAAGAACGTGGGGGTGTTGACGCACCAGATGCGCGTCGTCGGTGGAAATGAAGTCTTTCCAGCACCGCATCTCGTTGTCGTTTGTTTACTGCTAACACAGCGCAAGACGACAGGAGAAACAGAAACCCAAGGCCAAGAAGCCACTGGTCTTGGAGAATGGAAAACGCCATGCTTGACTTTCCCCAGACTTCTGAAACGTAAGGACCGGGTAGAGAATAGGAGGGATCTCGCTGCTTAAAGGTGAGCAGCAAGCCGGCCCGTGATTCAATCCAAGTGATGGCTGCCGGAATGGTACCGAATCGGCGATGAAAGGTACGGTGAAACCCGTACGGTAGCTCTTGCTTGGCACTTGGATCTGGAAGAAACGAAGCAGAAGGCGTATTTAAGGATTATCAGATGGCTTATCTCGAAAGCCACACAGGAATTATCATCACCGCCGCGAACTACAGCCGTGCCCCAGAAAGAACGGGAGAATGATAGCAGATCGTCCTTGATGAGGCAATAGAACACAAGAAAATGGTACGACTCGTGCTTGAAGAAGGAGTGAAGGAAGCATGGGTGCACAGGAGCGAAGCCTTTATGACAAGTTGGGGGAAGAGGTAGGGGAGGTAGGGGAATGGGAAGGGGAAGGGGCGGGACGCCGCTCTGGCTAGACCCGCTCACACTCGTGCTCTATCAGGAAAGAAGCATTTGCAGACGACCGCCGTTGCTCCTCACCTGCGAACGTTGCAGGATGCTAGGATTCGGCGGACGCAGTGCGAGCCACGGCAATCGTCTCTGGGAATCAAGACCCTATCGGGTACATCAGTGCGCCACTCGGGCTGGTTATCAGTCCCCGCATTGGCCTGGGGAAAGGACTGCCTTTTCGGGAAGAGATAATGAATTCCTGGGAGGGCAGAAGCCAAGCGCGGATCACGTGAGAGACGTGCGGTCAGTGCAGGTGGAGAGACACTCAATTGAGCGATCTCCTGTATATGTCGTCGTCGTCGTAGATAGTAGACGTGCAAACGAGATGTGAGAAAGTCACAGTCTGTGAAGGGGAAGATGCCGAGTGATGAGTGCCGTGTGAAGTGATATGTAATCACGAGCGCGGGAACTCAGCACCCCCACGGTCCTGATCGCAATACGGCATATCAGATCGTAAATAGACCTCACACCTGCACCAGCTAGAGAGAGTGAAAGATAAACATTCCATTGGCGTGTATATAAAGTACCTTATGGTTAGATTTAGGTATAACGTCAAAGAAAGAGACTAACTCGAGAGAGCTTGCACCATGACCAGATCTCACCCGTATCGTGACAAATAAAACTACATCTAAATCTCAAAGGGTATATAGTAAAACGCTCAAACCACCGCCTATACCAACAGCATTCCTACAAGCCAGTCTCCCACCGGTCTATGCAGATATACCCAGATACAGACCACCCAATGCTTGATCGCAAGCCTGAACAAACTCCAAACACGCGCCTTGGATAAAACACGCCATGTCCCCAAACGACTTCCAGATGATGCATGTACTATGTATTAGATCAAATTTTTCCATCGGCTGAAAAGTCCACCTTGAGCACTAGGTGCTCTTTCAACAAACCCGGAGTCTCGACGGCTCGACCTGCGACCGTTCTCTTGGCTCCCTTCACTGCTCTTCATGGTATCGCGATCTTGGCGACTCTGTCGGCGAGCCTCTCGCCTCCGCCTTCTCTCCTCTGGATCTTCTTCAGCGGTGCCATCTATACGCGAATGACGACGAGTCTTCCTTAAATGCCGTCTTTCATCCTCATCAGCAATGTTCTCATCGGCAGGTGCTCTGGCAGGTGCCGTATCCTCGGGTGGAGGTGGTGCATCCGAGTGATCTTGGACCCATGAATCGGTTCCAGAATGTGGCCAGCCAGCTTTCTTCCGCCTCGACGAGTCTTTGTAGACAGGCCCGTCAGCGGGTAAAAATTCTGGCTCCGCACCACGAGACTTGGTACCATTTCTCGGATCGAAATAGCTATCGACGACAGGTGCTGACGTCCGGCGGCTTATCTTAGGAGTCTCAGACACGCGCCTAGCGCGTCGCTCTTCACGCCTTCGACGACGTTCTTCTGGGTCTTCATCGGTAGGGCCATCCATATGAGACCTCCGACGATCTGAACGCTTTAGCCGTCCTAGATCTTCCGTCAGCGGCTCGCCATCTGTCTGAGCAGCCTTTTCCGTGTCTCGTTCAGCTCTTCGTGACCGGCGTCGCTCAGCCCGTTCGGCTTCCTTGGCTTCGGCAGCTAGGCGTTCAGCTTCTTCACGGGCCTTGTGCTCACGTCTAGCTGCTCGTCGAGCCTCCTTCTCTTCTAATCTACGGGCCTCTGCTGCTTCTTCTCGCTTTCGATGACGTTCGCGTCGCTCTTCCTCCTTGGCTCTTCGTGCATCTTCAGCAGCCTTCTCGGCAGCTTCTCGCTCTGCTCTCCGGGCACGACGCGCTGCACGTCTCGCCTCTTGGTCTTCTTCTGCCGCACCACCCGACATGGTCATATCTACATCAACACCATCGGTGCCAGAGCGCTCTCTGGCGGGACGTTTGATTTTCCGATCTTCTCGTCGCAACCCTCGCATACCCTCGTCATCCGTCAAAGCCGTGCTCCGACGCTTGTTCTCTGGTCGAGAACTTGAAGAAAGTAAACCACCGAGCAATCCGAATCCAGCCACCTTCTTAGCGCTCGAGCTGGTTCGTTTCACTCCAGAAGAGCCAAGGTTTTCAGAAGGTCCACCTGCGTCAACCATAACGATGTCGTCGTCTTGCTTTGCCTGCTTATCAGTCCTAATATTAGCATATGAATCCTTGGTAGATGATCTTCTGGTCCGCCGATATGGACTATCGTCGTCTCCAGGCGGCATTGGCACAGGCGGTGGTGGTGGACGGTCATCGAAGATTGGGTCTTGAATTACCTTCGTTCTTGTTTTACGGTCGCGACTTGACTTCTCTGGACTCGTAAGGTCTTCATCAGCTCCAACCATGACAATGTCATCATCTTCATCGAGAGCTAGAATCGCTTTGTCAGCCTTGCATGTTTCGAAATTGGGGGAACGTTCAAGAAGCTTACCACGTGACTTAGGCTGCCGTTCGGATTTGCTCCTGGACAGCTTTACTGGAGTGGCACCAAGGATCTTTGCTGCCTTGGCCGACATCTCTGGGGGCCTTCTGATATCTTCAGGTGGAGGAGAGATGATGCTGTCAACGACTACTGAATGTCGTCGCGAACTTGTTCTACCCGAGGTGCTCGCCCGCCTCTCAGACGTCGATTTCGATCTTGATATTGGCGGTGCAGCGGTAAACATGCTGGAGAGTCCACGTGAAAGGGGAGGTCGGTCAGCTTTGTCGGATGAAGAATCTTTGGACGAGATCTTCTCTTCCTTTTCGCTCTTTCTTGCAGATTTGGAGTGCTTTACCTCAGAGTCTTTGGCTTTTTTCTCCTCTCTCGAGGGGGAAGACTTTCGAGACTTGGATGGCTTCTTCTCCTCCTTACGTGGAGAAGCGCCCCAGGCTGCCCATGAAGATCCTGCATCGCGCACGACACGTGGACGTTCTTTCTTGGAAGATCTGGGCTCTGGAGGTGGTGTAGGTGGAGCAACGATTTCTGGTTCTTTGACTTCGACTTCCGACTCGGGCTCGGGCACAGGCTCAGGAGCTTTTGCTTTGCTGGCCGATTTGCTCTTTTTGCCTGATTTCTTCTCCACAGGCATCTCCACCGGCTCATCCACCAAGTCGTCCTCCGCGATGTCGTCGGGAAAGCTACCGGGCACGTCTTTGGCTTGAGAAAGCTTCTTGGGCGGGCTTTCCTCGATGATGACTTCCTTTTCTTTGTCCCTGTATTTTTTGGACGCGGATCTGGAGAGCTTGGTCGAGGAAGAGCGAGCCGACTTGGTTTTATCCTCCTCGATGACTGGCGCAGGTGGCGGTGGAGGGGGTGGGGGAGGTGGCGGTGTCGCAACGTCCGGGGGTGACTCAAAGGCTTTCAACCTATCAGCGAGTTTCCCTCCTACTGGCTTCTTCGTAATTGCTGATGCCTTCATCGAGGCGCTGATGGATCGCGAAGAGGCTGTCGTGTCCTTGAGATTCGCAGCTTCCAGAACCTTGGCTTTGTCAGCAATCGCAATCTCGTCTGTTTTCGACGGCGTCGTCTCCTTTTTGGCGGCCTCAGCACCCCGGCCCGTCTTTTTGGTCGCACCCCAAAAACTGAAGGGGTCCGCCTTGTCCCCAGTCTCCGTCTTTTCCTTGATCGGGCTGAACTCAATCAGTGGTTCCGGCTCCGGGTCGGGGATGTTGACTTTGGTCGACGACTTCTTGCCCTTATTGAGTTTGGCGTCTTTCTTCGCTTTCTTGGCGTCTGCGAGCTCCTTTTCCTTGGCGGCCTTCTCTTCGGCGTCCCGTGCGGCTTGCTCTTCGACTTGGCGGGTAGCCTCCTCCTCGGCCTCTTTCGCAGCGCGCTCGACTTCCTCCTCTTCTTTCTGCTTCCGAGCAGCTTCTTCTTCTTCTTCAAGCCTCTGCTTACGAGCAGCTTCGTCTGCTTTCCTCTGCTCTTTTTTGGACAATTTAGGAGCTTTAGCTTTGGCCTTTGCTTCGGCTTCTTCTTTTGCTTTGGCTTCTTCCTCTTCTTTCGCTTTTGCCTCAGCTTCCTCCTTGGCTCTCGCTTCTTCCTCCTCCTCCCTCTCCTTGGCTTCGGCTTCTTTGGCATCGGCCTCGGCTTGCTTTTTAGCCAGTTTTTCTGCTTCCTTCTGTTGTTTCTTGGTGAGCTTTGGTGGAGGAGCAACAGGTTCTATCTCTTTGGACTTGGTCTTTTCAATTTTCGTCTCAAAATCCCAGATATCTGCTTCGGGCTCGGTGAGGTCCATGGCTGGAGGAGTGGGTGCGGGTGGTGGTGCATCGATATCCTTCTTTTTTGCCTTCTTATCCTTTTTGCTAGATGCTCCCCAAGCTCCCAACCAATCGTCATCTGCAGGCTTCGGATCTTCGACAACGACAGGCTCGGGAGCAGGGGGTTCATCAGCAATTTCGACAGGAATGTTTTTGCCCTTGCCCTTCTTCTTTTCCTTTTTTGAAGAGGCAGTTCCCCATAGGTCGTCAGCTGCCTTAGGCTCCTCAATTTCATTTGGCTTGATTGGATCGTTAACGTGGAATGAAGCTTCTGGAGAGGTGAACGCAGAAGTTTTGCCCTTCTTTTTCTTGTCTTTCTTCGACGCACCCCAGCCCCCATCGAAAAAGTCGTCATTGGCACCTGCATCGGCAACTTCTGGCACAGCGGGTGGCGGAGTTGGAGGTGGAGGTGGAACATCATCATCATCATCATCATCATCAAAAGCCTTGAAAGATTTGTCTTTCTTCTTGTCAGTCTTTTGACCCCAATCCATCCAATCATCGTTTTCAGCAGGCTCAATGATCTTGGCCAATGAATCAGACGGAGACTCCTCTTTCTTGCCTGTCTTCTTCTTGTTCTTGGAAGTTCCCCATATACTGCTACCCCAGGTATCGATTTCTGGCTCGGGTTCGGGTAGAGGGTCCTCGATCTTTGGTGGGTCCTCACTGATGCCCTTGGATTTCTTTTTCTTGTCTTTCTTCGAGGTACCAAACCCCCAGCCACCATCATCCTCAAGAGCGATGGGTTCGGGTGCGGGATCAGGATCCTTCGTCTTGGACGGTTCTTCAAATACTGTTTTGCCCTTCTTCTTGGTCTTGGATCCCCAGATGCTACTTCCCCAACTTTCTGTTTCAACCACTGGCTCGGGATCTGGTTCTTTTAGTGGTTCCTCTACCTATGCAAAGTTAGATGCGAGCATTTCAAAATCATACCAAGCGAAGAATAGCACGAAAGGGTTGACAGAAGATGTAAGGTCTTGTCGAAGCACTAACCTTGGCAGGTTCCTCGGCAATACCTTTGCCCTTCTTTTTCTTATCCTTCTTACTACTGAACGCTCCCCAACCGAAATTATCCTCAACTTTCTCCGGCTCCGGCTCCGGCTCAGGTTCAGCGAGTGGCGGTGGCAAGGCCTCTTCTGACTTCTTGGGTATCTCTTCAGTAGTGTTCTTGCCTTTCTTTTTCTTATCTTTCTTAGTTGTAAAGGATCCCCATCCGAACTCTTCTGCGACTTCGGGTTCAGGCTCAGGATTTGCTAGCGATGGTGGCAGAATCTCTTCTGACTTCTTGGCGGGTTCTTCTATAGCGCCTTTGCCTTTCTTTTTCTTATCCTTCTTACTACTGAACGCTCCCCAGCCAAAATCATCTTCAGCTTTCTCGAGTTCCGGCTCAGGATCAGCTGGCGGTGGCAGAACCTCTTCGGACTTCTTGGCAGGTTCCTCTACCGCAGCTTTACCCTTCTTTTTCTTATCCTTCTTCGAGGTCCCAAACGCGAATCCCAAATCATCAACAGGCTGTTCAGGTTCTGGCTCGGGTGCAGGTGGATCTTCGACTTTAGAGATTTCTTCAATGGCGATTTTGCCCTTTTTCTTCTTATCCTTTTTAGAACCAAAAGAGCCCCAGCCAAATTCATCGGCCACAGGTTCAGCTTCAGGTTCAGGATCTCTTTCGGGTTCATGTGGTGGGGTTATCTCGACCACCGGGTCTGCCGCTGCATTCTTGCCTTTCTTCTTCTTGTCCTTCTTAGTGCCGAAAGAGCCCCAGCCCAATTCATCAGCCTCGGGCTCTCCCTTCTCCTCATTCTTTTCAGGTTCAGGATCTGGAATGTCTTCAACCTTGGGCGGTTCCTCGATGATAGTGTTTTTGCCCTTCTTCTTCTTGTCCTTTTTGGTGCTGAATGAACCCCAACCAAACTCATCTATTCCAGCTTCGGATGCCTTGTCGGATGCCTTGTCCTTATCCTTCTCCGCTTCAGGGGCAGGAGTTTCCTCGATCTTGATAGGTTCATCAGCCGTCTTGCCCTTCTTCTTCTTATCCTTCTTCGAAGCTGAGAAAGAGCCCCAGCCAAAATCATCAGCTACCGATTCCTCCTTCTCCTTTTCGACCTCTGGAATGGCAGGTTCTTCAACCTTGGGCTCCTCCATTATGACATTCTTACCCTTCTTCTTTTTGTCTTTCTTGGCTGTCGTGCCCCAGCCGAAGACATCAATCATGGGATCTGCTTCCTTCTCTTTTTCAGGCTCAAGAGCAGGATGATCATCAACCTTTGGTAGATCCTCGACATCTTTCTTACCTTTCTTCTTTTTGTCTTTCTTAGAACCTCCAAGACTCCAGGCAAAGTCGTCGGCTATCGGTTCGGCTTCAGGTTCCGGATCTGGGACAAGCACCTCTTCAACCTTGAGTGGCTCTTCGACAGCATGTTTGCCCTTCTTCTTTTTCTTAGAGGCCGAGAAAGAACCCCAGCCAAACTCCTCAGCCTCCACGACTGGCTCCGGCTCCGGCTCTGGGATCGGCTCCTCTTCTACCTTCGGAGCCTCTTCGGTGATCTTGCCCTTCTTTTTCTTGTCTTTCTTAGAAGTGGCAAAGGATCCCCAGCCAAACTCCTCTACCGGTTCCGGAACTGGCTCCGGCTCTGGGGGTGAAGCACGCGTCTCTTCGACCTTAGCCACCTCTTCGATTAGACTTTTGCCCTTCTTTTTCTTCTCTTTTTTAGTACCGGCAAAGGACCCCCATCCGAAGTCGTCGGCTATCGAATCTATGGCAGGCTCTGGCTCAGGAGCTGGAGGTGGAGGTGGAGGTGGAGGTTCCTCCAGTTTGGGAGCTTCCTCGATAGCATTCTTCCCCTTCTTTTTCTTATCTTTCTTAGAAGTGAAGGAGCCCCAGCCAAATTCTTCAGCAGGAGCTTCTGGTTCCGGATCAGGATCAGGGGCAGGAGCAGGTGTTTCTTCCACCTATTTTGGGTTAGCTTAGGACTCGAAAACTGAAAATGAGGCATCGTGCAAGCAAGATGTATTCCCACCGGAATCATATATCAGACGCTGTCCAAGTCATATCTCAATTGTGAGACACTAAGTAGAGAACAAAGTAGTGCCGATGAACGTAACAATATTTCGGGGACTAAAGAAAACGTGACTATGCCTGTGAAAAAAACACTTGCCTTCGTTGATTCTTCAATTACATTCTTGCCCTTCTTCTTTTTGTCTTTCTTTGAAGTTGGGAGGGACCATACATCCTCGACTGGGGTTGGTTCTTCCACCTTGGGCTCCTCTTTTGGGGGTTCCAGCTCTGCACCTCTCTTTCCCTTTTTCTTGGTCTTGGTGGCTCCCCATCCTCCCCCCCAATCTTCTTCGACCACAGGTTCCTGGACAGGATGAACAGGCTCTTCCTTGGGCTCTTGCTTGGGCTCTTCCTCTGTTATCTGAAAGTCGAAAACGCCGCCTTTCTTCTTTTTCTTGTCTCTTTTGCTTGAGAAGCCAAAGTCAAAGCCCTCGTCTGCTTTCGTCTCTGCAGGTGGAGGTGGATCAGGCTCTGCTGGTTTCGATTCCTCGTCTAGAGACCCGAATGAGAAACCGGTCGCCTTTTTCTTTGGCTTCCCACGATTGATGCTCCAAGGGTTATTATCAATCTCAACATCCTTAGCTTTGGTATCCGTTGTGGATGTGGTAGTCGCAGCAGAAAAGTCCCAGGTACTACAAATCAATCTCAGTACACACTCAAGCGCAAAACAAGACGGGCACGTGGATGATGAAACTTCTGTACAAAGCCGTACTAGGAAGTGACTAGCCACATTCACTTTCTTGACTGGATGTGAAAAATGCAGGAACGCTACTTGCATGCGGCAAGCGAACCCAATGGCATATAAACGACTCACCTCGTCGTGCCAGTATTCCAACTACTTCCCCACGCTCCAAAACCTCCGCTTGATTTCGTCCCAGAATCGAAACTCAAGTCTAGCGTGGGCGCATCGTCAAGCTTGATTTCGTGAAAAAGATCTGTCTTTTCTTCGGCGGCCGGGGTCGGGTCGGATATTGGATCCTCAGTTTTGCCTTTCTTTCCCTTCTTCTTCGACTTCGCCGGCATGAAACTATCCCATGTATCATCTGGGTTGGCATCACCATTGGCATCACCGTCACCATTTGTCTCGTCCTTCTTGTCATCACTGCCGCCAGCGCCAGTGTCGCCCCCCTTATTGTCCCCACCATCATTTCCGTCACCGCCATCATCTTTCTTGGTTCCATCTTCCTCTTCATCGTCTGCCCACTTGGCCTTCGCGGCGTTTTTGGTTGCAGCCTTCTTCTTCTTAGCAGCTTGCTTCAAGCCGTCCTGGGACTGGAAGTCCACCGAGGGTGTCATAGCAGAGTCGCGGAACAGTGACTGATCTGTTTCTGTTTCTTTCTTGACCGAAGAATGAGGGGTAATCCGGGCTTCGGCAGAGTCGTGTGCGTGCTTTCTTGCAAGGGCATCGGTATTAGGTTCGAGTATGTCGACCTCTCGGTCGTCAGGTCGAGGTCTTCCACGAAAAACACCCAGGCGTCCTGGAACATTCAAAGGAGTGCGATCCCATCTGCAGGGCCACGTATAATCCGAACGCGGAAGTACGCTCTATTGACATCGTTAGAGATATGAGTTGTTAAGGGTCCACACCGCCGTACTGCGGCAGGCTTCAGCCGCTACTGCACTCTGCACGACAACAGCCATGACATGGCATCGGCGTGCAAGAAGTTGGGAAAATGATTGCGGCTCGTACCATTCTTGTCCGACATGCACCTTCATGCTGCCCAGAGGTGCGCGATTGAACCCATGCCCTCGCAATGACCATCAGCCTTATCCGTGTATCCTCCTCATCCCACCCAATCGTCCAGGGCCGGGTCGTAGCAGACCCATAGTCGTTCCTTGGGCGATCTGCGCAGTACAACAAACCCTCGACGGCTGCCATTGTGGATGTTCGAGCTCGTGTGATCGCGGAGAGGTGTCAGACTCATCGAGGCTATGTGCTCAACAACGGGTCGGTAGCAAGCAGGACGGTGATCGGGCGGCGGCTTCTAAGTTTCCTTGACCGAGGAGGATCTGGAGATGTCCAGCAGAAGGGAGTAAGAATAATAATAAAAAAGAGTACAGGAGGTCGCGAGGTGAACGGGGGCGAGTGGTCACACGGAAGATCTTCGCAGACAAGGGATATTATCGTTTGGCTCTCGCCAATGTTGGCAGCCACAGGGAGCAACTGAGACAGCAGGGAAATTTCGCTGTGTATCACCCTCTCGTAGCCCTTATCGAAGTGCTGTTGTCCGTGCCTCAATCCGATACACAGATGCAGCGCGCAAATTTTCAAGAGAAGAGCGACGCGGTCACCAACAATTCCATAGACGTTTTATTCTATTTGTTGTCCGCCGTACGTTGTTGACACGCCTCCGTGCCAGGCATGCGGCGCTATAGCAAAAACAAAGGGAGTTTTTGGACGGTAATGCGCCGGCGTGCGGGTAGAAGATGGGGACCAGCAGCCCAGCTCGCCCAGTGGGTTGCAGCACCGCAGAGAGCGCGCGAAGGGGCTCGCAGCGCCATGAGCCATTCGTCCCGCGGACCAGACGTCCCATAATAATTTTCTCCCCAGGCCTCACCGCAACTCTGGCTCGAGAAAGGATGAAAAAGAACCGTCAAATGGCGAGCGACAATTCCATTGTGCATAAAGGGATCACATCGCGCGCCTTGCGGTTGGTCAGAACACTCGGTGAGCGCTGAGAAGGGTGCTGGCTGGTGCTGGAGGGTGGTGTCGTGCCCAGGAGCGGACGACAAACACCTCTCTTGATTCGTTGCGGCGTCCGGATGCATTGCGACGGAGTCACAGCCACGACCGCCCATTGCTGGGTGTGAGTCCTGACGGCGCCCATCATCTCACACAGCCATGTCCTTATTATATCAGAGCTCGCCGTCGCTATACTTGGATAAATACTAAATCCGGAAGAGGCCACGGGTCACGGAGAGAGGGGAGGGTTGGGGAGGGTTGGGGAGGGTCAGGAGGTAAAAGGAGGGTAAAGGAGGAATCCCCTCTTCGCACAACGCCGTACCATGTCACGCTGGCGATGCGAGATGTATCTACATCGAGAAGAACGTCATCAATTCAAGAGCCTGTTGGTTCCCAGAACGTCGCAAAATTCGGCAAGGTAAGTTGTTTGTCCCTTTTTTCCCCCCCCCCAGCATGGGAGATCGCATGCCGCGCTTTGAAGCGCAGGTACGACGCTCAGAGCTCTCTGGTCTCTGGTCTCCTCCACACACTGAGAGAGCAAGAACAGTCTTTGAACTTTTAAAGTTTCGCAGGTCTTCCAGAACATGCAAGGGTCATGTGTTGATAATGACAGTTGATAATGATAGAGGGAGGGGCCTTGGGCTGCATTGGCCGTGGCCGCGTAGGGCCACGGTTCGCGCCGCTTGGTTCGAGGAAGATCTTGCTTCGCGCATGTCAATCGTACCTCACGTAGCATAGCACTGTATTGCAAGAGAACACAACATGAGTACGGAGCGTGTGCGATGATCTCAACTTCGTACTTAGCTCCTCTGGCACACAATCATTCCCACGAAGAAGGGGCATCGGAGGCTCACGGGAGAGAGATGGAGCCCCAAAGCGTGGTTTCCGTGCCTCCAGTCAGTGCATTGGGTGGCACCGCCTTCGCGCAGGTCCAGGTGTGACAAACATCGCATGAATAGAAAGGCGGCAATGCACCCCACCTGCGGAAACATTCGTGAAAAAGTCCGAAGCACCTGCTTGCGTTGCAAGGTGGTTATCAGCTAGGTCCTTAGCCAAGTCCTCCAGGCCAGAAGCTCGCATTAACTAGCTGAGCACCATACCGTACCAACGCGAGATGACTGAGCGAGCCAAGGTCGACAGGTTGGCACGTGACAAGTGCTACCGACAGCCGATGAGGTTCCCGTTCCCGAAGCCAGCTTGCGGCCCACGGCCGAATAAGTGACATCAGGCCCTGGACCTCCTCCGGGAGGTTCTCCGAGGCAAGCTTCTGCGAAGCTACGGTCCTGCAGCCTTTGCTTGACCTCACAGGGTTGTCAGAATAATTATTAATGATGAATGATTGGAAACGCATCATTAACCGAACTTCCGGCCTTGAGGGGCAGAGAGCAGGTAAGGGGTATAACGTCATACGACCGTCAGTTAGATTCCTTCTCTTTCAATGTTCTTGCGTCGTGTGCTCAAACCACAGAAAATTCTCAACATGTCCAAGAATCTAGCTATTGTTGTCCAGAAGCCGGGCGAGGCCCAGGTGACCGAAGTCACGGTCCCCAAGCTCAGAGACGACTACATCATTGTGAAGACAAAAGCCATCGCGCTCAATCCAACAGATTGGAAGCACGTTGACTTCGTTGCACCTGCAGGAACGAGAGTAAGTCCTCAAGATCAATCTTTGGCGGATTCGAATTGGTAACAATCCACGCAGATAGGATGCGACTATGCCGGAGTCATTGAGGAGGTCGGCAGCAAGGTCACCAAAGGATTCAAAAAAGGCGACAGAGTCTGTGGATTTTCCCACGGAGGTGAGCTCAATTTCTACCAGCTCGAGGAAGACTCCACTCACTCACTCACTCACTCACCGTAATGAAGGCAATTCAGTGCAGCCCGAAGACGGGGCATTCGCAGAATTCATTACTGCCAAAGGCGACGTTCAGATCAAGATCCCAGACAATTTGAGCTTCGAAGAAGCATCAACCCTCGGTGTTGGAATCTCGACGTATGTATGCTCTCCAAACGTCCTATCACACGACTAACATCCACGCCTAGCGTCGGTCAAGGTCTTTACCAATCTCTCAAACTCCCTCTCCCAAACAAACCCACAACTACGAAAACCTACCTCCTCGTCTATGGCGGCTCATCCGCTACGGGTGTCCTCGCAATCCAATATGCTAAGCTCAGCGGCTGCACCGTCCTAACCACCTGCTCAACCCACAACTTCGACTACGTAAAGTCTCTGGGAGCGACAGCAGCATTTGACTATAACTCTCCCACTTGCGCACAAGAAATCAAAGATTTCACCAACGACAGCCTCACCCTGGCATTCGACTGTATCGCCGAAGGGTTCAGCCCCAAGATCACCGTTGCCGCCATGTCTTCTACCAGCGGAGGCGTCTACTCCACACTTCTCCCTGTCCCAGAGAATCAGGTCAAGAGCATCAATGACAAAGTCCAGAACCAGCATACTCTGGCTTACACGATCGTGGGCGAGAGTTTCAAATTCGGTCCGAATGAAGTACCCGCCAAGCCGGAAGATGAGGAATTCGCGAAGATGTTTTGGGAATTATCGAGGGGTTTGTTGGAGCAAGGGAAGGTGAAGGTTCATCGAACTGCTGTGAATAAGTATGGGAAGGGATTGGAGGGAGCTTTGAATGGGATGCAGGCTATGAGGGAGGGGAAGGTTAGTGGAGAAAAACTGGTTTTCACTATGTAGGTTCGGTTGTATTGGCAACAACATTGAATTTTCTACGTGTTTGAGACACTGGACTGTCTGGATATGACGTGAATGAAAGCAGTGTACGAAATTATTATGATGATTCAGCTATGATCAGTGTCTGAAACTCCTCCGAACAAGTAAAACCATGAATTGTCTCAAACCTCTGGGAGAGCCTAAGGAAGGCCAAAAGTTGATGCATGCATGTACCAACATTCGAAATCTTCAAATCGACTCAATAAATCTTGAGCATCGATTAGTCCGTCTAGCAATCACATGTATCAAATATCCTTCAGGCTCTTGAACTTTATAAATGCCAATTGTAGATATTCACATCCCGAACATTGTCCAACCCATGTCGAAGAAGGATGATCATCTCGATGTCGAGTCTCGGGTAGGTTCACATGAGCGGAAGACACCAATATAAGTTGTAAAACCGTACATTCATTGAAATCATTCGCAATGGCAAACATTGCTACATGGTCTAGATAACATAAAAACATAGTGAAATGGCCCAGAAAATGGTGATATGCCGCTCAATGCCAAAGCCATAATGAGCAAAGCAGAGTGTGGTATCTAGATACGCCCAAGAAATATTGTCCCAAAACCCAGCCTCCTAACTTAAAGTGGTCATTGCGAGAAGAAAAGAAGAAGTGCACCGACAATAGCCACTGTTAGCGACCCCCAATATCACTAGAATACCCATTATAAGCGTCGTTCATCTGAGCCTGTCCGTAGCCTTGTTGCGGTCCCGGCCCACTGGAGACATAACCTCCCTCATCACCCTCGTCATAATATTCCGAACCGCTCGCATCAAAACTACTCCTTCCACTAGGATCATCGTCAATACCAACATCCCCTTGTGGCAACTCAGACCAACTCAAGGTCGCCAATGCAGGGTACTGAGCCAGTAAAGCAGCAGGTAAAGTGTAGTTGCCGCTTGCATCCATAGGGAAGCCATTCGCATCCATGGGAATTGGCTGTGGTTGTTGCATATTATGCATATTTTGCATGCGTTGCTCATTCCAAAGACGTTGTCTTTCGATTGCTTCCTCATCAAGTAGAGGTTTGATGCATATCCGTCCCGCTTCAGAGCGGAAATGACGGCCAAGAGCATCAGCGCGAGCGAAGCGTCGACCACAACCCCACTGGCCACCCTGCTTCAACTCTCCCTTACACACGAATTTCTTTTCCCCAGAATGCAGTCCTTCGTGACGCTTTCGATCATGTTGACGGGCAAAAGCTTTGCCACATACAGTACAAACGAAAGGACGCTCGTCGGTATGAGTCCGCAAGTGAGAGCGAAGGTTATACGCTCGGGTGAAACGTTTAGGGCAAAGCGTGCATTGGAAAGTTGCGGGGTGCTTTTGCACTCGTTTGGCATTGCCACTTTCAGAAGATGCTCCTTGATAGTCGGGATCAGCTAGACCAAGGATGTAGTCACGATTTGGTAGCGACGACGTCGACTGGCGGCGTCTGCTTGGGGAACTAGCACCCGATCGGTCATTGGGAGAGAGTGAACGGTGCGAGCTTGGAGAAGGGGTCGCGAGGTCCGATCCAAGCGTGGAGGACGCACTTGGGGTATGAGGACGAGCAATACCAGACCCGCTGTTGTTGGGATCCGTAAAAGCTCGACGACGACGTCCTAGATCTATCAGTATATGTCACGTGGCGAGGACGTCGTTCACATACCTCGATCAGGGGGAGTCAAGGCATCGTTATCAAAGTTTCCTGGCTTAGGAGGCTCGAAGCTGTTCTGCCTTGATGCTGGGGCAAATTCAACATTGATCTCCGGAGGTACCATTTGCTGAGCTTGGCCCATATCATTTTGCAATTGCGGAAAGCTCTCCTGGTTTTGAGCATACATGGATGGTTGACCAAAACTATTGTTGTTCATACCCAACATGAACGTGTTTTGTGAGTTCATATTTGGCATCGACTGAGGCCCCAAGCGCGGGGAGATGGCAGGACTGTGGGCAGGGCTCAAACCTCTTCTCGGGCTTGCTCCATGCTGAACCTGAGGATCAGAAAGAGAGAACGTACCAATGCTAAGGACTTCTTGATATAAGCTTGCATCTTGAGGATTCTGCATTGGCGAGTGATGTTGTTCTATCGAGTCGAATGTGTCATGGTGGCCCAGATTCGGGGAATGCGCCGCGGATGAGACAGAGACATCGGAGTATTCAGATGGGGTCCGTCTATGAGTTGTGAATTGGGGGGCCATCATGTTGCTCCACTCCAGATTCTGCCCTTGCGGGAAAGCAGCACTTTCAGGTCCTAAGGACGCATTTCTAGAGTGGTTTGGTGAAGATTGAAAAGCCCCTTGGTTGAAAGAAGGTGACTGATGTGCGGATGCAGGAGATTGAGAATTGGGTTGGAGAAGATTAGGTGGAGTAGGCGTCTGATGCATCTGCGGAGAAGACATGTCGAGTTGTGCGGGGTTTACGGACTGGTTTGCCGACTGAGATGGCTGCTCGCTCATGAAAAATGAAGGATCGTACTGGTCCGCGGAGTTGCCAGGTGTAGAGTAGAGCGGGAAATCGCCGTCGTTGAAGTTGGTGGGGAGGTTTGGGTTCAGGAGCTCTTGTGTGAAGCTGCCGTGCTGTGGATTGAATGGAGAAGCTCCCTCTTCTGACTTGAATTGGCCACCGAAGTTTTGGGCCTGTACGTAATTAGATTCCCCAAGGCCACCTTGCGAGAAAGACTGCCTTTGTTGATTCAAGAATTCGTTGTTCTCAGTATATGATGGGAGGCCGTTGCTCGAATTGAAGCCGCCGTTCAAAAATTGTTGATTGTTGTGGTTGCTGCCTGTATTGTCAAGGGCAAGTCCCAGTCCAATCGAATTTGCATTATCCTGGTATGGCTGCGGTGAGGGAGAGTGCCTCTGGTTTATATGAAGCTGTTGATGCCCCGTGGAGGGCGACCGTCCACGTTGTTGATCCATGGTGACTGTTGTTGCTGTTCTTAGAACAAGATCAGGTTGATTTCTTCGATTCGGTGTCAGCCGCGGTGGCTTAGCTTTTGAGGCTATGCGCGAAAGTGCGAAACAACAGCCTGCCCACTCAAAATCGAGCAATTGTGGAGGAATCCGCTTCCAGAAAGCCTCTTGCAGACAGAAGGAGGAATCTGGCACTGAAACAGTGTTCGCTGCCTGGACGTTCCTGACGTCGAAGTCGAAGTCGAAGTCGAAGTCTCACGGGCTGGTAAAGCCTTTACTGCAGCCCAATAACCTCAGACCACAGAATACGATGTCGCGCACAATGCTTCACCCCAAATTTATGTTATGATCGAAGGAGATGCAAAAGTATTCGTGTAGAGTGTGTAGTCGTCGTTGGGGAGATGGCAAGACCTAGTAAGCGCCCGAGCTGTAATGGTATTATACACAACAGTTTCGCGATCGAAAATGCTTCAGGTAAGATTGGGCCCAATATAGATAACAACAACCTGTCAGTCTGCAGAGTATCCAATATGTCAGCGACGGTGTGTAAAGAGTAGTGGGGGCGACGAAAGGATATCGAGCTTGTGGACATTGTATGATCGCATAGGCCATAGCTCTGGCGCTGAAGGAAGGACTCGCGCTTACCGGATCTATTGCTCCTTAAGCAGGCAACGTCGATGAAGGATATCAGCGCTGGTACTTCTCCAGAAGGCACTGTTATGCGCGTGCGGGAGAGGTGCGATGAGGATGTATTTCTGCAAAGAATGTCTGAATCTCTCTTTCCTTATCGAGCGTGATAGGTTTTACGAAGGCATCGTTGGCCAGAGGTCGAGGCGGGCGCACAAGGCACGTGCAGGAGATTCAACCGCCCAGCCCAAGAGTCTCGAGTTTTGATCTGTCAGACGTTACGATGGCCTAATCTAAGGTTGAACACAAAGAAAATGCCCCTGGCTATTGGTATCAAGACACAGGCTCTCGTGCTTCCCGATGTCAGATTTTATTTCGGGACACCTTATGGAGGACGTGAAATGCCGACGCTCGATGCCATATTTCAACATCACCCGTTCTGCGCTGATCTACTATTGAGGCACTCTTGGCCCGGGTGCTGTTGTCTCAGCCAGGGAAAGGCAAGCAGGGGTACGCTTAAATGGACAGACAGTGTCAGACACATGCCTGTCAGTATCCGATTGGACGCACATCCAGGCTTAGTCAGACGGTCTGAAGAAAATGGTGTTTTCGGAACTCTGATGTATAATTTTATCTGAGGCCAAAGTTTTCTCTGCCAGAGGGAGTGACCAGGAGGGCTACCAATACTATTATTGATAGGCCTAGTTCTGGCAGTTAGGCCACAGGTTAAGCACTATTTGATAGAGCGACAGACTGGCCGTCGTAAACCCGCCAGCAACAAGCGCGTTGAACTTCTTCAGATCTCAAAGGTATACCATATCTCATGATCTTCTCTCCTCTTGTCACCAAGCTAGAGCCTGTTGCTCCTCGCTTGAGAGCTTTCGTTCCACGGGTCGGAACTGTCCGACGACGCCATTCTACGAGGATGAACAAGAGCAGTGCTAAACGGATAGCCTTCATCCTCGACTTCGACGGGACGATTACAACGAAAGACACCATCTCCGCCCTTGCTAACTTCGCTCTTTCGTTCCAGAAAAGGAGGGGGAAAGAGCTTTTGGGGGTGTGGGATGATATCATTACGAAGTACAGCAACGACTATTCCAAGCACGTTGAAAAGTACGGACCAGGAAAGGAAGACAGGAAAATAGTAGAAGAGGAAGTCGAATACTATAGGAGTCTCCGTGAAATTGAACTGAAAAGCTTTGAGCGCGTGAGCAAATCTGGGCTCTTTCAGCAAATCGAGGAGCAAGACTGGAAAGAATTTGGATATGATGCGGTCAAGAACGGCGCGGTGATAGTAAGACAGGGCTTTCAAGAGTTTGTGGCCGTCGTCTTAGACCGTAAATTCACCTGGGGAGTAGTCTCTGTGAATTTCTCGTCCCATTTTATTAAAGGAGTCCTCAGAGGAGATCTTGGTGCTGAGAACGCGAAGGTAATCGTGTTGGCGAACCGGAGCATCAGAGACGGGTCTATTATTGGTCCTGAGCTTGATGAGGATGGATCATGCCGTGTGTCGGCCACATCAGACGCGAAGTTGTCTTCGATGAAGAGGCTCGTGCATCATTGGATCGGAGCATCAGAAAGTGAGGAAGAATTTTCAAGGTTGATATATATTGGTGATTCGGGAACAGATATTGAGTGTTTGACTACAGAAGGAGTAACGGGGATTGTAATCTCTGAAGATGGAGAAAGCGATTTGATGAAGAGATTGAAGCACATTGGAATCTCAGTCGTCCATGTGGAAAATATACTGAGAGGAAACCAGAACGAATTGTATTGGGCACGCAACTTCAACGAAATCGTTGGCAGCCCTTTGTTTGTCTCTGTTACCAAAATATTGGACGATTGACACTTTGACCAGAAATAAGTCAGAGCAGAAATATAGATGCGGATGAAGATAGAATAGCATTTAACGTCTCTAACCTCTTACAACATTGGAATACTCAGATATAGAGTGACAATATCTGGTCAGCTGCCCAACATTGAGACAGTAAAAAAGGAGACACCGCCATCTTCTGATATTATTGAGAGTGTACATAATTATTTTAAAGCATGCTCAATCAACGCTTTATATCCCTTGACAGCAGCCTTCAAATCTTGAATCTTCAGGTGCTCATGATCACTATGAGCCATTAATATGGTGCCCGGACCATACAAGTATCTTTTATGGTCTCCTTTCAGGTTTGGAATGTCAGTCCCGTAATTAACAACAATCTTCTCAAAGCCTATATGAAGGTCAGCTAAATATTCCACGTACGGAGATTGAAACCTACCGGGCACATCACTATCAATGTAGACCGGCCCGTATCCACCATTGAATTTGACGTCAAGCTCCTGTCCAACCGCATCAAGCGTATCCAAAATGATCTTTTCAATCACCTCTGGCTCCCCGTCTGCAATACGGATAGCAATATTGGCATAAGCTTCCTCTGCAATGACATTTGGCGCGACTCCTCCCTCCATTCTCCCAATATTTAGTGTACTATTTCCATACTTCTCATTCCACGGCAACTCCATGCTCAGTAGAGCATTCAATGCTGGAATCAGCATAGAATTAGCGTTCTTTCCAAGCTCTGGATATCCACTGTGGCCAGCCTTTCCCTTAGCTTTGATATCAACGCTCATGATGCCCTTGTGCCCACTCGCAAGCTTCAGCTCCGTCGGTTCCCCAAATATACATGTCTCCCATGTCAAGCCCAGATCATTGGCTTTCTTCATTCCATCACCCCCGCGTTCCTCTCCCACGACAAACAGTAGAGCTACATCACCTTCAACGATCTTACCAGCTGCGAGAAGCTCTTCAATAGCTATAATCTGCGTCGCAACACTTCCCTTCGCATCTACACTACCTCTGCCCCAGATCTCGTCTCTAATCCTCTTGTATTTCCAAAACGGAGGAACGATGTCGATGTGCGACGATACCAACGTCCTAGTTTTCCGTTGTGTTCCTACATAAGCCAAAAGGTTCTGACGAGGAGCGGTTGAGTCTTCGAAGGGACCGACATCCTGCATCTCGACGGTAAAGTTTCTGCTCTCCAGGTAGGAGACCAGGTATTTCGCGACATTGTCCTCGTTTCCTGTGATTGATTCGTGTTCAATGAGGCTTTTGTGAAGCTCGAGGAGGGAGGAGGTTGTTAGGCTAAGGATTGGTTCTTGAGCATCAATTGCAAAAGCTGCAGGAGCCCAAGCGGTCAGCAACAAGCTGGAAATAATGAGGTGCTTCATGTCTTCGTATGCAAGTTAATCGAACCTTTTCGATGAGTTTTGCAAGAGCATGGAGAACTTAGTTTTCAGTGCTCGTCTTTTAGAGTTCGTGACCCCACTACAAGTTTCGTATCTTTCGGCCGCCATGAGAGTGGGGTGCGAGACATCAAGAACTAGCATCTGCAATTCTGGGGAGATTATCTCGAAAAACAAAACTTTTAGAGAGCATCTACAGCTTATCGGGGAGAAGAGTTTCAGATTTTCATGAATAGTAAGACGCGCACGAACAATGAAGGATGATGCCCGCCCCACCATCATCAATTCGAATTTTAGTCAATCGGCCCTGAAACTCAAGTTTGGGAATAACGATGGATCATCACGTGTGAATCTGGATTTAGGCTAGCAGGGGAGAGCGAAGGTGAAGAGAGATCTTGAGCCTGAGATATGTTATCAAGTTTATATGTCATACCTATACTTTGTCCTAACAGCCCCAAACCCAGTTGCTCGGAGCATCAGTAGAAGGAAGATAGCAGACGTAAATTCTAGGCTTCGAATAGAAAACGAAAGCGTACTGCTAGATGTAAAGTACGGAAATTGTGTTATCACGAAGATTTTGTTGAAGAATTTCAGACTGGGGAAACCCAAGAACCCTTTCTCATATTTTCACGCCCTTCCAGTTTCGAGGGGCCGCATTGCTGCCACAAATGTGGGCGGCTGCCCTTCGACGGGCTTCATCTGCTATGAAATCGGGATCAACATCCTATATTGAGAAGCTGTATCCATGCTACTCCCCTGTTCGAACCAAGGCCGCTTTCCGAAGCAGCTCGAACTTATCTTTTTGTTGAATGCTAATGCAAAGCGCTGCATCCAGCGGTTTCAGACCAGGCTCATTCATCGTCGCGAGAGCGGCCAATGCCAAGTAAGAGTGGTAGATGTCTGTGATATGGTTAGAAATGTCAAAGTAGGAAAGCCGAAAGTGGCGAACCTGGAGGATCTCCCGGACATTTCCCAAAACCTCCTATTCGGTGTTGTGTTTGTTCCAATAGGAACCGACGGATCGCTTGAACGTTCAGGATTTGTGTCTGTTCTTGGCAGAGCATCTAAGATCCATGCACAGTCAGTCCAATATGCTCATATGGGCATATGGAGGTGAATCATACGTTTAATGCCGCTCCAACCCAAAAAGCATAGCAAGTATCCGCCCGTTTGTTGCAACGACCATTGAATCCGACAAATGGTTCGTCTGCAGGTACTACTTCTTCCATGTATACACCTTGGAGCTTCACTTGAGGTAGATGCTCTTTTTCTTCCTTATCTTGTTCTGCGGTATAACCCATCTGCCTCGACGCAAGCCATCGAATAGTTGAAAGAACGTCCGTGAGGCCAGACGCAAGTTGCGAGTCCCTTGAATCCGACAGTCTGTTCAGGAGCTTGAGCGACGCAATGCCGCAATAAGTATATCCAGCTAACGTTAATCAGCTTAAGTTCCTTTGTCTAGATTCCATCACATACCGTGTGCTTCGTGCCGAGATGATTCTCCTATACCGCCATCATATGTCTGGCAAATTATCAGCGTTAGGCCTCGATAGGCACTTCCTTCTTAATATACCTGTCCGGCACGAATGTGGTTGACGAGTCTGTCAATGTCAATATCTTCCTCCTTCTCTGCTTCGTCCAGATTCTCGTCACCCCTCAACATCCACCTTATAGCTGTAGCCACATAACAATACCGCATATCTCTCCCACCTTTAATGGCTCCATCCTGGGTCACGAGCTCACCGAAGCTCCCATCTTCTCGCTGCAGAGTCTTCAACCACTTCAGACAGTCATCCCTATTGATCTCATCTAATGAACCAACGAAGCTAAGACCCAGCAGAGCAAAATAGGTAGCGGGCAGATTCGCAGGATCCATCAATTGCTTTCCATGTCCAACATCAACATAAGATGCATCAGGGTATCTGTGGTTTGGAGACCCACAAAACCCACCGTTTGGGTGCTGACATTTCAAAATCCAGTACTTGATGCTCGCGCGCTCATCCTCGGAGAACGTCTCTGCTCCAGAGCCGAGAAGATCAAGAGCCGAGAGAATGAAGAAACCTAATGTCATGCGCGAGGAGTCCATGGTCGTGTATCCTGTGGGAAGCACACTTTTCAGACATCTCTGCCAGTACTTGACGTGGCGGGCAGTGTCAAGTTTCAATTCTTGGACTGCCATTGTGTAACCCAGTCAAGATGCGATTTCGTTCGATGAGTCTCGAAAGCGGAGTGAGGGGTTTTGAGACTGAAGATACTTTAGTGCAGTTGAGGGATCGTCTAGCCAAGCTCGAGAAAGCGATGCATGTAATCAGCAAAATCAAAGGCTTTATATTGCCCTCATGTCGGAATACTGCCTTTCTGGGTGCGATACGAGGGCTATGCAGAACGACATATCTTGTTGGCTATGCGTGATCACCCTATTGCTTTCACGAACTTGAGGCTGGCTGAGCTCTTGTACAGGGCGTCGGATAAACTTTCCCACCCCTGACCATCTCGGGATGGAAGAACAATCAACCTTAATTTGAAATGCCGGGTCTATGCGTCTGGCGAGATATGTTTCAGCCCGAATTTTTGGAGAATGGTAGCACTGCGAGCATGACCACTCCGTGAAACCTATTTAGAGCCAACACAAACCCCAGGTCTTGGCTACAGCTCCTCAAATTGAATATGGCGCTCATTTCCGCAGCTACGATTATTACTTCACTCTCACTGTTCCATATTACTCTTGCGTACTTCTTCCTTGCTTCCCCTAATGCAATAGCAGACCAGACGTTGGTGTTCATCATAGGAGAAGCTATGGGCTTGGTGCGTAATTCTTCATGTATGAGCTTACTGCATACTGACTGGACGTCTTATTAGCCATACACACGTTCTTTCGAAAACCAGTCGCCTCCACTTGCTTTTCTCGCAGCTGTCCTTTTAGTAGTTGGCATTAGTGACTTGGTGTCCGTCTCTCTCCCTGAGGAAATCTCTCAATACCACTGGGGCTCACAAGGTATGCGCATCAGATCGCGTGGCGGATCTCTACCCCTTCTAACAAGGCTAGCACCTGTACGATTCCTCCTATTCCTCTGCCTCGCAGCCTACTCCTACACCTTCTCAGATACATCTCCACTATACGCCTCGAAGTCATACACCCCAAGTTCATGGGGAGAAGGGCTGAAGAACAGGGTACTGTTCACGTGGGCGTTTGTGGAAATGATTACATGGTTCTGGATCTTTGTTACTTTGAGGGAAGAAAGGAGGGAAACTGCGATACGGATTCAACAGAGGAGAGCCGCAGAAGAGGACATGCTGTAAATGGTACATGATTCATGATTCACGAACACACTGCTGCATTTTATAAACTTGCTGAGCTATACAAACCTTGTCCATACCTGTGCTCGTTCTTTCCGAAGTTAGTCTATTGAACAGAAAGGTCGGGATGAAGAAACATTGCTCAATGGTTTGATCGCTTCGTTGTCAGTCTACCGCTTCGATACTTTCTACTTGACAGGCATTTTGATGTATGAGAACCCAGCAATGGAATCCTTCCAACTCTCAACAAGTTCACCTGCCCATCCTTCCATGAAGACCTCGTCAACAATTTGTCTCACTGCTTCCACCAGCGATGCTGAAGGATGCTCATTCTGCTCAGACCTTGTCGGGGTATCTGGAAGAGCACTTTCTAGCACTTTATCAATCCAACCACCTTCATCAAGCCCATTCTTGATCAGAGTGCACTTGTTCATGACCACTTGAATGAGGTGCTCGGCAGTTTCAGCGATCTTCTTGCTCGCTTCTACCTGGGTCTCATGGACTACCTTGCCCTTCCCTGAAATATGTTTGCAAAAGTTAATAGCAGTCCTGCCAACTTCATAGGCCGTGTAGAGGGCGTTGAGTGTTGGTTGGAAAGCGGGGACCAGTGCCTGCATCTCCTCGATCAAGTCGGCCTGTTCATTGATTCGATCGTAAAGTTCCTCGTCATGGTTTTCCAATCTAGTCTTACAGTCTGCTTCTGCCCAAAGTGCTTGGTCACAAGACACTGTAATGATAAGTGCCATGGCATGATAAGCATGGCCCGCCAGCTGTTCACACCGAGTCAGAGATTTGGAACCTACTTTTGAGGCCCAACTCTGCTTTTGGGAATCAAGATATTGCTTCAATGATTGTTGAAGCGTATCCCTTTCACCGATCAGCGCAGGGGATGGATCCACGATAAGCATTACCTTCTCGGCGAGAAGGTTCACCTGGTATCGGTGCTCCTGAGTCAAGTCAGTTGAGCGCTACAAGAGCAAGAGTTTGACGTACTGTAGGGCCAGGGATGAATCTACTGAGCTCCTCAAATCGAGATGCTCGACTGCTCTCGAAGTTTGGAAAGGACTCGTAATCGTTGTTGTCAGATAAATGATTTTCCATGCTTTCAAAACCTGCAGCTGTATGTTTATTAGCCGTGCTCAGGTATCTTGATCCGCCATACTTACGAATTAGATAAAGCATCTGAGTGATTGCGTTGGCAGGAACAGTGTTTGTTGTGAATCGGTGGATCTTATTACTCTCCACAACGGACATGACAGCGGACATGCTACAAGACAACTTCTGGGCCACCTCTCTGAACTCAAATATTGAGTTGTAGCTACCATGTTTGAATGACAGCCAGGCATTCCGAGTAATGTGCTCACGGGAAGTCCTGTACAGCTTCTGCAACTTCTGCAAGTGTTCAAGGAGAGTACGATTATTTGAAAGCCCCTCTAAGGAGTCGCTAATAGGATGGGGATGCAGAGTGGATATCCTGTCAAATGCAGCATATGATAATGTGTCCAGCTGAACTTGTTTCAAGAACAGACGCTGGTACGCTCTCATTGCCAATGAGCCGGCGCCAAGATACGAGCTTAATCGGACAAGCAACAGAGAGAGTTGGAAATTTGATTTGGAGCGTGTCCAGGCAGACTCCAGTAATACCGTTGCCTGAAGCAAATAAGACGTTCCAAGATTATTAAGATTCTCAGATCCAGAACTTGATCCTGCCAATCCAAGCTTGGTCAAGCACATCGCTGCTAGGATACAGAGGTCATCGGCTGGGTGTCTATCGGTAGTGAGGAGTGACTTTGTGATTTGGCCATCATCGTTGATGGCAATTTGATAGGAGTGAACGGACTCTTCTGCAAGCATTGCTAAACAATGAGTACAGAAAGGTCCACAGCTGTTAGTGCACGAGCTGCACTTGAAATCATCGTTGCTTGCTAGACTCTGTTTGCGTTCATGCTCTGGTATGCTGCACGTAACGAGATACTTGAGCTTTAGTCTATTCACAGCTCTGGTGATCTGAGAAGAGGTAGATAACTGAAACTTCGATTAGGACTAGATCAAATGAAAGAGCTCATTCAGAGATGAAAAGTATTGGAATGTTGACAAACCTGTTGCGGGTTGCCGGCATATTCTATTTGAGGACTAGACGGTCCAATTTGCTGCTGTGACCTTTCCAATTCAGTGTTTTGGTTGAGCATAGATAAGAGCTGAGCACGCTCATTGGGCTTCAGGGCTTCTACGAATTGCCTGAGGTCATTGTAAGCCGTATTGGCGTCGCCGTACTCCCGCAAATAATGTATCATGGCGCTCAGTCGAGACGTCGACTTGCTGATTCCCTCATTAGCTGTTAAGTGGTCTTGAGAGAAGGCCACCGAACACTCAAACGTCAGCTTGACTCGCGCTAAGGATGCGTTTCTCTTCCAGCTTTTATCAATCTTGCATGCTGGATCTAGATGTGCTTCGACTTCGCCACGGATTTGATCATAGTATCTACAATTCTTGTCAGCGGAATCATAAATTGCAATGACTTATATTCTTACTTGTGACCTTCTAGCTTGCTTGCTGAATTTAGATAGGCTTCCCACACAGCCCAATCGCTGAATGAAGATTCCGCATATTGATCGGAACCGTTCGTTGTACGTGCTCGTTCGAGCAATGTCTCACAAAGCTTGAAAAGCTCTTTCCACTGGCAGGCTTCTTCCATCAACCTCAATTTCAGTATCCATAGCCCCCATTCGCCTTTTGCCACGACCGACTCTGGTCCTAGATTCGGTTCTTGCAAATATTCTAGTCGCTGATATGGTTTCCCGAAAGATTCAGTGATCCTATCTAGCAGTAGAAGTTCTTGTGGCGTGTGAATGGACTTGACTGGAAGTTGTTTTAAATCCTGTATACAGATGGATTAACCACTATTGGGCTGACCGGTTGCGGGCAATCGACTTACGGTAGCCTGTCTAGTAGCAGCAGCTAGTTTACCAATCTGGCCGAAGGCTAGACCTCCCCATATCCTCTTTTGGTTTTCGGGACACTGCGGCGAAGTCTAATATGTGTCAATAAGATATTCTACTTGTGCGTCAACCCAGAGCTTACAGCGAACAGGAACATAGAGGTTATGTTCCAAAATATATAGGAGTGGTTTTTAGGGAAATTCTTTTCGAGACTATTGGCAATCTTTGTATGAGAAATATCAACCATGCATTCGGTTTATCATTGGAGTATGGTCTCAATTCCGAGGTTTTGACATACCTGCCGAGCATGGTCTAGATCGTCTCTTGACAGGCATGCTTGAAGACCTATCAGACTGGTATCTTCATGCTTGGGATTAGCTTTGGCAGATTGCCATCTGAGCTCTCCGATAGTTTGGATCCAGCCTTCTCCAGATCCTGGCAAGACTTCTTCGAGAGCGTTTTCATATAGCTCTATGATAGCTAAATCCAAGAACCCTGGTTTCTTATTTACCAGTTCTTCAAGATGAAGCAGAACAGCTGACTTTTCGGAAGCCTGCGGCAAAAGAGACCGGATATAGATCTTGAGGGCCTGTGTTGAGAATGTTAGATCTCTGGTTGACAAATTTCGATCACGTGATCTGTTTTATCTCCAAAGTCTCAATGTAGGTAGAATAAGGGTAAAGCAAAACCATCGTATTTGACGTACTTCAAGATAGTCGGTCGCTTTCTTTGAGAGTCTCTTGTCAACAAGCTTCAGGGCTTGTTTGAAGTTCTTGGCCTCGATCGCGTTCCAGATTGGAACATCCTGTCGGTCTTGAAGGTTGTCCATCTTGTGCGCGTTTCCCGCTCTCGGCCCTGGGTCCAAAGCAGCATGCAGTCTTGGGAGATGAGATGCGACTTGCTTCAGGAATTTGACTTAGACAGTATTGTAAACTCCCGTTAGCCTTGTCATGATAACACAGCAGGCTTGCAATGAACAGAAAAAATTAGGTTGTGCATGAAAATCAACGATTCGTCGAGCCATTGCCGAAGCGAGAAAATTAGTGCACCCTTCAGGGGCATGATAGATACAGTATTCACTACGCGTTCCCTTTATGGCAATTATCATACCTGATTGAGAAAGGGTACGGGAGGTCTTATTATATGCTCTCTACCTCGCTCCCTTGAGTCCAAGGCAGGCTGTCAAAAGCAGAGTCATTCGATGTTGATCCACATAAGCACCATTCATGAAATAGCTCTCAGCTGAGCTCTTGATACAAATTGAATTACATATTGTACAGCAATGGCATACCGACTTTTCAGTGCGTCTTTCACGAAAGCCAACCCTTCTTTTCCTTCCGTTTTGCCTCCTTTCTTGCTGTAATCTAAAAAAACGTTAGCATTTATTCGACTTTCTGTACCCTAAAGCTATCTTTGACTAGGTCTAACCAGCTCAGTCGAGGGTCTTAGTCGTCAAAAGCCTCGATGCTTCAGCTTCTTAACACGATAAGCTATGGGGCAGCTCATCAAGGTTAGACGCCCCGACGCCCAGGAACATCGATACAATGCGACACGGAACGTAGCCAACTATGAGAAATATCGCACGCTCACCCATTGCTGTTTGCAATCCCGGTATGCCCTTGAGAGCGAGATTAGCACTGAATTTCGATACCGGCAGAAGACTTTTCGAAACTATCCGCACTGAGAACTCACTGAAAGTAATCTGTACACATCTCTCGATCCCCACCGTTACGATGAAGGCATTTCAGACTTCTAGACGCAGCTTCTTGACATGGGTCGAAGTACTCTCCCGGGCGTTTACTATACGGATCGAAATCAGCTCAGCTCAGAGGATGGAGTCGCCACGTAGTGTCTAAGAATGCAACGGGGGAAGGGAATACTTTTCGAAAGTCTGGCTTGTCTTCGCGTCCCATGGATTCTCTTCAGAAGTGTCATTTGACGACATGGCTATGGTTCTTTTCAGGGGCTTGGCTTTGCTGTCCTCGCTCGTGTTGACGGCATGGCAGGGAAGCATTCTGGAAGAGTAAAATCCGGTCTAAACTCTAGCCGAGCCTTGGCATAGCTTAGCTTTATCGGACCACAGCAAGCAGGGGTCCTTATCGACCTGCAGATAACGGACGGACTGCAAGCTTAAGATGACTTTGCAGGAGCATCGAGCATCAACGACGTCGTCTTTGTGATGTTGAAAACTGCCGCCAGTGCTGCGTCTTGTATCCTTTTTCTGTGTAAAGTTTTGCGGGTGATTGCCCCAGCCTCATTGATCTTGACCACTTCACCGGCCATTCTGCCCAGCGTTAGGAGCGGGGCAGACCACCACTTCGCTCCAGTGAGCCTCGGACGGGGATGGAAGTCCAATGCCTTATCTACTTAGGTAGGCTTTGAGAATGGGCTGGCATGCTAGTCGCTCGAGACCGTGCTTCAAAGCATGCAGAGGCTCCTTAAAGACGGCCGCCTTTCCATTACATATAGCTGCCCTCATGATCAGAGAAGGCCGATGGGCGTTGTGCATTGGGAAAGCTCTCCGAATGGCTTTCCAACCTGTAAGATGGAGAAATTATGGGCTGATGCTTCATATCCCGTGATAACCCCTGGCTGATTTCGTTCATCGCAAGTCTCCATATGGCTCTGAATCAGCGAGAGCATGCGTCCGTTAACGGCCCTACGCACAGCATGGCAAGCGACGGTTTGCACTAGCCGATGATATTCCATATCGGGAAAATAAACCCTTACGTCCAGTACTGAGATATCTCCCCGCCCTGGTCGACGTAAGATACCTTAGCCCTCCACACCTATCTTCACTCACCTCCACTCTTGCTCTGATTTGTCTCCACAACCGGCGTCAATCTGCGAAATTTTGATAATTTGACTTCAGCTCGAACAAGACATGTGAGACACTGCCGGGGGTGGCGCCTCCGATAGATTCAACATGCCAAACCCTGCGCCTGTGGCGGTCGAAGTCGTTCCCACAGCTGCCGATTGGCAGGTTAAGTCGAGCAGGAACTCAACTTTGTTTTGTCTTGGCTTAGTTCATGCGGCCAATTCTCCGGTCCTATCCATTTACAGGAACCCTTTCCATGCAATATCAACATCGCCACGATGGAACCCTTGGGTGGACTCCGATTAGTACGGAAATCTACGTCTCAATGTAGTCCGTAGCATTGGTCCAGCCGTCCAGTATCACGACCGGGCAAACAGATTGACGAGTGCGAGAGCTTCATCGATAAGGCGGCTTCGTCAGTGTTGGCAGCGCGCGGATATCGTGAGACTTTCTCCACACTTCAGGCTCAGGATTCAACTGAGAACGGTAGGATTTGATGCAAGAAAGGTGTGGAGGAAGCTCAACCAGGGCTGACAGGACCGAAGCATCAAGGAAGTGCAAGAATCACGGTTGATCACTCCGTAGCGGATTTCCAAGATTGGACTCTTTACTCCAGAGCGCAAGCGCTGGTAAATGGTACAGTCTACATTTAAACGGCTGGTAGGGTGTCTGATATAAGAGATACTGGACACCAAGTCAACAGAATACACCAACCAACTCGCAACTTATTTCACAAATCCCCTCAATATTCACATCATAGAAGCTCGATCCGACATCTCTACAAACCTCGAAAGCAGATCAGCTCTTCCACTTATTGCTCAAGCACAATTATAGTAGGTGCCTCTGTGGTCCTTTCAATCTAAAGACAACGGAAGCGATGAGTAGAGTCCTGGCTCTCGCGTCACTCGCAATTTCAAGAGGTGCAGAAGCCGAAATCACGTCTCTCCCCGCAAACCACCTCTATTCTACTTTGCCTTCAACTTGCATAGCATAGAGGCTTCTTCCAAGCATGTAGTGAAGGCTCGCCCAAATCTTCTCCCTCAAGAATCATGGTCATAAAGCACAAAGCTTGGACTCCTGGCTCATGGCTAAATGACGTACTAGCCACTTGATCTAGTTTCTAACATCATATAGGGACAAAAGCCTCTACACGCACAAATAACAATGGCTACTCCTGATATCTATAGGCCAGCCGGCACACCAGACCCGTTCTCTTCCAAGATAGTCAACTCGCCAAGGATTAATCCATCTCCCAAGGAGACTCAAGAATCATTGAAACGATCCTTCGCCAAATATCTTGCTGCCGATAATGGCTCCCCAGCTGTGGGCAAGCTCTTCAATCCAAACAACCATATTCAGTACGAGGAGCCAGCACATATTCTCACAATGGAAGACATCGGCTTCCCATCCAATCAAGGCGTATCTCCAATTGCAGTCTCAGAACCATTCCGTTTATTCAGCGAAGAAGCCGTCAACATCATGAGAAGTGAAATCTTCGACCCTGAAGTCCAAGAGAAATATAGCTACACATCTGACATTGCTCCTAAGCAACTACGTGGCTACGCTCCAAAGTAAATACAATCTCCATTCATGGAAGGGCACTTGCTAACTACGTCAGACATGGCAAGTTCATCTTCGAAGCTTGGAAGCACCCGGAAACTCTCGCGATTATTTCCAAGATTGCCGGCGTTGAACTTGTTCCGGTCATGGATTATGAGATCGGACACATCAACCTTTCTGTGCCAGGGAAAATAAAACAAGACGAGACCCTCGACGACGATGCCATTGTCGGTTGGCACAGAGACAGCTACCCATTTGTCTGCGTGCTCATGATGAGCGATACAACAGGTATGGTGGGAGGTGAGACTGCACTGAGAACTGGCACGGGTGAGATAAGGAAGGTCCGCGGACCAACGAAGGTAAGATAACTCCCACCCTCAACGCAAAGCAAGACCATCCGACTTACTACTCATCAGGGATGTGGTGTCGTCCTCCAGGGACGTTACATTGACCACCAAGCTCTCCGAGCTTTTGGGGGTCAAGAGCGTGTAACAATGGTCACTTCATTCCGTCCCCGCTCTCCGCGCATCCGCGACGATACAGTCCTGAACACCGTTCGTCCGATCTCGAACCTTTCTGATCTCTATGGCCAAGCTGTCGAGTATCAACTTGAAAATGCCGAATCCCGCATACGTCAAATGCTTAAGAACGTGCGAGATTCAATGAAAGCTGGAGCTACTGACGTCCAAGCCATCAAATCTTTTCTAGATTTCGAGATCAAGACTCTATCTCATCTAGACAAGGAGATTGTTGACGAAGCTTTGGTGAAGAAAGGATGTCTTGCAGAAGTTTGTAAGGAATCTAGGGACCCAATAAAACGCAGGAAGGTCGAGTAAAGCCAAATTAGTGGGCTGAAATTTGGGTACATGAGGTGCGTCTAGGGGAGGGGGCTTATGATCACGAATTCTCTTGGCGTTGTCATGATATTCTTATTTGATAGCTTCGACGTGCGCGCTTCGCGATGCCTTCTATCTCTTGCTTTTCGGGGTCAGCGTTGATTCGCGGCTGCCTTTTCAAGCAATTCAGCGTAGAATGCTTGATATGGGATGAGAACATATCCAGTTGCACCTGTAATGTTCTTCCATACAGTCATTTTAGTTGTAGATAGAGAAATTATTATCTTTTCATATGAACCCAATAGAAATCAAATATATGCTGGCGTATTAATGTGACGCTGAAGATACTGCTAGTAAGGTTTCCAACAGAATTGAGCAGGGCCTGAATGTTCTGTAAACTCTATTGTGGACTTATAGTGCTCGAGCGATAATCGAGCACGTCAGGAATGATTGGCTGAGAGTTCAAGGGAGTTGTCTAGCCACAAACAGTCTGTCTCAGAGATCTTAGTCTATGATAACAATCCAACAGACATAAGAATTCATAGGTATGACGAAACAGAATGAAATACTTCCATTATGTTGTAAAACTAAAGGCGGTTAACGTAGTCGGGCCGTTCATAATGAGTTGAAGACCGCGAGAAAGAAATAAACCATTGTGGTTTCCTATTTTCGCTACCATTAACAGCTACCCTACAAGGATAGGACAAGGTGAACGTGAGCGTGAAAACTGGTGAAATTGGTGAGGTTGCTATTGTGCATTCACCAATACCCCACATACAAAAAGTTTGATGCAGCCACTAAGCTTAGCGAAGCGCTAGTGTCATCGCGGGTCTTGATCAACCAAGGGTATCAGGCTTCTTAATACTTTACTCAACATCACAGCATCGCGAATCATCACATATATCAGCCCTGATCCGCACAAAGGTGCAGCTTGCTCTTCTGCGGGAGCACAAACAACACCCAGCGGCTTCTTGTTCCGCGTTTCACGATGAATTCTCAGCCTCGCCTCGACGCGGCGGCCCAAAATCCCAACCCAACATCCTACCCACACAAAGGCTCCCTTACTCCGCCCTCCTCGAAGTCCAGCACGAAGGACAAAAAGCAAGCTCGCTCCAGAGACAGAGAATCTAGCAGTCGCGAGACTACTCCTACAGCTAAATCTAGTGCCATGGCTAAGAACGATAGCAAGGTATGTGCTGTGGCTCCGCAAACACGACTGTAAACGCTGACCATTCCACACAGTTGGCTACTTCTTTCAAGTCCGACCTCACTCAAATCAAATCCATTGTCACTTGCTCGATTTGTGACCAGCTTCTCTACGAACCTTATGCTTTAGGCTGTGGCCATACATACTGTTATTCTGTACGTTATTTCCTACTTGGGCATTGCTTCTAGAGACTTGCATCTAACTTCTTCCACAGTGCCTCTGCAATTGGTTCATCCCAAATAGACGCAAGAAGACCTGCCCAGAATGTCGTGCCAGAGTTAAGCAACTGCCAACGCAGAATTATCTAGTAGGACGAATATGTCTTTGAATTTGGAACGTGCTAATCATGTTGACATAGGTCAAATCTATAGTTGATGTATTCACAAAGCAGACAGAGCTTATGCCCCTTGACGAGAACCTCGAACAGCACGCTAAGAGACGAGCGGAAGAGACGGCAGAAGTTGAGAAAGATAGAAACAGTCTAGAGGGGCTTTTCAAAGGCACATTTCCTAAAGAACGCGGTGGACGACTGTGGCTGGATGAAGCAGATGGAGTTATGAGATGTCCTGGCTGTGGCCATGAGAATGAGGGAGGTCCTTCATGCACAGTCTGTGGAGAGCAATTCGACGACGATCGAGACGACTTCAGTGACTTCGAGGATGATGATGCTGACCTTGATCCTCAAGATATTGACAACCTCGAAATTGACTTGGACGTTGAAGAAGTGAATGCCGAGTTCGCTCACATGCGCGGTCATCATCGCTTCATGGACATGCCACACTTCGTTGCACCTCATGCTCACATCGGCCATTATCCCCACCACTTCCACCACACTGCAATCCACAACGAAGTCACTGATCTTTCGAATTCAGACGGGAGCGAAGTCACTACCGATAGCGAGGAGGATGATGGCTCTCTGGAGGATTTTGTTGTACCAGATGACGAGGAGCCGATCCGAGAATCAGGCAATCGTCGCGCTCGGAATGGAGCTGCTCAGCGTCCAACAATTACCATTATTTCTGACGATGAGTCTGATGAAGGTGGTGCAATCTCTAATGGTCGCTCTCGCTCTCGTCGTCGTCGGGGTGCAGGAGCTTCAATTTCGCCACCACCACCTGCAGTTCCTGATGCGCTCAGCATCTCTGATGACAGCACTCACGAATCAGATTACGATGAGACTCCAAGTGAGGCTGAGATGAGGTTGCAGAACGCAGGTTGGAGTCCATTAGACAACAGTAATGATAGTGAGGTCGAAGCTCATGTGCCATATGGATATGACTATGATGGCTACGGCGTCACAGAAGACGAGCACGAGGATGACAGAAGTGACACCACCACAGAGACTCTCGGTGGCAACGCAGCACATTTTCATGAGGAAGACGAAGAGGACGCATCTCGAGACGACCTTTCTGATACTCCACATTCAGAGACTCCCACCTTCAACGGCCCGGGTTATGCTAGAGGAAGCAGCCCCTACTACGGCGACTATCATGCTCATTACCAGTATCTTGGCGAAGAGGATGATGACGAGGTTGCGAATGATTACTCAACGGGCGTCAGCGCCAGTATGGACGGAGACGGAGACACTGAGATGAGTGCGTCGTCAAGCCGCAGCACCAGCGTCGCCCCTATTCCCTACGTGGCCGATTACAATGAACACTACGAGGCAAGGGTAGATCGTGGTGTTAGTGTTCCCACTGATTATGATGACGATCGACACTTAGATGGTGAGAGCGACTATGGTTATGACACACCAGCAACCCACACCTACGTTGCAAACGCAATTCATGAGCCAGAGGAAGAGTCTTCTGACAGTTCCATCCGCCCACCACCTCGCCGTCAACCAAGACAGCCACGACAATATTTCCAGCCCCGTCAGGAAGATGTGCAAATTTTCCATCACTACAACCCGTTTGTCGCAGAATCTCGGGCACGGATGCAGGGTAGCCGTACAGACCCGATTTGGCTTGATGGCGAAGGTGATGATTTAGAGGGCGAGTTTCGAAGAATATTTGAGCCTTCTCGAGAACGCAGAATGACAGCTTATCGAAGTATGCCCGCCCGCCTTATTGACCCTCTGAGAAGCTCTCGATCACCATCAGCAACTCGCATCATCTCTTCTTCTAACAGAGCATCTCGAGTTCCCCGACAGTATTCGCGCCGGAGTTAAGGTATTTGAAGGGCATTAATACGGTATCAATTGATTACAGCATGTTTGGTGTTGGGGCTACGGGGAGTTACTGGAGCAAATGCACGCTTCCCCTGGGGAAAATGTACCTGTATGAGCGTGGGTTTTACATGGTCTCCCCTCTTAGAGAGCATAGATTGACAGCTTCATGGCTGCAGCAGAAATATAAAGGACTCGTGCAACTACTTATGCTACTTTGGCCAGGATAGTTAAAAATTCCATCACATTGTTGTGTAATTTTATTGCGAGTCTCTAATCTGTTGCCAAACAAGGCCTTCCCAGCATGGTCAATGTCTTCAGAAAATCTATAAAAAGAAACATGTCAATTCCTGCGATTGCCCTTTTAAAAGTTATTTGGCTTCTACGCGGCTTTCGAACTCGCTGTCAATTCGATAGGTTCTTGGTCTGCGATCGACTGTCTTTTCTGAATCCTTGCAGTTTCATTTTCTCGCCATGAGCGTCTATCTTCTGCAAATCGAGTGTGGCGCTTTTGACCTTGCACTTGAACGTGGATGTACGTACAACTTGCTGAACAATTTAACTCAAATTGTCTAATACCTGGTTCACCTCATGACGGTTGGTGAAGATGGACGTCGTATGCTCGGAGCCGACAATTGACCATTCACCATGAAATGTAAGGACAGTTGGTATGTACCTCCAAAGTACCTCGATCCCAGGAATTTCGACAATAGAACCGGCGGACAAGAAGTATGAGGATGCAGGCTATTGATATCAGATGAAGTTACTATTACTCGACGGCGAGATCTGCAAGATGATATGGCGATGGATTGAGGGGTATCAGATGCCAAGAGCAATCCTCAATCTCACGGGTTGAATATAAGATTTGATATGATATTTTTAATAATAAAAGGCGAGTCTAATTTTCAGACAATCCGTGTGCAAAATATATTCGTATTTTTCAAGTCAGGTGTGATATCGATTAACGACTACCATCGTCCAAGAACTCCATTAGTAATACACGGTGCTTACCAGGTGCACATTAGCATCTCCCGAGACAGACTGAGCCCAAATTCAAATTCCATGGAGCGACTGAACCCTGAAAGGACGACAGTGCCGCAAATTCGACTTAGAACAATCAGAAAAACCTTGCGCCACTATGCGAGAGCATGTATGTTTCATGCTCATCCAAAGTACTGTAGTTTGGATGCTTGGCCATCCTGACTTCCAATGACTGCGTTGGCACACACATGTGGGATGTGAAGAGTTGGGGAGAATCTGACATGAGGCTCCCTATCTCTGAGCTGAAGCACACATCTCACTCTTCGGTACCAGAATCCTTCCTGAGACACCCAATCGATAAGCATGAAGGAGGATTGCAGACAACTGGCGTACAAACCCGCATTTTGCTAAGCTTCCAGGTGAGCGCAATTGAAGCCATTGTGGAGATTTCAGGGAGCTGAGACATTGGGGAGGACTCAACTTGTGGCGACGAATGTATCGCGCACGTTGCTTTCACCGCCACCAGGATGAATCGCTTCTGCCAGGACGACATCTGCCATCGGAAGACAGCAAACACAGCACACATCACACATCACACATCACCGTCGCATACGAGCGCCACAAGGTTTGCGAAGAATGCGACGGGTCGGCCGACTTCTTCAGGACGATTTCCGCCGCTCGAAACAAGCTTTGTTTCCTTTGCTGCCATGTTGAATCGACGATAACCCAAAGGAGGGACGTAGTACGGCGTACGGGAGTGAGGAGAGCCAGGGACCTGGTGGACCTTGACCTTGCCCCTGCCAACGTTCAGTTCCTGGCCTGGTGTCGGGGTCGGTCCTAAAAATAAGAGCATGGGCGGGGCCCTCAAGCAGCGGCTCAGCCACCCTCCCACGGCCAGCCCCTCCAATGAACTGCGAGCATGCTGACAGCTTTCACGTTTCTGCAGCCCCTTTTCCTTTGACACCGCACGTAAGACTTGAATCATGGAACGCCAACAGCTCAACAGAGGCGCTGGTATTGTGAGCCCTAGAGCATTCAAGGCAGATTCTCGGTCACGGCTGAAGCAAGCTGTCCCCTTTAGGGTGCGAGCTGACCCAAGCCAAGCCCGCCGCGATGGGATGTTTGCCTCGTATTGGCGGGGTAACCGAGCAGCTATCCCTCCACCCCAGGGGTGTTGAAACCAGATAGATCATAAATAAATGTTCCCAGCTCCATCACGAAATACGTGCCTGCCAAACCACCTCCTTCTGCTTCACCACATTGTCGTGCTTTGATTTGCATTCGTTCATCGGGCAGAATACCCTCTGATACTCCAATCCAATTCCTTCTTTCCGAACCATCCTGAAGTAAACAAGATGTGGTAAGTCGCCAACCCGGGACACGCGCAGCGGGGTCAGCGTTCTGGGAAAACAACAGCAGCTAACTTCCCAATCCTGCAGTGGTATTTTCGGATATATCAACGTATGTTTGTCCTCGAGAGGTTAATTGGTTCTTCTATCTTCGAAACCTGCTCGCACCATACAACCTCGAAACCTGTCACTAACTTTGATCCAAGTATTTGGTGGAGAAAGATCGACGTTTCATTCTAGATACCTTGGTCAATGGACTTTCTCGACTCGAGTACCGTGGATACGATAGTGCTGGGCTTGCCGTCGATGGCGACAAGAAGAATGAGGTGTTCGCTTTCAAGGAGGTTGGCAAGGTCGCCAAGTTGAGGCAACTCATCGAAGATGAGAAGCCCGATTTCACCAAGATCTTCGACTCACACGCCGGCATTGCACACACAAGATGGGCGACGCATGGCCCACCTTCAAGGTTTGTTTGTTCTCTTCTCTATTGTTGAGAGTTTGCTAATGTGGTTAGGATCAACTGTCATCCTCACCGGTAAGCTTATATGCAGCTACCCACGTAAAACTACTAACAAGGGACCCTAGATCCGACCCAAAATGGGAGTTCGCCGTTGTCCATAACGGCATTATCACGAACTACAAGGAATTGAAGACTTTGTTGACTGCAAAGGGCTTCAAATTCGAGACTGAGACCGATACCGAATGTATCGCCAAGCTCGCCAAGTACTTGTACGACCAACACCCAACTGTTGGCTTCACAGATTTGGCAAAGGCTGTGATCAAGGAGTTGCAGGGCGCTTTTGGTCTTTTGATGAAGTCTGTCCACTACCCACACGAAGTCATTGCTGCCAGAAAAGGTTCGCCCTTGGTTATCGGGGTCAAGACTCAAAAGCGGATGAAGGTTGACTTTGTCGATGTCGAATTTACCGAAGATGGACCTCTCCCGGCTGAGCAAGCATCCCAAAATGTGGCCATGAAGAAATCTAATGTTGGAAACTTCTTGTCCGCTCCGGGTAGCCTTCTCGCCCCACCAGACAAGTCTCTTTTGCATAGATCACAATCGCGAGCTTTCATGACAGACGATGGGGCTCCTATGCCAGCCGAGTTCTTTCTCTCTTCCGACCCGTCCGCTATCGTCGAGCACACAAAGAAGGTCATGTACCTTGAAGATGATGATATTGCACATATCCACGAGGGTTCCCTGAACATCCACAGACTTACCAAGGCTGATGGTTCTTCAAACGTCCGTAACATCCAGACCCTTGAGCTCGAGCTCCAAGAGATCATGAAGGGCAAGTTTGACCACTTTATGCAAAAGGAAATTTTCGAGCAACCTGAGTCTGTCATCAACACCATGAGAGGTCGACTTGATCTTGAGAACAAGAAGGTTACCCTCGGTGGTCTACGATCCTACATTTCTACGATTCGCCGATGCCGAAGAATCATTTTCATTGCCTGTGGAACAAGTTATCATTCCTGCATGGCTGTCCGCGGTGCCTTTGAGGAGCTGACCGAGATTCCAATTTCAGTTGAATTGGCCTCGGATTTCCTCGACCGACAAGCACCTGTCTTCCGTGACGATACCTGCGTTTTCGTGTCGCAATCTGGCGAGACCGCCGATTCTCTCATGGCTCTGCGCTACTGCTTGGAGCGTGGCGCTTTGACTGTCGGTATTGTCAACGTTGTCGGTTCCTCCATCTCTCTCTTGACCCACTGTGGTGTCCACGTCAATGCTGGTCCTGAAATTGGTGTTGCATCTACCAAGGCATACACTTCTCAATTCATCGCGATGATCATGTTCGCGCTTTCATTGAGCGAGGATCGTGCCTCCAAGCAGAAGAGACGGGAGGACATTATGGAGGGTCTTGGCAACATTTCCGAACAGATCAAGCACATCTTGCAGCTCGATCAACCTATCAAGGAGCTCTGCGCCAGAACTTTCAAGCACCAGAAGAGTCTTCTGCTCCTGGGCAGAGGCAGTCAATTTTCCACTGCTCTGGAGGGTGCCTTGAAGATCAAGGAAATCTCCTATCTCCATTGCGAGGCTGTCATGTCTGGAGAGCTCAAGCATGGTGTCTTGGCTCTAGTTGACGAGAACCTGCCAATCATTATGATTCTCACCCGTGATGATATCTTTGCCAAGTCTCTCAATGCTTACCAACAAGGTATGTTCTCAACGCCAGTATATATTGATTAAGGCATGGCTAACACTTCATAGTTATCGCACGCAGCGGAAAGCCCATCGTCATCTGCAATGAGGGTGATGAGGAATTCAAGACTGGCAAGGCAGAGACTATTGAGATCCCCAAGACTGTTGACTGTCTGCAGGGTCTTCTCAACGTTATTCCTCTTCAACTCATGGCCTACTGGCTCGCAGTTGCTGAGGGCTTGAACGTCGATTTCCCCCGAAATTTGGCCAAGTCTGTCACTGTAGAGTAAAAGGGCGGCTTTTGGTCTTTGTCTTTGCTATTAGCGAATGGGAAAATGGTTACGGAATGGAATGAATCGAAGCATGGCTTTCCAGCTTCTGCAAATGCTGTTACGCAATGAAAGTTATGTAGTCTTAAACGCATGAATTTTGATTACTGAAAGTCAGAGCTGCCATGTTTTTTTTTATGTTGCGAATACACCGCGAGACTCGACCCATTCATTGACAGAAAGGTTAAAAGAACATCACTAGCAAAAGCAGATAGAAGCGAAGAAAGGAGTCCGGGGTCTTGAGGATCATGATTTCATGTTGATGTGTATCGAGGTATAATTTCTACGTTCATGGAGAAACACAGCTGTTCAATAAGAAGCGTTTTATGGAAGTATTGAGACCAAAGCTTGAACTGAAGGCCATTACGTTCAAGAGTATTGAATGCCCCTTCTCTGAACAGACATTTCGAAAGTCCCAAGTCATATTACAGAGTTAAACTTGTAATCATTTTTGGGTACCAGACGAGCTTTCGTCCTATGTAGGGAGTTCGAGTTAACTTTCCCAATGTCCCAAAGAATCATGTCCTCAAAGTAGTCTAACATCTATCAGATGATTCATATGCACTTGATTTTCTCAACTTTTCCCATCAGAAGGATCGAATGAGGTCAATCTACCTTGGCTTTGGTTCGCTAAAATTTCAGGGGGTATCCCAAGCTCACAAAACCTAAATCAGAATGTTTATCTGAGCCCAAGATATTAGCATTTGCTTGCATCTGCACCCCAGGGAGTCACATGAATGCCAAACGCAGTTGAGTCTGGTGAGTACAGAAAATTGGGGACACGGATTTCGGCTTAGAGGCCCAAAACTGATAAGCGTCCCTGTGTCGATCATTTCATCACGGCCAGTACCCCGCCAAGAGACGATCTTTACTCGTTACTCCTCATTCTCAGAAATATTGCTTGGGTCCTTGGCCTCCGCACAAAACCCATGAACGCCGCGATAACGGATCGAACAGCCAGATAAGCCATGTAACGTTCCTAAGTGAAGTCAATGTAGGATAAAGGGCGTAGGGGAAGTGCCCCAAGCTCTATATGTGTTCTTGAACTCTCGGAGAAGGTCGAAGCGGCCACGCTCTATCCTTTTACTTTCGTGTAACTATCATGGCTAACATCGAAACCGGGCCTCCGAAGGATGCGATCAAGAAATCTATCGCGGCCGCAAGCAATATTTCCGAACATGTCATCAGCTTAGATGCTCTCAAGGAAGTCGATGAAGAAGTCCAATATGCCATCGCGAACCATCAGTCTTATCTCAGTCCGAGGAGCAAGGAAGCCTTCACTCTCTACTTCTTCCTCCTATTTGCCTTTTTAAATGCAACCTCGAGTGGTTTTGATGGCAGTCTAATGGGAAGTATAAATGCGGAAAGCGAATATCAGACTTTCTTCCACCTAAAAGAGACTGGATCTTCGACAGGCCTTGTCTTTATTCTTTACAATGCTGCCTCCATGATTGGATGCGCGTTTGGCGGACCTATTATGGACTACTTTGGAAGGAGAAAAGGCATGCAATCGGGATGTCTCTTCACTCTTGGTGGTGCGATTCTAGCATCAGCGGCCCAGACGTTACCTCAGTTCAAGGCTTCTCGATTCTTGCTTGGCTTCGGCATCATCCTGCAGACACTCTCTGCGCCAGTGTATGTGACGGAAATCATCCCACCGCAGTGGCGGGGCCGTCTTGGAGGATACTATAACACCTTTTACTTCGTGGGCTCAATCACTGCCACTGGTGTTGTCTATGCCACTTCTCAATTCCAGACGACGTTGGCGTGGAGGCTTCCTCTAGCTCTCCAGGTCATTCCGCCTACCATTGTCTTCATAGGCTGCTTCTTCATACCCGAATCACCTCGATGGCTAGCATCAAGAGACCGCATGGATGAAGCAGCGAGCATCATCTACAGACTCCACGGTGGGAGTGGCAATGAGGTTGCTCAGCTTGAAGTGCGAGAGATTGCGTTGCATGTGAAGCTCACCAAACCCCAAACGCCAGGAGAGTATATCAGAGGACTGTGGGATTATAGAGAGCTGTTCAACTCTCACTCAGCCAGGTGGAGGTGAGCCGCTCACTTTTCTCAAGCATTTCATCACAGACCGCCATGTGCGTGATATTCATGGATATTCAAGCTAACGAAACTAGAACTGCTATGATTACACTTCTCACATTTGCGTCTCAACTCACAGGAAACTCAATTTTAACTTTCTTCCAGCCAACTATGCTTGCAGCAGTTGGTGTCACTTCCGTCAGAAGAAAGCTGTTGTTAACTTTTGCCTCCTCGATTGTGAGCCTTCCCTCATTCTCAAGGAAAATTCTCCATCTCGACTTGGGTTACTGAGGTTTTGGCAACAGGTATCTTGCTCGGGTGCCATTATCGGCAGCGCTACAAATGACTGGATTCTCAGAAGAACTAGGTAGATTTCCAATGCCCCACGTTCTTCATATCACCAGGTCATCTCACACCAGTCACCAGATTCGTTTGGGGATCCTTCTCTCTCGCTTCGGCCTTAGCACTCGTAGCGGGCATGTCATCTCGAGTCGCGGCGGCTACCAACGCAGGAGAAACACCTTCAAAAGCCATATCCGGAGTTGGCATCTTCGCCATATTCCTCTTTGGCTGGATATTCAGTTTTGTGTATACACCAAACCAGGTTTATTTCCCTACATAAGATGAAGCAGGCTTATGTGCTGACCCTAATCAAGTCGTTGTACTGCACAGAAGTCTTGAATCAAGAAATCCGAGCAAAAGGTATCTCCCTGCACGCACTTGAGAGTAATCTCGCGACCATCTTCTTCACATACACCACTTCCATTGCTTTGGGAGACATTAGTTGGAGTACGTCCCAAATGCTGCCCTTCTCCTAAAGCCAATACTAATAAGAAACAGAGTACTATTTTGTCTGGATAGCCGTCGACTTCGTGGCAGGGATTCTCTGGTTCTTCTTTGGGGTTGAGACTGTTGGTCGTACGATCGAAGAATTGGATGCCTGTTTCGAGGCCAAATTTCCACCAAAGGCATCGTGGAAGAGGACGAAGATCGTCAAGGATGAGAATGAAGAGATTGGCGTTAAGGTTGCTGAGTTAGGTGCATGATATCTTTAGCATCTCATGCTAGGGGTCGCATGTTGTGCTCGACGTATTTGAGGAGGCAGTGAGCAAGTTTTCCAGGTTCTGATCTGGTTGGACTCGAGAGATGTTCATGCATAGAAGATATGGCTGGCACAATGGATATTCAAGCACGGTCCTGTGTATGTGCACGAGAAAATGAACCTCGTAATTTTCTAGATTAAATCTCAAGCCTTGCTTCCTTCTCGTTCCCAGAACCAGCGGCGTCGCGACCTGGTGAGGAGCTCGTTCCTGATGATGCTGCTGAGCCAGTATCTCTTTCCGTTACAACGCTGGCATGCCGCTGATGAAGCACCCGGGCTATGGACGGAGTCAAGTCCATCAAGCATTCGACACTGGTGTACATATCAGCAATAAATTCAACAAGATCATGATCGCCTCCGTGATCGAATGCTGGTGTTTCGTCAGGTACGTGCCATCCCGCTCCTCTTGACACAGAAGAACTCAATTGCATTACTCTGGTATAGAATTCATGCTCGGGTTTTGGTTCTATCTGGCATGCCAAACCTATTTTTTCCCCTCTTGGTTAGCACCTTATGCGTGCCCCATACCCAAGGAGGAACTCACCATGAATGATACCTTGCGAGATGTCAATCAAATATTGCATGATCGCATCCCGCAAGTCGCAAGACCATAGTGTCAGAAATTCTATGTCACTTGGTTCTAGTGATTCCCCCCAGAGAAACAGTCTCTCTGACATTACTGCAAGCATAGCAGTAGACTGGGCATCGATGCTACCAGTTGTCTTTTTGGAGAGATCTGTGAATGCAGCAATTGCCGATGAGCATTGGCTATATAGTTTTGCCACGATTCCTACTTGGTAGCTCGAAACCACCTTTATTTTACTTCGATGCGTATCTTTCTCTATCTCATTATACCTAGGGACGCCTGCTAAGGGGGGTGGCACTGTCTCTGCTCGAGTTGTGTTCATACTTCCTCTTCGGCTTGCAGGCTTTGTTTTGGGGGAAAGTTCCTTTGTCACTTGATCTTTCTCGGGATGTGTAGGCATTTCGTCTTGTGGTGTACTTTCTAGTGCAGATTCACTACTGGTGTTATGAGCTCTCGAATTTCGTTCGGGTGTATTCACGGAATCTATTCCTGTATACTGATGAGATACCTGAAAGAGGATTGAGTAGCTAGTGGAGATTTACCTTGAGAATGAGAGTGTTTAGGGTCTTCTTGCTCCCCACGTTCTACGTCCAGAGACTGCCTCCCAACGGGCAGAGGCTCATGCTCGCCTTCTTCTCTGGTCGTACGTACTGTTGGCAAATTTACGGCTGAAATTGGATGTTGGCACATAAATTTGAGATGTTAGAATGGTGCTTACCTGGTTCGAGCGCCTTGACATCATCATCTTTGAGTAAACACTTCTGGCAATTTTGGGGTAAGTCTTGCTTGACGTCCACAATCTTTGATGTATTCATAACTTTGCCTATCGGCGCGGTAGGAGAGGGGTGATAGCTGGCAGCATTGAACAGTTTGTTGACTTTCTTGGCAGTGTCATCCGCTGAAACCTCCCAACGTTCTGTCTTAGATTTATGGTATTTTGCCTCTAATGGTGGCATGTATAGAGCTGCTTTGTCTTGCGGTATCTTCCCCGTCGATGAGGGAGTTTTGGGATCAGTCGTTTTGACGTCGGTCCAACAATTCGAACACCGCCTGTGAGAACCATCACAGGCCGAGCAGCTGGAGACCATTCTAGGATTATGAAGGGTTCCGCATTCACACTATGATCTTGTTAACTCACTGATACTAGGTCTTTCTTGAATTAGACGTACGCAAGAGACGACGCTTGGAAAAGATGTCGTTGTTTTTGTTCTAGGCCTGCTGCTTTTATTTTCTTCATTGCCAACAATCTGCCTCTTGAACTCAGCAGATATTCCGGGTCCAAGGTATGATCCGCTTGGGGTTCTCGTCGCATCGGACAAGCAGTCGGTTGAAGATCCATCAGACAAATGTTCGGAATCACTCTCCCCATGATAATCATCCTCAAAAATGGTTCCGAGGTCTCCTTTCGACTTGTTGCTATCGACAGGTATCCATTCCTGGATACTCTGTTTTGGTGTGCCCCGTCCCATGAAGTGGTCTTCAATATGATCAAAGCGCTCAGTCCAAGCCTCTAAGCCCTTCCTCTTCAGATCAATAGATTTGTCGCAGAATCCACACCAAAAGCGTGCTTGGCAGTTGCGCCCCAACCGATTATCATCGGTCTTGCTCTTGATAGTATATTCATCTGATATGTTGTGGTCTTCCCTGAGGTGCTTTTGGAATGTTATTCGCCTATAGCAAACTTTCACACACCTTATCTCATCCGCCTTCACCTCGCAGCACCTCCAAGTCTCGAGGTGGAAGTGTTGAGAGTTCTCATGTCTCTTCCACTCATTCTTGCTGCTAAAATTTTTGTTACAAGTTAGGAATGTGCATCCATATGGTCGCTCGTGTTCTTTCATTCTCGAAGACGTTAATTTGCTCTCGATTGCGAGGATGATGGGCACAACTTTTTTTTTTGAGATTCCAAAGATGGAGGCAGGCGAACAATTTCGCGGGATAAATCAGCCTTGGGTAGCATAGGATTGTAGAAGTGAGGCTGGGAACAGCCATGAGCTGCGGCAGGCAAGGTTGTCATGCAGGCAGATTCAAAGGCATTACTCTAGGACAGCCTCATCGGAAGCGGAGCCGAAAGTCTCAGCACTAGTACAATCTTTCATCTGTAGACGGCTCTATTGACGAATTCAAACATCCACAATCATAAAATATGGAAGCATTGGGACTCGCCCTAGGAGTGCTGCCTCTGATAGTGTCCGTACTAGAGCACTACGAAGAAGTCTTAGTCCCATTTCGCAGGTACAAGGACTACGTCCCAGAATGGTGCCGGTTTCAGCGACGGCTTTTAGCTCAAAAAACAATCTTTCGATCTCAATGCCAACTACTGCTGGTTTCATTGATAGACGAAAACACGGCTCGCAGCATGTTAGAGGAAGAAGACCACCGAGAATGGCTCTCGAAGGATTTGGATGCAAGACTGTCTAGCCAACTTGGCTGTTCTGCACACGCGTGCATAGCAACAGTAAAAGAGGTTGAGGAGCAACTTCGCTCGATCGAGAAAGACGCAAAGACTGTTAATGCTAACCTTTCAAGCGAAGGGTTTCCCGTAAGTATATGCTTAAGACAACATTTCATTACTGACAAATCTGCCCAGACTGGACTGGCATCTAATGGTGCCTGGCATACGCGGATCAAGAAGAAAATGAAATTCGCCATTTCCGAATCACGCCTCGAAGACTACATTGAGCAACTTCGCGACTCTAATCAGGATTTTGTGGCACTATCTGACCAGACTACTAAGCTTCTGGCTGCTACACGGGACTACGACCAATCAATTTCCTCTACAATAGCAATCAAGCAATGTGACAGAATCCAACAGGCTTCGATCCATCTCTATCAAGCGCTGGCTGTTGCATGTTCAACACACAAAGCACACCAGGCTCATCTTCAGATCGGGAGCCCGCCTCTCCATCGAAACTCATCTCTTCAGTCACCGCCCATCGATTTTCGAGTCGGACTATCGAAAGTAACTAATGACGAGAACCCACTTCAAGAAAATCCAGTCTGGCTCTTGATCAAGCCAGCTCTTGGTCGTGAGTTATGTCTCAAGAAAGACAATGATGTGAAACACCACCACTCAGAGCAAATCTCGCTACTACATCAGACATTGAAGCGTGAATCAAAACCAGAATGCGCACGGCAGAGAAAGAGGTTGAAGAAGAAAGATGGACAGCCACGATGGACAGCTGGCCCAACGAGTCGGTCCAAAGAAGTGTTATCAGCACAACCACCCATTAATTCTGCCTATGTTGGACCGACTGGGTCACAGATCAACAGCGAACAACGGCCGATGAGGCAAGAAGCGGATCTGACAAGGGATTTCTGCATAGCGCAAGATCTTTGCAATCATATAAGGGAGCTGTCGAAACGGGACAACACTGGCCAAGAGACTTGCTTCGGGTGTCTAAAACGTTCATCAACGACGTATAAACTTTACTATGAGAACCAAAAAAAGTTTCCCTACGGATCTATCGACCTTGATGATCTCATTGCCGATATGGGTAAACGAGACCGTACCAAGCAACCAGTACCTTTGGTGCCTCTAGTCGAGTGTATCAAAGTGGCGAGAAACATAGCTTTCTTTGTACTCCAATTCCATGCGACACCACTTTTGACATCCTCTTGGGGAGCACGCAATATAACTTTCTTTGGGCTGGGAAGAAACTGTAAACAAGATGAAAGTAGCCTGCGGTCCCAATCAGCGAGGGCGTTGCCTGCACCTTTCCTGAACATGAAAGTTCAAGCCGACTACGCTTCACTACGTTCCACAATAGATTTCCAGCCAGCAGTTCGTGCAGAGGAGCGAATTCGAAACCATGATCTCTTCCGCTTGGGTGTCATACTTCTGGAATTAGCTTACCAGGCACCCCTAGGCAACATCCGAGCAGAGTCTCGCAAAAGCGGGACCCAAGCTCCCGCGTCTGAGTTCGACCTTGCCGACAAGCATAGTCGCAATGTTGGCGCCTTATTGGGATCCAGGTATGCAAAGGTCGTTCGTAAGTGTTTGTACTGCGACTTTGGCCAAGACAATGACTTGAGTGCGCCGCAACTGAAGGAAGCAGTCCACAAAAGTGTGGTGAGTGAGCTCGAGGATCTGGTGAAAAACTTTGAGAAGTCTACGAGTTTCATTTGATGAAAGCTGCTCGGCGTTTGATTGGCGTTGTCAACAAGGTAGTAAGATTGGGGTTACGACGGTGTAGTAAGTCTCACTGCCAATTCAATATCAATATAAATATAGACCCACGTTTGACCTTAGATATGTTGTATGTAATGGAAGAGAAATAAAGAGCTTCTCGTAATCCTGACGAAGATGGCCTAAGCTCTGGGCAAGCTGGGAGGGACCACTAATTTCAAACAAATCTTGAAAAAGCAGATTATTTCGAAGCAGATCATTTCGAGGACTTATGGTACATGAGAGTGAAATGGCATATGTAATAATAAAGCGTCCGGTTGCGTATACCGTGATTTAAGTCTTCAATAGCAACAGAGAAGACGACAATGCACAACTTCCCAGCTGTCTCTAGATTCATGGTTTCGCTCAAATGGGTCTATGCATTCCGGATTTACTGTACAAATTCGAGTCTAAACTTATGCTCGATGGTATGCTGACGCAAATGCAAAAAACTAATTGCCTAGTCTAGAGTTTTTGGTACTCTAGCTTGCCCTCTAGTTTCTTCGACTCCGCCACCTTGCGTACTGCCTTGTTGAAGTCATCTTGGTTGACTGCATCTCGGTAGTCCTTAATGGCGAATAGGCCGCTGGGATATAGTTAGCAGAAGTTATTCCGGTAGTGAGCGGATGGACATACGCTTCTGTGACAACATTTCGTAGATCGGCTCCATTTAAACCGTCGCTCATCTTGACTACGCTTTCAAAATCAATATCACCCTCTGTGACAACACCAGCAGCATGAATCTTCATGATTTCCAATCGTCCAACTTCATTTGGAAGTGGGATCTCAATTTTTCTGTCCAATCGTCCAGCTCTGAGAAGAGCAGGGTCGAGGGTATCCGGTCGATTCGTAGCCATTATGATCTTTGTCTTGCCCAAGTAGTCGAACCCATCAAGTTGATTTAGCAACTCCATCAATGTTCGTTGAATTTCACGATCTGCTGATGTACCTTCCGAGAATCTTCGTCCGCCGATAGCATCGATTTCGTCCATGAAGATGATGCATGGCTCGTGTTCCTTGGCATATCCGAACATTTCTCTGATCAAACGTGCAGACTCTCCGATATATTTGTCGACGATCGCAGAAGAGACAACTACGTAAGATTAGCTACTCAGCTTGCCTTTATTGTGACCAAATCGTACCTTTCAGGAAATTCGTCTCTAAGCTGCTCGCCACAGCTCTTGCTAGTAGAGTTTTTCCTGTACCCGGAGGTCCGTAAAGTAGAACACCTTTCGGAGGCTTGATACCAACTCGCAGGAAGAGCTCAGGATTCTTTAAAGGCAGCTCAATAACCTCTCTCAGCTCTCTGATCTGGTCGTTCAGGCCACCAATTCCACCAAAGCTGACCTGACCAGGATCCTCCAGAGACATATTGTACACAAGCGGATCGACTTCTCGAGGTAACATTCGCATGATTGTAAGAGTGGTCATATCTAGGGCAACTCGGGTTCCTTGCTTCAACGCAGCCTTGTCAACCTTCGACCTACAACCAACGACATATCGAGGACCCGAAGAAGCTTTGACGATGACTATACGCCCATGTTAGCTGCAGCTCAATAAATATCCTCTTGATAGCCACTCACATCTCTCATCATCAAGTTGTTTCAACACCTCGCCGATGATCTGCCCAACACTTTGCAGTGCCTTGATGTTGTCCTCTGTATGATCGAATTCCTTTTGCAATCCCTTGATCTCTAACCGTAAGGCTTTCAGCTTTGCCTCCCATTCTCTTGACTCTAGCAGCTTGGTCTTGAAGGATGCGAGCGCGTGCGCACGCTCTTCGTCTGACATCTTCTATGTGGTGAGAGGAGGATTTGTCGTTGCGAATGGAGAACGGCAAATAAGTCGTGAGATTAGGAGGGCTTTGTGGGCGAACGTGCGTGAAGTGATGAAGTTGTGTTGATGCCAATGTTCCTAGGTAGTCAGCTCTTACGCGTGAAGCTCAACCTGGCGAGCCGAGTCACGTGAATGTACCCTTCTCAACCCTTGGCGCACTGAGAGGTTTGTCGACTCAACCTCCTTTACAGATATCTACTCAGCAGTTCAGGATGGAAGCGACTTTCGAGTTACTGTTCCACCTACGCCCCAGAGACTTTTCAATGACTAAATTAATCATACCATTGATGAGTATCTGAAAAACATCAATTCTGCTTTCACTTTTGAAGCTGCTGGTCTCACATGCTCTCTTGGTATGTTCAGATAGTGAAGATAATCTTTCTCGAATGACGCTGGGAGCTTTTGCCATCTCTGAGGACTGGGTTTCAATTAGATAGTTCTGCACAGGACCAACATGGAGGAGGACGACTAAAGATCTAGCTATGATATATTCAACAGGTAGGTGGTATTAGAAGTGGATAATGAAGATTGATTGTATCAACTTTACCATCACCCTATGAATCGAAGAAAAGCGGGGCATGGAGGTTATACAGGTGATATATGGTATGACCGTACGCCAACAGAGCCCGCTCGTTGACACGTCTCAGAAGTTTTCCATGCCCGACGCGGCTTGACACATAGGAGACCGGTGTAGGGTTGAAGGGTTCAGCGTATGAGAAGGGCGATATAAATCACCCAGTCATGGTCATGTTTATGACTCGGTCAATTATCTGTGAAGGAAGCTAGAAATGCGTGTTTCGAGATAGGCCTAAACGGCCCTTTCGAGCTGCCGGCGGGTGTGCAACATATGATCTAGACACATTTGGCGGTCCAAGAAATTCAACGGATCAGATCGCACGAGATATTGCTCTCGTAAGGCTGCACGAAGGTGCTGACCGCGCCGTTGTTGGTCCGCCAGGCATGCTTCCCTGCGAATTTGCAGGGATTTGAACAGCAGACCCCCCACCAACAAAACGAAGCTCCATCGCGCCTTCTCTTCGAGTGAAAAGCCCCTCACACGGCATCTTTTCATCTCTTTTCTTCAAGCCACAACCACAGAGTAAGTAACTCAAATTTTCTGCTGTGCACCCAATTGAAGGTTCATCCTGCGGCGCAATCGAATTTTCAGCCAGGGACCAGAGATAAGCTGCAGCTGGATCTCCGGTTTCGTTGGTCTGCATGTCCCTCACCCCACCTTGTCTTAGTTGTTTTCTTCTTCAATCATTCAATTCTGATCTTGGACTGACAAATCTCTGGTGCAGAACTTTGAAGAAATCCGATAAAGGTGAGGATCCTCTCAGTTCTACTATTTGTGTATCTTTCTTGTCGAGTCACCTCAGCTAACGAATTTTACCCCTCCTACAGAACACCATCATGCCTATCACCAAGATCCACGCTCGATCGGTCTACGATTCTAGAGGAAATCCCACTGTCGAGGTCGACGTGGTGACTGAGTTGGGTTTGCACCGTGCCATTGTCCCATCCGGCGCTTCCACCGGTTCGTACCTTTGGTTTGCGGCTTCGAATAAAGGCTGATGAGGTGAAATATAGGCCAGCACGAGGCTGTTGAGCTCCGTGATGGAGATAAGAGCAAGTGGGGTGGAAAGGGTGTTACCAAGGCCGTTGCTAACGTCAACGAAATCATTGGCCCTGCTCTCATCAAGGAGAACCTTGATGTTAAGGACCAGTCCACGATTGATGAGTTCTTGATCAAGCTCGATGGAACTCCAAACAAGGGAAAGCTTGGTGCAAATGCCATCCTCGGTGTTTCTTTGGCTGTTGCCAAGGCTGCTGCCGCTGAGAAGGTAGAAAACTCTCCAGCTCTATCACTTGAGTCTAAGTTTTCTAGGGTATTCCTCTTTACGCCCACGTTTCCGACCTCGCTGGCACCAAGAAGCCTTACGTCCTCCCTGTTCCCTTCATGAACGTTCTCAATGGAGGGTACGTCTGAAAGCCATTATTAATTGAATCGAGATTGATCATTTTTAGATCCCACGCTGGTGGACGCTTGGCCTTCCAGGAATTCATGATCGTGCCCTCGTAAGTTTCTTGCAAGCCGAATTTGCATCACCTGCTAAATTCCGACAGATCAGCACCATCCTTCACTGAGGCTCTCCGCCAAGGTTCTGAGGTTTACCAGAAGCTCAAGTCCCTTGCAAAGAAGAAGTATGGTCAATCTGCTGGTAATGTTGGAGACGAAGGTGGTGTTGCACCAGATATTCAGACTGCTGAGGAGGCTCTCGAGCTCATTACCGAGGCTATCGAGTCCGCTGGCTACACTGGCAAGGTCCACATCGCCATGGATGTTGCTTCTAGCGAGTTCTATAAGGAGGATGTTAAGAAGTATGACTTGGACTTCAAGAACCCAGACAGTGACCCAGAGAAGTGGATCACTTACGAGCAACTCGCAGATCAATACAAGACCCTCGCCGAGAAGTACCCCATTGTCAGCATTGAGGACCCCTTCGCTGAGGACGATTGGGAGGCATGGAGCTACTTCTACAAGACTTCCGATTTCCAGATTGTCGGAGATGATTTGACTGTCACCAACCCTATCCGCATCAAGAAGGCTATTGAGCTCAAGTCATGCAATGCTCTCTTGCTCAAGGTCAACCAAATCGGTACTCTCACTGAGTCAATCCAAGCTGCTAAGGACTCTTATGCTGCCGGTTGGGGTGTCATGGTTTCTCACCGTTCTGGAGAGACTGAAGATGTCACCATCGCCGACATTGTCGTTGGTATCCGAGCCGGACAAATCAAGACTGGTGCCCCAGCCAGATCTGAGCGATTGGCCAAATTGAACCAGGTAGGCATGACCAAAGAACCACAAAATGTGCAACATTGACAGCTAATTCTGAGTCACAGATTCTGAGAATCGAGGAGGAGTTGGGTGACAAGGCCATTTACGCTGGCGAGAAATTCAGATCTGCAGTCAACTTGTAAACGAGTTGCAGGAAAAAGTAGAAATGGGTAACGCGGGTTGATGAATAGCTCTGGTCATGGCTTATGATAGATGAAGAAACAATGAAAAGTGCTTACCTCAACACCGTGCCCAGAGAAGAAACCACCAGAACCTGAGGTACGGTACAGTAATCCGGACACCATCAAGCATGTTGTAGCTAAAGTAACTGAGTAAAATGAGGTGAGAAACTACAATCAAAGACTATCAGACTTCAAATTTCCACTTTCAATTTGCCTTGGTCGCGTCGCGTCGCGAAGTGGCTTTTGGTGTCGCAAATTTTGGACTTCGCAAACCTGTCTACCGGGTCCGGGTCGGATTTTTAGTCGGTTAATATGTCCAAGTGTTTACGTGTTTACTATGCGGTTGAAATCAGAACTCATTCGATTCTAGACCAATCTTACACATTATAGAAACGTATAGGATCTCTAGGTATCTCTTCATCAAAGATCCCTCGAAGACGACAAAAGAAGAAAGCCTGTGGCACACGTGGTTTTTAAGTTTCACTTTCACCCTATATCCGGTTAGCTAGTCGAGCCCTAAAATACTACACGATCAGGCACGCCCCGCAGCCTGCAAACAGTACCCAACAGCACCACCGTCCCTTTCAACTTCGTCGCAACAAAAGATCTCCAACAAGACCCTCAAACCTTTCCTGGAAACAATCACCACGAATCATACACGCTACTCGATCTCACACGATCTTCAAAATGCCTGAAAAATGGGGTGAGTTCAATCGATTTCATTTCTCGCGTCACATTGCGACACTAGATGGCCATTTCGGCCACAAACGATCGTATTTTAAATATCAGAGAACGTGCGGTCCGGCCAGTAGATCGACCTTGCAGGAGACTATGCAGAGTGATGAATTTTCATGGCTACATCTGGCTGACCGCTATTCAACCGAGCAGATGAAGACGAGGAGTCTACCCCCCCATCATCACCACCAGTTGGGGCCGTGTCCACCAGACGAAAGTTCGACGATGAGGAGGATGACAGCGATGTGCTAGAGAGCTGGGATGCAGCAGAGGACTCCGAGGTTGAACGTGAGAAGGCTAAGAAGGAAACCGAGCGAAAAGCAAAAGTCGAGGCCGAAGCTGCTGCTGCCAAAAAGTCAAAGGCACAGCGAATCGCAGAAAAGAAGGCGGAGCATGCCCGGAGACTTGCGGAAGAGAGCGACGAGAGCAGCGAAGAGGACGAAGCTGCGCGCAGAGAACGACTCCGACGGACGGAACAAGAGTCTGACCTGAAGCATGCTGAAGATCTTTTCGGTAACATCGGTATCAGCAACAGTCGCAAGGTCACTACTGCCGCGAATGCCGTTCAACTTGACTCAAAGGACCCGACCGCCACTGTCGACTTGACGTCTCTTCCCCTCTTTGATCCGAAGACAAAGCTCCAGTTCGAGAAGCTGCGCGATACCCTCGTTCCTACCCTAACGAACAACTCCAAGAAAGCTCACTATGTCATCTTCCTGCAAGACTTCACGAAGCAGCTCGCCAAAGATCTCCCCAGCGATCAGATTAAGAAGATTGCTAGCACGTTGACTGCCTTGAGTAACGAGAAGATGAAGGAAGAGAAGGCTGCAGAAAAGGGTGGCAAGAAGAGCAAGGCCCAGAAGACTAAGGTTGCCCTTGTCGCAAGCAGGAATGCAGTAGGTCCCGATACTCAGGTCTACGATGATGACTATGGAGAGTAAGTTTTCAAATCATTATAAGAGATAAACAACGTACTGACATCTTACAGCGATGACTTCATGTGAACAAGGTTTCTAGCAACAAATTTACTCTCCCTCCTAGCCCACCCCACCGAGAAATACACGATGCCTCTCCCAGCATTTGCAACAAGCAATCTCGACCTCACCAAAAACACACACAATGCGCGGCGGGCAACGCACTCAAAAGCCTCGGTGGACGGACAACGGTCCCTCAGCAAGTATGGCTAGTGTTGGATGGCAATTGGCGTGATTGGGGTTGTGGGCTACGCAGGGAAAGCATTTGTGGGGGAATATTCCTTTCATCTTAGAGTGCATACAGATGCGATTCATAGACCGTGTGCTCTTGTCGTGCTATGATCATGGTTTTGCTTCATGCTTTGACTCGTTTACAGGGGCATGGTCTAGCGGTAGGTGTAGAATGATAGATTGGTAATTGAAATCCACGAGGAACCACATCTCTACTATCATCCACACTAGCATTGTGAGATCGACTTGCGAAATAAGTACACTCAAATGGGGTCCATAATAGGAGTGAGAGCACTCTGTCACGTTCTATGTCTAAAACATCTATATCTTACTCGCTCCTGTTCTACGTGCAGCAAGATTTCTTTCTGCCGGAACTGCAAAGGCAACCTGGTGGCTTAAAGCCACAATATCACCTCCCTCGTCCATGATTACGACTTCGAGATCCATCCTGCCATTCTTTATTTGCTTAGTGTCTACCCTTACGAATAACCACTCAACTCCTTCCTCTGGCAGCGCCTTCTTCACATCCAGATTCAAAAGAAGCGTCGGATACCAGAACCTCGCGATTCCTGATTCCTTACCCTGCTTCTGATTCTTCACATCGTAAGGGTTCACCTTGCCGACGAAAGCCTCAACTGGCATAGGCCACATATCGGACAGAAAACCAATAGATGCATTAGTCCATTTCTCTCCTGAAGATAATTTCACCCATTCATCCGCTGAGGATCTCTTTCTTTGTCCTTCTCGAGGAAAGTAGAGCATTGTTCTCCTGGTTGCTTTTCTGAATGCTGCAAAGGGCATCTCGGCGACTCTTGCCCAGTTCTCATCTTGATCTTCGGCTAGACGAGAGAGATTGACGGGTAAAGGAGCCGGGTTCAGGCAATAGTTTGTGGTGAAGGTGACTCCATCCTCGGCGGTAATATTGCCTTGGGTTAAGGAGGCAATGACTTCTTCTCGGCCTCCTTGAGATAGGGTAACATGAATAACGGAGGCTTGACGGCCAAGCTTAGTATCCTTTACTGTGAAAAGTGCTGGACCAGCCGAAGTGCGGCGGAGGAAGTCGAGATGTAGGGCGATGGTGTGAGGTTGGTTCTGAGAAGACAGAGTAGTGCCAAAGTGTTTCGAGGCGACTTGGATAAAAGTTGCGGTGACATAACCTCCGTGAGGAACTGTGCTAAATTCAGTAGAGTGTCAATCCAAAGAGAAGAAAACGTTAAGGATAAGTTCGATAGTATTTGAGCCGGCTGTCATCAAACGTTCTCCTGTCTCTCTGTATTGGCCCTAAAGGCGTGATTGCTGTGCCATATCCGTCTAGAACTTAGATAGCTGCTGTGTCTCTCACAGATCTGTAGCCACTGAGAACAGGCAACTTCGGGCTGAGAAACTGTCCCAATGTTCCAGAGGTAACTGGAAAAGAATGGAGCTCGATGGCTCACGAGTCACGCAAGAGGGAGCTTACCGGAGCCTATGCAGTAACTTTCATCAAGATTTACCTCGTATTCATGAGAGGAGAGGGATTTGACTGCCGTTGCCGCCGCAAAGGTCGTCCCTGGCTCTATTGAGGTCATCGTCGAGGTAGAATACTGAGTAGAGTACTTTTTTCATGTCAGGTCGGGTCATCCAGAAGAAATCAGGTCTGTCAAGTCTACATCTCTGGAAACTCCTTCAATGTTACCGAGCCGAGGTTGGACCCTTCCCTTATCGATTGCCTAAGGTGGCCCACCTTGGTCTTGGTACTTGCGGGGACGTTATGTCTTCAGAAGGTATCACATGAGTGCCAATGTGATGAATGCCTTCCATTCTTCCCCGGTGATCAGGCTGGCGACTGATCGATGTCAGTCTTTCATAGTTTGCCCCTGACATCTCCAACTAGCATTACGAAGCCGCAAACTTCAGATTGCCGAGTGCTTTTTTTCAGACCCTTGTTTGGTCTCGTCCCGGGGACAGTTTGATGTTTTGAGAGGCGCCCTTCAGTGGGATACTGTTATAACTAGGAGACGATGATTCAAGAAGGTCTCAGAGCTCGTGATGGTTACGAAGGCAGCTGGACAATGAACAAGGTTCGCTACAGCCTCGCCGAGGGCAAATGTACGTCAGCATCTCCGAAAATACTCACTGTACAGGTACATCTACATGCAGCTATTTTAGCCGCCAGCACAGCTATCTGAATTTCACCTGTCAAAGATTCTTTGCTGTAAATCAAACTTTATCCTTCCTATTGAGACACAAGCTCCAGAATTTCCACACCTGAAACGTAACTTAAGCAACGAGAACACATCCTTCATTTCAACTAGATTAATAACTCATCGACCGCGTCGTTTTAGTCCTACGCGAAGCGAGAGGGATAAGGCAGCCCCATCCATGCACTGTAAACTTCAGTCACCCTTTTAACCTCAACTCGACGCATATGTCTTTGGAATAAGCATCCTTTCAACGAATTCATAGATGATATTGATCATCAAATCATCCGCGTTCGATCGCCTTGTTCGCCTGCGCGCAAGGTCTCCCGCCAACAATCTTTGACTGTGCGCCTTGGTGGGGTAAATACGCTCAACGATGGGCCAGGTTGGTAGCAGGCCAGATGAGGGTGCGCCGTTGTATCTCAGGGACCAAACTCGATGTCAGTAGGTCGTAGTCAGACTGAAGAAACTTTGCTAATGATCTTGTTACAATAGTGACCATTTCGTCGCTATCGGTCACTAATTCTCGACGTCGGACTGTCCTAAATGTCGTTCCCAACTCCTTTCCGGCAACTAGAGTCTCAGCAACCCGCGACCTTGGAGATAATAGCGTAGTAGAATATATTCAGGTACGAGAAGACTGCGAGTTGATTTGTTTACAAATTTTCGGGAAGCGCACGCTGACACGAGACTGGATAGGACCCTGAGCCGTCGCCTTCAACCCCTTCTCCAAACTTCATACTCAAGCTCAATAACGATGATGACCTCACCTTCAAATTTACCTTTGTTCTTCGACAGTCACAGCAGGGTATTGCGGGGGCAAATGGCGCACAGGAGACTGCGAACTTTGTAGACACCAATATAAATGGCCTCACATATGTATCAGCGTCTACAGCCAAGGAAGTCGAGACGCTGGTGACTCGAGAATTCCATGCCGACCCGAATCTACACAAGAATGCAAATGTTCAATTGGTGGGAGATTTTTCAACCGGCGGCAGTCAATCCGTATCCTTTGAGTGGTCATGGAAATGGAGGCCTCCAAAGGCTGCCGAGGATAGAGGAGGGGGTTGGAGAAATGATTGCAGTGTATGTTCATGGCCTTTGAAAAGGGGGAAGAGTGCTAACGGTACAAAGTTTGTTGAATACGACCAACGTGCGCACCGACTGAACACCCTGGCCAGTTTTTCATTCTGGGTCTCGAGTAAGACTTTCTGATTATCTAGAATGTTATTCTATATATACTGACTTGACTAGACAACCAAGGATACCTCAGCCAGCCCAATTCTCCTTCACCACCATTCAACCTTATACCACCTCCGAAACTCCGTGTGCCGTCATCACAATCTTTGGATTCACGAGTGAGCGGTGCTGATGCTCGCGAATATGATGATCCTCCCTCCCCGACTATTTTACCAGCTGAGGCCCCTGCAACAGTCGGTCCAGTTCCGCCAAGAGATATAATCAAGGTCGACGTCTCTTGCCAACGGCCTGGTGAAGACATGAGTGCGACTGAAGACGGCCCTCTTTTCCGAGCTACCATGAAAGCTTTGGAACAAAAGACTGGGAACATGCGACAGCGCATGAAGAAAGTCTTAAGGAAGGCTGAAGCTGCACACATGGCGCAAATCGAGTGTAATGATGCCATCTCAGGGTTTATGGACGCCCTTAGAGAGGCATCAACATCAAATGCGAATGCCGTGCAGCCAGCACTGGAGCATTACTTTGACAAGATCGCCCGTGAGATTTTATCTTACGAGAAGCAGAACACCGTCAACTTACAGAGGATAATTATCGATCCGCTTACAAAGCTCTACAATCTGGACATTAAACAGGCCGAAGCAAAGAAACGAGACTTTGAAGAAGAGAGTAAAGATTATTATGCATATGTGTCGCGGTATCTTGGTCAGAGACAAGATTCGCTGAAGAAGAAGAAAGCAGCAGAAAGCGACACGAAGTACCAAACGAAACGCCGGAATTTCGAGTTGAAAAGATTCGACTATTCCTCTTTCATGCAAGATCTGCATGGAGGTCGCAAAGAACAAGAGGTGCTTTCTCATCTTACTAAATATGCGGATGCCCAAACAAGGAGCTACTTGGCCACTGCTAAGAAAGTCGAGGAAATGCTCCCTCAGTTGGACGCCTTGAGTGCCGAAGTCCAAGAGGCAGACAAGGAATTCCAGTACCAAAGGACGGAGCGCGAAGAAAAGCGTCGGAACCTTGAGAAGAGCACGATTACTTATGTCGAGCCCGACACAGTACCTGCTGTAGGCATTATACCGCCTCCAACCTCATACTCTACTAGTACTACCAGCGCCTACGTTTCAGATGGAGAGCTTGGTCGATCGGACAGTTCAGCATCCCAATTGAGAGCGATTCCCACGAATGGCACAACTACAACTACGTCGGCGAATGGAGGTGTAACGGAGTTTTCAAGGTCTCCGGGTAGCCTCACATCTACTGTAGGTTCTGTTGGTAGCCCTGGTCCTAACTCAAAATTCAAAGGCATCCGCGACCTGGAAGAAAAAGACCACTCTCAAATAACGAGCAGTGAGAAACATGGGACTCAGCGCAAGGAAGGACTTCTTTGGGCTCTGAGTAGACCCGGTAGTCATGCAGATCCAAGAGGCCTAAACAAGCAAGCGTGGCACAAGTAAGTTCTTCGTATGATTTGTTATTCAGCGAACTGACTAGGATAGATTCTGGATTGTGCTTGATGCTGGTAAGGTATCTGAGTACAGTAATTGGAAGCAGCGTCTTGATTTGCATATGGATCCTATCGACCTTCGCATGGCATCTGTCCGGGAAGCTCGTGATGCTGAACGTCGTTTCTGTTTCGAGGTCATTACGCCTCATTTCAAACGAGTGTATCAGGCAACGTCGGAGGACGACATGAAAAATTGGATATCTGCGATCAATAATGCGATCCAAAGTGCGGTCGAAGGCAGAGATATGCGGGACATGCCTACGCCAGTGCCACATCAGGAAGCTCATTCAATCCGACGAGACATAGGGTCAATTTTGACGGGCAAGAGCTCTTCTATGAACTATGGGAACTACCACAACAACAACAACAACAACCAAGGTGGCGGAGCTTCGAACAACAGTGTTTTCCGTCGGACGACAGTTGGCGCAAGGCCAGCCTACACTCGACAGGGTAGCAATGGTTTCGACGAGAGTCCAGACAAGCTACTCCAATTACTGCGAGATGCAGATCAAGGAAACTGCTGGTGCGCGGACTGCGGTTCTGGTACAAAGGTTGAATGGGTCTCCATCAACCTAGCTATCATTCTTTGCATTGAATGCAGTGGCATTCATCGTTCTCTTGGGACACATATCAGCAAAGTCCGTTCTCTTACCCTGGACATAAATTCATTCACCACGGATATTGTGGAGCTACTCCTCCAGGTGGGTAACCGTGTCTCTAATATGGTTTGGGAAGCAAAGTTGGATCAATCCACGAAGCCTTCACCACAAGCCACTAGGGAGGAGCGACTGAGGTTCATAACTGCGAAGTATGTTGACAGGGCGTATATTGAACCAATCTCGCCGACCTTGTCCCGCTATGCAACTGCAGATGAGACACTCCTCGCAGCCATCAAGAAGAATGAGATACAACAAGTCATATATGCATTGGCTCTGAGGGCCAACCCCAACGTCTGTGATAAGTCGAGAGGGACACACTCGGTTTTCCTAGCTCTTGCTGCTGCGGATCCGGCATCTCCTTCTCCAGTTGCATCGCCATCAAGACCTGATTCAGGAGTCAAGGTCACCGCGTTTCCAGTTGCTGAGATTCTAGTCCAGAACGGGGCTGAGATTCCCACATCTTTACCCGCATTTCCTCTGAGTCGAAGTGCGACGCTCTATATTGAGCAGAAGAGTGGACGAGGAGGCGCTTCCAGTGACGTCCTAGGCGCACTACCCTCAATACCAGGTGATAGGCAGCAGAAGGAGCGTGAAGCTCGATTGCAGAAACGTGTCAGTGCAGGAGGACGTCTTGCAAAAGCGCCCATCCCTGAGAGATGATACGCATCTGATGCTGTTATGATGAGATGAATTGGAGATACCATGGGAAGGAATGGTTGGCGTTCAGTTCTTGTGTAAAGTGATTGCATTCCTGGAGGCGAGAGCCCGGGTATTCGTAGCCCTGGGATACATTGTCAGGGTTGGAGGGAAGACTCTTACGATGTTTAAGTCGATCCTGATTTGGAAAAGGCTAATGTTATGGATAATATTAATGGATCAAGACGTTCATGAAAGGGCAACCACATAGCAAAGCTCTATTCTAGAAAATGTAATGAATTGCGAATGCGTTTGGTGATGCGGACTCTTCTGAGTAGACGTAAACAAGGCAAGCCTGCGAGTGGTGTGGCGTTTAATTTCATCTTTGATCTCGAGACATCAGAGCATGCCATGCACGATGACGTGGTGTGGCTGGTAAGCGTCCCTCGCTCCTCGATCTGCCGCCAATTTTAAGTTTCAAGCTCAATTTCATACGAACCCAAATCTTGGAAACTTGGAACTCACTTCGGCCTGTTTTACTCAAGCGCGTCTCTTTCTGTCCAGGCTGGGGGAATCGAGGGACTCAAGGCGAGAATGTCGTCGTCGTCTTTTCATAAGCTGCTTCTTTCCCTTCTTTAGTAAACAAAAACGTTCGAGACTCAAGCTAAGCAATCCGCCATTCACTTCTTGGCAAAAAAGCTTGCCTCTCGGAAGTTCGGTCGAGAAGACTGCTAAAGATTCCTCCAACCAGACCATCGCCCACCGGATCGTGATCTAAGATCAGCTCAAGTTTTAGCTTGATCTCCTCCGCGGTCGCAGTGTTGATAAGGCTACGAATAAATTAAGACGTGGACTACTTCCTTGTCCTATGCGAATCACACAGTCGGTCTTGTTATTTAGAGAAAGCGTACACAACTTGTGTCGTACTTTCCTAGGCAGTACTCGCCATGTCGGAAAAAGTTAAACCTCAGCCTAACGGGCAATCAAACAGCACCAATGGCAACAGGCAAAATGGAGACGCTGAGAAGCAGAGTGGGCATCAAGGGAAACTAGTAGCAGCGAAAGATAAGGTGACGGAGAAGCAGCAGAAGCTCAAGGACAAGAATAACCCTGCTGGGGGTTATGATGGCACACCAATCCCATTCGCATCAGATGGATATACTGTCAAACTCACCTTCCACCGCGCCGATAACCTCCCAATATCTGACCTAAATTCCCGCTCATCAGATCCATATCTCACTGCGACATTGACATCCAACCTTGCCAAAAGACACAAGGAAGACCCGGACATGGTGTTACGGACTCCAACCATACACAAGAACACAAACCCAGAATGGAACACAGAATGGATAGTTGCGGGTATACCATCGAGTGGGTTCCGCTTGAAGTGCCGACTATATGATGAAGACCCTTCGGACCACGACGATAGGTTGGGAAATGTAACGGTCAATGTGAACCATATCGGACTCACGTGGCAGGGCATTCGAAACAATAGCTTCGACATTAAGAAGCGTATGGGAAGCAAGAGGGCATACATGATTCGAGGCTGCGCTGCTATGTTGAGCAGTAACGTGCATATGGGTGGACATGTATGGATTAGTGCTGAAGTGATTGGAGAGTCCGAACCTCCGCATGGAAGAATGTATACAGTTGGTGTAACTTCATGGTTCAAGCATTATTCGCCCATGATTGGACGACTTGCTGGAACTAAAGCACCTGGTCACTTAGAAGATTCACCGAACGGAGAAGAATCGAAGATCGAGAGATACGAGTGAGTCTTGCACCCCCATGGTTGACAACCAATCTAACAAAAGTTAGCTTTCAAGCCAATCAATTTCAACTGCAAGGGCCAGTGCCTCCGGAGTTGTATCATCGTTTTGTTGAATTCAAACCTTTTGTTAAAGGCATGTTCTCGAAAGCTGGCCTTCGAGGACGAGTCCTGAACAAAGCGCTCCACCACCAACACTCTCGTGTGTATAACTTTAGTAACTCGACAAAACATGGCGTTGTGAAAGCCAGATCCGAGGAAGCATCTCTCCAATTCTTAAAAATGGCCCATTTTGATGAAGGCGGCCGAATTTTCACCTATGTCCTCACGTTGGACGGCCTCCTTCGCTTCACAGAAACAGGCAAAGAGTTCGGAATCGACCTCTTATCTAAACATACAATGCATAGCGACGTAAACATCTACATAGCATGCTCAGGAGAATTCTTCATTCGTCGTCTCAGTCATCCAAACGAATCCGCTGAGGCACCGGATCAAAAAACACACCCTAACACCGATCTCCCAGGCGGACCACCAAACGCGCCACCTCCGAAGAGCCCTCGCAACTACGAACTAGTCATCGATAACGATAGTGGTACCTACCGACCAAAAGGAGAGTTCCTCCCCCTTCTTAAGCAATTTCTAAAGGAGAATTTTCCAGGCCTTCACGTCATTACAAAAGAGTGCACAGATAAAGATCTGGAGAAAATGAAGGAAGAACAACGAGAGAAGAAGAAGAAAGAGGGTCAAAATGTCACCTTGATACAGAACAGTGATGACGAAATTAGTAGTAGTGATGAAGAGGCATTGGCTGCTGCTGGTGGGAGGAAGACCAAGAAGCAGAGGGCTCTTGATGCTATTGAGGATCCGAGTGCTGCGTTGAAAGATTTCATTCCAGGTGAGAAGGGGAGGAGGGAGAGGGAGGACAGGGAGACTGAGGGAGATGATCCCGAGAGAAGTGGGGAGGTGTCCGGGCTTTGAGATATTATGAATGATAACGATCTCGTGCGGCGGACTGAAAGGGGTCGATTGCGTTGCTTCGGTTCGGCTGGCCTACTTCTACTGGCAATTTCTGAATACTGTGGAGGCTGTATAATTATGGTTATGACCTAATTTTTCTTCTTTGGCTTTTACGACAATGGGTTACGCTGGCAACACCTGAAGTTCTTCCAGTGATTCAACTGGACTCGAATAATTGAAACAACTTGAGAGATTGACTCGTTTTAAGAAACTGAACTCGCTCGAGTGATTTAATTGATTTGAGTGACGAAATTGATCTCGGAGATGGAGCAATCATATAAATACCAAGCTGAGCCTGATTTCCGTAGACATGGCAACTTCTCACCTTTAGTTGTTACCGAATAAGGTTGACACAGATCAATATCAGCACAATTTTCCATTCATCCATGCATCTACCATACTCCCTCTATGAACCAAAATGCCCTATTCGTACGCATCGTATGCCTAATTATGCATCTCAAAAGTACAACCACATCCCAAGTTCGCATGGGTATTGTATCTCACTGTACTATTCCAAAAAGGAAAGAAACCCAGGCAAGCGCAAACAATGCAACGCTAGTATAGGAGAAAGGAATGAAGAATAGATAGAATAGGATAGAAAAGCCGACTCGCTATTAACAACAACAAGAATAAGAAGCTCAACCACCATTACTCATGATTACGGCACACATAAATCATACATCCATCGCTAGGCCAGCTTAGATAGTTCCTTATCCCCAGCTCCTGCCTGTGGGGGTTCAGTAGCTGGGTAAACTTCTTCAACTTCTTCAGGTCCGTTCAAGGGACTGAAGGCGTCAACTTCTTCGATTTCGTCTTCATCTTCTTCCTCGATAATCTCGCCGCTTCGTCGACCTGCCACACTCGCGCTGCGACTATGGCTTCCTGCTCTGTTGTGGCCTGACCCGCTCCCAGATCCGCTAGATGAGGAAGTATTTAACATGGGACCTTTGAATATGTTCTTTTTCCTCTTAGCAAAAACTAGTCCACCGACAGGCTGACCCCATGGCGCTTCGTTAAAGCTTGAAATAGGCGGTTGTCGCACCACTCGAATGTTAGACGGGAACGCACTAGTGGTAGGGGTAGCAGGCAAAACTTTCACTGAGTGATGAGGACTTCTGGTCGGTATAGAGACTTTGCTCATTGAACCCGAGCCATTGGAGGATGTCGAGGAAGCTTTGGAATGAGTATGCTGATGATGGTGAATGGTGCGAATCGAGGACACGGATGAAGATGTCGACTTTCGCCCGCGGAGACCGGTACTAGACCTTCGGAATGTGGAGCGGGGCGTCAACGGAGAAGGGGACAGTGAGTGTCGTTTGTTGGCTGGTGTTGGTGTGGTATATATTCTCGCAACTGGTGGATGTATTTGAGGCCCTGGCTGCAAAAGTGGTCTTGTTGAAGGAGGCGTTTTTGAGGTTGCAGGTCGTGGGCTCGGCTCCTTCGGCCCTGTTCTTGAGCTGTTGGCTGATTTCTGGAGTAGGTCAGGCGTGGAGCGGCTCATCCTCTTGCCTGGAGACTTCGCACGCTTGGCAGAATCTAGAAGCCAGTGCTTCCAGTGAGCTAGCTGGTTGATGAAAGCATGTTGATGTTTTCGACGTGGTGGTCTTTGCACAGTTCCATTCGCTTGAGGGGTAAGGAGATCAGGATTAGAAGCAACTAGTTGTAATGTACTACCTCGAGATTTTGCGCCTCGTATGGTCCCTTCTTTTGGAGGCGGTATAGGGCGACGATGCCGGGAAGAGCTTGCTGAGCGAATAGAATCTTTCTCTATTGGCGGAGGGGGGGTAGCGACATCCGGAGAGTCTAACTGAGAATGTTCCGGAAGGCCAGGGAGGTCCGTGAGAATGAGATCTGGATAATGCGCACTTCGTCTCTCCTTTCGGCCCCTACTCCTGGGAGGTTCGCCAAGCCTGATTTCTTGACCCTCTTCGTCGACTCCAGTCAGTGTTGGTGCCATTCGTTCGAGTCGACTGCTTGCAGCACTTAGTCTTCTTGAAGCTCGGTTTTCAACTTCTCTCTCTTTCCTCTTTCGCTCCCGGCGAATAGCTTTCCTTTCTTCCTTTTCAATAAGAAGAGTCCACCAGCCTGCCAAGGGATCACATCGGCGGGCCAGAACATTCTCGATAACTTGATCAATATCCACTCCAGCACTGCGCATCCTTTCGAGGGTTTCTTTCTCTAATAGTGTAGTGAAAGGTGGTGGTTGCTGAAGCTTCAAGATAACATGCTGTTGAGATGCATGCTCAGCTAGGAATGGGTGAGACAGAATGTCCGGTAGAGATGGTCGGATTATAGGCCTTTTTGAGAGAAGCACCCCGAGAAGAGAGCGAGCATCTGGGGTAAGATGGTCAGGCCATTTGGGTTCCGTAGTAAGAATTTTGGTTCGTGTTGCATTGTCGTCGTCTTCATCGAAGGGCAGCTCCCCGCATAGTAGAGCATATAGAATAACCCCTAAGCTCCAAACATCAACCTTCTCACCAGCATATTTCTCTCCTTTGAGCATTTCGGGAGCACTGTAGCATATGGTACCGCAAAATGTTTGTAGGTAGCTGGCCTTTCCTTCATATTCCCGCGTAAATCCGAAATCGCATAACTTGACGTTTTCGTGTTTGTCCAAGAGAATATTTTCGAGCTTCAGGTCTCTATGAACACACGAAGAATTGTGAACGTATGAGACTGCTCCAACCAGTTGACTAAACACCTTTTGCACCTTCTCCACCGGTAATGCACCATGCTTCAGGAGGTAATTGTACAATTCGTCGCCTTCTCTCTGTTAGCAAGCAAGTCGTGGCATAACAGTCAGTATTTCGACACCTACCTGGACAGTATTCCAGTACTAGCCATACTAAGCTTTCTGTCACAATAACTTCGTAAAGTCGTGCAATATGGGGATGTATGAACTGTCGGTGGTGGTGTATCTCGCGAGCAAGGTTCGAGTCATCTTTATTAGCAGATTTGAGGACAACCTGCTGACGATTTAGCTATGCCATCCAATCATTCGTAGTTGCGCCTTATTCCCACGTACTTTGGAGCCATTTGTGAGTTTATGCGATGCTAAATAGACTTTGCCAAACGACCCCTTCCCGATCAGACGTCCCAATGTATAGTTTCCAACAGAACGAAGGTCTTTCGACGAGAACTCTCTGCAACAACCCGTATATCAGTCGCCATCCGCTAAGTCTTATAAGTAGGGTCACATAGTCACATACTCCAGTAGCTCATGGTATGAATTGGCAAGCTGTTACACAGAACATCATCAGTCCTCGCCCACTGCAGTAGTACTGATAGTGAGAGGTCTCACCTTAGCTTTCCGTCCTTGCGATTCAGCCTTGAGCCTTGCCGTCTGCATACCAGTCACCGTTGACACCTCCTTCTGTTGTGATTACAAGAGGCTGTATGCCCGAACATCCAAGTGGAGCGCGTCGTGTGGGCTGTGGGTGGTGGGCTTCTTCGAACTAGGGGTTTGCTGATCCTGTTGCTGGGATTCGAATCTGCGATGAGGATATGTTGTGAATTGGCCTGCGCATCGAAACTGCGGGATTAAGCTTCGTAATCATAGACAGGAGAGATAAAAAATTAATGAGCCGAAAGGCGGATGTCTGTTACATATGGGCTCGGTCTAGGAACCCCTTGAAGTTCAGAACCGGTCCCAACTTCTCGCTTGACTCTTTTTCAACGACAAGGACTCCGACATAAACAGTTCAACAGTTTCCAAAATTCGGAATCGAGAAGGCCAGTTTCGATGAGTAGTAATAGCAATAATGCACATGCATTATTATTAACCTGAGTTATGGCCCAAGTCAGGGACGTTGAAGCTTAGAAAGTGAAGCTAGTCATGTCACGTGGCATTCATATATTCGATGCACGCTGCAAATGGCTAAGACAGCGGGGAAGATTAAAGGGATATTGCCTGCATATGATGCAAAGTTACCCTTTGGTATCGGGATACAAACAACATCGAGATCCGTCTAGGAAAAGGTCAGGGTAAAGCATCTTAGAAAAAAAAATATTTGGTCATGTCTTATGCCATTGGATATCTACTAGTACAGTGAAGCAAATATAGCTTTAGTTGACTTGCGTTCCGTAGCCACGGATTTGGTCCGCACTGTAATTCATGTTAGCTGCAACGACGCAAAGCATGAGAGGAAGGTCTTACAATGCCCAGCTCTGCTTTTCAAGCTTCTCGTCTTCCTTCAACTCAATCCCATCCTTTGTGACCACAGCGATAGAGTATTTGTCCAGACTCCTAGCATCTCTGTAGAACAAAACCTTCATACTCTCCTTGACCGCCTCTAAAGCTTGCTCTTTGGACAGGTGCGCGGCAGCATCCTCATCAGGTGCAACCTTTCTCAGGAGAGGCTGAGCCAGATGAGCACCAAACCCAGTTGCCAAACTAGGTGAACTGAAAGTTGTACCCAATAAGTCGGCGCTGGCCAGGAAGGGCTCGCCCTCTCCGTTCAATCCTGCCACTAATATCTGGTTCCATAATGGATTGAAGTCCGATCGACGCTTGTAGAACACTTTAGCTAGATAGGTATGGAGGTTCTCAGCGTTGAGGGTATGACCAGATGTACTGTATGCTTCTTCGACATCTAGAGAGTTGAGGAGCCGGTCCAAGTATTGCATGTCTGAAACATCGCCACCAAAACCAACCACTGATGTATCTGCGAACGTACGGAGACGCTTGACATCTGTAAACCTTGCGAGGGAACCATACGATGCTTTTGGAGAAATAAACTGTCAGCTTGCTGAGCTCTGAGCTGACCATGAGTATGAAGTACCAAGATTATCTGCCGCAATCACTACGCCATCTTTGAACTTCAACGCTACAACTGATGTACCCGTGACAACAGGCGACTGTGTATGTTGGTTTGGACCGTTATTCTGGAGGTAGGAGGAGTCGTAGGCGCCGTACACATCGTCCCTGGGCTAGATGTTGCGAGTGAGCGAGGTCTTTTGGCCTTGCCTGACAGCGATAAACTTACACGTCCCCATGCTTGTGGAAGATGATTCATGATTAATGGTTGAACTAGATTTGCGTTCAGAAGGGTGTTGTAAAGTTGTGAACGAAATCGAGACGATTTGGTTCACTTGACGGAGCTTGAGCTCAAGGTAGCAACGACGCGAAAGCCAAAGCATCGCGCCTCGCCTGAGCGCCTTGCCGAGAAAATCAATATTATCAACCAAATCAACAACATCAACACCACAACGTTACCAAGATGGCAGGACTAGTCAATTATGGAAGCAGTGATGAAGAGGATAGTCTGCAAGACAAAATTCCTCTTGTAGACGTAAGTAAGCTTGTGGAATCAGGTTACGTGAATTTGTACTAACGATATAGATCACAGGCGAACGATTCAACTACCGCTTCGAAACCCACGAATGGTGTTAAGACTGGTCAGTGACACAGACCAATTCTCTGGTTGAGATGTCTAATGTAATAACAGAGAGGTTGTCGAACGGTAGTCGATTAGATGGAAGCCAGAAATCTTCAGATAGATCTCCGCCGTCACCTAAACCAGATGCCCCGCTACTAGGTCCTTTAGCACCTACAGAGTTCGGAGAACTTATGGAAGAAGATACATCTATGGCGCCGCAATCTCCTTACTCGGCGAATCGGGCTCTATTACGGGACCTAACATTGCCAACAATTCCCAACTACGATATCCCACCATCACCACCCGAGTCACGTTTAGAGGGCACAAATGTGAAATTCAAACACTTTCTCGAGTTGAAGAAACAAGGTGTACACTTCAACGAGAAGTTGGCAAAGTCATCAGCTCTTAAGAATCCAAGTCTAATGCAAAAGCTCATGGACTTCTCGGACATTGACGAAGCTGGCCAATACGAAAGCACACTTCCTATGGAGTTCTGGAATCCCGACGCCTTTCCTACTTATGCATATAAAGAAGAGCTTGCGAAGAGTCAACAGAAGCTTCTCAAAAAGTCTGAAGATGAGAAAGTCAGAGGTCAAAGGGAGAGCGTTGACTTTGTTCCGGCAAGCACAACAGGAGAATCCGCGAGTCGAGGCGGCACACCGGGGCAATCCACGAGATCTGGCCAGAAAAGTACAGCAGAAAGGATCATGGCGGGGCTTGACAGAGGTCGATCAGGTTCACCACAAGTTCAAGGTACGAAGAGGAAAACTAGATTTGACAACTGAGCTGGGTCAGTCGTTACTTCAAATAGGGGCCAAGAGTTGGTGTGGACCGAAAGGACATCACTACTTGGCACAGCAGTTCCCATATTAGAGCTGGTGAGCATTCGACCTGATGTTGCAATGTCTTGATCGAATGTAAGCATCATGCGCCCTTGGCTTGCACAAGGCTGAGTCACGAGGCTAGGTCACGAGAAACACTAGCTAATGCGGCTCCACGCCACATCTCAGGGAGTGAATAGGCGACTTGTAAATGGCTACCAGCTCCTCGTGCACAAGGAAGGGAAAGCCCTCTAGTCCTAGGTCCCTGATCGGCGTCGATGGCCATCCAATCCAAGCTAGATAAATGCTAGCGAGTGAATCGGAACCAGAGCCCGTGACACTTCCACGGGATTTTAAGATAGCCCATAGCTCATGCATACTTTGTGACAAATACTACTTCCTTCATACGGTGCCCTAATATGTTGTCCTATACCGACCTATAAAGTCCTAGGTTTAGAGCGTTTTGTTGTCCTAACGAGTCTTGGCCCGAAGTTGGTGTTGAAGCTCTTTCGCTAAGCTGTGCATGTAAGCCCGGAACAATCAAGGAACCCCGAGCCTGTACTCGGCAAGAATCTTGGCTGGAACTTCAACAGCTTTCAAAGCCAACTCCACTCTCGCCTTGCTTAATTGTCCTGAGGCATAGAGATACCATTGTTTTGCTGCGTATGAAGGAGGCTTTCCGTCCCTAAGCTCCGGCTCTACATTGTTGCAGCAACTGAAAGAAGTACTCACCTTTGCTCTACCAGAGGCTTCTGCCTGTGCAGATGGCACCTCGCGAGAAGAAAGGTCAATTGAAACGAGGTCGGGTATGTAACAGCATATTCACTTCCAGGGTTTTGTCTCACAAGGCTGACAATTACGACTTTAGGGCGGAGCCTCCGAAGATAAAGACTCGTCCAAGAAGCCTCGTCGCTCACAACGATTATCTCAGCCTCAAACAACCCCAGTATCGAAGAAACAACATCTGCCATCGCCTATCACAAATCAAGAATCGACTACTTCGAGTGACGCATATAAAGAGGCTACCGCAACCCCTCCCGAAGGTCGACCGAGTCAAATCCATCACCGAGACAATAATGCTCTAATCGATCTCAACGGCTTTTCGTCCCCTCCACAAGATACCCAAGCATTCTCCCAATTTCCCAACCCCACGAATGCTCTATCAGATGAAGTCAAAGACGAGATAGAGGAGGGTGTTTGGGGGTACTTACTTCCCCTAGACCAAAAGTATGGCAAGTCTCTAGTCATGAGGAAACGCAATGCTTGCCCTTTACCAAGTGGAATGGATAACTTCGGTAAAGATGGCGGGACCAGACAGTCCAAGAAGGGCAAGGGTAAGGACTTTGAAGCAGAGGAGGAGGCTTATGAAGAGACAAAACTCCAAGGCATTGCTTCTGGAGGCTACTTAATTGGCCGCCACCCCGAATGCGGTTAGTTGTCCACCAGATAATTCGTACGCTTTCACTGACATATGATAGATCTCATCATCGACGATCCAATAGTATCTAACAGACATTGTTTGATCTTTACGGAGAATAAAGGAGGTGACACCATCGCCGTGATAGAGGATCTTTCAAGCAACGGCACGTTTGTCAATGAAGGAGTTATCGGTCGTAACAAACGGAGAGAGCTCAAAGATCTAGATGAGATCACAGTGATGGATAAGGCGAGATTCATCTTCAGATATCCCAAGAACCGTGACTCAAGTGCTTTTTTGCAGCAGTATACACTTCTGGAGAAACTTGGCAAAGGTCACTTTGCAGAGGTGTTCCTTTGTGTGGAGAAAGCTTCGGGCCAGCGATATGCGGTCAAGATATTCACCAAACAGCCTGGTGTTGAGGAACGTTCCAAGACCGAGGGCTTACAGCAAGAAATTGCAGTGCTAATGGGCGTGAGCCATCCGAATATGCTCTGTCTGAAAGATACGTTCGATGAAGTTAACGCAGTCTACCTTGTCCTTGAATTGGCAGCTGAAGGAGAATTGTTCAATTGCATTGTGATGAAACAAAAAATGACTGAGGAAGAGACTCGGAAAGTTTTCATCCAGCTATTCCAGGGCGTAAAATACTTAGTAAGTAACCCTCAATTTATCATTTTATCTATGACTAATGAATTATAGCATGAGCGAGGAATTGTACACCGTGATATCAAGCCTGAAAACATCCTACTCACGGACAAAGATCTCCATATCAAGCTCGCCGATTTCGGCCTGGCAAAGATCATTGGAGAAGAATCATTCACCACCACTTTGTGTGGCACCCCAAGTTACGTTGCTCCTGAAATATTGGAGGACTCTAGACACCGCCGATACACCCGAGCCGTGGACATTTGGTCATTAGGAGTTGTTCTTTACATCTGCCTCTGTGGATTTCCCCCTTTCTCTGATGAGCTTTACTCCAAGGAGAACCCCTACACCCTTACACAACAAATCAAAAGCGGTCGATTTGACTATCCTTCTCCCTATTGGGATTCTGTCGGCGACCCAGCACTAGATCTTATCGATCGGATGCTGACCGTAAACGTCGAAAAACGATATACGATCGACGATTGTCTTGAACACCCGTGGACTACTCAGCGAAGCTTGAATCCAAATGATAGCACTGATGGCTTAGTTGGAGGTATCGCCAGCCTTGACTTCAGCAAGCGAAAGGTGGCTCGAGAACGAACATTGCTCAGCAGCATCAATGACGTGAAGGTCACCAGAGTCATTGAGATAGATCCCGACAAGGATCCTGTCAAAGTCTACGTTAAGAACCCGAACTCGAAGGCATCGCAAAACAGGGTCAACCAAGGCCTTCCTCCAACGACAAATGGAAAGACTAGGGTGACCAAAGGCAAAAAGGGCGCGCCGAAGAAGGAGGAAACTCCATCTCAGAACCGAGACCCAAACGAGTTCATGGGTATCGGTGGTAAAGGCGATCAGGAGTTGTTTGGAGAGGAATCAATTTACTCAAAGAGTGAAGTGGGTGGTGCTAGAAGTTGAGGAAAGAAGTCAGTCAAGAGACTGTCTTCTGCACGAGACCTAATCGCAACTGGGTATATTCTTCAAATCCTTGTAATCATTGTATGTACATATGGCGGCAGTTTGGAATGGGCTGGAATTGGAGAAAAGCGTTGTGAGTATTGGGTCCACTGGTCATCCAGCAGTATTATTGAATAACGTGGAACCAAGAATGGAACGAAGTTTCGACAGACAATTGCAATGCTATCAACTTTATCCATTTATTCCTTTGATGAATATGGGATCTAAGTAAGGTTACAATTATCTAATGTATGTGTATATATCCTTGTACTCAAACTCCTTAATGCAATCCGCGCTCTGAGAGCATCCATGCGCCGATCCAGTGCCTGCCGGTCCCATATTTCTAGTCCGTACCCAAACTTTTATACATATTCATCATAGAGCGAGGAGAGTCATTAATATCACGCCACGTTGCCAGCCATTCCCATAAACAAGGCTTGGATAGCTAAGGATATGGACCAAAATCCGACTTTCTTCAACCGTCGCATTCGCGCTTGGCTGTCCACCACATCTTTAGCAAAGGCTTCGTAAGTCTCTGCTGATAGATCTTCCATCAACCCGCTATCAAATATCGTCCAACTGCCATCGAACTCGCTCGCTCGTTTGACTATCCTGCAGTTGATAGGAATGAAGGTTTTCTGCGAGTTGATGTAGGCGACAATAGGACGGATGAGAGCGGAGTTGATGTAAGAGAGATCTCGAGTGAAAATCGGTACAGCAGCTTTCACGTCGTTGAGATGAACTCGAAGATCCATAACAAGGAATCGCTTATCGTCGTCTTTTTTGGCTCTCTCGGCGAATGACGCTCGGTTCTCAGGCGTATTGAGGTCAGCTGTTCTCGGGCTATTCTCCAAGATGTGTATATAGCGGTTTGAGGTGACAGTAGCCTCCATGCGGTCATAAAAGTCGGACATGACTTTTGCGATGCTGTCATCTGTATCTGCTGGAAACATGACATCTGCCACGATGTCGACGTTGCCTTCTTGAATCCACCCAAAGGGGCCTTCGACTCCACGATTTAAATGATCTATTTTTAGACCATCTATGCGTAGTCTGCTTTGCTTCTTCCAAGGATTTGCCTCATCGGCTTCTTCGTCATGGCGGGCCCCTGCGAGTCCATGCATCTGGCGAGGATGAATCGTGAATAAAGACCCGTCAAATGCTCCCGACATGTTGTTTGCGGACAGGAAATCGTAAAAAAGCCACTGCTTCCGCAACTGGGGTAGCTCGCAGTTGAAAATGCTGACTGAAAATGGCCGAAAGCCTTTTGGCTGATGTATTGTAATCAAAAGGTCCTCCATCTTAAATGAATCAATCTCGAAGTCTCCCGCATGGTGCTTGTGCAGATATGTCCTCGGATCAACATATTCGCCTCCCCAGTGAACAGAGGTTCGGTCCACAACTCCTCGAACGCCTTTGACTTCCACATCTCTCAAAAGTCCTTTCCCATTCCACCACTTCACGAATGAAAGTGTGACATTCACAGTGCCGATTGTCAAGTCGAATTGAGTGTAGTTCGTATCTTCTTCCTCTTCCACCTCCTCTTCTGCTTCTTTCCTTCCTTCTAACTCAGCTTGCCTCTCTGCCGCAGCTGCAGCCGCGGCTGTCATGGACGACCCTTTGCTGACTTTGGTCTTACCCTGGCCAGGTCGTCTGGAAACAAACACATTATGAAACGTGATAACTCCATCTTTCCATTTCGGTACGATTGCAGATTCAAAAACGACTTTGACTCCCGCTGAATGTGTTAGATAATCACCAACCCATCGCGCCAGTGTTTCTACAAAGTTGTTAGTAAACTGAAATTCATAGAATTCCATGTGACGAGCATACCTTGTGCAACAACCGTGTTGATGGAGAAAATGACAAGAGAAAAGAAGGTTGTGGTTCCAACCAAGATCCAGACAATATTTCCAACCACAAACCAGGAAACGAATGCACTCCAGTCATCAATATTCCACGGTCGTACGCTTCGTATAGAGAACCACTTGAAGCGAACTTTCAATCGTGACCAGAACCCAGTTGCAGCTGCTAGAAGCTCCTCTTTTGTCGGTCGATGAGGCATCTTGGGCAGATGAGGAAGGTGGAGATAGTTGCTGGAAGGAGGGTGAGGAGTAGGAGGATCTGAGTTCTTCGTAGCAGGTGCATCCTTCGAGGCGGCATTCTCATTTAGGGGTCTTCTTGGGCCGCCCTGCTCACTGGACGTAGAACTTTTATTCCTCCTCGTATTACCCCTTTGCCTGCTTCTGCTGCTGGAATGAATTTCCCTTCGCCATCCTTGGTGTGCCAAAGAACGTATTGATGGCCGATTTAGCGTGCCTGAGGTATATAAACTTTTTTCTGCAGCCGTGGTACAGGAGGTAATCGTGGATGACGCCGTCGTTGCCGTCGGACTTATGTCGAGGAAAAGAAAGCCGCATGAAGCAAAACTTTTTGTGACATGTGTCCTTTTAGGCGATTGGGATTGTGATCTGGGTCTGCTCCAAATATATGGTCTTGAAGCGTTCGTGGGCGTCGCTCTGGCAAAGGAGGCCTTGGAAGCTCGCTCAAAACGTGTGAATTGCCATGCCGGATCCCATATCTGGGACCATATTCGCTTCTTTATGGCTGAAGACATGCTCTCCAAATCATTCTGGATATCAGCAGACTGTTGAAGTCGCAGGCAGCATTTCCGATACCAAACAAGCCAAAGAGGAGAAAACAGTGCGATGACGATCCGGGAGTCTCGATTTTCTTGGATCGACGCGGACGCGCTAAGACTTTCTCGTGCACGGACTCTATAATTTTCTTATCGGTCGGATCTGGGTCTTATTTGCGCAGCACAAATCCACAATTTGAAGATTGGAAATATTTCGCTCTCAGGAAGCCTACCTACAAAATGCCTGCACCAACCGCCTTACTGCGGAAGCCAGAAGAGCTCGCCGATGCTGCAAACATACCATTACCTACAGAAGGTATTATCTGAAATTCCTCAATTTCTAACAATCCTCTAACAGATTTCAGACCAAGAAGATGAACTGTTACTGGATGCGCCCATCGAGATGCTTGCAGAGGGTAGTGCAGTCCAGCCAGCAGAAGGCGATACAGAAATGTTCATAGATGAAGAAAACCGTCCAAGATTTACTCCTGCAAAGCAAGTTGTACGTATACTCCCCAGACGACGCACACCACATATCCTAAGATATCAAGTAGGACAGCTATTTCCGAGTTGAGAATAGAAAAGTCCCTATCCCACCTCACCGCATGTCACCTTTAAAGGCCGTTTGGGCAAAAATGTACCCGCCGCTCGTCGAGCATCTCAAGCTCCAAGTCCGAATGAATGTCAAGAGCAAATGTGTCGAGCTTCGAACACACAAGAAAACCGTCGAGACCGGCGCGCTCCAGCGAGGAGCAGATTTTGTCAAGGCATTCAGCCTTGGTTTCGAGATCGATGACGCCATCGCATTGCTCCGGTTGGATGACCTGTACATCGAGACCTTCGAGATCAAGGACGTAAAAACACTACAAGGAGAGCATTTGGGGAGAGCTATTGGGAGAATCGCAGGAAAAGATGGGAAGACGAAGTTCGCGATTGAAAATGCAAGTCGGACGAGGGTCGTGTTAGCAGATTCAAAAATCCATATTCTTGGGGGCTTCAAGAATATTCATATTGCGAGAGAGGCGATCGTCAGCTTGATTCTGGGCAGTCCTCCAGGCAAGGTGTATGGGAACTTGAGGACAGTGGCTTCGCGGATGAAGGAGCGATTCTGATGGGTGCTTGTGATAGGAATTTTGCATCAAAATGGCGTTGATGGGCATGAGATAGCATGAAAAGCTTGGGATTGATGTGGAGTTCTTCTGTTAGGAGGGATCATATTGGAGAACAATCGTATTCTCAAATATCAAAATATGAAAGAATTCAGTCAGCGAGTGCAGGTTCTGTAGATGTGATGTTCACGTAACAAGCTCGATTAGTATGAAGATAGCAGCCCTGGTCTGTCGATGGCAAACTTAAGACTGCATTTAATTTCACAAGGTCTGGATCTTTCAACAACAAAACCTTAGCCGTAAGGTATGAGCATGGCTTTTGTTCATTAATATTCGGTATCAATGAATTTAGGAAGTGCAAGTGCTCAAGCAGTATTGAATCACTACATTGGCATAGGTCACAGTCTCACAAGTCATTGAGAAAAGGGGAGGTTTGTTTGATGGTTACCCTTTGATTGCCCTATGGTAAAGCACTATGGTACAAAGCAAAAGGAATGTGTATTTTTCTCACATTATCCACCGAAGCTGGCCATCAAGCACCAAAATCCAAACACCAAAATCCAAGCACAATAGCCACTTTTTCATCCATGTAAAGCACTAATTCCATCGCTGCAAATGCAATCCACCAAACGAGTGTGAAAGTCAAGGTAAATCAAGTCCAACCCTTACTCATTCATCAACTCATCCTTCATAACGATCGATTCGAGGTCGAAGTATACCGAAGGTCTTCGTCAAAGTAAAAGATCCAGGCCGTAGTCATCATGCTTAGTTAATAGCGATCTTGCGGCTGGATTGCTTCTTGGCCTTAGGGACAACAATGGAGAGGATACCGTTCTTCATGGAAGCATGAACAGCATCTGAGTCGACACGAACCGGGAATGAGAAGGATCGAGAAAACTCGCCTACGCTGCGCTCAGAGACCCAATATTTGGCTTGGGGCTCCTTTGGCTGCTCAGGCTCCTGCTTAGGCTCCTGCTTAGGCTCCTGCTTAGCGACTTCGGTGGTGGTCTCCTTGGTAGCGGCGTCCTCATCTTCGACGGTGGCCTTGTGAGGTTCTGTGTGGTGGCCCTCGCCAGCCTCGGTGATAGCACCAGAAGCAGTTGGGCCTTCGACAAAGCCAGTTGGTGGAGTGCCGGATTGATAAGAGCGCTCACTGCGGCCCTTGATGGTCAAGGTATGGTCGTCGGAAAACTCAATCTCGACATCCTTCTGTTCAACACCGGGGAGTTCGCCGTGAAGTTCATACGCATCAGCAAGCTCCTTGACATCGAACTTGGGGTTGAAGGACTTCAGTTGGCTGCGGTGACGATGACCAGTGTTGCCTTGATTGTATTGGTCGAAGTCATCGAGCAGTCGGAAGAGTGGGTGGAAGGAGGTGTCGGGAGCGCTGAAACCTGGGAAGTTGTAGAGAGACATCTTGCGAATAGGTGTTTGTAAGAGTGGTCTAAGTAGAACTCGTTTGCTTTGTGTGACTGGTAGTCTTGATAGTGCGCGGTATGATCGCATGAAGAAGATTGTATGTGTATTGCTGATTGAAAGAAGGATGTCTCTCGAGGATAGAGCCAGAGCTTATATATTCGAAGTCCAATTTCCATTGGTTGCGGGTACCTTCTGGATCATACCACCAGAACGTTCTGGCATGATCGTGAAAGAGTGAATGACGAAAGAGACACAAACGCAAGGCTGTCAATCACGGAATAGCTTCAAAGGACTGCAAAGGCGGGGTCGTCACCTGAGAGTCGGGGCATGTTCGACAAGGAGCCACAAGGAGCTGGAAATTTCTATGGGGACGAGCCAATCAAGAACTTCAGGAAGAATTGCTTCCGGGAATGCTGATGCTGGCAGCAAATAGGGAAAGTACTTACGATTGATGGTCTTCTTGTGGTAAGATGCATAGCATGATGACACCGTATTCTGTAGGTAGGTAGGCAAGTATGTAGTTGCTGGTCGATGCTAGGCGTGGAAGTATGTGAGTTTTAGAATGTGCCACCATTCCGAGAACATTGTAGCACGCCAAGCTGTGGCTTGACTGTGGCTTGACTATTTGCACCGCCACAGCATATATATTCAACATCATTGGAAGTAGTTTCTGTGTGAGACCCCTGTTTTGGGGAAGCATGTAAACATTCCTCTGCATGACATCCACTTTTGCCGATGGTATAGCGGAGCGCAGATCCTTCATAATACACAGCATTCATCAATCAATTGGATGAAAATGAGAAAGAGTATATTTTGAATGCTGCGAGCAGCAGTCTTCCGTCTGATTCAAATAGACTCACGATTGGGCCTTGATAGTTCTTCGAACTGCCGGATAGAATCCACTGCATGGACCTTCTGTCGTTGGATGCATGGACGGGGTACTACTTTCCATCCAAGACGATGTAGGAAGGTGGTACAATATTTAGCTCACAAGATCGGCAGAAGTGCCACTTCCACTTGAAGCAGCAGATTGAATAGTTCCTACAATCTGGTATGTCACAATGATTCATGTGTGATGCCTACAATCCAAGATTTGCCACTGATCTTTCGAAATAGCTCGCACGGCCATCTAAACTTTCACACACTTATATAATAGGATATTTTGCTTAATATGGTACCGACAGATAGGTGCAAGCGGCAGGCTGATTTGTTATTATTGATAATACACTACCCTTACAGCATGTTCCCTTATCGATTTGAGACTGTTGAGACTGAATGCAGAAAATAAATCGGGCAATCATTTGAGACATTTGGCAGCTATTAACTTCCATAGAAATATCGTCTACGATGCCAGAGTATAGACAATTTCTGACGCACTTTACAATATCGACAATCATTCTAATTATAGAGAGAAACTGGCTATTTCAATGCGACCATAAAGGCTTAACGAAGTTTTATATCAAGTGCCTTGCTCCCATGCAAATGCAGTATCCTCTACACGTAGGTTGGAACCGTGTTTCATGCAATCTTTTTCATCGTAATCATTACCTAGAAGGGAATGCTCTCAGAACTGCCCAAGAAGAAAACGGGGTCCTAATGCAATGACCAGCAATGTAAAGGCTCCCTTCCAGCCATCATGGCACTAAAAATAATGTAACCGAATGTATAGTACCTCGCTATACGAATTGTTTCTCTCCGCCGCAATCATGAAAATCGCATCTGCGGGTAGCCGCTCATGATCGGTAATTGGGGAGCGACAGGACTTGGCAACCGATGGAACAAACCGAGGAGCCTTCGCCCAATGGCTGTCTCCAACTCTGTGCCATCTCGAGCAATCTTGACCTCTCGATTAGAATTCCAGGGGTTTCGTAGACCTCTGGTTCTATAAAAAGGGAGTCGAGTTGTAGAAATCCACTCGACTTTAAATGGCTTGCCCCAAGCCTTCCTTGTCGAAGACTCGGGGTCCTGATCACTTCGATTGCTCCGTATTTCGTCATCATCCTCTGAGCCGTCGTCTTCATCCCGCTCCACTTCCCAGAAGATCGTGCCTCGAGCAGAATCATCGATGATACGACCTTTAGGCGCAAACTCTGTGGCGGGGGTCGGAATTGCTTTCGGAAGTTCTGGATCCTCAACAGTATGGGCCTTCGGCGCAAATTCGATGGCAGCTGCTGGGTCATCGTTGATCGGAGATATCATCTTAGCGTACCCAAAGTATTCGCCAGATTTGTTAGCGGAGAATATGAGATATACATTGTCTGCAGACTGGACAGACTATTAGCTTTGCGTAGGGCCTTTATTGGGTTCGTCCTGACATACCTGGTACGCTTTATTCAGAGTTTCTTCATTATGAGATTGAGTCGCCCATATTCCATTCCGGACACTCAGCTCAAGGTCTTCAACTGTGAGGCTTTTCACAACAAAGAACTTGTCTCTCGGTAGACTGCTATCAACGCCATCAACTTGGCCGGGAACTGGGTCCATCTCATATGCATCTTTAGACTTGGCGTCCGTCTCGGGTGAAGGTGTTCTAGCGACAGGTGGATTCGATGGTGGCGTTAGTGCTGCTGGGCCTGTGGGAGCTGTTGTGCCAGCGCCCATGCCTACAGAGCCTCGACGTAAACGACTAACCAATCTCACGGTCTGAAACCTCGAATCGTGGATCTTGACTTGAGCAGCCGCGCAGCTTTCCTCGTCTTTGAAGTTTGCAAAGGCGCAGTTACTCTTGGATATCAAGAACAGCGACTCGAGCCCTGAAGTCTCTTTGCAAACATGAAGAACCAGGCTCATTAAATCCGTATGTGGTGGCAAATTTCCTATCCAAATCGCATGTCCTAAAATGCGGGAATCAGTTCTAAGAGGCTCTAATAAGCAGGAAGTTAGAATTATTGTTCTACATACCGCTTTGACGAGGTTTTCGGGGAGGTCCTCGAACAACAGAAGACTGACCACCACCACTAGATGCTGTATCTTTTATCAGTAAAACTCATGTGAAAAAATCACTAGGAGATTGTAGCATCCATTCACCTACCAATGCTGGCAGACCTACCAGGATTAGCACCAACAGAAGGTCCACTAAGGTATTCCATTCCACGTTGACTCGTAAGTCGAGCATCAACCCCGAATCCTCCTCTGATTCCATATTGTCCGGCAGGGGCGTTGCTTGGAAATACCTGGTTCTGTACACCATATTGGCCAGGTTGCACAAAGAAGGACGATCCGGGCTGCTGAGGTGGGCTCATATAAGACTGGCCCTGATAAAACTGAGGGCCCATTCCCGCGACGAGCCCAAGATTGGGAGGCGACTGGCTGTGACTCGGCGCGTACATTCCCTGATACTGAGATTGGTATTGCATGTTATAAGGCATTGCTGTTGACGGAGAAGTCATGCCTGCTGGCACTGTAAATTGTGCACCCGGGGGTTGATAGTGAAGTGGCGACGTAGAATGGCTGCTAGAGTACCTCTGGGAGGGCATGTTGCCATAAGTTTGAAAGACTTCGGGAAGGGCGGAGTTAAGGGTGGTCATAGCAAATGGATCTTGTCGTCCAGGTGAAGCATTTTGCTGTTGAGGGAACGAATGTGCGGTAGGAAAGCTCCCTTGAGGCGTGTTCGTTGGTGACGGTCCATGATAACCTCTCCTCACGTCGCTGCCGTCGTAGGATGCTGCTGTCGTCGCAAGATTAGAGACATTTGGCCTTGGACCTTGCGAACTATTCGGCAAATCGCCGACTGGCTGCGATCCAGCTGGCGTGTCTGTCATGAAGCCTTCGTAGATTGTTGGGAGTGGACCCCAAACCTGTATCCAGAGAAAGGCCATGTTAGCACTTCTGTGTAACTCTTTGAGCGAGTGATATGGCTAGGACCCATTGCTGGAGGACATAGAGAAGACAAATAGAGAATGAAAATTCGAGTATTGAACCACTTATCCTTCCTACAAACGTCGTGAAACAGAGGGGGGTACAGTACCTCAAACTCTCTCCTTCTAGTTCCTTAAGAACGAGGTTACTTATGTGCAGATAAAGGATACTCTCTCTATCTTGAGGTGGCAATCTTCACTCGGAATATCGACAACCCGGGTGAGCCAAATTAAGCTTCATGAAATGGCAACTATGTTCTGATAGAACGATGGCAAGATAGCTGACTGTGGGGGAGGCGCAGAGCGAGGCTGATGACTCGGTACGGTGCGAATGCAAGACGGCTTGAGGTTATCCAATGTAAAAAAAGAAGAGCTCGTGTGTATCTGTAGTGGTTACAGTGATCGACAACCAATAAAGGCAAGGAGGACTTTGTTTCGACGAGAAGGTCGAAGAGCGTCCAGAAGAAGCGGAAGAAGAAGTATCCCGGAGGTTTTCCACAACTCTAGTCAGGAGTTCCGTCTGTCAGTGCCTCACTCGCCTCTCGTCAGAGGGGGCATGCTTATGGTGATTGGGTACTCACCAGGAGACGGGAGACCGAACGATAGGTGAACCTGGACCACACGAGCCAACAGCTTGTAGATCAAGATCAAGGCTGACGTTTTCCGCTGTATAAAAAGAAAAGGTACTAGACAAGGTTAGGAGTTGGCCGTTCACATAGATCGAGAGTGCAGAAAAGGATTGGGAACTTTATAATAGCAAAAGCGCTTTTGTGGCTGTCCTCTCGGAAGGCGCGAGGATCATCAGGGACACATATGATCCGAGTCACCTCGAAAGAATGACGAATACGGAAGAACGATTGGCATGTAGGGATTAATTTTGCGTGGCATCTCATTTGCAAGCTACAGCCGAGGGCATACTTGTAAATTCGAGAGTCGCAGCTTCAGGGACGCTCGGAATCTGCCCCAAGGTGTGTGGAGCGCCAGGGCCCCGGGACCTCTAAGGGAATCTAGGGAAAGCATCCCCTCCACAACCACGGCCAGCACCAGCACCAGCACCAGCACCAGCACCAGCACCAGCACCCGCACCACGAGCACCGGCACGAGCACGGCGGCGACTTCGAGCAGCCAGGCCACGCCGAAGACTTGGGCCAGGCGGGACAGGCGCCTGTGCCAGCGCCCGTCCAGCGCGGCGATTGCGTGCAGAGCTGGGTGCTGGTGCGTGCCATTATTGCGGGCCTGGCATGGAATTGTCGGCTGCGAGGCTGCTTTAGCAGCGAGGAAAGGCAGGAAAAGATGGGAATTGCAGAAATGCGATTGCCTGGGCCGCTAGCTCTAGGGCCCTTACGGGTCTAGGGCGCTCAGGCTCGGGGCAGGCCCCCCCAGGCCCTAGGGTCAGACAGGGCCGGACCAGCAGCGGGTCTGTGGGATGGGGCGTCGGTCGCGCTGCCAAACGGGAAAGGCTCTGCTCGCCCGCGGGGGTGCTGGAGAGAGGAGAGAGGGGAGAGGGGAGGGGAGGGGAGAGGTATCGACAGACTCGGCACTGGGATGGGGATTGGGATGGGGATGGGGATGGGGATGGGGATGAGGATGAGGATCAGGACTGCGACGGCGACGGCGACGGGGGTCACGGGTTGCTGCGCTGCTCGGCCTCTGGGGGCACGGCTTCCCAGCGTCCCAGCTGGCAGCGTCCAGCGTCCAGCGTCCATCTTCGAGCTCCAAGCTGCGAGCTGCGAGGTCGAGGTCGAGCTTCGGTGCGAGCTTCGAGCTCGAGTGACGGGGCGACTTCGATGGTGGCAAAAGCCACTCACCAGCGCAGCCCGGCGCGAACGTCTGTGGCTCTGCACACTTAGCGAGAGGGGCGAGGCACGAGGGACGAGGGACGAAAGACGAAAGACGAATCCCGAATCCAGCGCCGTGCTGGGCCCTGCCAACCGCGCAACCTCGCAACCCCCCCGTCGAACCTTGCCGTTGGACATGGGCGTGGAGACGAGGATCGTTCGACGTTCTGGACTGCGGTCGTCGCTTCCACCAGTGTGGCGTTCCACGCGAACAACAACCTCCAACCTCCAGCCTCCAGCCTCCAACCTCCAACCTCCCATCTCCTATCTCTCCCCTTTCCTCCTTCCCACCTGCCTCCAGCCACGCTCTGTCCCCCTCCCCCCGGACACGCACAAGTCATACGCGGTGGGGTCCGATATCTGGCCTGGTGCTCTGGCAGCAGCAAGCTAGTAATAACCGTAGCTAGAACCACGCTAAAGGGCCAAAGGAGAAATCTGCACGTTCAAGGTTAGACGAACAGCAAAACAAGGTCCTCGCGCATACACACATACGATTTCATTTCCATCTGATCTTGAATGCCTGTGGCTTGACGTCCTGTTTCACCAACGCAATCTGTCTCGGGCTGTGGCGCTCTTCTTTGGACGACCGAGGCTTTTGCTGGTCCATCGTGTATGATACCATGTGTATTAAGCGTATCACCACTGCCAGTCTTGCCCCTCTGTCTTCTTTTCCCTCGTGGAAGACATTCGAATGAACCTCACGACGAGCTGACTAACTACGACACTATGCCGCATTATCGAAGTGGATAGCCGGTAGCTCTACGTAGTACATGTGCCTGGACCTGGACCTGGACTCGTACTTGCACCTTTGAGCCGCAAGTGTTCCGCGATTGAGATATCTTGGGTCGTTTCCGCGGGTTCTAGTTGACCCAACCGTGTTTTAGCCTTCTAGGAAGAAGTTATACTCCGAAGAAGAGATTTTTGGTGGAGATATACTCCAACGGGGAATAGTCGGCGGGTCGAACAATCCCTTCTTGAAGGCCTTCCATCTGCCACTCTGCTGATAGATGTGCCTTAGACGCAGGTTTCCTCCCCGATCTATGGTAAGGGAGAGGTACTCAGGATTCTCCGGCCGCTGATCCCGTTGACATGACTCTGCTGCTCTTCGCTCGGCTGACATCATCGTGAGAGACTGAGATGGAAGGTCCTTTTGATCTGCGTATTGACGACTTCCGATCGTGCGGCGTCTTAAACGACATGGTATTTTTTATGACTTCAAGGTTCTCCTTTTTCATTGTGACCTCTTTGCAATGCCGCCTTGTAGGAAATGTGATCTCCACGCATCGAGGGCCCATACAATTTACTGTACAGCAACTGACCATCTTTGCCAAAGTGCACGTCCGGAGGAGCATGTCGCACCGACGCATGTGACCGACGCAGATCAAGACATGGGGGGGTTGTCTGTGGCTGTGACGGACTGCCAGCCACAATCGAAGTCTCGTTGCGCATTGGGAGCTTCGCGGGTGGCGACTGTCCTTTTCGAGATTCGCACTACCTTTCAGAGACAAAGCCAGATGCAGATTGAGGTCATACCACTCGAGATTTTCTGCATCCTGGACGTGAATCTTCCAAAATAGAAAGCTGAACATGTCACCACAATAATTATTCCGAAAAATCAGGGTCCACGAGCGGTCGACATGGAATGGAAGGAGGGGTCCTGCAAGCCGGAGCGTCTCGGTTGCGGGTGGCAACTTCCAGGTTTCTCTAACGGCGACGGTTGCTTGAGAAGCCGAAGCCAAATAGAGTAATGACCGGGAGAACAATCCGAGAGGCTTCCTCGAGTGTCAAAAGAGATTGAGCACGTACGAGGGCTTCTTGCCCCCTGCCGTGCCAGCCCAAGCTATTTCAACGGATTTCAGCGAGGGAAAATGAATCTCGCAATCGCGGCATCTTCTCCACAGGCACCTCTGGACTCGCCCAGAGCCCATGAAGCACATCTTCCGATCCATACTGGTTCCACAGTCATGCGGATGAGAAAAGTTCAACGCCACACGGGGCTATGTGGTGATAGATCAACGCTCGTTCAGCCCTATCGAGCATTGATCATCAAGAGCTTCATCGACGTCAAAACTTGACCAGCGCGTACTCCGGGTAATGCCTTACTCTGAGTACGTAGGCAGCTCTTACGGAGCGTCTTATGCTTGGTTGCTGTCTCTTACAGACTGCTGGGCATCCTGAGCCGCCGCTTTCCTCTCTGCTGGCTCCTCACTGCCAGGAGACGACGAGACTTGCCACCCAGTGCCGCTTTAAGAACGACATGTCATGTTCGAAGGGGAACCATCTGGGGGGTTTTCAAGACTCCAGCACCAACAGTCTTAACTCCATCGGGCGCTCTATGGTAATTCTCAATTGCCTCGATTGGTCAATGCCACATCCAAGTGTCGTCCTCGTCGCGGTAGGTCCCGTCCAAGGGCGACCAGCAGGGCGGACCCAATCATCGAAGCTCTGCCTGTAACAGTCGCCTGTGGCGGTCTTCCAGATAGAAGACCACCGGCTCAAGCGAGTTTGTTCAATGCCCCTATGTGAGATTCAGATGCAAAAAGCCAATCATTTCATAGTCTTTGTATTAATCCTGGCAGATGTTGAAACTGTCTTCCCTCGTCAATAATGGCATGTCATTGTGGCGCACTTAACGCGGGAGAGAATACTTGACAATGGATTCTCTTCTGTCCGTTAGATTATTGTGTTTGTACATTGAAGCATGACAGACTTTAGCTTTTGTTCTCCTCCATTAATTGGGAATGTTCTTCCACAAGCCGTTCATCCAATGCGTCAAAATTCTTCCAGTCCCACCTAAGAATTTTTTGCACGTCGTGTTCCGTAACATCGATTTGGTACACTAATTTGGCTCTCCCTACTTGCTAGTTCTGGATATATAATTCACTGCGCTCGGATATGGACGATGAAGGCTGGGTTTGTCTTTGAGGGTATCTTGTGCTGTGATCGTGCGCAGCCGGAGAATTGATGCCCCCATAACCATCCTATCCACACTCCTCGCCACAGGGGCCAAGGTGCCAGCTGGCAATGCAAAGGACACACTACCCCCTGTTTTCATTTTCCTAGGTATAGCTAGAGAGCCCCGGGAGCAGAATCATCATATGCAACTGATCTATTGGCTGTGAACAAGCCATCGTTGCTGGATAAGTCTATATCGGCGCAACCAAAGGCAGCATCGGACACCTTCACTTCATGCACTCCATGCACTGACAACGATATTCGTATGTCCTGCTGGCACCTAAGATGGCAGCCTCATCCATTAGTCCCGACGATCGCAAGTTTAATCAGATAAAAAGGAGCCTGTCCGTCGAATTGCAGGTGTACGTTTGAACAAGCATTGTCGATCTATGTCGAAGCTTCCTTCCCCTGCTTCAGTGGTCGAGGTACTGTATTTCAATGATTATTGCGTGTTTATCGAGTGTAATTCTACTTTTCACCATTAAACAAAACTCACAACATTCAACTCCTTCCTCTCCCTCAAAGTAAGATTACACTCGTACCATCAGAGCCGAAAGCATCGCATCATTTTGTCTTTCCGTCCACGAGGTTGATGTTTAAGCTTTCCTGCACCCGAAATTCAGGGTCGACATGCTGAGACCGCCTACGAAGACCTGCACATTTCTTGGCTGGGGGGTTTTCAACCACTAGAATGGTAACTGGCCATTGTGACCAGCCGCCAAAACCTGCCCAGTGTCGATCTATTGCCTACTCTGGAGGACTCAGCGTGGTCAATACCAGTACTTTGGCGGTATATTCACATTATAAGGAGACCACTGAAAAAGCATTTTCAATAGTGTATACCTTGGAAGGGATACGGGGAGACCTGGAACTTCTCCAACGCTTGTTGACGACAGAATTGGCGGGATCATCGATGCTGTGGGCTGTGTGGGCCTGGAGCGAGATCCCTGGACACAGCACGTAGTTCTTCCCGTCGGTAAGCTTCTTGATTCGCTGCACATCCACCCGGGCTTATTGAATTCGCCATTTCTTGAGCATGCCGTTTCGGAAATTCCCATCCTTTATCACATTGTGAGCAACGTACGCAAGAAAACAAACACAGGACGGTGAGGCTTTGTATTAAACGTTAATGCCATACTCTATACTTTCTCTGCAGTCACATATACGGCAATTGAAATTCTCTTTGCACTCCTTCGTGATGCGATCCCCCAGTCATCCGGTCCAAACACCGCTTCAATCCCGCTCTAAACTTCAACAAGAGCTGGGACACTGATTCATCTTCACCAAGGAATGGTATGTGCTGCTTTCTGGTCAGACCTGCGCGTTAACAGAACATAAGCAGACATGGGACATAATGGTATTGGCCGACACAACCAGATACAAATCAAATTCTACCAAAGCATGAACACATCACCCTCGACACGAGAACCAGAGTTCCATGGCCATGGTGTGACGAAGACCCAACACCTGCACGCGGCAGATTGTCCACAGTCTGCGTGTGTCTCCTACGAACCTCTAGCTATTGTTTCAAGAGTCTGCAGAGCCAGGATTGTGTCATAACGGTCAATAATGAGGTAGAGTAATAGGCCCTTGGCCACCGGTCTGGTTTGCAAAGTTTTGCGCGAATATACTTATCGATGTTATTGCGGGAGGATGATGGCATATAACCTGTACAGAGCTACAATATGGCATAGCGCCCTTGAGCTACACACTATCTAGTGACACTTCATATCGATTGTCATCGACACCGAAGTCTTCGAACGTACGCGGGCTTATACCTCTCTTGCGGTCACTACGATTCAACGGCTCGTTTTATTGACGGCTTGACGATTAAGGACTCGACAATGCTATGACAGGCAAAGGTTCATAGAGCAGTGGAAATACTGGTAGCATTTTATAGCGGAAAAATAATAGAGGGCGAGGTGTCAATTATGTGGAGATTGACAAAGGAGTCTGACTTGATCCATTGTAGAGGAGGAGGTATTAGGAGACATCTTACACTTAGACGGATTTTTGTGAGCATTTTTCCTTTGGCATAATTTTGAAAAAATCGTGATCGCGAAATAGGGGATTCGACATGTCGTGTTGACTGTGCAGAATTCGGGAATGAATTCAAAGAAGCAGGTGCCATGTGGAAAGCGTCGGATTATAGTTTGAAAAATTAGGTTAGCATCAGAATTTGGCCTAGATTCGAGTAGTCAAATGAAACTCTCTCCCCATCTCTTGGCCTCGGATTTTACCCATTTCTCCCAGGTTCTTCCCTGCCTGCAACAACATCCTCCATCGCTGAATCTATTGTGGAGTTTGGAAACAGCGAAAATTTATATGTACGTGATACGACATGATCTTCAGCGCCCCCCAGCCACAGTCACAGCTACAACCAAATCAGCAGACCGACCTTTCTTACAAAGTAGATCTTTCAAGTCCTACGTCATCATCAATCCATCGCATCTCTCCGCATACAACACCTCATCGATAATCGCCGCGTCCTTGAGTTCCATTTTCAATTTCAATTTTTATTCTCATTTCATACGTCGTTACCCCCCCCCCCAAAAACAAAGAGTTCGCCACCGCCTTCATGCGACCTGTCGAGTGACTTACAGGGGTATATACAACTTCGACAACGTCATGGCGAACACACGAACCCCCCTCCTCGCCATCATCAGATCGAGAATCGAGATCTGGAAACTCCGTCCCCCTTTTCATGTGAATGATTCCTTGGTGGCTTGTTGTGGCTTGTTGTTGACCGATCCATGATGGTGGGGAGGTGGTTTGTGGGTACCTAAGTACCTACCTACCTACCTACTTGGGTAAGGGGTCTTTGATGGTCACGTGCTTTGTGGAGGCGGAAAAGGGGTATTCGGCTGATTGGTCAAAGGAGTGGAGAGTTGACGGAGGAAGTATGGATAGCTTTTGGACTATGAATGAGGTTGGCAAAATGGATATACTGGTTCGAGTGTGGAATGGTATGTTTTATGTTGTGGATTGTGTGGATGAAACCTGGTATAGAAGTGGAATGTCAGTGTTTTGGTAAGGTAGCACATGAGGATCGAAAGGGTTACAATCAGCGACCTCTGATACTGACATTCTTTCAGACAGACAATGAAGGTTTTCTAAGACAATCCGCTATAAATGTAGTAGTAGAAAGACAGGACAGCCGACTCCAGCGATTGTATCATATGGTACAGTTGGCTCGATTTTGTGCTAGCAAGACTCTGTTTGTGTCACCTCAATTCGGGACGTTCTCAACCTCAGATCCCACTCACCTTAAACCTCTCAAAATCAGTGCGCATCAGCTTGTGTGTTGTCTGTCCACCGGGTAAAATCACCCTGAAGTCAAGGAATCAGGAACTGCAGCCATCATCAAGCAAGTTCCTCGCTCGAATTTATCTCTATTGGTACAGTCATGCAATCGAACCTCAAGCACACCTCATCTAATCCTTCTTGAGTGGCTTGAAGATCTCCTCAATACCATCCTTCGTGATAATCATCATCAACAGCCCATCACCAACCTCAATATGTCTCTCAACCGCACTATCAAAAGCATCCTTAACCAAATCCTCAACCTCATTTCTTGGTAATGGGATCTTCTCTCGCTCCATCAACGCATGACCCTCTCCACTACCTGGCATGTATTGATTCTTGAAATTGACCTGATTATCCAAGAACGGCATGATCAAGCTCGCCGCCGCACCAGCCGCCCTGCACTGTTCCCGCTCGTAGCTGCCTACTGGATCATACGAGTACACCGCGCCTTTGCCCTCCTCGTCCAGACCTCCCAGAATCGCAGTCACGTAGTATGGAAAGAAGCGCTTGCCATACAGGATGGTGGATAATCGCTGCGCACAGGCCTTGACGCTCATCGGCTTGCCGTGTTGGTATCGGTACATCTTGACGATGGCATCCAAGCGCTCTTTCAGTGCATGTCCATCTGCGGCGAATCCGACAACGGATAGTACCAGCGTGGCATCGTCTTGCGAGGGGGTTGTGCCGCCGATCTTGAAGACTTTAGGAGAGTAGCGGGTGTTGATGTTGTAGCCCGACGTTGATCGTGTATCGCCTGCAATGATGGTGAAGTCGGAGCCTGAGATCGCTAAAGTAGAGCCGCCGTTGTCGGTGTATCTAGCTAGAGTCAGTAGGTGTGTCTTTCAGAGCTGCGTGAATTTGCATACGGGTAGAAAGCGTGCTCCTTGTTGCCAGAGGCTGTCGTTGGAGCTTGGTTGAAGGAGTAATTTGGGCCGTTCATCAGCGGGTTTTGACTGAACATCGCAGCCATCTTTGCTTCAGGTGTAGGGAAGAATGATGGTTTGCGAGAGGACGTTCGGAGGTTGTTGGTAGATTTTTGAAAGCTGAAGGTCGTCTGGCTCACGAGAAGCCGTGAAGTTCACGCGTCCTCGTAGCCTGCCTCAACCTCAGATGCAACTAGCGCGGATTTCTGACAGGGGTAGCTTGATTCTCCGAAACCGTGGTGAAGATTTGAGGGAATGCGACAAATAATTCTATGTTTTATGGATTAACCATGGACAGGTAAGACTATGTTCATATTCATTCGGTAATTATTGCTAATATGAGTCAAGTTTTTCGAGAAACATCCGCCGTAAGGCACTACAGAAAATTGCTGCGCTGTCCGCGACGTCACTCGCAACAACTTTTGATGGCTCAGACCTCGATCGTCTATCAAACGGCTGTCCGAATTATGGCAGGTCCGGTGGGAAATCGAATGGATATTCATCTACGAGCACTGTGTCGTCACGTTCACCCATGGTACGACTGCACGCGTGGTCTTTCGAGTATGGACTGAGGCTGATGAGGAGATTAGAACATAAAGGAGTTCGAAGTTCTCTTAGCCCTCTGTAAAGCTGCGCCATTGATTCAGGAAGCCAATAGCGCAAGTAAATTGGCCGAACAGTTGTCTCCATACATGCTGGAAGCTCACGAACAACCTTTTGTGCCATCCCCCTTCTTCCGCGAAATCGAACCTTGCCCTGTTGAAGCTCTGGCCTATAACCTCACAATTGCTCTATTGTCACTGGGTATAAACCATGACTTATTGCGAGATGAAGTTTCATACCAAGTCTGGGCATATCTTGACAATTGTCTGGATGCGGCCGAGAGGGCAGCCTCGTCCCCAGGAGTGAACTCTGAGGGGAGTTCAAGGGAACTGGAGGATGCTCTTCATCTTGCAACAATCACCATTTCCATACTAGGCTTCCTTGATGCCGCTGCGACGTATGCCAATTTCTGGACGGCCGCGGAAAGACTTGCCTTGATCGAACGTGTGAAAGCTATCTTGTCGGAGGGCTACTTGGTGGCAGTTGAGACTGCTTTCTCTACCATTCGCAACTCGCATCTGCAGAATAACCATCTCAAAGAATGGAAGCGATATGTACGCCATTACTCGGCCATTGGTCGCCCGCTCGGAGCTATGCTACTTCAACGAAGCTTCATGTGGCTGCTGGTCGCAGGCTCCTCGCTCTTGGTAGCTGACATCGAAGTACTCAGAGGTAGCAATATCCTAGATCTACATATGTCCGGAACTGGCATATCGAGGCCAGGATCACCTCGTACTGGAGAAGTAGATTTTGCTACTATTGAGACAATGGCCGACATCGCTGCTGATGAGATGAGTCTTCTTGAAGATGGCGCCGATTATCTTCGCCTTGGCTCTGCTTGGCAACAACGATTGGCTTTCTCAGTCAAAGCAGGCGCTCTAACAAGTTTCCTGAACTGTGCTATGCTCAACGAGGATGCAGCTGATTCTGATAGTTTAATGTCTTGGCTAGAGGATGCTCTCGCAGATCCGGTGCAAATGGCAGACGAGACACTTGCGAGTGTTGTGCTCCGGTCCATGGCTTTGATATGCAAACTAGTACCAAGCTTTGCCCCAAATGTTAGTCGACTCCTACCACGCTTTATTGTCCAAGGTGGGTCTCGGGGCCAGACGATCTCTGTGGCGTCGAATTCCTTAGCTTTTGTGCTGCAAATATTGTCACAGGATGCCATTATTACAACTTTGTATACCCTTGGAAATGTTCTTAGTTCTGGCTCTGAGAAGGCGCTTACGGGCGGGTTCAATACCGAAATAGGCTTGGATGGCAGTGTTAACTCCAAGTTCTATGATGGAAAGCAGTCAACCGGTAGCTCAATATCACTGACCATTAGTGGCGAAGAAGAGACGTCCGTGGTATATGGGAACGTTGTTCTAGCGATTTGCGGCATTGCGACCTCTTGCAACGATCCAAAGATTACAGCTTTGGCTCAGTCGATGCTACTTCAGAAGATTGATAAAGTCAGTCGAACGATAGATGCTCGAATAGTTGCCGAAGCAACAAAGCTAGCCTTGAGTGGGGGTGCAGTTGAGTTTCGCTCTCTGCTTAAGCTCTATTCTAGGATTTGCCACGAGGGAGTGGTGCATCATAATGAGTCTTTGTTACTAGCAGTAAGTACGCTCTCAATCCGAGGTTCAGTCTCGAGGACTGACATTTATTAGGTTCTCAGAGGTCGTGACTATCTCTCTTCAAGCATCCGCAAGGAGTCTCCATTATACGACATCTACTTCGAACATTTACTCGAGTCAATCATCAGCCTAGGAGATGTACATCAAGCACAGAATACCCGAGAAGCTGATGTCGAAGTGGCCGCTAGGGAAATTGGGCAGCTGCTGCAACCACTTGCTGTTTTGATGTCTAGCAATGATCTTGCTTCAGATGAGAACATTAGTGAAGATACTCAATCTCTCATTCGAGATGCCTGGTTCAACATGGTCGTCCATGGCTTCTGTACCAACACAGATCGTGGCAAGCAATATCTTAACGAGATGCGCCTAATCGCCATTCATTCGACGCCCTTGGTAGCCGAGCAGCGGGGAGAGCAGGTAGAGAGTGACATCGAATTGAACACTGTCCTTCGTCGTGGTATGAGCTCGGATCACGAGGCAATACAGAAGAAGCGACTCACTGCACTCTTACCCTCAAGGGCGTCTGAGATCAGGGGACTAAGCTATCGCAAGGTGATATTCTTGCATGCCGCATACTTGGTGGAGACCTTGCGAGCAGACTCTGGTGACTGCACCAAAGCTTTGACCTACTTCTTGGAACCTAGTATGCGGAGAGGAGACATGAGCAGCTGTATGGAGTCTGTTACGCATGCCGTTATGGATACGTATCTTCGCAAGACGCTGATTGGAGCCAATCAAACATTTTCGGCTCCTTATGTTGCGAAGCAACTGGCTGTAATTTTCAGCGGCTGTTGCTATCGTATTGAGAGAGTTCAACAAGCAGCGGTTACCTGCGCGGACAGGATCATCCGTGATGTTCCATCTGCACTATGCCAAAAATCATCGCTCTTTGCACTACTCGAACTCCTGACTCTCCTGTGGAGTAGTTGTCTCGAGGCCGAGACGGACGAGTATGAATGGAAGTCATCTTTTGTTTCTACAAGGGGCAAAGTCGCTATCGAATTATCAGACGATTTTGAGCTTCGTCGCCGAACGCTCAATAACCTGTACAAAAGGGCCAAAGCTTGGGTGACTTCCGTCATAAATATCGCACCTCTGGACGTCAAAGGTCTTCTCCAGACGTATCTCTCCGAGTATGATGACGATGGAGCTTATGGACACATCTCTCTTGGTCGATCGTTTGCATCAGAAATGGGAGCTTTCATCCCAAGCACTGATCAAAGGCTTGGAGCTATTGATCGCCATGGAGACTGTAATATCAACACAGCGTCCGACTTCGTGGCCCAATATACAACCCGACAGGAATATCGCTACGCCGAAGCGCTTCCCGATCACGATGCAGAATGGTTGCAATTCATGCACCTCGACAATGGACGTCAATCGATTGTCTCGAAGGGAGAGAAAGATTACGAAGATGCGACTACAGTACTCGCACACCTTCAAGCTCGCACGTCACAGCATAAATACATCCCAATTGGTGAGCTTCGTGATATTCTGAGGAGAGCGTCTGCATTACTCTGCAGGACAAAGAAAGATGAATGCGCAATTGTCCATTATCTGGTCGCTATCCCTTTCTCTATCTTCACGAAGCAGAGTATCAAGCTAGGCATATCTCTTTGGCTCGGCGTCATAAATGAGAATCCGAGAATGGAGTCGCGCATCCTCATGGAGGTTGCACAGCACTGGGAATCTACTGTTCATAAAAGATTGGGAGTCTTCAACAACAAATTCTTGTAAGTTTCTTTCGCTCGTCCTATAGTCACAAATGCTAACCCAATTAGACACCCCGACCCTTTCTACATTAAAGAAGAATTTGCACCGAGTGACAGGGTTACACTGTCGAAACGACAGCAGGTAGCCCACAACCTGCTCGCACCACATTCACGTCTCTTGCAATTTCTTAGCAGCCATTTCAATGCTACGCGCTTTGGCAGTCCAAATACCGAAAAAGTATTCCTAAGGCTCTTGGATGCTACTCTTGATGGACTCAAACACGCGACTGGTCATCCACTCGCTCGGGAGATCAGATTTCAGATCATCCTCTTTGCCCTGAAGGTGCTCAGACACAGCATTGGATTAAACTTCAGTGCGAAATGCTTCTTGAAGGATCGGATCCTGTCCGCAGCGCTCAGTTGGTTCTCTTTTGCACCTTGCTGGTCCTTCGGTGGCAATCGATTGCAGTTGAAAGCAGAAACACGGCTATTGGCAGACGTGGCAAATGCTCTGCGAAATGTCGAAATGATTAGAGACAAGGAGACAGCACTAACAAAGTCGCTCCAGGCAAAGGAGAGCCTCCTTCATGCGTTAATAGACAGCGAACAAGTGAGATTGACGGTGTGGCTATATCCGTTGGGTGAACCACGAGACGCGTACATTCCAGTCACAGGTACAAAGGGTCCTGCAGAAGTAAGTACATCTCAAAAATGACCAATTATATCTAATCAATCCTAGGCTACCATTCTTGGTCTTGTGAGAACTGCATGGACTGAGAGCCCATCACTGGCCATACAACTCATCTCGAGATTCTCCTCTCCTAGACTCCAAAAGGAGATCCGATGGCTTTTGCTCAACTTTCCTGACAAAGCACTTTCCGAACCTGAAGCTTTACCGATGTTACTTGGAGAGACGCTGCCAAATGATGTATCCTTCCAATTGAAGGTAGATCAGAGTGTCCTTGAGCCGTAGCTGTGCTAATCCTCGCAGTACTTACTCTACTGGGCTCCGGTCAACCCCATCACTGCCGTCGCATACTTCTTACCTGCTTATCGAAACCATCCATTCATATTACAATATGCCATGCGAGCTCTAGAAAGTCATTCCGTAGATGTGACATTCTTCTATGTACCTCAAATCGTGCAGACGCTGCGCTACGATGCTCTGGGCTATGTGGAGCGATACATTGTGGAGACTGCCAAATTCTCTCAACTATTTGCACACCAAATTATCTGGAATATGAAAGCTAATGCCTACAAGGATGAAGACTCTGAGATTGTGAGTATTAAAGTTCAACATATATCTTACGCTTACTAATATTGTGCAGCCTGACGCTATCAAACCTACGCTTGACCATGTCATGGGCCGAATGATTGAGTCATTCTCTGGAGTGGATAAAGCTTTCTATGAGCGCGAATTCTCCTTCTTCGATGAAGTAACAAACATCTCTGGAAAGCTGAAACCCTTTATCAAGCGCCCTAAACCCGAGAAGAAGCAGAAGATCGAAGAAGAACTTCGGAAGATTAAAGTCGAAGTTGGAGTCTACTTGCCCAGCAACCCGGATGGTGTGGTCATTGGAATTGATCGGAAATCTGGAAAGCCGCTCCAAAGTCATGCTAAGGCCCCTTACATGGCGACCTTCCGTATCAAGAAGAACAAAGGCGACATGGAAGGAACCGACGAACTACTCGAGGAGACAAATCAGTATACATCTGTGCCCGAAGACAATACTGTTGAAGTATGGCAGTCGGCTATTTTCAAAGTGGGAGACGACTGTCGACAAGACGTCCTTGCTCTTCAAATGATCGCAGCATTCCGAGGTATCTTCAACGATGTTGGTCTTGATGTCTATGTGTTTCCATACCGTGTCACAGCAACCGCACCCGGATGCGGTGTCATAGATGTCTTGCCAAATTCTATCTCTCGCGATATGCTAGGACGAGAAGCAGTCAATGGTCTTTACGATTACTTCATCTCAAAATACGGCAATGAAGACTCGTTGAGATTCCAAGAAGCGCGAAGCAATTTCGTCAAGAGTATGGCCGCTTACTCCATTATCTCATTCCTCTTGCAATTCAAGGATCGACACAATGGAAATATTATGATCGATGCTGCTGGCCATATTCTGCACATTGATTTTGGTTTCTGCTTTGACATTGCTCCTGGTGGAGTGAAGTTTGAAAGAGCTCCTTTCAAGCTTACGCAAGAAATGATGGCCGTGATGGGAGGAAGCACCGACCACCAGGCTTTTAAGTGGTTCGAAGAGCTTTGCGTCAAGGCCTTCTTGGCTTCTCGACCTTATACCGAGAAGTTGTCCCAGCTCGTGTTACTCATGATGGACTCGGGATTGCCATGCTTCAAGCCGGAGACTTTGCAACACTTCAAAGAGCGATTTGTTCTGGAGAAGACTGAGAGGGAAGCAGCTGAGTTCGTTAAGGGTCTCATCAAGAGGAGTTACTCTAGCTACTCCACGGGTGTTTATGACGGTTTTCAAGCCCTGACCAACGGTATTCCATACTAGATAAGCAAATTCGTTGCATAGATTGATTATCAAAAGAATCCAATAATTGGTTGGGGGCTGAAAGGACGTCTTATTGTTTTATCTAATGGAATTGTTCTTCCCTGACTAGATTTGATATGAGCAGTTCATCTCTCGAGATTAATTTGAAGGACACATATTCTTTTGGGAAACTTGGCTGCCTCTGCTGGCCAATCCATTGCTCTCAGTGTGGTTGCGCTAATATCCGGATGATTCCTTCCTGCCGATTTCGCAACCTCGACGTCGTCTCTCGAAACATTTACACGGGATCTCAATGTTATAATAAGTCAATTTTTTACACACACAACTGCAGTACATTGAATTGACAACAATATGGCAGCGTCCTTTGCGTTAGACAGCAGAGCAGCTAGCGGCTTCAAGAATGCTGCCAATTACGACACGCACAGACCGACTTATCCTCCCGAGGCGGTAAACAAGCTTCTTACGCATCTTGGCGTTGCGGGCCATCAGGATGCACAAGTGATCGATCTTGCATGCGGAACGGGAAAGTTCACAGAACTTTTAGCTGCTAGACCTGAAAGCTTTGATATCTTGGCTATCGAACCGCATGAGGGAATGAGGCAAGAGCTCGTCAAGAAGAATTTGGACTCACGAGTTAAGGTTCTCGATGGTAATGCAGCTCACATGCCGGTCGATGATAGCTGGGGAGACACTCTCATCGCTGCGCAAGTTAGTAGTATCGCCTTGAAAGACTGAGCAGAACGCTGATCACGTGAGGCGATCATAGGCATTTCACTGGTAGGTTGTTAGTCTCTGGGAATGGACATTGCTGACAATCAGAAGGTTTGCTACGGAAGATTCATTGAAGGAGATTCACAGGGTCTTGAGACCAGGTGCTAAGTTTGGGATGATATGGAACCTTGAAGCTTGTTCGCTACCCTTCTTCAACTGCCAATGCCGGCAACTAATATCACAGACAACGCCCCTAAAGAGTGGTCAACAGCAACAAAATGGGAGCAAAAGTTGAAGGAGATCATTCTTGCTCTTGAGGATGGCCATCCGCGATTCAGACATATGAAGTGGAAGAAGGTATTCGAGAATCAACAGGACACTACTCCTTTGCAAACCCTCACAGATACTTTCACGCACAATTTCCCAACGTTCTCGTTGCCACTTGGAGAGGAGACTGTTCAATGGACTGTCTATATGTCTGATGAGGCTATATGGGGAAGATATACAACTCTTTCTCAGGTTGCGAATCTTGATGAGGAGAAGAGAGAAGATGTCCGTAACCAGGTTTTTACTGTCTTGAAAGAAGGCGATACAGAACGCAATGACAAGGGTGAAATAGCGTTGCATGGTGTTACGTATCTTTGCTGGACTTCTCGGGTTTGAAAGTCCTGTATCGCCTTATAAGCATGGCCCGTAGCTTTGCAGCAATAAAGCAATATTGCCCATCATGTCCTCCCATTGATTGCCGCTCGTCCTTTTCATTCAGCATAGCTTTTCGGTATACCCAAACGCCTGGCATAATGCGCAAACGAACTCCCAAATCTCCACCAAAGTATGTCTCGTTTTGCTGTCTAGATACTAGCAATCAATCTGCAGAGATGTACATAACTACATTAATTAGCACAAGTAGATACTGTTGAAGACGAGTCTAACCATTATTGCCTCGCACAAACGCATCTCCATAAGTTCTCTTCTTCACCCCATCAATGTGCTCCTCGCATTTCTCGAGCGCCAGATTCATATATCCATCAATACTTTGCAGTTCTCCTGAAGCCGTAGTTAATATATCGTTCTGACCAAAATAGCTCCAAGCAAACCTCTGTAGACAACGCCGCTGTTCAACTTTACAGTCACTGAGCTTCCAATTATCTGACTGAGAAAGCCTGAGGGATCTTTCCCCTCAGCTTGTGTTATGTGGCCGTTCTCCATGTCGTTGGATTCTCTGTGTCGTCGAGTCAGAGAGCAGGAGGATAGTGGGGTTATGCGACTTGAAGTTGGCAAGCTTCTAGTGGTTGTGGAGAGGCGTTTCGCACTTCTAGAATAGCTTGATAAATGACGAAGACTGATTCTGCTTCGGTTCCACTTAATTATTGTTGTGATTTTTGGAGTGCTGTATTTCAACACTTCATCTTTGTGGAGTTCACTAGCGCATCTCGAAGCCTTGCACTTCAATTCACGTCGCGTCGTCCCACTTTCACAACTCCATCCCGACGCATTCTTCTGCCCTACACCCCAAGACCTACGCGATGGACGATTCTTTCGAAAATGACGCTCCTGAGGCGGCAGCACCACCTCCTAAGAAAAAATCATTGTTTAGTTCGGGAACGATAGCGAAGTCTAATGCGGCAGAGGAGGCTGTCGAGTTCTTCAGCCGTGCGAAAGAGCTGCACCCTCAAATGCTAGCACAGGAAGAACGCAGGCGGCAGAAGAGATTATTAAAACTGGAGCGCAAGAGATCCTCCACCAGTGCAGAAACAAAGGAAATAACTCCGCCGGAAGAGAAGAGGAGACGGGTGTCTGCACAAACAAAATCTCACGATACTTACTCCTCGGACGAGTCTCAAAATCATGATGTCGACAATAGTTCTCGAACGCGTAGGTAAGGATATCCGATTCACAGTCTTTATTTATCAGTGTACTAACCCACAAAACAGGCAGTCTTCACATTCGTCGCCAGGGAGCCGACGCTCGCGGCATGGCTCAGATCCGCACATTATTCAGGCATCCGGAACGACACTATCAGCAAGTTACAGCAGGGAGATAAATGCACGAAAACAGCAGTCACCGAAGCCAGAAATATCTACGGGTTGTATCATGCTTAGCGATAGTGAAAGCGACAGTTCAAAGACGACACTACCTGTCCGGAAACCAGCAAAACAGCCTACCACTCTAATTGACAGCGACAGTGATCTTTCCCCGCCCCGGAAACCCACAAAGCCGATTATCGAAGATGATAACCAATTCTCAGATGAAGAATTCCCCGAGATAGTGGCAGCAGCAAAGGAACGGGCGAGAAAGAAAGCAGAAGAGGTTGCCAAATTGTCGAAGGCATTTGCAGAGCGAAACCATGCTCAAAACGGCGGCAGGATGCAGGCCCTAGATGATGTTTTCGATACAGGATCTAGCCTGGCGAATGCAGACCCAAGCATTGAAATTCTGATTACTTCTGTGATGGCTGGTACAAACCCGCTCAGAGTAAGAAGAAGAATCTCTCAGAAGTTGGCAGAAGTTAGACATGCGTGGTGTGACAGACAATCTTTCGACGGTCAACCTATGGGACCAGATTTCAAAGATCAAGTGTTCCTTACTTGGAAAAATATACGTGTATTCGATTACACGACATGCAAAGGTCTTGGATTGAAGGTTGACGGACTAGGGAATCTTATCTCAAGTGGTAACTCCATCGATCCAGACGGTCGAGTCCATCTTGAAGCCTGGACTGAAGATGCTTTCGCGATTTACCAAAAGCGACAAGCAGCCAAGAAGCAGAAGTCACAAGGTCACGGTGATGGCGATGGGCTTGAGGAGCAGAAGGAGCCACCTGTGAAGAAAACAAAGCTCGTCTTGAAATCGAAAGATCTACCAGAGTACAAGCTTATGGTCAAACCATCAACGAAAGTTCACAGAATGATCGAGGCATTCAAAGACGCAAACAATATACCGGACGAAAAGATAGTGACTTTACACTTTGATGGCGACAAGCTGGAGCTCTCTGATGCAGTCGAGGATACTGAGCTAGGAGACATGGACACAGTCGAGGTGCATATTCGGTAAATACTTACTGGGTTGGCGTTCTAGGAGTTCATCGCTTTAAGATACCCTGGATTCAAACGGTGTTGTAAAGCTGGGACACAATGTAACTATTTTACTCTCATCCAAGATTTTAAACCAAAAGTATGATATAGAAATGTAATTTCCAAAGATTTTTTGGTTTAAGTAGAGCTCAGATGATCTGATAAGCCTTTAAATTATTTATAGTAAGGTCGGACAATTGAAACGACCCCAAAAGAACTCAACGATAATACATACTTCGGGGGCCATCACGTGATTTGACGGTCAAATCGGGATATGTTGAATTGCCTATTGATTATCTAAATTGCTACCCTACAATCGTTATATGTAGCGCTATTTTGATTGTTGATACCGGGCTGGGACCTTTCGATTAGGATTATATGCATGGATCATCTGGTGATTTTTGTGACGAGGAGGCTGGCCTCGGTTGATAATAGCTTAAGCTCATGCAGAGGAAGGCTCGTCGCCGTGGCCGGATTGCATGGGGATGTTTGGCAAGCATTGCAAAGCAAGCAAAATGTTCGCCTTGTAGCATCTTTTCGATAACTGCTACAGCAAATGCAATAATCAGACGAGGTATCAGTCTTATTCTTCAAGATGTCAGAAAGCTTATCAAGGTCGCCACCTCAATTTGGGAGGATCCCTAGACCAAGAGGATGGATATCTCTCAGCGAGGAATCTAGCCCGATGGTTACCCATGGTTCCGGAGCTTTGACAAACCTGATAAAGAGTCGATCTCATACGTCTCTGAGTAATCTCCATCGCCGGCCATCTTCTTTTCGTGGAGGTAGAGAGACACCCGATGAGGAGGACCTGAATCCATTTGAGAGAGCTCGAAGGAATACAGAGGATTTCGAAGAAGTTGACGAATTCCGCCGCAGTGAGGAGCGTCGGGTAAGCATTATACTCAATGGACCTCAGATGCGAAGTCAGAGACTTATAGGGAATAGCAATCCGAGGTACAAATGGGGTGAGTCGAGCAATGTCCCTCATTTTCTTGGACTTTACGGCCCTTTATGGCTAGCTCAATTGGCGAGAACTGAGCTGACCTTTCCTATAGAAAGGTATTGGAAGACGGAAGATGAATTGAAGAAGATGAAAAAACCAATGTAGGTCAGCGTTCCTACGCAGTGTCACCTTTGGCTAATTGCACAGACGCGCTTATTACGAACGGACGAATAGCCTTGTCCAACAATATATCTACATCGATCGCCTTTTAGACTCCTCCTTACCTCACGATTTATTGAACGAATACAACGATCTTCCAAGTAGTGGACCAAGTTCACAAGTATTGCGGGATGGCATCGAAGTTCCGCCTACCATTGCCGAAGAGCCAAGGACGCCATGTTCCGAAGGAGATATGGCTCTCAAACCTACGAATGGTGGAGGGACCGTGACCAAGAAAGTTAAACGGACTCCACGAGATATCTATAAAGTCTCGAACTCGAACGAACTATCGCCCCTCCTTGCTACAGAAGAGGATGACGAGGAAGGGCCTAAGCCTGAAATACCGGGGTTCGAAGACGATAGCGTCGAGAGTGGTGACACTATTGTGCAAGTGGCCATATATATCAACCTGACAGCCAATGCTATTCTACTCGCTGGCAAAATTGTAGTCATCGTGCTCACAAGCTCTCTCTCGTAAGCAGCCTTTTCTTTTGTTCTTGCTCCTTCATTCAACAATATTAGAGCTCCCGACCGACATTTCATCTCTCTCCGTCTTGCTCTCTACAGAAAATATGTACTAATTCGTTGTAGTGTGTTGGCGTCCCTTGTCGATGCTTGTCTTGACTTTCTATCAACCGGCATTGTCTGGACCACGACCCGAATGATTGAACGGCAAGATCAATACCAGTATCCTGTTGGCCGGAGACGCTTAGAGCCCATTGGTGTTCTTGTTTTTGCAGTTATCATGGTCACTTCTTTCTTTCAGGTTGCACTCGAATGCTTAAGCAGGTTGAACTCGGGTGACCACTCAATCATCGAACTTACCTTACCTGCCATATTGATCATGTCAAGCACGGTCATCATCAAAGGCTTGTGCTGGTTCTGGTGTCGTCTTGTCAAAAACTCCAGTGTGCAGGCTCTAGCGCAAGATGCTGTGACAGGTACGTAGAACCACTTACTCCCGTCCTGGACGTTGAGTATTGAATGAGGCATTGTGAATCTGACTACTTGCAGATGTAATCTTTAACATTTTCAGTATCATATTTCCGTTAGGTATATTAATTCGAACCTCATCTTCCTGTGGAGCTACGCTGACATGGCTCTAGTCGGATTCTATGCAAAGCTTTGGTGGCTTGACGCGCTCGGAGGACTTCTTCTTTCCTTATTTGTGATTTTTAACTGGGCCGGAGTATCAGGAACCCACATTCGCAATCTCACCGGTGCTGCAGCTACGGCTGATGAACGGAATGTCCTTCTTTACCTCACTATGCGGTTTGCCAAGACAATTAGGCAGATTCAGGGTCTGCAAGCCTATCATGTTGGTGATAAGCTCAATGTCGAGGTCGATATCGTGCTTGATGAGAATATGAGCTTGAGGGACAGCCACGATTTGGGCGAGTCTTTGCAATATGTTTTAGAGTCTGTCCCGACAGTCGAGAGAGCATTTACGCACCTCGATTATACAGGTTGGAACTTGCCTACGCATATGCAACAGCAAGGTGAATAGAGGTCGACAACAGGATGTGCTGGTTTGTAGCAGTTATGGACTTCGGAGTTTGGATCACGTGATGGGTTTCATGGGCAGAGGATACGAAAAGTGTTCATATTATTTCTTACTTATGATTTGTAGAATACCAAATGGCTGCACCTCAGAGTGCAGGTTTTCTCACCTCCAGGCGTGACGTAGAAAGATTCTCTCTTGTACGGAACATTATACTCAGATTCAAACCAACAGAAGCACTAGAATTTACAAAAATAGGACGGAAAACTCATATTCTGAAACAATTGTGTCTTTCAATGCGTCCAAAGCAGAACAAGAAGCAATATAGTGTGTCGGTAATCTGCCAAACGACATTTTCGTGTGGTTGAGATCGTCGAACATGAACGCCTCATTTCTGAATCTTGGAGATGTGGCCCCGCATTGCAGCTCGGACGGCTCATACATGGTGTAGCCATACATGGTGTAGCCATACATGGTGTAGCCATACATGGTGTAGCCATTCATTGGCGAATTGGAGGAAGGCATGTATGCACGCCCGGCTACAATACTCTAGTGAGCGTGTTATATGTTAGTTAATTGTGTGCCGATTTGTATAGTTGATGGCGCAAGAGCTGTTTTGGGAAGGCAAGATCGCAAGACTTAGTTGCTTCGGGGAAGAGGAGATGGCCCGGATGGAATTTGAGATGAACACTCATTTCGGGAGCGGAATCTCCGGCCTCGGGATCTTTCATGATCTTCGTTGCGGCCGTGATGTGGCTTGTGGGAAATTAGCTTCGATATGATGACGGTGTTGTGTGATGTGATGTTGCAACTGTTTGGTCTTTCGATGTGGCTTGAGGTATGAGCGTGGTGTCCCGAGTCTTGACCCTTGAGACGTCTAGGAGAGTGTCCAGCGATGCGTCGGACTTTGGTGGCTGTCACTTCCTGTCCAGCTGAGAAAAGAGATCAGCGGTCAGGGAATGCTTGATGCTGAATCGTGGATGTTGGCAGCTTTCAGGGGCAAGCGCCGCAGCGCCAGGGGTTGCCTTGCACGTGGGTCGATTCCATGGCTCTTTTCTTTTGAGGCATCATCGATTCTGCACTTTGAATCCTTGATGCTGTGTGCCTTTTAGAGCGAGCAGAATGCTTCTTGCGTCTCTGGCTCTTCAATTTCAATATTGGGCACAGAGCGTCTAAGAGCTATCTTCGAGCCGTGAAATTATCAGCAGGCCTCAGAAGCACTCAGGGGCTACACGAGCCGCCAAATTCGCAATGTTCGTATCGAGCGTGGAGCGTACCCATTGTTTTATTGCTTGCCTGGAATGCAGGCGGACGTCATGGGCAACTCCGAGCCCCTGAGCAATGACCACCAGGACCTCAAATACTCGAGAACTTGCAAATGCCATATGAGAGTAAGAGACAGATTGTGAACATATAACGAGAAAGATTGAGAAGGCTGTGCAGCATGGAGGGCCGTTCAGAATATCCCAGCTAGAGTTTGAACAATAATTAATCTGTGGTGCCGGCTCCACGTTCTGAGCCCTGATGATCGCGATTTAAAGGTTTGTAAACCGAGTTTCAACGATAAATTATGCAATAGTTGCACGGAAGCCCCGGCGTTTGCGCCATTCACGAACCTTATTACCGGTATTGTCCTGCCACTATTGCCTGGCGTGGTCATGTCGGCCTACCTAGTTCTGGTCCGTCTTGAAAATGGTGCCTGTCAACTCGCGATGCGAGAGCACACTACATGTTTTATTCTGCGTAGCAATGATGAAAGCACTGGGATGTCGCGATGTGCACAATGCAATGTCATTGCGACGAGACTCGCTTCTTAGGTTAATATAAAGACATAAAGATATAAATCTCGAAGTGGACAACCCTGACCAATTTTATACATAATCTAGGATTCGGACCCGCACTGTGCCCGCTGAAATAATGCCGTTGGCGCAGACACGAGAGCGGAAGGGGCTAGCTGGGCTTGCGGTAGCTCAAGGGACAAACTAGATTCAGTGTTGTGTTGTCGCTTCCAATGTTAGCCTCCCAGGAAAACACGAGTTCCGTCTCAATTCTTTCTTCATTCCACCCTCGTCGACGACACATTAGACTTCTGGACGCTCATATACTCCTTAATCATCTGCACAGCAGATAGTGGTCTTCGCTGGTGAGTGCTGCCTCTCTTCTTCCATCGTGTCCTCGACGACAAGAAAACACCCGGGGGTTGGGCATCTCGACCTTCCAAATATAGATCGCAACATCAGCACATCCTTCAGCCTCCCAACCCGCCTCGTCAATATCACGGGTAGAAAACACATCGCCATGACATCGCCAGCATGGCGCGATTAAATATCCTGCACTCTTGAGCACACGAACTGCACCTCGCGAATCCTCAACAAGACATCCCAACCACCGAACTTACATTGAGACAAAATCCCGAGGAAGAATTATCATGCTCTGCATGCAAGCGGCCACGGCTCAATTCCACTCGGACAACCCCGCCAGATCCATGTGTCGGATAGTTGCATGAGTTTTGATTCTTGCTAACTCTTTCCTTCGTTCTGCAACAGAAGACCTTTCCCCTCATTACGACAATACATTGACGAAAGATACTCGGTTTTCGTACGACTTATCACGAGCACTGCATACGGGCATTTGTCCCTTCAAACCTTCCATCCCGCAGATCTATGCGTATTTAAGCTTAATTGTCACTTTTGAGGCCTTGATTGATCGAATCTTTATATGACTGCGAAGAGATCTACTCTCGAGTTATATATATATACTATATGCCTAAATTTCCCAAAGGCTTCGGGCGGCGAAAATCGGCCGCGAACGCACTCGAAGAAGGTGTAGATGCTCCGGTAGAGCATTCCTTCAAAGTTTTCGAGCGTCCAGACACTGGCAGCAACAAGTCTTTCGACGGGGGAGCTAAGTTTGGCAAGACAGCGACTACAACACCTGGGAGGACGCAACTGTCGCATTTGGATGACGACAACATGTTCGAAAACATTAGTAGTAATCGGTAAGCACAAAGTAAATTCTGGAGGACAATTGTCGGGAAAACGATACTTCGTCTCCCTTGCGAGCTTATTGTGAGCAACATACTGACTTTGTGAAGTGGCAGTGGTGCCTCCAATACTAATACTGCTTCGACGACAGATAACTCTTCGCGATTGAGTGCGGCATCAACAGCTCCTTCGTCAGCGGATATGCATGGACGTGAAGAATGGAAATCCCCACACGACAGGCCCTTCAACGATATTCCTTTGCCTCCAGTTCCCAAATCGTCCTCCGGTTTCAGTCTTAAAAATGCAGGCCGAACTCTATCTTGGGGACGAAACAAGCCAACACCGCCACTGCCTGCTAAGGATCCCCCATCTCCAACAATCGATGAAGAGCAGAAAAATGGTAGATCGAGAGCTGTAACAACTTCGAGCTACGCAAGCACAGCGACTCCGCCAAAGCTTGAGGATAGAGATCTAGGCCTGAGCTTAGGAGGAGACTTTTCGGAGATGTTTTCGGGTTTTGGAAAGCGAAAGAGTGTAGTCATGGATGCTGAGACTAATAGGGCCATGTCCCAAAGTCCAGTAAGCCGCGGAAACCACCGTTCGAGGCCTTCTCTAACATCATACCAGGATACCTTACCTTCCGGACCTGCGAATCGATCATATGCCCCTAACCGAATGAATCAGCCAACTCCTCTTAACATTGACAGAAACAGAGAAGTTGAGGCATCGCCTTATTCTTGGAGTAGTCAGCATTCTCGAGACGGATTGATGTCAAGCTCTAGCCCAACACCTTTCGCCCCCCGCAACGAAACACCACCTCCAGTTCCTCAACATGGACGAACATATACTGAATCTCCTGCTAGTTTCGCGAGACAACGACCAGGCGGCCTTGCGAGTAATGGTCTGAGACGAAGCAGTGCGGTTATGGAACCTAAACGTCAATCAACACTAGAATACGGCGAGTCTGTTGATGAAGACGCCAGGCTTTTGCGGGAGTCTGCAAATGCCGCTCGACAACTCAACGACCCAGGCCCCAGGGCTCGCGAAAGCTGGCTACTTCCTTCGACATCTTCATATAGAGTTGACGAATCGACTCTCTCAACCTGGAGGACACCTTCGGCAGAGACAACACCGAGAGCCAAGAAGGCAGAGCCTAAACCAGACGAAGATAACTTATTTGATACACAAATCGCAGCAGCCGCCAACGTCGCAAGTCGTTATCAAGCGAAGTCCTGGTCTCAACCAAAAAGGAATGCTCCACCGCAGAATAAGGTGATGACTCCGGCACAGTTTGAACGGTACAGGCAGGACCAGGAACGACTGAAGAGTATTGGAGGACAATCGAAAGACAATGAAGAAGATGAGGAAGAAGAAACTTATGATGATGACGAAGATGAGGCTGAAAAGGCCAAACAGGCGGCCAAGCAACGCCGAAAACAAGAAGCGCACATGGCCGTTTACAGACAGCAGATGATGAAAGTTACTGGAGAGGCGCCTTCGGAAGCTTCTCGACCCAGTGTGTTTGCAACTCAAAGCAGTCCAAACCTTGTACTATCAGGGAAATCATCCGAAGAGGCCGAGGAGGAAGATGAAGAGGTTCCCTTAGCCATTCTGCAGGCACATGGGTTCCCAAGTAAGACCAAGCCGCCAATGCGAAGTATGGGCTCAAATCCCAACCTACGATCTTCGGCAGGATCAATTGCGGGCGGCGTTGTAGGCAATGGAAGCAATCTCCCTGTTTTCGCCAGGAACCTGCCACAGGATCCTTACTTTGGAGCCAGTGTTGTCAACCCCATGCATCGAGAGTCTTTGTCTTTCGGTGGTGGAGCCGGCTCAGTCACCGGGGCTCCATCCAGAGGTCTACCGCCTGGCGGCCTGGTTGGTGTGATTGCCACTGAAGAAAGGTCTCGAGCGATGAGAAGAGGTAGCCCAAATATGCAAGGGGAGTACGGACCCTCCCAACCTCCTAGCATGAATGGAATGGCCATGCAAACGCCGATGGGTAGTAGCATGTACAATGGGATTGGTGGGGGTATGGCAATGGGCCCTATGGGACCTATGAGCCAGATGAACCCAATGATGCTGAGCCCAGGTGACCAGGCCCAGATTCAAATGACTCAGCAGATGCAGCAATTCATGCAGATGCAGATGCAATTCATGCAGATGATGACAGGGCAAGGAGCTCAGCAGAATGGGCACATTCCGCACGCGTCCATTGGCGATATGCCGCGTCCAGGCAGTGCTCAACAGTTACGCCCTACTCCACCTCAGCATCAACGGGCTATGACAATGTTGGAGCCAAATGCAGCACCATGGATGCAAAACAATCCTGGAAGCTTGTATGCCCCATCAATTCATGCCCAAGGCAACGGCTATGCTCCTTCTATAGCACCTTCTGAGCGAAGCAATGTCGGTCTTCCCGGCCGCTACAGGCCAGTCTCACAAGCACCTATCAATAACGAAAACAAGGGGAGGACCTCGTCCATGTCTGGTGCTCTACAGAACTGGGAGAGTAAGAACGGTTCCACGACCATTAAGCCAATCAAGAAGTCCGGCAACGTTTCTGATGAAGACGACGAAGAGGGTTGGGAGGAAATGGCAAAGAAGAGGGAGAAGAAGAAGTCAATTTGGAGGACCAAGAAAGACAAGGACACTAATAATGGACTTCGAGAGATGTTGAACTTCGCGCAATCATAGCGCCAGCGTGCATAGATGATGATAAAGACTCGCGGTATATATAGCATTTGCATATGGGCGTTTAAAGATCTTCGGATTTGGATTTGTTGGATCATCATGTTACACATGGAAAAAATACCAAGGCTATAGTAATATAATTCAGATGCCCACCTTCCTTCCTCAAGCTCTTTCTTCCCCGCTTGAGATCCAACCTATCTTGTCGCCGCAATCGCTTTAATACACATGGGATGGAAATAAATCATGAGATCTTTCCTGCTGCCCACTCTCTCCTCTTAACACCCAACTCCACGGCCGCATGTCCCCAATCTTCCCCATGATTGTGGCTCCCACTCGTAATTCCCGCCCTAGCCTTTGCCTGTTCCTCATTCAGCACAGTCAACAGTCCGAAAATCAGCGGGACGCCGGCATCAAGCTGCACTCGCATAAGACCGTGTGATACTGCTTCGGCAATATATTCAAAGTGCATGGTTTCGCCTTTGATGAGTACTCCGATGGCGATGATGGCATCGAAGGGCCCGGAGGATGCGGTGCTGCTGCCCTTGTTGTCAAGGGATAGGGCTGTAAGGTCGGTGGTGCTGCTTCCCAGGAGATCGCCCGCTCCGAGAGAGGAAGAGGTGGTAGATTGAATTTGGGAGGCGGAGTAAAGCCTGTATTGGAGGTCAGGATTGGTTTCTCTTCAAAGAAGTTTAAGGGTTGAAGGGTTGAGGGGTAAGTGCGGATTTCTTAGCATACTTTGAGCACGCAATGGGTAGCTCCCAAGAACCAGGGACGGATTGCACGACTATATTCGACTCTTTGACACCAGATGCGAGGAGTTTGGCCTTTGTACCGGTGAGGAGGGGCTCGATTATAGCTGTGGAAGCTAGTTAGTATTTCCCATCGTGTTGTGGTGGGGTCGTAAGATTGAGCATACTTGTGTTCCAGCGAGCGTGCACAATACCGATGCGCAGAGCGCTGCCATCATGTTGTTGAGCCTCTCCTGGTCCTTTGAGTGATGCCATTTTAGTTGTTTCTGCGGGGTAATTTGTGCGGTGTTTCTGTTCTTTTTTGTGGTGCGTTGAAGCTGTCCGTTCCTGGATGAGGGGCACGAACCGATATTGGTTGAGTGGAGCTACTGTGTAGATCCCGAGAGTTTGGACCCTGGTGTTTTAAAGATGTCACAGGTGTTGTGTGTAAGCTTGCGAAGACGCGCACGCTCGTATATCTGACAGCGATGCGCCCTTGACCTTTTTATCCGTTTTTTCTATTAAATGCTAACTTTCAGAGGTTGGGTCAAAAGCGATTACAATGGCAGATTCGATACTTGGACCGTGGGTGAGGCTGGAAGGAAGGTCGATTTCTGACCTACCTCCTGGTGGGCAGGGAGAGCCTGTCAATGCGCCTTCTTCGACTGGCGGGTCGGGATCTGCTACTGCGCCAAGTCTTACGGATTTCATTACGAGTGTTTTGACAGAATCAATCCCTTTCATTGATGGTGTTGCGCCGAAAGACAGAGGTGCAGCAACTTGGAAGGTCAAAGGGTCGCCGAAGAAGTATGCATCCTCCGAAGCGCCTGTTCATCTATACGAGCGCGTGGTATCGGGGAAGGAATTGGACAAAATAGAAGGAATGAGTAAATTCAGCGCGGATAGGAAAGATGAGACTTGGTTTTGCAGGAGGAGTTGTCATAGGAATGCTTCTGAGAAGGGAACTGCCAGCTGGGAAGAGTTCAAGCACAGCTTCAAGGAACACCACGCCGAGACAGAGGATGCGTTTACACCCACTGTCATTGGCGCAAGGCAGGCTATGAGTTGGAATACCAGTGGCATTGAGGTGAACGTCCATGGTGGACAATGGACCAACATCACATTGGTTCTGGAGGAGATGAAGCATAAGATTGATCCAAAGCCTCTCAAGAATCGAACCTTTCCTGTCCTTCAATTATCGGCAACGCTGGCTGGAGTCGAAGAGTTCCTCGTTGTTTCAATACCCATCAATGACTTTAATAAGTCGCCATATGCGGAATATGCGCAAGATAAGAGCTTGGTTATGGCCAAGTATACCTCGATAGAGCGGGTTCGAGTCCTTCCAAGCAACGGAGATATCGAGTGGATCATGGCTACAGCTTCAGATGCTGGAGGTGTTCTCCCTCAATGGATGCAGAACCTAGCGGTACCAGGTGCTGTTGCAAAGGATGTTGAGATGTTCTTGGCGTGGATTTCAAGCCAGAGAACTGCTCAAGGCCAACCAGAGAAGAAGCTCCCAGACGCACCAGTAGATAATAGAGCTCCGCCGCCTATCTCGAAGACCGAACCTCAGCCAGAGATAGCACAGCCAGGCACTTCAAATAAGGAATTACCCGCTGCTCCAGTACAGTGAGTATCGGGGTGTATGAGTAGGACCTGTACGGATTGTGAACAGGATCATCTAATGAAAACTACCTTAATGGCCAAGCTAGTTCGTCCATAATTGCTCAAGTTGACATGGAAACTCTCCTAAAGAATATAAATGGCTTTTAGTTGACCACTAGAACAAATATTAAACGTGGTCTCTAACAAAGTTTGTTCAGAACCGTGGTATCCGATCAAAATATCAACCACCACAAAGTGGAAGGGAAAAAACCACCACCAAAAAAAACATAATACAAAAGCAAAACTCGACGCCAGCCTAGAAGCCGACCGCTTCTAGGGTGGCGCTTAGAAAACCCGTGTTCGGATTTTTTAAGTCGACTCGATCAAGAGATTTGAACCCAGGCTACAGGCACCACTGGGATATGCTATTTGCTTGTTGGTTATTATTATTAGAATTTGGGAGTTGGTGACTTACGCGTTTAACGGATGCCTTTGCTGAGAACCAATTTGCTTATTTAGATCTATATGGGGGGCTGTGAAGTGAAGGTGAGTGTGAGAGAGAGGAAGTGGGGTTTGTGCATTCACTATGGTTTTTGGATGGAAGTTTATATTCAGCCTTACGCTAATCACGCCCTAGTCATCATAGCCTTGCTTCCCTTGATTGATCCTTCCACTTGGAGATCATTCTTTCAACCACCATATCTCTGACATTCGCCATGGCGGTCGAAGATATTGTCACAGACTCGGCACTGAAGGTGGCCCTGGAGACCTCGGCCCAGACTCGAGAGCAGGCGCTCGCTCTCCTCGATCTTGTCTCGAACCAGACCGATGCCTCCACGCCCACTGCCGATTTGCAGCTTCAGGTCTCGCGACAACAGAAAACCCTTCAAACGCACCTTGGACAGCTCCGAGGCCTGCATCGAGATGCGCATGTTGGTGCAAGGCAGACAAAGGCGCTGACCACAGAAGCCCGCCAAGAGGTAGACAAATTACATCTGCAATTGCAGAATTTATATTATGAGCAACGGCATCTACAAGGAGAAATTACTGCCTGCGAGTCGTACGAGTCAGTTACCATACCATTGCGCACTTTCAATTACAAGAGCTAAACGTTATTCACAGTCACAAGTATCTACAATTACCTCTAATTCCTATCGAGCAGTTTCTGGCGGACCACTCGGAGCATACCGATGCAGACGAAGTCGCGTTGACCATAGCGCGCATCGATCACGAGCATGCAGAACGCCTAGCTCTCGAGGAGCAACGACAAGGTCTTCTCAAGAAGAAGCAGGGTCTTATTGCGGACAATAAAAAGAGAAAGGAGGATTTGGCAAACCTCGACAAAGATTTAGAGAAATTTATTGATGTATGTTCTCAAACCCCATATGTCAACATGAGACTAATACCATGTGATAGGCTGCAAAACCCATCCAGAAGACATTCGAGAAGGTAGTTTGATTGAGTCTCTGAGGCATATTAAGATATGGACCGAAGGGTCAGAGCCCTTGACAACCCTGATCAGGACGGGCTGCAAAATCTCCATCAGTGTTATCCCAAGGAAGAGGTAGCACGAAAGTCTAGGCGAAATATCGACCTGACAAAGGTTATTTCAATAATCCTACCATGGCGAAGATATGATGTAGGCAATCTTAGAGCGGGGTCGCTAGCGTAGAGGAAACTGCAGGAGCAAAATGTGTCCCTTCATGGTACGATGCGGTAGCTCGCCTAGAACGGAAAGACATCCAAACCAGACGGTGTTTCCTTCTTCCCGTGTCTCGTCGAGCCAAACTTTATCTCGCCTTTCTCTCCTATTTCGTTTTTCTGCACTCTCCACTTTCGTGGAGAAGTATCTGTGCTGTCCTCCCTTAGCTTGCATGTTGCATACTGCTGGTACGATCCCGTGTCACTTTTACAGCTCATGAAGAGATGTGGACTTCGAAGATAACTGGTTAGCAAAGGTATTCGCTGCGGTGTGCTCTTGGCCAAGCTCTGAGACCACCACGAGAACAGGACGAACGCATTCATGCACGCTTCGGGGCGAGACAGCAAAGTAAGGCTGTGTCTTCTAAACCTGTCACGGCCAACAAGCTGAATGTTCGCTCCAATCCCCGTCGCACATCTTCTGGAAAAATCAAGGGGCTGAACCTTACCCGCATCTCTGGGCGGAGAAGAAGTTCATTGTATGGGCTCGCTTAACTCCAGGAATGCTCAAGACCGCAAATAGAGCACAATGGCGCACATCGTCTTTGTTTCTTATGGCAGTGCTAGGATTGTGATTGCTGGGCCCGCGTGCAGTGCATTGCCCATGTTAGACTCTATCGAAGCCACAAAGGTCAGCTCCTCAGATTGACTTCACCTCGAAGATTTATTATCATCACATTACTTTTACCAAAACTAACCTGCACCTCCTCGGGTTTCGCAAGGACTTCCTGTATCACGTTTTCATCTGTCCCTGTCGTCGTCATTAATCCACTCAGAGAGCGGCTTCCAGAACCATTCCTCACTTCGATACGTGTTTCATAATGCTTCTCGCTTTTGGAATACCCTTTTTAGTGGCGCCGTTTTTCGTGGCAGCTGATAGCTCTACGAGTCCATCATCGACTTCCAGTGCTCCTGCTGCAACGCACTCCATCCAAGTTGGCGCAGTAAGTCTTCAGAAATTCATCTGCTCGGAACAAAGCTAATCAAATACTTCAGTTAGGACTATCCTTCACACCGGATTCAGTGACAGCAGATGTTGGCGACGTAATTGGTGCGAACATCGAATATAATCAGTTCATAAAACAAAGCTAATAGAGACAAGAGTTTCGATTTTATCCCCAGAATCATTCCGTTGCGAGATCGGACTTTAAAACCCCATGTATACCTTACGAGGACACTGGACCAGGTCGGCAAGGCTTCTGGAGTGGGTTTCGGCCCGTTGCGGTGGTACTTTCGAATGTGGGCATTGTCCATGTCAAGATTATAGACTTTTTGCTAAAGGGAAATAGCCTCCAGTATTTCAGGTTACGATCAACGATACCGAACCAGTCTTTTTCTACTGCTCAGCACCAGGCGCTTGTATCAATGATGGTAAAGTTCTATTTTCTTAACTTGTGCCTTCTTCATCAAGCCTGCTACCCCTGGAGAGTACCCTCTGGTCATGGAAGGGCCTTACCGAAGCTCACTGGCCGAGTTCACAGCGCGAGCTCCACATCCTGGTTGTCTTGGCCTGGTCTTATGATGGGTCGTTGTGATTAAGACCTGAATTTCCTTTGTCCTTCTTAAACATGTCTAAATAGACAACGGCTAACTCCTGATTCTTCTAGGCATGGTCGGTGTCATCAATCCTGTACGCAGCGCTCTATCACATAACAGAGCACTTACTAACATGTGCTGACAGAATGACACGGAGACTTTGGCAATCCAACAAGCTTATGCGAAGAATGCAACCCTGATGTTCAGTCCGGGGGAGTATTTTCCCTCCGAATCGCTCCCCACCACATCTACTACATCCTCCTCAGCAACAGCATCAGCGACCGCTGCAACAGCAACTGCCACTCCTACAGTAGTCGCTTCATCGAGCTCTTCTTCGCTATCAGGTGGTGCTATTGCGGGTATAGCTATTGGAGGTGCCGCAGTTTTAATAATAGGCGCTGCTCTCATATATCTCTGTGGACGACAAAGAACAATGGGCGAAATTATCCGGCACAGCCAATACGCTCCTCCCCCACCAAGTTATATTCCAGGTCCAGGACATCTATCAATGACTTCCTCTACAGCATTTCCTCCAAAGGCCCCAAATATGGAAGTTGATGCGCTAGGTTTCCATCAGTTTTCAGGTCAGTACGATCGTCCCGCTGCAGAGACGGAAAGTTATCGATCGAGGAGTCCACCGCTTGATGAGGCGAGAGAGCGTATGATCCCGAGTTTGCGTGTTAATGGGTCGCCTGAGCCTACAAGTCCAGCAAGCGCAGATACCTCATTGATACGGAAACCTACACCTCAGAGCCCAGGACGACAGGATACGATGAGCCCAATGACACCGATCCATGATCAGTACCAGCCAGTACCCACGGAGATACCGCCTCCTTTAAGGTTCGTTGACCTTCCTGGGATCTTAGACTTTGTGCTAATGTGTGGGTTTAGGGTGACTGGAGTGGGTATGCAGACGGGACCGCATGAGCTTTCCGTCGAGTCTGATAGATATTATTTGCCGTATAAGAGTCCTGAGTTCCGAGACGAGCTAGGGACGTGAAGGGTTGAAGTTTACTACCAAGAAAGTAAAGTAATGTTAATATGAGTTTAAGGAGCGACACACCTATATAGAATGTTAGTTTCTATTTAGGGCTTAGAAGATACAACAAGGAGTTTTGAGTCCGTCTTAGGGCCTGCTGTATGTTTTACAGTTGAGCATAGATCATTTCACGGATGAGCATTATACATACGGTGGCGGAAATTAATAAAGTTGCAATTTTGCTCGCAGTTGATTCTCCTCGTCGTTTCGTTCTCGTTAAGACGCTCATCTATACCACTGACGGTTGGGAGTATCATTCCTGGTTTTACGGAGGGGATGCAAGTCCATAGTATATATATATAGAAAAGTCTGTAGTCGACATCCACGATGCCTAGGTGTTAAAATATGACTTTCGCAAATATTTGCTCTGGAGAAAATGGAAGCTCTGTGGAGGATATAAGCCATTGTACAATGAGATATGAGATCAACTTTGAGCATCCCGGAGTAGATAGATAATGGCTGATATATTGTTAGGGGGGGATGCGGGGGGTTCTACTTCTCAACCACCGAGAAATATTCAGTACTTCAAATCTCAAGGTCGTCGGCATGAAGCTCCGTGCTCAATTGCAACGGGTATGGAAATGAAGCTGACAGCTCAATATGGTCTATAATTTGGAAAGACCTGGCTAAGTTCATATCTCGAACTTCCTATGATATATTACTGGAATCTTCATGAAGATGCGCAGAAAGTCTTCGCCCTCCCCGAGTGGTATAGACATAACTCCACGCAAGCTCTATGAGGAAATCCTAATAGGCACCCTCAACACGCATGGAAGATTCTATCTTCCTCGCCGAAGGTAACATTTGCTTGGTAGAACTCTCTTTCTCCACAGTCAGCATCATCATGCTAGAATCTGCCACGACAGAATTATGCTCATAGCCCAGCCTCTATCCAATCGGTATGCCTCTTCGCACACTTCAACTCTCTCTTGATCTCTGCTCCCACAAATTATGTATCGCCATCGCGGTACCCTCAACGATAAGCTGATGCTCTTCCCGATGCATTCTCTCCGACAACTCCTCCAGCGTCTCCGGCGTCCTACACTCAATCTCCCTAACCACAATAGGCTGACCTCTGTCCACCTCGGAGATCACGTAGTGAATCATGATGCCCGTCCTACCATGCTCTAACCTGCCTCTGTGATAGTCGTCATAAGCCCTCTTAATCGCATCGATGCCGTCGTACTTGCCCGGAAGCGCGGGATGCAGATTGATGATGGGGATGTTCTTCTCCGCCAATGGATCCAGGAATCTGGGTGAGAGGACGTGCATCCACCCCGCACATATGACGATGTCGGGCTCGTCAACCAGGACTTTTGTCGCTAGATCCGCGTCGTATCTTTCGCGCCCTGCTTTCTTCTTCTCTGGATCTCGCTCCCCGGATTCGTGGTATTTTCCGCTGATGAGGTTGTGGTAGGTGGTTGGGATGGAGGCAGCTTTTGCTCGGTTGAGACCGTTGGCTTTCGCCTTGTTGGATATAACGCGTACGATTTTTAGGTATGGCATGGTGCTGGTCGAGGCATCGATGAGGGCCTGGAGATTGGACCCCTCGCCTGAGATGAGGATTGTAGCTTTGGTAGATGGGGGATCGTGCATCTTGGCTTGGGACTTATTTTCATGAGATGGCGGTCGAGTGAGAGGAATTGAGGCTTGGTGTCGTGATCGTGGTGTAAAATCGTGATAATTATTTCAGGATGGCGGGGTCGTCGAGAAAATCTTCGCGGGGTTGTCGGGTTTTTGATTTTCCGGTGCCTGGTCTCGGCTCGGGTAATTAGTACATTTTAGTCTAAAATAGGGGGGTCCAGAGGAAAGGGGGTGTTCCTCGCTTGTTGAATGACGATATTCCGAGTTGTTTCCTTTGACTGACGATCTGAGAAGGAATGAAATACATATGAAATATATATGAAAAAACTCATAAGGGGATATTGGTGCTTGGTCGGTTTAGCATTCATTTACACTGCAGTTTTTTTTTTTTGGTAGAAAGGAGTAGTTTCTAGTGATCTGGCAGTTCGGCGGCATTTGCAACGTCAGAACACGTTTGCAGCCCACGGCAATGATTTCATTTCACAACTCGTGATTATCCATTGTAGCCTAGGCAGAATCTTCAACGATCCCGTGTATGTGGCAAGACTTTCTCATCTTTGTCGCATAGAGCGATCGTTTACTCGGTGACATATATTGTTTATTATTAGACTCAGGTCTGGTCGGTGGATGCAGTATGCAGGTGATGAGCTCACCGACTTATCTCGTGAACCAATGTATTCCTGATCTCTTTGCAGATCGGGATGAGACTTTTGATTATTGGAAGACAGGCATACTGAGAGTCAAGTGCACCACAGCTCTGAAGTAGAGAGCATACTCTCTTGTAGCAGAAGCGCCGTGAATATCGCATGACGATATCCGCCTGCTGTATAGTATTGATCCTCAGGGTTCCCATCTTCGGGTGGAAGCCGACAAAGAGATCATTTCCTTCACCGGGAGAACAGCAATACCCAAGGGCATTACCAAAGATGGCAGCCATGTCGAACCTAATTGTGAATCACATCCGATCATTAGATTATTGGGTCGAGCTTGCTCGTTCAAGCGCCCGGCTTCGTCACAAGATTGTAAGTAAGTTTGCCCGGAGACGTCTCAATCACGTGAAAACACTCGCCGCCCGAACCCCTCTTGAATCTGCCAGTGTGGCTTGGAGATCTTCTTGGTTCCTTGCGTCAGAAGCCTGGTCACTGGATTGATATAGGTCAATCGTAGGCGCCAGAGTGAGGGCAAGCACATGCGACTTCACGCTTCTTGTGATGGTTGCACACTATCATCATGTAGGCACATGCTCTCCCGCCATTGAAGGATCCGTGATATACTTCAACGGAAGTCACGATCCTGCGGTAGCTCGAGACCTTGGGTCTTGTATTCTTTGCATGGCTGTGCAGTATTCCCGGCGTCGGCCTGACCTGCTGGCCATGTTGAACACTCTGCACGCCTTTCCCGTCTGAACATGTCCAAGCCAAGAGTGAGCCCGATGGCTTTTTGAAGTTTAACACAGACCGTGCAATGGAACAGCTTCAGATTCCCGTTTAACGCCGACAATGAAGAAAGTTTGCAAGCCTTGAGACTTTCGATGACGCTTCATACTGATACGTCAAAATGGAGATGAGCTTATCTGGGCGGGTATACAAGGCTGGATTCGACCCCGAATTGCCCATTCAGAGTTCCACGTTTGGGATTTAATGGATATTAGATGGCATCTGTTGATCCGGTCGCAGGAGATGGACCTCGACGTTGAGGCCAACATGAACAGCCTTCCCATCTTGATCCAGTCAGCCCCGTCGAATAGATCCTCTGCGCTTGAGCACACTCGTGGCGTTGAGTGAAGGGCTTCCTTCAGTTGCCCGAAGAGGGCAGGGAGCAGCCACAGAGGGTGTCAGGAAGGACGTCGCTCGACGCCCTCTCGTTCGACGGCGCTGGCGGTCCAGCTCTACCCGCGCTCCTGCTAACCTCTCCCAGATCCATTATATGTGAATGGCGGTTGCCATTGGACTACGATGAGATGTCAGCCACTCAGATGTCTTTCGTGAGCCTCTTCCCAACGTCGCAAGACTCTCTGGTCGTGGTGGCTGGCGGCTGCATCCCTGCGCGCCGCAAAGCGCGCGGGAGTCGTCGACCAGACCGAGAAGACCGTTGCGAGGCAGCAAAATGCAATTGACCATAACTGATGATTCGACCATTGGAAAAGGACGTGAGAGATTGAGAAATGGTGCCGCGCGGGCAGTGTAACAGACGTCCAGACGGCAACGGAAGAGAGGCCCTGAATCACTACATAATTCCAGGAGAATCCCAAGACCAGATTCCTGCGAGCACCACTTCTCGCATCCCCCCCGCGGCGGCCCCCCGTATCCTCCCAACATCGTTGCCACGGACATCGCGAGCCAACTCGCACCAAATCCGATCCTCGCCCGTCCAGCCACTCGCACCCTGTTTCCAGTAACCATCCTCCCGGGGCACGCACGAACACCACCCTTGCGCTCCTGGATTCTGACTGGAGATATCAGCCCGAGTCAGACCCATCCACCAGCTATCCCCGGCAGCCAATCAGCGACGGAACGCCGCCATTGCCATCCGCGAGCGCTCACTTCTCTCGCGCCGCGGACCGCCAGCAGCAGCAGCAGACGACGGCGGTCTAAGTATAGCCTGCGCACACGAGGCCCTGTAAAGCCCCGGCGAAGCACGGAAGACGCTGCGCATCCCGGCGGGCCTGCACGCGCCAATCACGGACGGGCATCTCGCAGACGCTGGCGCTGTCGCTGTCGCTGGCCCATCTGCTGCCCATCTGCACCGGAGAGGCGCGAATCACGTCCAATCCCCGCTCGAAGGCTGCCGGCACGCTCACAGCTGGTCGTGGCCAATCACGGGCGACGCTGCAGCGATCCACGCTCGACCGCTGGCGGGGTTCTGATACTCGGTCAGATCCTCTTCGAATCACGGTGCGTCGTATCAGCTGTGTTTCCGACCGGGCCACCCGTGCCTGTTCTTGCCTGTTGTTGCCTGCTCCCTCCTAGTGTGTTCTGTTCGGCCTCCAGCTTCAACCATCCTCGTCCTCGTCCTCCTCGTCCTCCTCGTCCTCCTCGTCCTCCTCGTCCTCCTCGTCCTCCTCCCTCTTCCTCTCTGGCTGTGGCTGCAAGCGACCAGGGTGACATCGACCGCCAGCACCCAGCACCCTGCGCCCTCTCCCCTGCACCTCTACCCTGCACCCTCTCCCCTCCACCCTCGCCCTCGCTTCCCGACCGCCCACGGCCTCTTGCATCACTCCACGCTGCTTTGAACGCTTAACTCCCTCCCCCAGCAGCGGCAACCACCCACATCGCGTCCCGTACCTACCTACCAGCTTCCCACCTCCGCCGAGTCGACAGACCGCAGACCGACCGCAGGCACAACAGAGTTGCTGCACACTGCACGCTGCAGCGTGGTGCAGCCAACATTGCCGGCCCCCCCYCCCCCCCCAAGCGCCTTCATCTTTCTGTCCACATAGCACTGGCTGCTATATCGGTCAGAGCAAGCCTGCCATCCGGACGCGCTGTCTTGCCACAAGCTGTACGGGGAAAGCCAGGCCTCACACTCGGCACGTTATAATACTTCCGCACCCACCCATCCATCTGCCTTCCGTTCCTCACGGTTCCCCCGTCATCTCATCGCAGCAGCTTTGAGGTCTCTTGTCTCCAAGTCACTCTTTACATCCACGGACACTCGTTACCTGGGACGAAGAGACAAGATGCCTCCCTCCACCAAGCCCAAGCTTGCGCAGCTCAAGACGCCGATGACCTCGACCTTCCCCTCGGAGTTGTCCGCGCTCTCTGCAAAGAGTCCTTACCCTAGCTTCACCGACTTCATCAAGCAGGAGGACTCTCTCAAGACGCCCATCACCCCTCCGACCGCCTATACCGACTTCCTCAAGACCATGAGCCCCATCACCGGGGACAAGTCTTCAGGACGAACCACGCCAAACTCCGCACCCTCCACCGGCTCGAGCGAGCATAGCGACTGCTCCTGCAATTGTGATACGCATAAATCACCTACCTCAGCAGTGCCCTCTTCTGCTACGTTTGTCTTTCCCTCTTCAGCACCGTCGAGTTCGAGGTTAGGACGCCTGCGGATACCACCGTCTCCTGCATTTTCGACCGCGGAGTCGCCATTAAGCGCAAGCGCAGCCTCTGCCGTTCGCTCTCCCTTCAGTGCGCGGAGCGCTCGTTCACCATTCGATTGGGACTTCAAGAGCAAGGGAAGATATTTCGACATCAAGTCACCCAAAACCGCACGATCGAGTATCAGACAAGTGCGGGAGATTGTAACGAGAACAGTCACATATACACCACGAATGTCTCCAGCACCGAAAGGAAAGAGGAGGAAGATTGACTGATCTCAGTCTTTAATTATCGACCATCGACCATCTACACCGTGTCGATTCACTTTTGTCTTCACGCGGACATCCATCTCATATCTCCGTCCATCAACAACATCTCATATTCGCATCCACTATGTCCGCCATTGATGAGTTTACGCCTTCGTTTCTTGTGCATCATGAAAATTACAGAGGAATTTTGAAGGCAGGGAGGAAAACGTCACGCTTCACGTTACACTATCTTGCTCGGCGCTTGGCCTGGAGCATCGTTGGAGTAAGGTACCCATCGGGCCTCGAAAGAGACAGACCGGGTTTTGACTTTCGAAAAGTCATGCCATTGCCATCTAAATGATTGGAGGGTTTACTGAATGGCAAACGTGTGGCTAGGACTGGCGATTATGGCGTTAATGGGCGTTTCTACTGGCAGGATAGGATTGGAATTATTCGGAGAAAGAGGCGTGGGAGGTGATACCACAATAAGCAAATGAATTCAAACAAACACCAATAACTCTACAACCCTTCTGCTGCATGTCTCTCGGGACCCCCCCGTGACTATGGGTAAACAGGACCAAATATGAGACCCCACACGAATCGCATAGAGTGTTTACGCCATAAACAAAGCCCATTCGGCAGCCTCGCCTACTAAGACTGCCGGCCGTGCTATTCACGTCCTCCCACTCCCACCGCCTGCGTACCTTACATATACGTAAATCCCTTTTTCCCCCCCCTTCCCCCATCCATCCACTCCGAACCCAAGATCTAAACAAGATCCGCTGCCAGATGCGCTTGCCTCCACGATCAACCCAGCTCATAAGCATAACTCAGCTCCGTTGGATGGACATCCATCGATTCTCTCTCGCCGGCCAAGCGGGCGGTACAGCACCAGACCAGCAAACGGGCTCCCACGAACCAACAAACAAAAAACGAATCGTCACCCCGCGGCCAACACCCACCCACACACACACACACACACCCAAGCAAAGAAAGAAAGAAAAAAGTGTCATTAATTAGCGTGTATTTTTGGCATCACGCTCAAGCAGCGCCCCGACCCACTAACGGCAATGGGCCGCCCTCTCCCTCCTCCAAAGCTCGCACATCCGAGATGTTGGTAACCCTATCCTACTACGTACTTGTATCCTGCATGGACCCCCCGCCCCATCCCCCATCCCCTTGGTCCATGTCCATATCCATGTCCATGTCCGCAGCTCCTGCATCCCTGGAGTGATTCTTGCGTGCCCTTTAAGCGCCGCGTCGAAACGAGCCCGCTGACGGCGCTGAGTGGTTGCAGGTTCCACCCCCCCCCCCTAGCGGGTCCCGCAAGGCAGGGGAGAGGAGAGGAGGAGGGTGGAGGGGAAGGGGGGGTTTGTGACATTTGGTGCTTGACTGGGGGCTGGGGCTGGGGGTTCATTGGTTGGGGGAGGTGGGTGTTAAGCGCTGGCCACGAGAGATGCGATGCGATGCGCGTTGCGTTGCGTTGCGTTGCGATGCGAGATGCAGGATGTGCTTGCTGTGTGCGGTGCGGTGGATGGTGTAGCGGTGCCTCGTTGGGCGGCGCGCTGTTGCGGAGGGAGAGAGGGAGGAGGGAAGAGGGAGGAGGGAAGAGGGAGGTTCACTGGAGGGAGGGAGGGGAGATGGATTGGTGAGGAAGGTTTGTTTCGCGGGCGGCAATGGCTTGCTTGCTTTTCGCGCGAGAGAGCGCTGCCTGGTGGGCTGTGGGCCAATGCTTCTGAATATGAGGGTTCACGACGTGAGTCACGCACCTGGGTGATCCCTCTTTGACAGAGATGAGTTTGTCACAGAGAACACTTGTTCGGCCTTTCTCGTGATGATGATGGTGGTACAGACTCTTCGAGGTGATGGGAAAGTTCTCAGACCGTGAACCTGACTGGAGGCCTGCCCCCATCACGGGGTCGGCCGTCCCAGGAAATCAATCTCGGACGGGGCGCGCTACCGGCACGCACTCGGCATATCAGAAAGATGCAAGGCACATCACATTGTGATCACAATTCCCCATCTTGCAAATTTCCGAGCTCAGAAGCAATCCCGGAAGCAGATTACATTCTTAGAACATTCCGTTTCATAAAGCCCGACTCCCCTGGTCGATATCTCCGCTCGACTAACAAACAAGCAAACAAGCATCGAGCATTCGCGGAGCACACACACACACACACACACACACGAACCTCCTGTTTCAAAGCATCGTCCCTTCTTCTTCTTTCGTGACACGTTCAACGCGGGCCTGGAAGTATTTGCAGAATTGCTGGAACATGGCCGTCACCGGAAGAATCCTCATCATGAGGACATTAAGCCTGAACGGCGTCTGAGAACGAGTGAGTGAGATGGCATAAGGTTCAGCCTAGTCTCCCTTTGACTGACCTCGGAATTGACGAACGTCGTTCCGCCGGGAGTGATCTTGCTTGGCTCAAAGCGGAAGGTGTGTTCCCCGGACCTACAGTAAGAGGATGAGCGAGAGAGTTAGTGAGAATTTTGCCTATCGAAGTATGCATGCAAGATGGGGGGTCGAAAGTCCGAAAGGAAGCTTGTTTGCGTCTTTTTCGAATGTGCACATACTGTACTGTACTGTACTGTACAGGGGGGGATTTGTTTCAAAGCCGGAATCAACAGCTGCAATGCAGGTCAAGATACTCACATCACGTAAAGCATATCACCCCGCCATCTGAACTCGCTTGGAGAGTTTTCCTGGTGAGAGATCATCCATCAGCTGGGCCTCGCAGTTTTAGGGCCGGCTCGGCTGGAAGACGTACTAGGACCGTGACCTGGCTGTTCACTCCCGTGAAGTTGACATTCAATGTCTCCCCCTTTTGGACGGGTCCCTCAGGATGCCCAGAGCGCCTCGCTATCGATCTTATCATGTCACTCTTGATCTCTGTCCAGTGGGGGAAGTCAAAAAACTGTTTCACGTGATCGGCATCTCACTTCGTCCATGGAGGGGTCAGGGCCACTCACGACTTTCCGGACTTGCTCGGGTGAGGCTTCGATCTCGATCTGAGTGTTGACTGTCATGTTTGCTTGAAAGTAAAAACATTAAAACTTCCATTTTACAGAGTACACAGCACTTGATATACTTTTTTAGCACTTGCTTCGGGTTGATGTAAGGCCGGTCTGCTCGAAGTCCTCGTGGTGATTGGTTCAGAAACCCGCCCAAAATGGCGAAGGATAACACGACACACACCATGCCATTGGACACGCTTTCCGAGCTTAGAAGATATCTTTTGTATTACTTTTCGATATGCTAGGCTTGACAAAGATAACGGCCTATGTCCCAGAGTACATGCCAGTCCAAACCATTTTCCGATGTCATGGATCATCGTCCTCTCAGGCGTCTCCTGCAAATCGGTACTTTGCCATGCGATGGATGACAGATAAAGAGAGCTATTGTTAGCAAAATCATAAATCCCGCCTCCTCTCTTCCTGTGTAGACGTGCCTAGGTCTATTTTGTCCTGTACTTTAGTTTCGTGCCGTCCAGAGGATCCGTAACAACATAATCCCATTCTCGAGAATATGCACTCGTTTCTTCTGTCCTTCTCAACACGAAAGCTTTGTTGTACTCTCTGAACAAGTCCGCAGCAAAGCATTCGACTTCTTCTAGCTCTTTCTCAAATCGAAAAACATTGACTTTTGGACGAGGAAACAAGCTGGCAACGTACTCCTTCAAGCAAGCCTGTGCGAAAATCTTGCGTACACCATGTCCTGCTGGTAGTTCAGCAGCGGCTCGAATATGCTCTGCCTCAAGAGATGTCCGGTTTTCCAGTATCAATTTCTTAATAGCGTCCATAACTGCCTCGAAAGAACCCGAGAGGAGTATTCTGTCAGCAAGCTTTAGGAAGGTCAACAGTCTTGTGATGTCGTAGGCATTCTTTCCGCTTGTTTCCTGCCGGGTTGAATCACTCGAGTGGACGTCCTTTGCGTGTGTTTCGTCTTGAAGATTATCCTCCTCGATGTCATCATCCACGTCTTTGCTCAACGATACTGGTGTCGGGGCTCTGTCCGCTTCTCGTGCCGCTTGTTCGGGCTTGGTTATTGCACGAATGCAAGGTGTGCTTTTGCGAGCAGGCAGTACAACTTGCGCTTGGAAGAGCCACTGAATTACCAATTCAAAAGTTTCCGTTGAGCATCGTGGCAGTGTGATGTGATCTTGATTGCCCTCTCTGCAGAAACCATTGAAAGCTCGATCAAAGAAATCAGAGTTGTAGCAAAGCAGTCCTCTTGGCAGTTGAAAACCCTTGTCCTCGACATATACCGTAACCATTGGAGAAGCGTAAAGTGAAAGTTTACTGTGCGGTCTGGTCAGGAACGTAACCAACATCAAAATATGGGAAGCACACCTCACGAATTCGTCTGAGGGAAGTTCCCTGAGTAGAATCTTGGCTGCGTCCCTCTTTGGACGCTTTGCTGGTGGCCCCTCATTTGAGGCAGGCTTCGCAGATTCTCTGCTACATGACAAATTTCTTTCAGGCGAGTGGTTTTCGGGCTCCTGTCTGCGATACTGTGTTTCGGTGCAATCGAAGATTGATCGGTAGCTTAAGTTGGTGAAGTCGAAGTCGAAGTCGTCTGGACATCCGCCCTGACCTGCTCCCCGCCTAAGTTAGTATTTAGTTAAGGTCGATTCAAGATGCTTACTCAAAGAGTTCCACGTCATAGACATGTTGTCTCTTCACTTCACTGAGTACCTGCCACAATGACCGCAGATTTTATTCCTCCCACCACTTTGGTGATGAGGTTGCGTGTGAGAGAACAAAGTGATGGTGCGGAGCCACTAAATATTCCCAATCAAGAAGGAAGGCACTGGGAGAGAAGCACAAGACGAGCGAGCGACCAATCGTCCGTCTTGCGATCTGATGCAACCTCCCAGCACGTCAAAGTTACTCGTAGCAATGCTCTTTATTTATTGTGACGATATCTTACGATAGAGAATCGGAGTCGCTCGCATTCAGAACAAATGCCCAACCCAGAATTGCCTCTCATACCATACCTTCACTTCTCCCCTGCCAAAGCCTCTTTGATTAGCTTTTTAGGCGTGTCTTATACAATCATCATCAATAACGAGCAAGTACGAAGCAAGCAGTTCTGTACTCGGTTCTGTATTGAATTCAACGACTGCTCAACTGTCTCTGCTACTCCCAACGCTGGCTCTCTATCTAAAGAATAAAACCATAATCTCGCTCTATTTGAAAGCAATTACCATGCCATATACCGCTTCCCCCGGACTGTGAGGCTCACGATGATGGAGAAAAAGCCTGTCACGTGATCTAAAGAGGATCGCCTAACTTCGATTGCCATCTTCTCCAAGCTCTAATAGGCATAGAAGTTGATTTTCTCACTTGTAAGAGGATCGAGTATGTAATAGATATACCCAGATTCCCTTCTCTTTCCGGCAATTGCTTTATCGAATTGCCTCAGCAGATCTGCAGCGAAGCCGTCTAGCTCATCAAACTCAGCCCGGTACCACAACGCAAACCCTTTCTCTCCCGGCGCTGTAAACATTCGCGTAGTGTAATCTTTGACGCAAGCCTGTGCGAGCAAAGTCCTGATAGCATGACCCGCAGGAAATTCTATAGCCATGCGGATGTGCTCGCGTCTCAGGCAACCCCGTTCGGCAATGATCTTCGACTTGATGGATCGCACAAGGTGATCAAATGACCCAAGCAAGTCGATCTCATCTGCCAGCTTGAGGAAGGCTAGCAAACTTGTAATCTCGAAAGCACTTCTGTCTGTAGGGAGGGGTTTTTGAGCGGGTTTCGAATCAGAAGCCGAATCTTCCTGTGTCACCTCCGAGCTTATGCTTTTGGGGTGACTAAAATCGTCAAGGACGATCTGCCCGACATACAACCATTGGACCAGTAGTTGGAACGTTGCCACCGAGCAGCTCGTCATCGACAGCTTTTGCTCAACTGCTTCTTTGAAAGCGCCGTTGAAAGCTCGATCGAAGAAAGGCGAGTTGTAGCACAGGAGAGCCTTGGGTAGACGAAATTCATTGCCCTCTACTTCAACAAGGACTTCCTGTCCTCGGAAGTAGTCAATTTTGCTAGTCAAGCCATGTCAGCATGTAGATGAGCTGCAATAGCACTAGAAGCCAGCCCTTACTCCATGAATTGACTTGCCGGCAGGTCTTTGAAAAGAGATTTCTTGGCATCGATTTTTCGCCGGTTTACTCCTGACTTCTCGGTTTCTGACATTGTCTGTATCTATATTTACGCGTTCCTGGAACCTCGAAGTGTCTAGACGTCGCAATGGGTGTTTATTCTGGTATGGAGGGGAATATCCTTGGATGCCAAGGTGTGAATGTTCGACTTATCAAAGAATATCTTCTTTTTAAGATGCTAGCCGCCGCGATTGAACTAGCACCAGTCTCGATCGCGGTACGTGAACGTTCAGCGCGTTTTAGGCGTGCAGATGCAAGGTTGTGGCGTTGAAAACCAATAGCGGAAAGCCATGACTTAAGCGACTTCGTCTTGTTATTCTTCGGCTAGTAGGATTATGAGCTAGTCGATATAGCTAATGGCTTCGTCCGAGGACCAAGCCAAAAGCTCACTTGATTCTTTACCAAGGTAAGAATCAATTAATCCTACTTATAGACAGCTGGACAGAAGCGGTGAGGCTTCCCAACTGAGTCTAGTCATTCACATGACCGCGAATAACAGTCATTTCAAAGACCAAGTTTTTCTCAGCTTCACCATTAAAGAGCTGACTCGCCATTTACATCCCGCCTTGAGAACTTTGACAAATGATCTTGCCACGAAGTTTCGATTGCTCTCTTAAACGCGAGGTGTATATGTGGCAGGGCATTCAAAGGGTCCTTCTCAACCTTTCATGGCATGCCATCCTCCTGCAGAATTGTAAGGAACCTAAAATAGCTCATATCCAGCCTCTTATTTTCAGTCATGCAAGTGGTGCTTGAAAATCTCTCACCTTGCACAACACCTGCATTAATTTTTCAAATCTTTAAGGACGTTATATCTAGTGATATCTTTCCTTCGTGGCCTGTAATGTGGGGTTTTGGAACAAGAGCCGGCGAACTTTCTGGATCCGCAGCTGCGCACCTGTGCAGGCGAGAATATAAAGGGCCCTGACAGCCCCCCAAGAAGCCGACACAATGTTTCATACCCTCCTTATGCCATCCAAATACCTAACAATCACTTCCTCATATTTGTTTCAACAGACAAGATGCCTGAAAGCTCTGGCGAAATCCGATCTGAGTATAAGCTTCCATGGAGTTGCCATTCCTTCGCTCTGGTCTTGGATGAACTCGATTATCCGACATCATTTCCCACCTCGAATCAAGCACATTGGACAAACACTTCAAGTCAAGCCAAATCAAGTCAGAGCAGAGAACAGACATTCCATTCTACTGAGTGACCAGCACTCAGAGCAACAGATTCAAATACAGCCAAGCCAATTCTCTCTTCTCCCCTCCACCTCATCCCATCCCACTCCACCCACCTCGCTTCTCCTTGACGTTCCCTTCCCCTTTCGCCCCCTTCCCCTCTCGCCCCCTTCCCCTCCATCTTCTCTGCCCTATCCGCCTCCCTCGCCAACCTCCTCTCCCTCTCCCTCTCCACCTTCTTTCGAATCTTCTCGCTCGTGATGGATTGGTTGATCTTCTCTTTTGGCTAGGTGGTAGCTACGGTGTGGAAGAATGCTGCTTCGAGCGTAATCGTAACTGTGGAGGCGCGACAGTCCGCGAGCCGTGTCACCGCCATTGTTAGTTGTGACGTGGTAGTTATGGTAGCGTAGAGAAAGATATCCGAAGTCTATGTGGTAGATGTGGTGGAGTGCTCGTCTAGCAGCAGATCAGAAAGTTGTTTGTGTTTGTGTGTGTGTGTTGTTTTGTGCTGGAGAGAAAAGAGTGGGATCGAGGAAGGAAAGGATGCTTAATATACTTCTTTCGGATCTTGAAATCCAGAACGGGCGTCATTTCAGACAGTATTGTGAGGATTGACAATTGGGAAGAGTTGGTGTCCGGGTGGTGTTGGGACAATAGGAAGATAGACTCGCTTCACTTGGGGTGAATGGTGAATTTTGCCGAAGAGCGGTTTGCATTGTGGAAGCCCTAGTGAAGCCAAGACAGTGAGAAGAATGAAAAGAGAATCTGTACCAAATGCTGTTGACAAACAATAGAATCTTACAATTAGTGTCCTGTGCCTCGAACAGCTGTGGGGCAATAGATCACGAGGAGCTGACTTGACAATCTCCGTCCTAGCATAAGCCCCACAGCACTGTCCAACACAAACCCGAATGTTTCCGCAGTGATGGGACAATACCAGGCTAATCTGGTGAATCATACAATCTCAGTTACACAAAATCATAAATCATGACAATCGCATCACTGCTTGAAATGCATCTCCAAAACCCCAACAACTAGAGGATAACACCAACCTCGATCTCCGAAGGAAAATCGAATACTAGCTTGCCACAACGACCATCTTAGGAATAATATAAGCAGGATTGTGCTGTTTCAAAAGGAAAGCAAGACCTAAAGGCATGAAGATGACATCTCCGCCAGCAAAATACAGAGTTCGCATAACCCCTATTCCAAATCTTCGAGTTCTCAGGCACAGAACTCAAAGTCACTGTACAACATTGTCTGATCGAAGCAGCGGATTGAAAATAAGAACCAAATGATTCAATTGTTAAGGTGCTACGCTTTAGTCTATGAAAGAGACTTGGTTATCCGGAACAATATTGGTGGCAAAGGCCCCCGTATTTGCTTTGGCGAAGCTTACAATCCAGCTCAACTCGTGGTAATGGTATTCTCCCCCATATTAAGTCCTTACCACTCTCCAAAAATTCTGGCTCCTCATGCTTCCAAGGCGTGGACTGTTCGACTGGTTTCTGTGGCTCACCTCCAACGGTTTTTGTCGGTGTCGTGTCGATGTTGGCTTCAATCTCATCTGTGAAAAGTGGTCGGAGTCGATTCTGCTCTGAAGCCCCAACATCATCACAGAGTTTCAAATTACCACAACTACCACGCTGCGTAGCTAGAGACGAGCCGGTCTGACTTATCAATTCTGCGTTATCTCCAGAAGTTGAACATTCCCGTGTAATAAATAATCGGAAAAACGTATCCGGATCAAAAATAGTGTGCTGCATCGTTTTCCATTTGCGCTCCCATGTGTGCTCATGTTCACGAGCCAATTGCTCGGCACCAGTGAGTATGACCTTTACACGTAGACCGGGTTTTACGCCGCGCTTAGTGCATCCTCTTCTTTCACTGGTCCGGATATGCAGATGAAGAGGTTTTGGGCACGCATGCAACTCTGCCCCCGAAATCTAGCAAGCTATTCAGCACTAACCTCAACCACTATCACCCAAGTATATATTACTTACCACGATCTTGATTGCATGCTTAGACTTCAAGTACGGCGCTAGTTTGTCTCTTCTGACGCTCCGACCGAGTGGGAGGTGTCTGTAAACTCCTTCAACGACGTCAATGTACGATTTGGTAGTCAAGATTTCATATTCGAAAGCCAGGGGAAGAACCGCAGAGCGTTGTTGTCTTTCAAGGGGTGCTAGCTCAGGAAGATCAAACAAGTATGTCAAATACTCTAGGATTACTTCGAAATTTCCATCAAGACGCTTGTTCAAGGATATCTCCCGGACGTCGGTCTCGCCACTCCTATCATAACCATAGTAAAGTTTTCCCTCCTTGCCAGCCGGAAGAAGAAAGTTAGACATAGGATCGTATAGCTGGACATTATTGGACTCGTAGTACCCTCGAGGAATAGAATGATCGACTTTGAGTTCAAAGTGATCAAATAATGGGGAAGGCTGCTTGATTGAACTTTCTGGAAACTTGGAGATTTCAGTGTCGTCTGAGGATTTTGTGTAGTCCCAGCTCATTCGTGCTCTAGAACGTCTAGAAAGGTCTGAGTTATCATCGCCATCGCTATCTCTACCCTATCCTGTTTTAGCAATACTCTTATAATATATACAAGCACCTACCTTAGAATCCGCGGGCGATTCAGAATGGACACCTATGACATGGAGTCGAGGCTTGGGGCGCGGAAGATCCTTCTCGCCTTGGTTGGAACTCCAACGTGCGTGCATACGTTCTCGTAAGGCTTGAAAAAAGTCTTGGTCCAGCATTTTGTCACTGCCGGAAAGTATTGTCCAGAAAAAAAAAGCCGTACAGTTAGGTATGCAATAGAATGGGTGAACAGCTGCGCAGAAACGGTTCGAAAGCCCAATGCTTCAACGGTGATTGAATTGAAAGACGTTACTCTATATAACACTACTTAACAAGAAGCCAGAGAACGAATTCCACGTTTTGCAGGACTTGGATGGTTTGGAGCGTCAGGTCGAGTGACATGGATGAGGACGTGTGGTCGGGATTGATGATACTCTAGCGAGAGAATGTTGCAGCGGTAATGAATACGTGTGATAGAATGCGAGCGAGTGTGATATTTGCAGTGATGGAGCAAGGGAGAGAAGAACTCATGGCAAAGCATGATAAAGTGGATAGTGCATGAGAAGAGAAGGAACGACGAGGTTCATTCTCGTGTTTGACTTCTCGTGCTTGATGGAGTGGCACTTGCCGTTTTGGAGATCACACCCTCGCCAGAATCTCCATCTTTTTCTGAGGTATTAAACTTTTGTAATTCATAAGCTCGTCTCAAACGTTGTCGTGGTTTGTAACTGTTGTCTTAATCTGGTTGACAGCTCTCAATCAACATTGCTACACCCTTCCTTTCCTCTCAAACTTGCAAAACTCACCAATCATCGCCAAAGCCAGCCGCGGCCTGAACATCATCAACATTAATCAAATCCACGCCCTCGGTTCTTAACTGCCGCCAGATTCCATTCCTCGTTGAAATCGGCCATCCGGGCTGATCCCAATACCTCACCATAATACCCTTATCATGGGCCGTCTTGACCTGCGCTCTCAAAAGCGCAAGTTGAGTGTCGTTCAGCCCCGTGCCAACTACATTTCCAAACACGGCTGCGAAATCAGTGGAGGCGATGGGAGAGACGAGAGAAGTGATGTTGGAGAATGTGCTGTTGAGAGTTGGGATTGGAGCATCCCAAAAATAATCTCTTGAAGCGATAGGTTGCACGAGGTCTAAGGGCGTATTACCTGTTCCGATAACGGTTACAGCGCCAGAAGTAAAAGTCGTTCCGTTTGTATAAGAGAGGTAACCAGCTGATCGCCTAGGAAGTATTAGCTCAGACTTCTTCCCATGTCAAAGACTCGTGTCTATCTAGTGATCACGAGTCAATAAGAAAGGTGAACTCACAAAGGCTCCAAAGCCTTGACAACAAAAGGCCACGTACTCTCCCCATCCGTCTTCACATCCACAAACAGATACAAAGTCTGCCCACCACTCGTATCAAAAACGCCATTATGCGTCCTCGAAGTCAAAAAGGTCGAATTGGCAGGATTTTGTCTCTCCAAAACCGAAAGAATGGGATTTATATACAAAGACTCGAACGTCCTTGCGTTAGTTAGAGCTCCTTGCTCATGGCCGACGTGCAATGTCCCGTTGTACAGCCAAACATCTGATTCGGTGGAGATGGCACCGACGGATATTGCGGTGTAGAAGGGGACGTCTCGCCAATCTGTCTTTTCGTCAGCTCATTCTTTTCTTTCAATCCATCAATTGAAGCAAATGAGGAAATGAAGCTCACAGTCATTATGAGAATGAATACCCTTCTATAAACCACACACACGCACACTTGATCAGCTCAATCTCTCCTCGGTCACTACGTATAAGCGGAAAAAGGGGAAAGAGACTTACCGGTATAATCCCTTGTGTTAAGCTCGTAGGATAAGTATACAGAGGCGCCTGATGCGCCTTGTTTAAAATCTCCTGCAAACCCGGACTCACATCCGGTACGCCCGTCACCTCCGCAATACTCACGCCCAGCAAGGCGGTAGCCAGCCAAAGACAGGTAGAGATCGACATCATGGCGAGTATCGCGTTCCAAAGAGAGCTGCGGCTGAGCCTCCGCATAGGGGAGAAAAGAACGGACGATATATATACTTATGGCTAATGTCCTACGCGAAACTAGCTTGGATGTACAAGGGGTGAGTACAGTAGTTTGAAAAATGGGACGAGTTACCCAAGAATCGAGTACCTACGTACAGTACAGTACAGTCGGAGAAGCAATACAAAACAATCCCGTGCCTCATCCAAGCCAACGATTCGTCGTCGTTGGAAACGGAAGCTCACAGCTCAGAGCTCAACTCGAGCCGATCACCTTACCTCGCAGCAAGCAAGCTTCCGTACCTGTCAGCGCACTGCCGGATCCATCGGTTCGGGCCCATTTTTCTCGGTGCCAAGAGAAGCGAAGTGACGTTGAGCGCGACGGCGTTCCTTCGCAGCTTGGAAAGAGGGCCAGTGGTGGCAGCACGTGTGTGTTCGCTTGCAGATTTCTAGAATGCTGCGTTGAAGGATAACGATAACAGTAAGTGAGAGGAATGCCATCCTTGAATACGGCATTCTGTTGGGTTGGCAACGAAAGAGGAGGTGGCACATCGGTGATTGGTGCGGGGGAACATTTGAGCTTGCGATACAGTACTGTACCCCGCTACGTGTTGATATGATATGATATGATTTGTGGTACGGAAATCTGAGACCATTTGAGAGCTGCGAGCAGTCGGAGAATGTAAGAGCAGAAGACTGGAAGTTTGGAAATTTGAGAATTGGATTCAGTTCTCATGCCATTTCAAGTGATATTCACCGATAATACACTTCTCATACACATTTATCTCATGTCTCCATGTCGTTCAATGCTATGTCATCCCAACTTCATCTCATGTCCACATCTCAATCCGTTCCATGCGTAATGTATAGTAACTCATGCGATCCCAATGCATCCTGACGGCTTTTGATTCCAACGCTTTATTTTCCTTCCATTCCGCAAAAAAAAATCCACATATCCAGCTCAAGGAACCTCCAACGCCATGCGATGCTGAAATACTAAATCCGATAATACAACTGTGGAAGGGAAACTCATTTCGCGTGAGCCACAATCTCAGCATAAACATCATCTGGAATCTTCTTGATGAGCGTCAGAGTAACCTCCTTGATCATCTCAGCTTGAAGCGGTGGGAAAGCTCGCAGAATCTTGACTGGGCTATATTCATATTAGTACCTCGTTGCTCAAAAACTTGACAAAAGGACCAACTTACCTCGGAGAACTCAGAATGGAATTCCTGAGAATAACCAACTGTGCTACAATACACAAGATATTCAAATGCGCACCATACGCGAACAGAAAATCCCACAACCGCAACACCTCTGGCAATGGAGGCGTACATGCACACATCGTCAGGACAGACGCAAAAGCATACAGCTCAGCATTCATGCCCTTCCCGATCAGATATAACGACAGTTTCGGATCCACAATCGCAAGCACCTTATCAACAAGTGCCAACCCTTTATGTACACCATCCATAGCACCCCTCACATACCCCGGACATTCAACTGTAATGAAGCGATGGAAAGCAATGAACGCCTCCGCTTCACTACGAGCGGCATAAAGGAATGGCGCAGCAAGCACATTCATACCCTGAACATACGTCCCCGGCTCACTAGCTCCAGCATCCGACCCCTCAGTGGTGAGCGTCAAAGCTCTTGCCCTTGACTTCATAGCCGGTGTAGAAGACTGTAACTCCGGACTCCCATGTGCGTTTGCCGTATGTGTGATCTTGCCTCCATTCGCAGCAACCTGGCTCTCAGCCCGCGTTTCTTTCGCATCATGGAGTTTCCAAGCCACGGCATTCAAAAGGCGGATGAGGCTTGCTTCACTCACACGTCTTCGGAAGAGGGGATCTGTAGCGAGGGTGCGGAAGGTGTCGTTGCGAATCTTGGAGTAGGCGGGGGAGGCGCCGCGGTGGATGAGGGCGAGGTAAGTATCGGTTTCTAGTATGGGCGCATTGAGGAGGATGAGCCAGACGTAGATGCGGAGTGATGACTGCTCGATATTAGAGATGTCGTGAGGGCAAAAGATATTCTGGAGGAAATACCATGCCGTCTGTGTCGCTCTTGATTCCTTGATCCAGTATCTTTAGTCGCGTGCTCTCTAATGCGCCGACGACATCTCCGTCTGGAGGGCCTTCTCTAATTAATCGGTCTAGAGAGAGTGCGTCTGCGGCAATGGGTCGCTTTCCTGAGATTGGCCGCCTGCCAGCAGAGCCTGGAGGGGGTGTCATGTTTGTTGCATCACTATTTGATCTGCCGCGGCTGTGGCTCGAGAAAGAGGGATTGCTCGCTGGTGATTGATTGCGCTGGAATACTTGTTTGTGCTGTTGTGAAATCAGGGACAGTTGATTTGGTTGTCCTAAGGTATGGGCAGATTGAAGGCGGCGTAGAGCGCGGTGAGTGCGTGGACTAGGAGGATCCGCGATGTTGATGGCTGGTGATAGATGCGGTGCTTGTTTAGGCACACTTTCTTTCGTGGGCGAAGGCGAATGGTTAGACATACTTTATTGACTGACCTCACATGAGCAAGGTTTGCAGTCGATGTTGGAAATGCACAGCTGCTGGGATAATAGTTGCTACAATTGACAGCTCTTGTTCATGGCGCTGTCACGCAAAAAGTCTTGAGGCTGAAGCCAGTCCACGCGACGCGTCGGCAAGTGCTGCAATTGGATGGTTGCGCAACGTCGGAGTTAGCCAAGCCTAGTGACTTAAGGCCATAGCCAGAACCTGATCAACATAGCTTCTATATTTCCTACTGCATCTCTTACTTCATTTCCAGAGAGAATGTGAGGGGGACCGATGAGTCACGTGCACTTGTTGATCTCGCACGTGATGCCGTTCAGCGACTGTCTTCGCGAGGTCCCTTTCGATGTCTATTTCGACGTCTTCAAGGAGCAAGATCGCCGCAGATGCTGAGGTGGATCTGACATGGTGCGATGATAGCAGCAGATGTCGAGTGAGGTCGTTGGGCTGATAGCAAGACATCTCCTAGAACGCTGTCGAGAAGACTGCCGCGTCGAGAGAGGATCGTCATCCTCACGACGCTCAGCCCGAATATCACGCAAGATAGCAAAGACCCTCATAAGAACCACTCAGAAATGTGATATGTAGCCACGGGATCAGGAGTTCGGGTACATCCAAAGTACCGCACCCAGATACCTTCGAGCTGCCTCCGTTCTTGACAGCTTGAAATGATTCTGCGTACTGGCTGCACTCCATTGCCCAAGATTCTCCCCAATCTCAGACACCTCCATTCCCAGTGCTATCCGGGGAAGCCCTCCAGCAGCCTCGCATGCTCGGTGAGGTAATGAACTCGATGCAAGCGGCTTCACCCCCCACAAAGAGACTCAGCCTGGCGTCTTTCATCCTCGCTCTCGCCCTCGTCCTGTCCGCATCCTCATGCTATTCCGTCCCATCCCATCCCATGCCATGCCATGCCACTCCATCCCATGCCACTCCATCCCATCCTATTCCATCTTTTTATTATACAAGAGGATCTCGCGGGCGGGCATGCTTTGTTTTTCAATCGCTGCCGGTGCGGCTGCGCGTGAGGGACCGCTTGGTTGTCGTCCAGCCACCCGTATCCCATTGCGGGCAAGCGCCGAATGATGTGATTCTCGCAGCTCGACCCCTGGAATGTCATCATGCACTCGGGCCCCGACTGGTCCGCCCTCGCCCAAGAGGCTGCCCCTCCACCGGGGGAAGTGCGGCACACATGCAAGGCTGGCTTGGCTGCGGCTGGCGAACCTCAACATCGGTGCTAGCATCGCGTTTGATAACTTGGCTGCACAACTACAACGCCAGTCCTCCATCTGCGAAGACAGCAACGGTCAGTTGCAGTCTCAGGACACGTCGCTGATACCGCACGAGCGGCCTCGCAATGGTCTGCTGCTGCGACGTGACATTCGAGAGATTTGCCAAGAGGAAGATTGATTTCAGGCTGCGAATACACATGTCGGTAGGTGCAGTGGGCCTCGGGTCGTGGGGCGAGCAGGGGCCAGCAGGGGCTCGCAGATCTCCGAACTCTTTGTCGACGTCGTCCGTCGAGCAGCGCGGCGCTCCCAGCCTTAGCTTTCATGGGTAGCATGTCGACTTCTCGAGGTCTTTATGCTTGGAACGCTTCGAACACTTCTAGCTTTTCTACTAGCCCTTCTCGCCTTTCTCGCCCTTCTCGTCCGTAGCCTTCCAAGCCCGTCAAGCCCTTCAAGCCCGTCAAGCCCTCCAAGCTCTCCAAGCCCTGCGTAGCGGATGGCGTGCTCGACATGATGCACCCTCGAGACCCTCTCATTGTCGCTCACGCCGCGCGAGGGCCACCCATCGATGGAGCTCGCCCACGGGTGTCCTTCCCCGAATCGATACCGCACCCGGGCTCCTTCCTGAAAATTCTGTCGAGGCGTCTGCTTGGCTCTTGACTTGACTCTTGACTCGACTCTTGACTCGACTCTTGACCTGCCCGGCCGTTCCCCGCTGGCGCCCCTTCCGGCGATCAATGACGCTTTTCATTTGTCGGTCTGATCCCCCGCTGTTTCTTTGTCCTGGGTATCTGCATAACCCTTCACCCTTCACCCTTCACCCTTCACCCTTAACCCTCCACCCCACGCTGGTCAGCCTGGTCAGCCTGGTTTGCCATCGCTCACCTCACTTAAGGAACTTACCCGCACGTCACCCATCGCTACAACGTCGCTTTTGGCTGCTACCAGGCTTCTCGAATTCTGCTATTACAAGTACAATTCGCCCCTATCCCGCCATTTCTCAAACCTCTCCAAGCTTTCCAAGGATCCAATCTGACTGGCTTGGCGACCACGCTACATCCAGGAGGCAAGGCTAACAGAAACCCCATCTGCACGTCTTTCTGCATGTCTGGGACGTTTCTTCTTTCTGCATCTCCAATCCGATCTGTCCAAGCGACTTTGCACGGCCGGAGACAGCTGTGCTAGCTGTTGGATCTGCCCCGCCCGTCACACAACATCCAGGACCAGTCACGAGCGAAAGCCCCCAGCTGCAGTTTCAAAGCACGCAATTTATTGGTGGCGCGGTGTGATCACTGATCTGTCGTGGGCGCTGGGCACCCCAACGGCGACAGGTCTTAAGAGGTCTTGATTTCGAGAAGCTTTCCTGGCACTCCACACCGGTATTTCTTTTTTGCGCCCTGTCTGCAGTGGACTTTGGCACGCGGCCACTACGCTTCCATACCCTCCCTGCATCGCCCAAAGCCACGGTGGCGGATCTCGAGATAGAGAGTATATGACCCTCGACACACCCGTTCTCCACTCCATTCCAATCAGCCTCTTTCATCCTTGCCATACTGCAGTTTATTTACACCTCTCAGCATCGTCGGGATCAGGATACTTCACGTTCGCCGCGAGTCTGTGTGGGAGAACTCTTCGGCATTGAGCCTGGTGAAACTATTAGCGAGGGGCATTTGACTGTAGTAAGATCTGACATCGACGTCGACCTTACTCGACATGGCGGCCACCAAAATCGGGCACGGTTTGGCCAAAGTTCTCGGCATCAAGCTCGACTATAGAAATGAGCTCGACGATGAGATTCGTCGTGGCGAGTCTGTCTTCTCCACCAATACAGCTGATACCTACGTCGAGGAAGAACCAAGAAGCATCGAATGGGTCAGAGAAACTCTTCCCTCAGGCCCCGAGCTCATCGTGTATGCTCGCTCTCTGTTCCCTTTCACGCACTGGATTGGCCGCTACAATCTACAATGGCTAGCAGGCGATCTTGTTGCAGGTGAGTTACCCAAAACCCTCAGTCTTCCCTGCTTGCAAGCGACTCATGTGTCTAGGTATCACCATCGGTGCTGTGGTCGTGCCTCAGGGTATGGCATATGCCACCCTGGCTAGTCTTCCGGTACAATACGGACTTTACTCCTCATTCATGGGCGTTCTGATCTATTGGTTCTTCGCAACATCAAAGGATATTACTATTGGTGTATGTCACGTTATATCTGCTGTCGAGACAGAGTCTAACCCGAGTATAGCCTGTCGCCGTGGTATCCACGCTCGTGGGTAAGATACTAGTAGCAGCCCACAAAAGCCACCCAAAGGTTCCAGGCCCCGTCATTGCCTCAGCATTAGCAGTCATAGCTGGATGCATCATTTTTTTTATTGGCCTGATCCGCGTGGGCTGGATCGTAGACCTCATTCCACTGGTGTCTATCTCTGCATTCATGACTGGTTCTGCTCTGAATATTGCCGTCGGGCAGCTGCCAACTCTGATGGGGATCACCGGCTTCGATACTCGAGCTGCAACCTACAGGGTCTTTATCAACTTCTTGAAAGGACTTCCAAGAACAAAATTGGATGCTGCAATCGGTTTGACAGCTTTGTTCGCCCTCTATCTTATTCGATCGACCTGCAAATTCTCAGCGAAGAAGTATCCTCAACGCCAGAAGCTGATCTTCTTCATGTCGACTCTGCGCACGGTCTTCGTCATACTGCTATACACCTTGGTCAGCTGGTTGGTGAACAGACATCATCGAAAGAAGCCATTATTCAAGATCCTCTCAACCGTTCCTCGAGGTAATATCCACAGGCAGCTCTGGCTTCTACACTCTAACACTGAACAGGATTCACAGCAGCTGCTGTGCCGACAATCGATATCTCAATTATCAAAATATTCACCAGTGATCTTCCCGTGATTGTTATTGTTCTCTTGATTGAACACATCGCCATCGCGAAATCTTTCGGGCGAGTTAACAACTATATTATCAATCCATCCCAAGAGCTGGTTGCCATCGGCATAACCAACATTTTAGGACCTTTCCTCGGCGCCTATCCTGCCACAGGGTCTTTCTCTCGAACGGCTATCAAGGCGAAGGCTGGTGTGCGAACTCCTTTTGCAGGTGTCATTACTGCTCTAGTGGTCCTTTTGGCTATTTATGCCCTTCCAGCAGTGTTTTTCTACATTCCGAGTGCTGCTCTCTCTGCAGTAATCATTCACGCAGTTGGAGACCTTATCACACCCCCGAATATAGTCTACCAATTCTGGCGCGTGTCCCCCCTCGAAGTCCCCATCTTTTTCGCCGGAGTTCTCGTTACAGTTTTCTCATCTATCGAGAATGGCATCTACACTACTATCTGTGTCTCATTCGCGCTTCTGGTTTTTCGCATCATCAAAGCCAAAGGTCGATTCCTAGGCAAAGTCAAGGTTCACTCTGTGATAGGCGACTCCCTTATTGGAAGCGAAAGCAAAGCATTCATCAACGCCGACAATCCAGTCAGATCTGGTGGCTCCCACGAAGATGTTTCAGTCCGCAACATCTTTCTACCTATTGATCATGGCGATGGCTCGAATCCTGATATCGAAGTCGCTGCCCCTTATCCAGGCGTCTTCATCTACCGTTTCTCTGAAGGCTTCAACTACCCGAACGCAAATCACTATCTGGACCAACTTACAAACCACATCTTCGCTACTACCCGCCGAACCAACCTCGACCACTACGCTCGACCTGGCGACCGCCCATGGAACGATCCTGGACCACGCCGCGGCAAAACAGCAGACGATCACCCCGAACGCCCGATATTGAAAGCCGTTATTCTTGACTTCAGTTCTGTGAACAACGTTGACATCACTTCCGTCCAACAATTGATCGATGTCCGCAATCAGCTCGATCGCTATGCCTCACCTTCTGTGGTAGATTTCCACTTCGCATCTATAAACAATCGTTGGACCAAACGTGCCCTCGTCGCAGCCGGCTTCGGATACCCCACCGTCCTGCCCGGAGACAATTCCGTCCAGCGCTGGAAACCCATCTTCAGCGTTGCTGAGATCGGGGGCTCAGATTCAGCAGCTCAAGCCGCGGAGACGGCAGCAAACGAGAAAGAGCTCAGACAATCGCGGATGAAAGAGCGCGATGATGACACGATCAGCGCCGGTAAAGACAGCGAGATGAGCTCGTCCGATCTGAAGAGTGCCGCGATCAAGACATATGCTCGAGCAGCGGTGGTGAATGGATTGAATAGGCCGCTTTTCCATATCGATTTGACAAGTGCGTTGCAGAGTGCTATTGCGAATGTTGAGGCAAGAGCGGATTATGAGCGGAGACTTCCTGCTGAGACAGTTTGAGAGGCCGATCTCTATATTAAATATCTGATGAAACTGTGCGCAATTCTTGTGTGGATAGGTTAGACGACGGCGAAGAGAATTTTGGATTACTAGAGAATTCGAGATGTTGGAGCGTGGAAAGATTTGCGATGCATCGAGTTGGGAAGGCCGAGACCCGATACCACTTTTCTTTTTCTGTATCTTTTCTTGCGTTCAATCTGTCTCAATCTAATCGATGGTCCTTCCGTCCAATTCTGTGTATATATATTTCTCTTTAAGCTCTCCCAGGAAGGGCTGCATTGCACTGGCGATTGATTCATTCTGGATGGAAAGCAGGCAAGGTCAGGTTTGCAGGGGATGAGACGAGCTTCACCTTGTAGGCTAACAGTATACCTTTGTTTTGCATACATACCTATAAGCTTTGCCAATGTCACTGTAACCGTCACTTTCTTGAATGATTGAGCAAATATTTACACTCATCGACTATAAAAATTCGGAGCTATATCTTACCTACCTATATGGAGAGAATTCGAGAGCTTTAAATAAAGAGAGGCTGCCGTAAATGAGTAGGAGTAAAAACTTGCCCAAAAGCGAGCAAGGGTTTGGTGCGTGGAGTAATTCTGGCGCACGTATTCTTCAAATAGCTTTATTAAAAATGGTTGCGCGTCACTGTGTATATGAGAACATTCGTAGTGGGGATATAAAACCGTATCGTAATTCCGGCATTATTCAGGAGTCACTGCGACCTGACCGTCTTCCCCTCTATTGATATTACAATCACATCATAATTTTTCGAATTCAAGTCATCCTTAGGTCACAATTTACAAATCACATGCACAGCAACAGTAATGTGACTAAGAGTGTGAGTGGTAATAATCCTGCATATGGTATCTCGACAAGACTATGTAAAACCACTGGTTGCACGCGTGCATGCTAATACCATCCATCCTCCCATCTCTCAATCCATTCTCTTCTAGTTCGGTGTAATGTACATTCCCCCTTTGATACGTATCGATTTGATGTATTTGTGGTAAACCGGCTCAGCCCCAACTCCAACGCTTGCAAAGAACCCCGGATGCAATGCACAAATTATGTGCGTAATTGATTGATCGATATTCGAAATGCCCCTTCATTTTATTTCGTATAATGAAAGTGCATGGCGAAAAAGGAGACGGATATGCAGTGCAATCCTCCATTGTAGACAATCCGTTCTGTTCCTCCTGAATTTCTATTCTGACATGGCTGGATTGGCTCCCAGCCTATCGTGTTACGCCGGCAAGAAAAGCCTCGGCGGGAAGCTTATCCTATTGTTCATTAGTAAGAAGTCGAAATATGAATTTGTGAGTAGAGAACGAACCTTGTTCGCAGTGAACGCAGCATAAGCCTTTTCAAGATCCCATCCTGTTTCCGCCAAGCACAGCCCGGCGTAGTTCAAGGTCATGCCTGTCTTCTCCATCAACTGCATTGCCATTGCTTCCTGCTTTTGTTGTTCCGACATGGCCATTTGGATTGGTTGTTGAGGAGGTGGTGAGTGATATGCAACAGGTTGAGGTTGTGCAAGAGGGGCCCAAGCTCGTAAAGCCAGCATATCACTGATGACTCTAATGGGTTGAATACTAGGAGCGCCAGGGCCTAAGACGAATGTGCGAGAGAAACTTCGCATTGGCTTTTCAGCGGCTGTGCTGTTTCCCTCTTCGAATTCACCGTGCATGGTGATAATAAGGCCATCGACTCCGCGAGCACTCTGACCAAGCGGGTCGGCTAGACCTGGTAGAGAATGACATTCGATGATATACTTGTCACTCTGAGTTTGAAGATCTGGGTGATGAGTGGCTGGCAAGGAAGACCAAATGCCACTGATTGCTTCAGCGCCCTTGAATGAGCGATTTATGCGGGTAGGTGGGTGGGTGATTTTGACCAGATTTCGAGAGTGTTTGATATAGTCTGCCCAAGGTGGGATTGGCTTGTTGTTTTGGTGATTTCTTACAGTGCTTGTGTCAATAGACAGAGAATATCTCGATTGAGCATCGTAGAATGATGCGATGAGCTCTGAACGATTGCCGTCGTACAAAGCTAAAAAATTTCTGACGAAGTTCTCTCCGACTTGAGCAACGTCTCTGAAGTCGGGACCGGCGATTGGGATTGGTGATTTTGCGGCTTCGGCAGCTGCCTTGATAGCGGCAAATTCTTCGGGTGTTCTGACTTGTACGTTGTTCAGAATCGAAAGATTTTGATATCGCTTGAGAATCTCGTCCTTCAGGGTAGATAGCTGTCCCTCGATTGGGTTGCCGTTGAGCATAAGAGTCTCGAGATGTTTGAACTTATAGCGCCATGCGTCGAGCGACTTCATATCAGCGAGGTTGTTTCTGGAGAGGTCGAGATTTTTAAGGTCTGGAAAGGTTTGGGCGAGAGAAATGACGTCTCCAACATTGGAAAGGTTATTGTCAGCAAGCGTGACACTAGCGATGGCTTCCTTCTTCTCAGTTCTGGTCTTGAAGAGTCCATCGCAAACTGCCATTAGAGCTGGGAATACCTTTGATGCATTGGTGCTTCCATCAAACAGCCCCATTTCCACCAAGGTAGAATCCACGGCAAGCGCTGACAGATTCAGTAATTTCATGTCAGGATTGTATCGTCCAGCAAGAACTTGTCGGAATTTGTCCTTGATTTCTGTCGTCTTCGCTGATTCCTCCCTTTTCTCTGCGCCTCTTTCTGGGGAGTGAGGGTCACAGGGTTTGACAGACAGAACAGTTCCAGCGAAAGTGAACCCATCAACCTTCTGAAGTTCGGCGATGTCCTCCGGGCTGGCTGTGATTATGACCTTGTCACCCCTCTTAGATGACTATTTCGACGTTAGCAAGGTATATTACCTTGAAATCGATCGCGGAGTACGTTGTGGTAAAAGCGGGATGTCTGTCGATCCTCGACTCGTTGTTTGGTGGTGTAAGAACACGAGTATGATGAGACGCCGACGGTGCGAAAACCTCGTAAACCCACGATCAAAGCATTAGACATACCTTCTTGATCTTTACAGTCCTATTCGACTTGGCGTCCATTCCACTGGCCTTTCGCTCCAAGAATCCAAGGAGAGCCTCTAGCCCACCATCAGAATTGGAGGCGGCTTTGCTCGAGCTGAGTCCTTCGACCTGTAGACTGTTTCCAGTGGATGTGATTCGTGACTCCAGAACGTTTGCCTGCTGAGCTCCCATGCCACGCAGGATAGCCTGTTGAGCCTTATGGATTGCGATGCTTCCTCCGCGCGGAGGGCCTGAATTGGTGCGTCCATTTCCCGCAGGTTTGGACGACAGGTCCATTCGACCTTTTCCAGATCTCCGCTTGTCACCAGCTTCCGCAGCATCCATGACCAGGTCTCCATCCTTATCGACACGAACTGGTCCATCCGCGCGACGCTTCTGAATGCCACCGCGGCCTCTGCCTCGGATGTTGGGGGATGAGCCCCGTGGGCCTCGCGGCGGTGCGCTTTGCAGCATTTCGTAGTAGTTGTGATCTCTTGAGGAGATTTATTGGTGGGGTTTGGACGTCGAGATCCAGGCTCGGCGGGGTAGGTGGGTGCGGTCAGATCATTCAAGATGTCGATGTATCGCAGTTACGTTACTAATCTTGTAGAAAAGAGTGGTGGCAATTGATTGCGAAGAAACAAAGAAGATTCGAAATCGAAGAAAACAAGGGAGTGTGGATTTTGAGTCGTTGTGATGGTTGTGGGAGGAAGAGCAAAGTTGGCGGAGGCAGCGAGAAGATGAACAAAGACGTAGGAAGAGAAATAGCCAAGGTAGCGACGAGCAAGGCTGACAATACTAAAAGTGGCCTAGCCCTTACTATTGTGACTCAAGCGAGGCGTTCTGGTTTGGAATATGGCACGTGATGCACTAATTTTCGTTCACCCCCGCAGACGCCTTGTGAATATGTCAAACAAAGTCTAGTTAATGACAAAGTCATGGCTGGTGGACTCTATAACACGATTGCTTGCGAATTATACAAATTTACAGGTTTTCCTGAATTTTTGAAACCGTCGCGAGGCTGGGCCCATCGATCCTCAATCGGGCGAGCTGCCGCATCTTGATTCGCGTGCGGTACCTGACCTCGCAGGGGCTCTAAATCATCATTGAAAGCTGTCCTTTCAAGAGAATTAATTATCTCCACACACCAGACAGCAGAACTCTTCGTCGCAGAGAGTTTCTCTCATCTTTTCGCAATTCTGATTCTTTCGCTTCATGTCCAAGCCGATTGACCTGCATTACTTTTGATTTATGCATCTTTAAAGAGCTCTTTCAATTATTGCCGCAAGGCTCAGCTCCAGCGACTTACAATAATTTCCAGTACTGTGCATACCCCAACTGCTCCGCAACATGCCTGCAAAATCAAGATTTACAAGGCTCGATGCCTTCACCAAGACCGTCGACGAAGCCAGAGTCCGCACGACCTCTGGTGGAATTGTTACGATAGCTTCATTGCTTATCGTTCTATGGCTTGCTTGGGGTGAATGGGCAGAATACCGGCGGATAGTAGTGCATCCAGAGTTGATTGTAGACAAAGGACGAAGTGAGAATATTTTGTCATACCAAGAAACATCCGCTGATACTTAGGCTGCAGGCGAGAAGATGGAAATACATCTGAATATTACCTTCCCGAAAATCCCTTGCGAGCTCTTGACTCTCGATGTCATGGATGTATCTGGAGAACAGCAGACTGGCGTCATGCATGGTGTGAATAAAGTCAGACTTGCGCCGCAAGAGGAGGGAGGCGCGGTCATTGATGTGAGGTCTTTGGATTTGTAGGTATCTGACAATCTCGAAGTAAATTTATATACTAATTATTTTCAGACACTCTCCTTCCGATGAAGCCACTCATTTGGATCCTGAATACTGCGGTGGTTGTTATGGAGCAAATCCTCCCACGAACGCACAAAAGCCCGGTTGCTGTAACACTTGCGACGAGGTCCGAGAAGCATATGCCAGTGTGTCCTGGGCATTTGGGCGAGGAGAGGGCGTTGAGCAGTGCGAGCGTGAGCATTACGGAGAGCGATTGGACTCGCAGCGAAACGAGGGTTGCAGAATTGAAGGTGGTCTTCGAGTCAACAAAGTGGTCGGCAACTTCCATATTGCTCCAGGAAGGAGTTTCAGCAACGGTAACATGCATGTTCATGATTTGAACAACTACTTTGACACACCAGTGCCAGGTGGCCATGTATTCACACACCAGATCCATTCTCTCCGTTTTGGACCACAACTTCCCGACGGCGTTGTAAAGAAGCTTGGAACCAAACAACTACCATGGACGAACCACCACATAAATCCCCTAGACAACACCGAGCAAATTACAGCAGACCCAGCCTACAACTTCATGTATTTCGTTAAAGTTGTCTCTACTTCGTATCTACCTTTGGGATGGGAGAAGAATGCATACAGCACCAATCCAGGAGCCGAGGTGGGCATTGGAGCGTATGGCCACCAAGATGACGGCAGTGTCGAGACACATCAATACTCTGTGACCAGTCACCGTAGAAGTCTCAGCGGGGGCGACGATGCTGCCGAAGGACACAAGGAGAAGCTACACGCTCGTGGTGGCATCCCGGGAGTATTCTTCTCATATGTAAGTCTATTAGCCCTGAGGTCTAAGCCGAAGCTAATTGATCTTAGGATATCTCACCAATGAAGGTTATCAACAGAGAAGAACGTTCAAAGAGTTTCACTGGTTTCTTGACTGGCCTCTGTGCGATTATTGGAGGCACGTTGACAGTCGCGGCAGCATTGGATCGCGGCCTTTATGAAGGAACCACACGGCTGAAGAAGCTGCAATCAAAAACAATGTGAAAGGAGGCATGTTTCTCGTAAAGGTTCAGCATGGGATGGCGTTCAGAGGCTTGCTTTGAATATAAGTCTTTACTACACATGATTTTCCTGTATATGAATAAGTAAAGGTGAAGTGTTGCATCACGTGACGATATCCCATGAACAAAAAGTTCTGCGCACCGGATAGATCCGAAGTCTCTCGGACATTAGATATGCAGTACCCATCCCCAAACCAGATTTGAAGCATGCCTTCTACTACAATGTATGACAAAGATATCTTGCTTCATCTCGAAGCCCAATCTCCTCTTCGTTCCTAATGATCTAGCGGAGGAATCCGCTCGTTTAAAAGACACAGCTTCCTTTTCTCTGCAGGTGCCTGTAGCAGAAAAAGATGCACCAGATCAACCCTTTTTATTGTCGCTTCGCTTGTGCTAGTCTTCTCTCGCGAGCAGGTCTCCCAGTCATTGCTCGCCAGAGTATCCCCGATAGCTATCACTTGCCTCTCAGGTACAGTTCCCGGGAAATATCATCCAGCACACAGAAATTCATTCGAGTCGCCGTACTCCATCAGGCCATCGAGCCTCCCATCATCAATGGCATCCACAAGCCTATGAAGCCAGGAGGTAAATTGTCATAAATTACAATATCAAAGCTTTCTTATCTCAACACTCATAGGCTATCAAGACTCAGGAGCAGACATAGCATTCTCTCTCCAGTCACTACCCAAAGTCAAAGTCCTCACGCCTTCACCATCACCAGACCCCCACTCTCCCACGGGATGGACATTCCCTGATACTCCCTCAGAACTCCTTTCCGCGGTCCAAGCAGGAGCGACTCATCTCTGGGCAAACACCATTCTCTTCTACTCTCACCCACTCCAAACCCTCCAGGCACTCGCTGGATATCAAGACCACGTTCGAGTCATAGGCCAACCACCAAACCTTGTTCAACTCTACGATGACAAGGAATACGTCAACAATCTCCTCCGTTCCCAAAATTTCACACTCCCAAAATCATGGACTCTAACCTTGTCTTCAACTTCAGAACTCGAAACCACGCTCGAGAAGCTAAACCTCCCCTACCCAATTGTAGGCAAGCCCATCCGTGGCCGTGGCAGTCATGGCGTAAAACTCTGCCATTCACCCTCAGCGCTCATCTCTCACATCACCTCCCTATTCTCCGACTCTCCAAGCATAATGCTAGAGCAATATCTTTCAGGTGAAGAATGCACTGTTACCGTTATGCCTGCTTCGGCCGAACATGTGGATTACTGGGCTTTGCCGGTTGTGAGGAGGTTTAATCATGATGAGGGGATTGCGCCGTATAACGGCGTTGTTGCTGTCACTGCGAATTCAAGTGTGGTAGCGGAAGACGAGGTCAAAAGGGATGGGAGTTATGGAGAAGTGGTGAATGAGTGTGTGGCTGTGGCCAGGTTGTTGAGGGTCACAGCTCCGATTAGAATTGATGTTAGACGATTTGGGGTGGGGGAAGGAAACAAGTTTGCATTGTTTGATGTTAATATGAAGCCAGTAGGTCGTTATAATTTCAGAAGAAAGAGAAAGTAAAGTGCTAATCGAATGAATAGAACATGACTGGACCTGGACGTCCAGGACGAGAAGATCAAGCAAGTCTGACGTGCATGGCTGCTGAAGCCATTGGGTGGAATTATCCGAGATTGTTGCAGGAGATGCTAAGTAGTGCTGTTACCTTGCAGCAGCTGCGAGATACCAAAACTGCGGGTTCTGTATCTTCATAAGGGATTGAACATGCTCTTAATAGGTAAAATTATGTCAATGCCATGTCATACAAGTACAGGGGCTCTGTGAAGCAGGACTTTTATTGTGAGATGGCTACATTCCCACGTTCTGAATGCAGACTAGAAGTAGATCTGCCAATGCGGAATATGTGGCGGCCTTCCCAAGCTCGGCTCCTGCTGGATACTTGCCGGTGAAGCGCTCTAGATAAGTTGAGTGACTGAAGGAAGAAGAAACTAGAAAGGACTAGAGACTGTCTACCAGCAGGAAGTTGCCTCAAATCCATAGCTAAAATAGATGTCATAGGAACATGTAAGCATCTAGCTCGTTGAGATTGCAACCCCAAGTATCTAGTCGTCTATGAATATTGAGTAGATCACCTATGATGAGGCCATGAGAGTATTGGTAGATCCAAAACTTGAGCACCATAGCAGAGTTGAGGCGATCATGCTCCTATGCGCTTTAGTTAGAGGGGCCATTTTGTAAGGGACGTCGGCAGCGAGTTGGTTTCTGCAAGGTCACCAGAGCTTGTAGATACTCTTGAAACCGAAGGCGTATACTGGAAAATCATCTAGTTTCGGGGTGGTATCAACTAAAGGCGATAGATTCACCAAGTTTTACATGAGTATCTAGATCTGGAACTGGTAAGCTGAAGTCTTTGAGTTCCAAGGATGATCTCGCCTCTTTCTTGTGCTTGTCCCAGGCTGCAGGCTTCTCAAGGTCCTTGTCGATGAGACGAAGGTAAGTAATATCGACTAGAATCAAGAACCTCTCTAACTTTGACTTCAAAGACATAAGCTCTGGATCTAGTGCGGACCATATACCACTCATGGCCTCCGGACGCTGGTAGATCAATGGCAGATTAAGTATGAAAGGCACAGATCTGAGGAGCCACCACGGCACAATCCACGGCTCATGGCGCAGGCAGGCACGAAAATACTTGATGCGATCTGTTTGCTCAGAAAATGGTGGGAATCGGCCCTCGGCGCCAAGAGATACGCAAGCTAGGTTTTTTGAGAAATAATTGCAATCACGTAAGCTAGTACTTAGCTAGAAAAGAGAAATATTACAGCGTGATTGGCTTGGTGGAATTGTTGATCATGCCAGTATACATCTTCCTTTTCAATCTAAAGATGTGCTTGATGAGAACTTGAATAAATGCTTCATGCGTCCAGCCCTGATAGGTTCCTGGCAGGTGTTTCTCAATGCTCTCGCGAGTCAAATGACCATGATAGAAGACGGCGGGTGTGTAAAATCGAGTGAGTTCCTTTCGTTCGTGCCATGCCCCGTCAAGAGTGTAATTAGAGAGTGACCGATCCCTGAGTGGAGAAGATGGATTAATCTCCCGCGTGCTACAACTTTCAGAGTACGGCTAACAGGCCTGTGGGCTAAACCAAATTGGACATCGACGCTTTTCCGGAGGGACCATGCCGCAAAACTGAATAGCTGGTTTTCCTGAGACACAGCCACCGATCCGCGCAATCATAGCTTGGCGTTCCGCGAGAGTTTCTGCTGTCAAAGTTATGATTGATGTATAGTACTTGGGATGAAGTCCAAATACATATTGAGAGCTTTTGGGTGCTGAGGAGGCGCCATGTGGGACAGATGACGATGAGAACAGATATCGAGATATGAATCTAAAGAGGGTCTGTAGGGAGTCAAAGTCAGACCAAGTAGCCGTTGTAGTAGTCAGCAATGAAGTTGAGGGCAACCAGGCTTCGTAATGGGAAAGGTGAGAGCGAAGAAATAAGCAAGTCGGGCTGAAGACAAAATCAGGCAATTGCTGGGGAAGAGACAGAAATTATGTGATAAAATAGAGAGCAGAGCAAAGCCCTAAAGAAGGAAGATACTAGTAGTAGAAGGAGAGACCGTTGGCCGAATTAGGATTGCGTTGAGAAGTAACGGGACGAGGTTGAAGGAGCAAGCAAAAGGGACTCTTAGATAGAACTGTGTTGATCGCTAAAGAGATATTATGCTTGGGAGGATAGATTCTTCAAGTGAAATAAAAGTATAGGCAAAGTTTAGAGAACAACGTCTGCAAGATTTAGCAACATTGGCGACGAACGGCGATTGGAATGACTTGAAACTTTAATTGCAATACGGAAGACCAAGAGAAAGTACAGTGCAAAACTTTCAAAGGCAATTTTCTGCTAAAGTAGCTATGGTAGACATAACCCAGGTGATGGAGCTGAGCACAATTTCGAACATCGTTTGCGCTCTCTGTTCACTTGTATAGTTGAAACCCCTCGTCATCTTTTAAGAACTCGCCCAGTCTGATAACATCGATAATATAAATGTCCTAGTAGGCGCAAACAGAGACAGAATTTGCATGCAGATTGATATGATCATCTTTTCAAAATCGGACATCGATGTTGACCTTGCCGAAAAGCCATGTGGAAAAAGGGGGCAGTTGCAGTTTCAGCCACATCTCGGGAAGATCCATACGCCACACTCTAAGAGATCTCGGGTTCCCAGGGATGTGGTGATACGCATCCGAAGGCACAGTACTCATGGGAGTCTCACGATAACCAACGGCATTGTGTCCTCATTCCAACGAATTTCAATGTCTGAAGATGCTACCACCAGCCAGTAAGTCCTCACTATCGTTAAATCCTATTCTAGCGCCCGAAAGAAGCGAACTTCAGCACGCTCCAGCTACTCACTCACTAAACGTAATGGCTTCCAGGACCCTGAAAGAAGCTGCGGCCGCTCCAGCGAACACTACAACAATAGAAATTGATGACGACGAAGCCCACGATCGACTCCTGCAACGCTCCCCCTCGGCGCAATCGAGACGCTCTTCCTCGAGCTCCGACTTTCTCGAAACCGACATTGAGGAAGCGAAAGACCCCCGAAAAGGCAGCCTCACATACCTAAATTGCGTCGCAATCGTCGTATCCCTTCAAATCGGTTCTGGCATCTTTTCAACTCCGTCAGAGATCAGCAAACATGTCTCCTCTCCTCTAATTGGCATATCTGTCTGGATCGTGGCCGGGGTTTTAGTTTGGACTGGAGCCGCCTCTTTCATTGAGCTGGGACGTCGAATACCGCATAATGGAGGGGTACAGGAATATCTAAGACGATGCTATGGGGATGTTTATGGATTTCTGTTCAGCTTTGGGTATATCGCGATAGGGAAGCCATGCTCGGTTGCGATAATCTCGGGGATCTTTGCAGAGCATTTGAATAGTATAATCTTGCCAGAAGTTTGGAGAACGAATTTGTCAAACAAGTTGGTAGCTCTCCTTGGAGCTGCACTCATTACTGGTGTCAATTGCTGGGGGACGAACACCGGCGCCAGTGCAGCGAATGCGTTCTTCTTGCTCAAAGTCGTCGGACTGTTCTCGATTGTTGTGGTTGGGCTGGCCATTGGGATTTCTGGCAAGGGAAATGATATTACTGCCTGGATTCCGGACAAGGTGGCACAGGAGACTGACAAGCCAGTGGCACTTTGGGTGCTAGTAGGAGAATATACCACGGCTATGTTTGGAGCACTATTCACATATGGTGGATGGGAGACAGCCAATTATGTGGCAGGAGATATGAAGAACCCTATGCGAGACTTGCCTCGAGTGATAAATTCCGCCATGGTCATAGTGATGGTTGGTTTTGTGCTGGCCAATCTTGCTCTCTACATTGTGGTTCCGATGGACGCACTTCGGGAACGGAAGATTGTCGCTGTGGTATGGATGTCCCCATTCCTTCCTCACATCAATGAGCTAAAGATATCTAGACTTTCGGCATTCAAGTGTTCGGATCGCTCGGGGGGGTTGCATACTCCTTGCTCGTTGCAATATCATGTCTGGGAGCTCTTAATTCTAGCATCTTTGCTATGGGCCGACTCCTCGTTGCGGCAAGCGAGAGGAATTATGTCCCAAGCTTCTTGGGAGATCCAGAACATGAAAGCAAGGAAGAAGAATCTATCCACTACAAGAATTACCTGCGAGGTTGGCCTTCACCAATTGTGTCATCTGTGATGATGTTGGTTCAAAAGACCGAGACTCTGAGATGGGACCACAAGGTGCCAGTGTAAGTTCCATGTATAGAGCTTTAGACTAGGAACGATGGAAAAGCTAATAATTCCAGATATGCACTCCTTTTAAACGCGCTTCTCTCCTCGATTTACATCGTACTCGGCACTTTCAGCTTCCTTCTAACATTTATCGGTATGTGCTCATTTCCCTTTTGCTTCACTCACACTGAGCAATGATTGCGCTAGGTATTGCCGATTACATCTTCCTCTTTTTTGCCATTCTCGGTCTATTCATCCTTCGCCGAAGACCAGAGATAGGAGAGCCTATTCCGCGAACATGGAACATTAACCCAATAGTCTTTTGTGTTTGTAGCGCTTTCATTGTCTTGCGAGGTGTTATCACGGATCCGCTTCAGGGCCTGGCGTTATTGGTATTCAATTTGCTTGGGTTGGGCCTTAGAAGATTTATTGTAGGCACTAATATGAGAGGGGATATGGAATTGCTTGATGTACCTTCAAGATGAAATCTAAACATGAAAAAGAAATCTAATTTCGAGCTCTATTCTAATAATCATGTGCATTCTTAATTAAAAGACCAAGGTTTCATATTTAGTGCTCAAATTTCAAACTTGATTCCTTCTACTGTTCCTCTTCTCGTGGAATAATGTTCATCCCCAACCACTTGGATACAGAATGCCACCAGCCAATCTCTATTAACAGTCTTGAAGATCCATCGTTATCGTAAACACGTAGTGAGTAGTTCTATATATCTCAAGTGAAGATTTCGTCCAACTTTCCTCCCGAATTATTGTGAGGATGCTTGACGTTCCGTGGTTGGGCAGCGTGCCGTTTCTTCCAGAGGAGTTCATTGTCTTTTGATATACAAAGCGGGTCGCCTGCGATAGAGGTTCAACGGATATTAGAAGTTGGGACCGCATGGCTCCACGTCAAGACACTTCTGAACATTGAGTGTGTCGACTGTATCATCTTCTCACGGTGAGCTGAAGAAGCTTGAAGTTCGAGCGACGCGAAAGTTCTTCAGTCTTGAGGACATTCGCTAGAGAACTTGTTTTCTCACGATACTGATATAGAGGATGAACTATTACTAAGACGTGTATATCTATTTGTCCTTCGACGAAGGGTAGGAGGGAACACAAACGTGTCTTATTCTGCGATGACTGAAGTTTCTCAATCGCAGATTCACGAAGCCCGTTATTCAGTCTGAAACAATATTGTGGCTTGGCTGGAAGGTCATGGCAGCTGAGTCGTAGTGGCAGCTCAGAGGACCGACGGGATCATTTGTCTTCCACGCACGCACTCTGCGCACGAGAGTCACCGCCACACTTGCTCTGCAGATTCGAAACAGAAGATACTCCAAAGCAGTATAAACACGGACGTGGAATCAGTCTTATGAGCTTCATCCAGCATCCGAGCATCAGTGACGAGTAATAGTTTGCATCCTGAACAGCATTTATACCCCAAAAAATTTCTCAGCAAAATGCTCACGATGTCACTACTTCAAATGTATTTGATTACTACATAGCTTGATCACTTGAGGAAAGCTAGGCGCCTCTGAAGCCAAAAAGGAGGCTGATGCTCGGAGCTGAAAATTTCGAGGTCTCATGAACATTCTTATTGGCCCTAGCAATAACATTAGTTGGCAACGTATACCCCAGATTCGCCATCAGCCGTGCACAGCTGCCAAATTGCGACAGTCGTACATCCAGCCACCGTTCTTCGCAAGCCCGGAACCGGACAATACGAGGGTGAGGAGGCTCATCTGTTCTTGATGATGTTGGACGCAGTTCTGGATCTGAATGCGACATCCAAGTCTGGTAGCGGATTGATGGATTAGGAAATACAGGCTCGTATTCCGGTGCCCTAAAGGTTGAAGGGTCCAAAATCCAAATGGCCGATGGAATGCTTACTCCATAATGCTAATGCGTGCACCAACGAGAGTGCAGTGCAGTGCACCGCTAAGAAATGCGTGATGATGATCGTTGGCCGCAAACGTCAACAGGATCGAACGCAGCAATTGTGGCCCCAAACCATCTCTGCTGGATGCTCCGACCACCTCGACATGACGATGCCCAACTGCCTCCTTGCTCGTCGCATCGCGAATCTCGAGTGCCACGGGTGCACGAAGGCATTCACATGATTCCTCTCAGGTTATGTACTTGTATGATCCCGTCGATGGCCCCTGTCCGGTTCTCCTGAAGATGCGGAGGCTGGCCGCGGTGGCTCATCGTAGCGTGCTCACTGACTCCGTACCACCGGCTTCCTTGCCTTGCCCCCTAATGCAGCAGGGGACGCGGAAAAGCACCCCATATTTTCAGGAGATGCAGCGAATCGTTTCACGGGACTTGGAGGGCTTGATTATTTTAAGATCTGAGCAGAGAGTTTCGTCTTGGTCGCCCCGTCGCCCTTCGTGATCGTTCATTCGACTTCTTGGCTCTTTTCCCATTTCCCATATTGTCTCCGGCGAATAATTCAGGTTTCCTTCGTCATCTCGCTGCCGAAGAGCCCTGCGATCCAATTTGCAATTTGCATCGCTTGCCCGTTGACGTTGCTGTGCTGTGCAGCCGAGAGAAACAGCAAATTCCGAAACGAGAACCTCGTTGCATGCATATCCCCAGGTCCTCCCGTCTCCTCGTCTGTCAACCACAGACACGACTCACCAACCCACCACCATTCACTCCTTTTGAGTCCATCTGAAGTCGTCGCATTGCGACTCCACGGCCGTCGCCACTCGCCACTCCTTACGCAGCAAAATAATCCACGAATAACTTCCTACGATCCTTCCAACTCCTTCATTTGTACACAGCCGCCTTGTCTAATCGACCTTCAAACATCGGCGCATCAACATCCAACTCTTCTGCAGCCACAACGTCCAAGCCTGAGACCCGCATTTTTTCCCTTTTCAACGAGTTCCCTGTAACATCAGTCCTCCAGCATAACACATCGACCTTCAATACACTAATTCACGGAGGGAATTCACAGGTACTAAAGGTGGGAATATTCTGGAATCTCGCCGTCGCGGACGGCCCTCGACTACGATGACTACTCGACCAAACTTCATTGACCTGCGATCGCAATCACATGGACCTTTTGGAACTGGTCTGCCATCACCACGGTTATGTGTTGCAGGAGAAGTACCACCCGAGCTATCGCCCCTGGATGCGTTTGCTGCCCAGAGCAGACTACTGGCGAAGCAATTGGAGGAAAGTAACAGTGGCGGACAGCGCATGAGTAGACTGGCGCCCTTGACCATTGCAAATTCTCTGAATCAAGGCAGACCTGGATTCTTTCGGTCAATATCTGCCGATGGGCAATCTCCATTATCTCCAACCGTACCGCCATCTGGTATAAAGACCGAAGTAGAGACACCAGGATTTCGACCGGTATCCATATATCCTACAGTGAGTGGAGTGCAGGACATGCCACCTCCCATGCCACCTCCCACTCGCCTCGATTCGTTAGATGAGGAAGATTTTCGGGGTAGAAGACCGAGGAGTCCTGTCGAGAATAGAGGGATATTCGGCGCAAGAAGGGAGCAGTCACCGCCATCATTGGAGAACAGGTCACTAAGGATAATGGGAAATTCGCCTACTCACGTCAAACCTCGCCCAAGTAATGATTCCATGCGACAACGCGGGCAGACATCTAAGAGAGATTACGACGGTTCATTGGGAATCACTGGTTATGACTCGAGAGCGTTGGCTCCTCCACGGTCTCCATTCAGCCAACGGATACCCAGCCCCAGATCGATGTCCATGGAAAGCTCGGACGATGACTTCAATTCTCTGAATCCCCCACCTGCCATTTCCCCGCACCGAAAATTGTCTTCCGGCAGTGGTTTCTCAAATTCTCCAATATCGCCGACCATGTACTCCACCAGATCACCGTCCATTAGCTCGGAAATATCTGTGGGTGGTACCCGCCTTCCTCGACCCGCATTCAACTTTTCGAGGCCATTAAGTCGAGCAAGCATGAATGGGTTACCAGTAGAAGTTCCATCACGGCAGGCATCCTCGGACAGTCAGCCTTCATTCATTCTTGCAGATGATACAGCAAATACACCAGTTAGTATGCACAGTGAAGGGTTTCCGGACACCAACAACGACAGTGCTGCAGCACCCTCGTATGTTTACTCAAAATTTTCATTGCCGAGGGGGAAAATGCTGCAACGAAATTCGCTCATCTTTCAAGAGAACATGCCTCAAGCGCAGTTCTCGTGGGAACAGCCAGTTTCGTATAGTAATGTCCAGGCTATCAACGGCGCCGCACCACCATCGCCACCTTCTAGACCGTCGACCTCCTCAGCCAGACCTGACTATACACAAGTACGGCCATCATTAGACCCAGGACGGCCATCATTCGATCCAAGCAGGCCCTCGTTAGATCCAGGGCGACCCTCGCTCGATCCTAGCAGGCCATCATATGACAGAGGTCCGCCTTCGACAAGCTCAGTTGCAACTTCATGCGAACGACCGGTATCAGCTTCAGCAGCATCGTCAGCAGCATCGTCAGCAACCCTTAAAGCAAACTCTCAGCATTCCTTAGCCCCTTCGGCAGAATGGTCAGCTGAAGATCACGTTGAGAAGGCTATTGAATTCCACGAAGCCGGCGCTCTTACTAAGTCTACATATCATCTTCGTCTTGCTGCACGACAAAATCATCCCACAGGAATGTTGCTTTATGCTCTCGCCTGCCGGCATGGATGGGGCATGCGACCAAATCAAAGAGAAGGTGTGGCATGGCTTCGGAAAGCTGCTGATTCTGCTAGCCTAGAAGTAGCCGGCGATGAAGACTTGATCAAGGAAGGAAAAGCTGTTGATTATTTAGAGCAGAAGACTCGCAAAGCACAATTCGCTCTCAGCATCTATGAACTGGGTGTTAGTCATATGAATGGCTGGGGTATTGAGCAAGACAAGGTGCTTGCACTAAGGTGTTTCGAGATTGCAGGCTCTTGGGGAGATGCTGATGCCTTGGCCGAAGCTGGTTTCTGCTATGCCCAAGGTGTTGGTTGCAAGAAGGATCTCAAGAAGAGTGCAAAATTCTATCGGCAAGCCGAGGCAAAGGGAATCAGCATGATTGGTAACAGTTGGTACGTTCTTCTAGTCTACTTTCTGTGTAACTGACTAACAGATAATCAGGATCTACAAAGCAAAATATAATGAGGATGGGGACAATTCTAAGAAATCTTCCGAGTCACGCACCGGACGCCCATCAACCGAAAAAGATAGAGGAAAGAAGAGGGACAAATCACGGAACAGGACGTTCTTCGGGAGGAAGAATACCTCATAATCATATTGGGGCAGGCATTTTAACGCGCTCACGACTAGTAATTATCTGTACATTGGCGTTCTGAATGGCGTTCATACTTCATGTAATGATTGAGAAGAATATCTGGTGGATATTTGCATTTGGGCCGGCGGATTGTCAGTATTGACGAGGCTGACGTATTGGAAATCACCTTGAGTGATTTCGTGGAGCAGATTTCTGACTCCTTCGAGCAAAGCTCCTATGTTCAGATGTGGTGTAAAGTCGGTAGCTGCGTTGTGAAGCAAGCTTCACGCGGCTGATAAGAATCAAGATATCTACAAGACCTGCAATGACTTCCCTGTCGAATTTCGTAAGACTCAATGGGATTATTGGTCCGTTTCCCTCGTCCAAGACATTGTGTCTCAATTTAAGTCTCCGGCATTTTCATATCAATGTTCAAAACGAAACAGGTCACTCAATCGGTGTCGAAGTCCTATCCAATCAAAAATTTCTTGCTGCTTTTGCGAGGGAAGTACCGATACTTAAAAGCAGCGTTGCAGATCCTCTGACGCCGCGTGTTGACCCCAGATCCGGTAGCGTGTTTTCGTGTTGCTAGGACGCGTCGCGGTTCTCGTGGGTTTCGTTTACCCATTATCAAACCTTACCACTATCCTTTCTCTCACGGTCAATTTTAGCCTCATTGACGCGTCGGATAGTAAGTATCCAGGGATCACGCAACAGGTAGAACTATTGCTCTCTTTGCCTTCGTGTCTCCCAAACGGGTCCAGACTCGCCAGATGGAAAGTGCTAGCTCCCAGAGTACTGCTTCCAACTTATTCGGCTTCGGTGACGAACTTAAGAAGTTACACGAGGTTGCTCTTGTGAGTAAAACGAAGCTTGAGCAGACGTTTGAGGATGGCTGGCTTGCTGTAGCCATCCTTGATCACAACGAGACTCCAGAATCTTGTACGCCGGTGAACTTTCACTGGTTCCAACTCAAGCCAGTAAGCTCTCCAAATATTTTCTACTCCAGTTTGCTTTAGCTACTGATTTCTGCCAGAAACATTCAGTAGGTAAATTGAGGAATGCGTACTTCAAGAAAACCAAATCTCAAGTAAGTCTCAATCTCAGAGACACATAGCCTCACCCTTGCTGTTCAAAATCTTGAGACCTGGGGTCTTCTACAGCCTCGATGTCCCGCACTGGAAGGCCCGATCTCAAGTTGTAACAATGACGTATACTGATCAAGGTTTTGATCTTCAGGTCGCATTAAAGCACGCCAATATACCCCTTTCTGATGAGACGCAAATCCGTCACCTAAATTATCTGAATAATAACATCATCGTCTTCACATCAGAGGCAGATAACATGGTTCAATCTACGCCACAGCCAAGTCCTTCGGCCTTCTCACCCATTCGCAAACCCCTCCAACCAATAAATGCACAATTTCCGGCAATTTCGAATGCCAAACCTCTTCTCCCAGCTTATGGCAAACCTCGAGTCAAGAATGAAAATCCCTACACGTCTCCCTACATTAAAAAAGAGAATTCCTCCGCCAATATGGGATTAAACCTTTTAGCAAATGCTAGAACTTCGGCCCCATATGGGCCCTTCCATCCGGCCATCAAAACTGAACCTAGGGACGTGCCAGGTCCTATCGTCACCGCACCAGCTACTAGCCAGTCACAAGCTGGTGCTGACCAGACCAGTGCTCAACAAGGTATGTGATTATTGTGATTCATCTCAAGTTGGCTTTTGGGGAAGACACATTATCTTACGGTCAGAATTGTTGTACCTATTCCATCCACACCCAAGCATGGTATCATGTGTTGACCATTTCTTATGAACCAGGCTTCGAATCCCACTCGCAACAAAACACACCTCCGAGTCCCGTCAGCACGCCGGTGAAAGCCGAGAATGCTACTCAGGAGTCTACATTCGCAGAAGCTTCATCTTCCACAGCTCCTCCAGCAAAGCATTCATCTCGGAATGAAAATATCCAGACCCTCATCTCCGAAGGAAGTCCAGAGGCTTTGGAAGCAGAGGTTAGACAGGGGCAGGAGTATCTCGAGCAACTAAAACAACCAATGATTGGCAATGTCGCCCAACACAAGGATGCTGAGCATTGGGTCAAACAGATTGGTAAGGTTAATACAGCCTATTCGTCCTTTTTCTAACTATGGACAGAAACATTGCAAAAGCATCAGATTAGTACCCCCACTGTTATTGGTGTTGTTGGCAATACGGGAGCTGGGAAGTCCAGCGTAATTAACGCCATGCTCGAGGAGGAACGCTTAGTGCCGACCAATGGAATGCGTGCGTGCACAGCAGTTGTCACAGAGATTTCTTGGAATTCCAGCAATGACGAGAACTCCAGATACCGTGCCGACATTGAATTTATCAAAGCAGAAGACTGGCGGAAGGACCTCGAATTGTCTCTGTCGGAATTAATTGATTCGGGCGGTAGTGTCTCGAAGGACTGCACCAACCCCGAGACCGAGGCGGGAGTTGCATACGCCAAAATTAAAGCTGGTAAGCATTTCATCTGGCTTAAACACCGTCGTGGGCTCACAGCTCTAGTTTATCCAAACAAGACAAAAGATGACCTTGCCTCAAGTACTATTGAACAGTTGATGAGAGAGCCTGCGGTGAAGAATGTCCTTGGCATAACCAGAAAGATTTCAAAAAACCACCCGGATTTATTCTATAAGGCATTGCAAAACTATGTAGACAGCAAGGAAAAGGTAGGATATGTCCGATTTTTATATGCATGTTGCATAATCATTTGTCCCCCTTACCCGTTATGAGTAAGAACATTCCGTGCTGATCCTTGGGCAGATTACTGGAGACAAGAAGAATAAAGAGAGAGAGAAAAAATCGATGGAGTTTTGGCCGTTGATCAAGGTCGTTCGTATCTACACTAAGGCCGACTGTCTCAGTACTGGCGCAGTCATTGTTGATCTGCCGGGTGTTCACGATTCCAACGCTGCTCGTGCAGCTGTAGCTGCAGGATACATGAAGCAATGCACAGGTGAGCTTCATCAGTTTGACTCGTGATGCAGAAACTAACTCGTCAGGACTGTTTATTGTGGCGCCTATCAATCGTGCCGTCGACGACAAGGCTGCGAAGTCATTGCTGGGAGAATCTTTCAAACGCCAACTCAAATTTGATGGCACCTACTCTCGTATCACCTTCATATGCTCCAAGACCGACGACATTTCCATTATGGAGGCAACTGACAGTCTTGGATTGGAGGAAGAGATGGCAGCTGATTGGGAGAAGATCGATGAACTAGAGACGAAACAAAGATCTTTGAAGCAAGAATTGGAAAACCTGAAGGAGTCTAAAGATGTCTACACAGAAGTTATGAACGATGCAGATGATTCTATTGAGGAGTGGGAGCAGCTTAAGGAGAGCTTGGAGGCAGGAGAAACTGTCTATATGCCTGGTACGGCTTCAAGAAAGCGGAAACGGTCTGCAGAGCCAAAGAAGTCCCAAAAGAAGACTAAAACATCGCGTTCCGAGTAAGCCCGATTGCATTTTTATGGCAGTTTTGGTCTTAGTCCCAGTTACTAATTGTTAAGAACCCATTTTCATGACCCGAAACTGACCAATCTTAGGGATGATGAACATGAAGACTTCATTGACGATGCCGAAGGAGAGGAGGAAGACAACGATGATTCAGGAAACGAGAGTGAATTAGACCCATCTTTCCAAAAAGGCGATCCGCTTACAGCTGAGGATATCAACACTACGCTGACGGCGCTGAGAGAAGACAAGAAGCGTGCTCGACAGGAACGAAACGAAATTGACAACAAGTTCAAGGAAATCAACCGAGAGGTTAAAGAGTTTGCGAAGAGTCAGTCAGACATTGAGGCTGCAATCAGCGCTGTCTGCATCGAAGGAAGAAACAAATACTCGAAAGGTGCGATCCAACGCGACTTCGCCGACGGAATCCGGGAACTCGATAACGAAGCCGCGCAGGAGGAAGCTCCTGACCAATTCGATCCTGAAAATGATCTGAGGGATTATGAGGAAGTTGCCCACTCGCTCCCCGTCTTCTGCGTCAGCTCTCGAGCGTACCAAAAGTTGAAAGGTCGGCTGCAACGAGACAAGAATGTGCCGGGCTTCCGTTCGGCTGAGGAGACCGAGGTACCACAACTTCAATTGCATTGCAAGAAGCTGACAGAAGCGGGAAGAGCGTCAAATTGTCGCGCATTCTTGACTAATCTCTGCCAAGTTCTAAACTCCTTGGGTCTTTGGGCCTCTAATGATGGCACTGGTGTAAACCTCACCGACGCTCAATTGGCATCAGAGACGCGGTTCCTCAAAAATAGATTGAAGACCCTTGAGAAGAGCCTTGAAAGTGCTGTTAAGGAGTGCTTGAAGTCTATGAACGATACTCTTGCGGAACACATCTTCGAAAATTATGATCAATTGATAGAGCTAGCTGTTCAGGAGGCAAATGAAACAGTTGGAAAATGGCATCGCCCTGTTAACAGAGACAATCGCAGTCTCGGTGGCTATTACTGGTCCACGTACAAAGCCATTGTCAGACGGGAAGGTGTCTATTCCAATGCCCAGGGGCCCCATGACTTCAATGCCCAACTGATTGAACCGATCATCAAACATTTGGCTAGTCACTGGGAACGGGTCTTTATTCAGAAACTGCCTCGAGTTTTGTCGGCTTTTACCAGAGACTCGAAGAATCTTCTGACAGTCTTCCATCGTGAAATCGAGCTGCGCAGCTTGAAGACCGGGACTGGAGCAGCAGGCTTGATACTCCTAGGGCAGCAGCTTGCGAACTATAATCAAATATTCACCGCCTTGACACAGCACATGAACGAAATTATCACGGGGCAGCAGCGAGAGGCCAATCGCGAATTCACTCCTGTCATTGCTCGTAATCTTGGATCTGCTTACGATTGGTGCGCAAATGAATCTGGTAAGGCCCTCTTCATGAGCTAGTCCGCTTTATATACTAACGCTCACAGGATCCGGTTGTTACAAGAGAATGAAGGATTATATGACCGACCATGTTAATTTAGCCCGTAGCAGCATGTTTGCCGAGAGCTGTGACGAGGTGAAGAACCGACTAACCGCGATGTGCGAAAATGTCGAGCGTACGATGGCAGCTAAAGCAGATGAGGTCTTCCTCTCTATGCAGCGGGACTATATGGAAGTCATCTCAGGCACTGCTCTGCCTCAAGGTCAAATGATGCCGAAGTGGGAGCGGAAGATGAGAGGGGAAGTTGCGAAAGTCATCGAGGACCGCGAGAAAGTCGCCCTTAAGCCGGCCGAAAGAGCTACGAAGGCTAGTACTGCTGATGTACGTGAAGCTGAAGCAGAAGACAACGATCCGCGGCAGGAGGACGCTTCTGAGGCTGAGGAAGGTACATCAGACGAAGAGTCTGAATCGGATAATGGGAGTGAATCTACGTCCAGAGAAGGTTCGTCCCCTTCAATAGACGATATGGACTGGTCTTAAATTCTCAATTGCCCCGCGTCTTACTCGCGCCAGACGGCAGGTTTGTGTTTAAGTTGGCAGGGAGTCTTTATTTCTGTTTCATGTTTCGATATTATTGTACAATAAGCTGCTACTCTGGCTTTACCATCAATTTTCATTTTTGAGGGTGGCTTTCTCCTCGCTTTGTTGGACTATGGGGTGGTAATCTTGGGCGCACAAAATAAGGGTAAATAGTATGACCTCACGGTATGTATCTGGCTTGGCACGGATGGGGACGGGGTCGGTTAGATTGTAAGAATATCTGTACATTTCTATGGTGTTTGTACTGTACAAACCTGTCTGGAAGATTGAATGTGCTAGAGCTGTTTCTCGTGTCGTCGTCGTCGTAGCGCTCTCATCGCTCATCGCTCATCGGCCGATCCCGCTCCATGTCAAGCCACAAACTTATCGAATGATCGATCTCGAATCAGTCTTGACCTTCCACCACGACGGATTTCTATCTCCGCATCGATGAGTCGCTCACCGCTACGGAGAGTCTCCCGCAGTATTATCCAGCTTGTCTAGGCAATCCGAGAAATCTGAATCTCGGGAGGCACTAGAGGAGGAATATGCCGTTTGATTACTTCGTATGACGCCTCTGGATCAGGGAAGAAAAGAAACGTTTCCCGAATCCTCTTCTCCCGAGGTAGGACTGACCTCCCTGGTCCAGCCTTACGATCCTAGTAGCTACATACGAGAGTCCCATATGGAGAGAGAGACCATCTCGCAAAGAAAATGGAACTTCATGCTCGGCAAAGCATCTCAAGATCCGAGTAGGCGTGAAACGATACAAGTCTCTCCCCTCGCAGCCTCTCCAGATTCTCGAGTGCTTTTCTTCTTCTAGGCTGTGTCAGTTCTTGAAACAGGTACCCGCATTCCACAATAGGGAAGTCCTTCCGGTCAACGACAGCCTCGACGCCTTGACCTCCAGACTGGCAGTCAGGTCGGCACATGGATATACGGGATATTCAGGAACGACCTCGTGCCACTCGCATTCTCGCGTATGGGGTAACCGGTGAAGTATACGAATTGCTTTTACCACCCTGGCTCATGCTTTTCCTCCCCGCTCATTCCCAACGGTTCGCTGCAGGAACGACTAGGGCTGAGCAGGTCCTGGTCCCTGCGATGGAGGGGCTTCCAGGGACCGAGATGGGTGGATCTCGTCTTCCGCGCCTATCAAAAGCTTCTTCTGCTGCAGTACAATGGTACAGCGTCAGACCATTACCACGCGATGAATTTGCTGGGGAAAAAAGTTATCACAATTGCCAATAAATATTCCATGTCTAGATTTCTTTTCTGTGTCATGTCGCAGCCGACATTTTCCTTCCATGCCGATGATGGTTGCTTGTATATACCACGAGTTGCTGCTGGTTCAGTACCTTGATACTGCAGTCGACAATACCATCATTATTCTGCTGCCATGGCTTTAAATCCTCCCAAAACCTCCTATTCTTCGTCTACAAGCTGGTCATCATGGTCGACATCCAGCGTCAACAGCAATGAGCCACTACTTCGAATCGGCGTCATCGGTGGAGGTGTTGCTGGACTTACCTTTGCACAATTACTCCATGGTACACAGAACGTTCAAGTGACAGTATATGAGAGGAGTTTCGATGCTGTTGATCGATTGTGCGGCTATCGTGTCATGCTTTCCTACTTCGTCCTGCAGAACCTTCAGGCCACGCTCCGGAGAGAAGTATGGACTCGAATTGCAGCTAGTATTGGTGTTCAACCTCAAGGTGGCCAGGAGTTGAAGTTCATGAAGAGGTATGTATTATTATCCTTAGTTCATCGGCTGAGCTAACTCAGCTCAAAGCTGTGGAACCCAGATGTTTAATTTCGACGCCGAAGAAATGCGAGATTCGTTCTCCGTGGCTCGATGGCCTCTACGAAGAGCGCTCCTACACAATCACGCAGATTTCGTGAAATTCGGGAAAACTTTCGAGCGATACGAAATATTGAGGAGTGGAGCTGTGAAGATTCATTTCGAGGATGGAACTACGGATGAGTGTGATCTACTTATTGGTGCTGACGGTGCGGGGTCGAGGGTTAGGAAGCAGCTCATACCGGACGCTAAGGTTACGGAGACGGATGTTGCTGTTATATACTTCAAAATTCCTTTGACGCCGGACACGAAGGACTTGCTGCCGACTAATTCTGCTTCTATGGTACGTGTTCGGTTTCTGGGTCCGATGTGACTGCAAGAGGTCAATATTAACATCGGCAGGCTTTTGCTCAGAGAAACCAGAACATCATGGTGCATTCGTGGATCAATCCTCGGAAATTATGGGCAACCAAGTTTGATGGTATGTTGGCTTAGCACTTGCTTCTCTAGACTATCGTTGACTCATCAGATTTTGATATCAGCAACGAAGAATCTTTCATCATGTTCGGATATGGTGGCCCTGTTCGCGAATTCATAAACAAGACGAAACCTCCCACCAAACTCTCCTCCGCAGAACTCAAAGCGGAATGTATTGCCAGAGTACGAGCCGATCCAAGGATTGATCCGAGGTTCGTGGCCTTGGCAGAGCATTGCATTCTAAATACTGCCTATGTTCACGCCGTTCGGGATTGTCAAGCAGTCAAACGCTGGGATACAAGCTCCGTAACTCTGATGGGCGACGCAGTGTTCAAGTACGTTTCCCTTTCGGCTCAAGATTCAAAATTTTGCTGATATTGTTAGTATCTCTACCATGTTAGGTAAAGGAGCAAATTGTGCTCTTCTGGACGCTGTCGACTTGGCGGAGACGCTTAGAAGACCTGAAATCCTAAGTCCGGCGAAACGCTGTATAGAACTACGCAGACGAGTTGAAGAGAACGTGAAGAGAAGAATGAAGGAGCGGCAACGTGCTTCTCTGATACAGAACCTGGTGTACTTTGGAGATAATAAATTGAAGGAGTTTTGTCGTGATCAGGGGTTGAAGATGGCTTTCGATGTAAGTTTTCGTCCCGTCTTTCCTAGGATTATCCTTTGCTGTCGGGAACACCCGGAAGCTACCTTCTTGAGACACGAAGGCTAACTTTCCACAGTGGATTGACGACACGAGCTCGATCATACCACATGAGAAATGATCACCTGATATTCCACTCAAGTCAAACACAGACCCAACAATCCCTTTACCACTCTCAGCTAGACGATAACCGGGACCACCAACATGCCCATCCGAGGAAGATCAAAACCTAGAGCCGCCGAGCAGCACTTTCCTTGGCCAGAGATGTGCGGTACCGACAGGATCGGGCACAGCACACTCATTCATTTACAAGAGATAGAAGAGCATGTGTTCATCTAAGTAATTGAACTGCTCAAAGGTCGCCCGACCGAGAACATTTAGAGGCTTCGTGCTGTTCACGTTTCTATTGGACGCGAGCCGATTAATGTAATTACATCTATTGGATAATATGCGTCATGCTTCACATCTAGTTTTATTGGACGACGCATGTTGACAATGTCTGAAAGTAATATGGTAGGGCTGAGTTTCGGCACCTTCCAGACAAACTATCGATCTTCGATGTCCAGCATTGTGAAGGATTTTTTCCCGTTGGTCATTGTAGGTATACCGGATATTTGAAATGTCAGGTAATGGATACTGTAGCACTCTTATTCGTGGTTTCCAAATGCAGTTCCTAGTTCTAACATGGGCAGTCTTTCGTTCCTGTTTCAACCCGCTTCTGCGTTTCAACACAAAATACACATCCTCTCAATAATCAACCATGTATTATCGTCCCATAATCTTGATTTCCACATCGAATTTTGTGCCTCGCAGGAACATGGCATTTCGTCCAATCCTGTATTTCAAAACTCATCTGAACGTTGCATATGGTTCAAAAAGTAAAGAAATCAGCGCTTGTTCCTTCCAATTAACGTTAACTTTATCGAGGTCAAAGCGGTGATGTTGGAGTTGTAGTGCCGAGTGGCCAAAAAAGCAAATTTCGTCAACCATTATATTCACCACATGCCGCCGGCAAATTCTCTGGAGGAATATGTTGAACGGCAGTGCCAAGGATATTCATGCCTTATGATACAAGCCTGAAACCAGACCCCTAGCCCAAGGCCCTGGCCCTAGGCTCCCAGCCTCCTTAGAGTCCTTTCAGGACTCTATATAAGGGGACTGTCTTGTACTCAATGAAATAACCTTAATCTTCCAATCAATGATTCCTGATGATGTGACAGCTCTGCCTTGCCTTCTAACAGAATAAGACACGATACAATGTGTAGGCCCTTGTTTGCAATCGCGTATGGATGCCGTTGGAATCCTCTTCCTAACCCGGGGACAAGCTTCTCAACGTCTCGTGAATGTCTGAAAGAGGACACAGACGCTGCTAAAAGACCTCTACTGTTGTCCACGTGGTGTGGCCAAGCGAAGATCGATTCATCATCTGAGATTTTGAGGATTCCTAGTTGAAGTCGAAGAAAGACCCTTGCGCCTTCACCTTACAGAAGAGGCATATGCCCATAAGCGAGTATGCTTGATCCTCGATCCGGGTCGTTTCCCGTGCTGCGGCCCAAGACATTTTGCAGGCTATGCATGCGGACTCATAGTTCTCGAAATCGTTGATACCAGTGATTGAAGATAGCAAGTCTTCCAAAGAAGATTTTGTCCCTATTTCTTCCTATTTGTGATCGAAAAATACCACATGTTTTGGGGCTAACAGCTCCTGTGGCGTCCAACCCCGAGTAAACAAACCACTTGCTCCGCCGGAATGCAGAATTTTGGCGTCGGTGAAGCTCAGCAAGTCCAGCTAGTACATCTGACAGGTGCACGTAGCAAGTTTGAGCCGCGGCATACCAACTACACATCGAATTGATAGCTTCTGAAAGCTCTGCACTGCTCGATTTGTCGATGCAACAAGTATCTATCCATACCCATTTCCAACTATCTGATAATGCTTGGGCACAGCAATCTTTAATCTTCGAATATCCCTGCATACGAGGTCCTTTTCATGTCAACAGGTCTTGGTAGGATACTTCTTCTTGTTCCCATCGATGTGAAAGTATTGCATATTGGGAAAATCCGGAGCCAAGAAACTCATGGACAGTGAGTGTTGAAGTGTTGAGAAGCCTCATTGCAGCCAATGTTATATCACTTCACAACATTTAGTCGCAAGATCCCGAGAAACGTCTCTTCAAAGTTTTTTGGGGTTTGGCCCAGGCAACAAAATAGTAACAAAATACAAGTTCAAAATCTGCCCAAAAACGTATGATGTAGGGTTGGATGTGCGACCTGCATCTCACCGAAGGAATGTCATTGGACATCATGGTTTCACAAGTATGCAGGTGCGGACGAGGTTGGGGTACTCGGTGTCATTTACTCCCGCACATCAAAGGCATCACTACACTATCAGATTGTTCATATCGCCAGCCTGTATCGCTTTACTCCCTCATAAATATACTGTCCACCAACTTCTTCACACAACGCTCAAATCACACCTGGCTCCCCAAGACTGGGGATAATTAAAGGGACATTCTGCTCCATTTTTATCCTAAAAACGGGAAAAAACTTCGCAACCCTATTCTTTGGTCCATAAGCCTCTTCGATCAAGTACACAGTGGCTCTCCACCAGGCCAAGATCAAACCGATGATGAAAAAGTATCCTGCGGCTTTGACGGCGTGAGAGACAGCTAGCTCAGAAACCACGAAAAGCGAGCAGGCAATTGCCGATCCAATAGCGAGTGTTGTGAGGGCTCCTCCGAGGACGAAATCTCTTGCGAATGCTGCAATGGCTCCTGCCCAGGTTGTGAGTGCCAGGGGCACACGAACCACACTGCCAATTCGGGAAAGTGAGTTTTGATATTGCGAGGTGGAATAGTCCAGCTCCCTGAAAGCCTCATTAGTATCATTCTCTGGTATCATGAATTTGTGTTATAAACACCTACTACAAGCAGGTACAACTGTCCGACAGCAAGCCAAAAAGCCCCCACATGGTATTTATGACAGACGCAAGTGCATTTATCGCATGGAAACCATAAAGCCCGGCTATTATTTGTGCAAGGCCGCCCCAAAACATCACGAAAGAAAAAAGATCGTGGGAGAGTCGTCGTTTTCCTACTAGTTCGCTATCTAGGATGTAGTGATGAAGGTCGAGCCCGTGAATCCGGCCCGACCAAGTGCTGCTGGGAGCGCGATTGGTCGGAGAAAGATATTGACTCGCGGCTCTAGGGAGATCGTTGGGTGTGTTTTGTCGTTTTTTTATTCCGGGAGTGCTTGCTCGTCTCGCTCCTCAGCAGACATGTTGTTGATTGCTTGAATGATCAACCATCGAGTCTGACCAGTGTCCTTGAATTTTTCTTCTCATGATGTAGTGTACTATACTTTATACATAACATCATAGCTCCAACGCGCCCAAAAGTATGTGGAGAATAAGAAGTCCGTCCGTTGAGTTGTCTTTCACATTTCATAAAGCTCCTTAAACCGACTATTGGGCCTGGAAAGCAAGACTTGCGGCGTATCGTATTCTATAACACGACCCTCATGCAAAACGACAATGCGGTCAAAGTCAACGATAGTGTTGAGACGATGAGCAACGGAGATAATGGTGCAATCACGAAACTCTTCGCGGATAACGGCTTGGATGATCGAATCAGTCTGAATGTCAACACTGAACGTACGTCAGTCTAAAATCGCCAGAGCCAAGATGGCATTCAACATACCTCGCTGAGACTTCATCCAACACTACAATTTTACTCCTTTTCAACAAACTGCGAGCTAGACAGAAAAGCTGTCGCTGGCCATGACTTAGAAAGTCGGCATCCATTTTCATATCCAAACCGCCTTTCTCTTCAATAGTGTCCCAGATTTGACATTTCCTGAGGATATCAATGAGCGCCGATTCATTTGTGGAAGCCACAGGCCAAGGATATAGATTGAATCGAACCGTTTCTGTCGTGATCCAGTACGGCTCTTGAGGTATGGCATTAAGGCTCCTCCGAAGCACCTCTCGAGGTACAAATGCCGTATCTTCTCCATCAATAGTAATGGAGCCTTCCCGGAACTCAAGCAAATGGAACAGTGAAGCAAGAAGCGATGACTTGCCACTCCCAGAACGTCCGCAAATACCTAGCTTCTCACCAGGACGAATTGCGAGATTGACTCCTTCTACAACTGGATCGGACGACTCGCTGTATGATGCCGTGAAGTTTCGGATTTCGATAGCGCCTGAACTAGGCCAGTTTTGAGGAGGCTCAAGTGATTCTATGGACTTCGCTTCGTTTTCGGTGTTGGTGGCAAAATCTCGAACTCTTGCGATGGCGCCTATCGATGTCTCTGTCAATGTCCACATCTTGATCAGATTAGACAAGCTTGTATTGAAGCTCATGATGTTGAGAAGACCAAGACCGACCAAGCCCGGGTCGATCTTATGCCTGAGAGAAACAATGATAGCCATCAGAATTGTGGCAAGTGCGGCTACCAAAAGGTCAAGTACTAATCCTAACCAGCATTGGAGACATAGTAGTAGGTACACTGGCCTTTGACTTCGGTCGAGTAGATCGAAATTCTTCGAGCAGAATTCATCTACCCATCCAAAAGCTCTAATGCTTGGAAGGCCAGACAGAGTCTCTTGAAAATGTGTATAGAGTGGCGCTTGCTGCTCTAGCTCAAGATGCCTGAGTTGTCGAGACGTCCTCAGATAGAAATTCTGGACGGCGAAGAGTACCAAGATGACGACAGGAATCATCGCAAGAGAGTAAGTAGCAGTAGCAGCCATGAGACCGCCTCCAATGAGGAAAAGTGCGAGCTGAAGCACAGCCGCAAGCAACACATTTGGAAGTTGAGTGTCGATGACATTAAGGTCTTGACTGAATCGGTTGAGTGTGGTACCAGTGTCGGTCTTGGTGAAGAATGTTAATGGAGCGCTGAGTACGGTATTGAGAAGCCGCAGGTGGAGGCCATTCGATGCGCGCGGGATCATGCCCAGAGAGACTTGCCACACTAGGAAGGCGAGAGAAAACATGGAGATGCCGCCCGTTACTCCCAATATGGCCATGAATGATTTGTTCGAGGACGTTGTCTTATCGGGTCCCGTAAAGTATTTGACGAGAAGACCAGGTGCCTTTATCGCTGCGACATAGATAAAAGACCACACACTGGCAGACACCGTTGACTTCCAACCTGCAGCAGCAAAATAATGCTTATACGTATCCCAGTCGCCCGTTCTTCTCGCCAATAGAGTTGCTCCTTCTTCTTCGTTGGCCTCGCCGACATCGATTGCGGGTCTCTTTACTTCGACAGGTTGCTCAACCGCCGCAGTAGCAGTTTGCTTGAATTGCACAGCAAGATTCGCAACATACGCATCACCCCGTCTCAGGCTATCGTAAGTGCCTTGTTCAGTGATGGTACCTTCTTTGTTCAAGACGACGACCCAATCAGCGTACGAAAGTCTGGCTACAGCGTGCGTGACGAGAATGACTGTAGCATCACTGCGGTGTAAAAGACCTGACCTGCTGAACAGCTTGCGAAAGATATGTTCCTCGGTGTCTGCATCAAGACCACTAAAGACGTCGTCGAGTATCAGCACTTTCTTCCGTGCGAATACAGCCCTTGCGAGGGCCAGCCTTGACTTCTGTCCTCCACTTAGCGAGATACCTTTCGATCCAACGACAGTCATATCTCCCTTCGGCAAAGTTCTGAGATCTTCTCGCAACCCGCAGCAATCTATAATTTCTTGATAATATCTTTCATCGAAAAAAGACTCGCCGCACACACCCGCTTTGATAGTTGAATTGATGGTCCAGGGATCCTGGTCTGCGAACGCAAACGAGTCTGTTGCCAAATACACGAATCCAGTCGAAGAAGGGGTCTCACCCAGTATTCCTTTGATCAATGTACTTTTTCCGCAGCCCGTGGGACCAATGATCATGCAGAGAGACCCGTGCTTGATTCTCATATCAATGTTGTGAACCAGAGGTTTGTTAGCACTCCATCCAAAAGAGCATCCACTTAAGACGACAACGTCATCCATTGTCCTATCAGAAAGACGACTCATATCTCTCAGAGCAATACTTTCTTCACCTGACCTTGCTAGGTCATCCTGACTGCCGTTTAGTAGCGATAATCGATGGTCCTGTCGCGAAGGTGCTAGAAGAAATTTTTGTATGCGTGTGAAACACCCGATAGAAGCCACAAGTGCAGGCAGAGTCCGTATTAGCTCCAACAATGGTGGCTCTACTAGCTGAAGCATGGACAAGATTGAGAAAGCTGTTGCGGCGTCTAACGGTCTTCCAGCGGAATTTGCTTGGATGACATAGACGGCAAAGGTCGCGACCGGAGCAAGTATGCTGGTAATGTTCTGGAAAAGCGCCTGAAATAAGCTCAACCATCGAAACTTTCGTGCCAAAACGTTCTCACGAACTCTTAATCGCTGCACTAGATCACCCACAATGGTCGAAATTCCGAGAAGTTTGACACTCCTCATCGATCCTAGCATTGCTGCGGTAGATGATACTCGAGACTGAACGCCTTCTACCCAGATTGTTTGATATCGAGGAAAAAGTGAGGTGCATACTGTCATAGCTAATAGAGCGATAAGAAAGCAGATGCCAGGTGCGATGAATCCAACGCCGAAGGTCGTATAAAGTAGGTACAAGGCTATCGCGACCTGGATGATGGCGGCCCAGGCGTTATGAAAATTAACAAACGATTGCGTGATTCTCTCCACATCTGTTGACATGAGAGTCAGAGCAGCTCCCTCTTCAAGTGCGGTAATACTCAGGTCCACGGTCTTTTGATAAATCAAGGAAACAAGTCCACCTCGCAGTTGGACAGTAACACGGTTAATCAAGTACTGAGAAGATGCTGTAAGAAGAGCTAGGCCGATATACACAATAGTATATGCCCCGGTAAGACCCCAGCCCACGTTTCCAGGCTGATTGTCTCGATTGCTGACATAGTCTATCGTCCTTCGAATTAGAAATGGTTGAGCAAATGTAAAGCCGATCAAAAAAGCTCGAGGTGCTCCCGAGGCGATTATGCTCCATTTGAGGACAGAGCAGGCCGTCATCAACAAACTGTGCATGTGGGTTTTATTGGCTATTCTCCAACGCTCCTGGAATTTCGCTCCGAGAATGGTGGAAGACAAAGAGTCATCAACAGCGTAAAGGTCGTCCACTTCGAAGAAGTTGCTAAATCCCTTCCAAAGCAACGGATTGATCCACCAGAATAGCAATCGACTATAAGGGCCGCTTGTGGCTTCGGGAGGAAGATGCTGATAACCATCGAGCAAAATATGTCGTTTACTCGCCGCTTCGAAGAGAAGGATACCCAACTTGACTACGCTCGAGGTTGCGGAAACTGCGGCTATTGTTTTTGTTGGAAAGGAATAATCCAATAAGAAAAGCGTTCGGACTCGTGCTATGTCTAAAGGAAATGTGGCTAAGAGGTATATGGCGATTAAGGTTGATGGTGCTACTGATCGAGTGTGCTCATAGGAAGAAAGGACGAAAAGAGCACCTGCAGCCGTAAAGTCGAGGCATGCAGCAGGTACGGAGGCTTTGGTAGCCGCCCCTGGTGTGATGGCCCATAATATCAAAAGGGTCAGGTTGAGGGCGACGAATGTAGAGAGGAAGGCCGTTTTAATCTGTCGACGTGCGGTCGAGACAACCTTGGCTGGACTACCATATAGAGAAGCCGTTCGTGCAAAAGCGGCGATGAGAAACAGAGAAACAGGGGCTATCGCGAAGAAGCTGTCTTCGAATAGTAAGGTGAAGTCAAACGCTCCTGGGCGGGAGGGCCCGAATGCGTCGAGCTGGATCTGATGAACTGTGGAATTGTGCATGACAAGCCAAGTATGGATATCCGACCAAGGAAGAGACTTGAAGTATAATGTGAAAGCGACGATTGATATTAGAGTCGGGCATCGAGGCCTTTAATGAAAATTGTCGTTGATGCCTGGCTACATACAGCCTGTCGTTACTTTGCTTATGAATGTCGCCATCTCGAGGCGTCATCTTAAAGATCTCGTATGTATCGTCAATTTGGATGCCTAGACGTATGAAATGTCGACGGAGGGATACTAGTCATCGGCTCGCCATTGCTCTCCTTACCTAGTCTCGAGTGTATATTGGAAGGGCGGGCACCGACCATGAGTGGTCGTGATTGATTTGCTTGGTGCAACGGCCCGAGGCAGCAAGACAATGCGACCCCTGAGGCTCAATTCGGATCTTCGACCAATATGAAACCACCGTAAAGTTCATAGCTGTTGCCTTGCGAGGTTGAAGTTAAGATTCATTGGATCTGATGACGAGTATGCGAGATGTATTAGTGGTGGGAGGTGTCCCTACCTCCTCAGGCAGGTAGGTAACCTCGTAAGGCTACGGCCTAACAGAACGCCGACAGCAGGTGCAGGTGCTACCAACAAGCTTGTTTTCCCTTCAAGGGTACGGGGCCCCTCCCACGACCATTCCTCCATATATCTCAAAAAGACGCAGAATCGATGCATTTTCCTCCATTCCTTGAGCGTCGTCCGTTTATGATGATTGCCAATCAACCCTAACGACCTCTACGCGACGAGTTCTTAAAATCAAATACATAGGTACACCAAATAGCGTCTATATACCAGCTAAGCCAAAAGTTAGCTCACTTGCACCTCAAGAACCTGACACCGAAAACCCTAAAATACCAAGAGATGCTATCGCAATGCAAAATCAAGATACTCAAATTACCAATATCAATGCTCTAAACAACACTTCGAAATATATGAAATAATTCGAAATTGGTTCTTTCTGAAATCGTCATTTTCTATAATGAAGTATAGTTGACTCATGTCTCTCTTATTTAACGTAGAAATGTCCCAGACGTGTTGAGTAAACAGGAATTGATACGTAAGAGATATCCCGGGCTCGGGCGATTGGTCAGCGATCCTTATGAGGCTGCGATAGCAACTCAAACCGAGTAGTATGCAGATCATAGCTCTAGCTCTCGTTCGCTGAGCTCATCGCTATGCTTACTGCATATGCAGCTCCCACAGACTTCAATTGGTGGCGGCGGAGAGCTGCGGCCATCTGCAACATTTCCCGGGTTCGGAATGGTTTTCGCCTCTTTTCGAACAGTCATTTCCATTTCTATTCGCTTGGCGCCGACGTAAAGTGAGAGGCTCATGCTCGTGACCACCATCAGAGTTTCTAGGCAGGCAAAAGAAAAGCTATCTCGTTGTGAAACCTGGGCTCAGCCTTACGTAGGTTCCTGTATATAGGCTAGACTGCGGGGATTGTCCAAGATTTCCTGGACATTCTCCGCGAGCTCCAAAGTATGCCAAGGCTGTCTTCCACAAGGCATTTAAAAATACAGACAGTGCGCTTCAGTTCTCCATAATGTATTCGAGCTTATTGGTATTATTAATACTCGCTGCAACTGTGGCGACTGTGATTTGCCACGCAGAGGTAGAATTCGTCGGCACTCGCCAAACCAAAGAATGGACTCAAGGAGCGACTATCAGAGTCCGAGAGGGAGAAGTGACGGTAGGAGACAAATGCGAATTTGAGGGTAATGCCGACTTTTATGGGATTGGCGTGCGTATTGGCTTCTATCTACTATGGTTCTCTGGCTTCTTGGACTTTGTCTTCAACCCAAAGAGCAGCGTGTCTATTGGGGATGCTCAGACTATCTTCGACTTCGCCAACCTTATCGCAATTATTGTGCTCAATGGACAACAACCACCCGCGGACGATACGACTTCGTTTCGAAGACCAGTTTTTGTACCTATACTCCTACTCTACATGTTTTTCGGCGGTGCTGTCGTCAGTGCAACCACGACGGCATCATTTCCAAGAGACTGGTTGGATGGAGATAAAGCGAAGAAGTTCAGTACAGCGGCAAGACAAATATTTGTGCACTCCACTTTTCTTGCAATGATGGGTTATGCAATTTACTTCTTCGTTTCTGGATATCGCAAGTTTGCCCTGCTGGCTCCTTGCAAAGACGTTGGACCTCGACTTTTCCCTCTTTCGGATCCCGTCGACTTTAAGGATAGTCCTATTGTCGGCCTCATCCTTATGCCTTTGATCCTTGTATTATATGTTCTCATCTTGTATGTCGCTGTGCGAAGGTACAATGATCTGAAAGCAACGCCGTCAAGGAGGCAGTCATCCTTTCGGACGAGTTCGAGTAAATACCGCAAAATCAACGAATGGCTTTGGAGCTCTGAACGGCAGTTGTAGGTTATCTCTTGATCGCTTCAGGTGTTCAGACTTTCTAATACTTTCCAGATCTTGGACGATATTAGGCTCTATCCTTATGTTTATCTCCATTGTCTGGTCTATTACTGCCATTGAATGGACTATCGAGACGAATAACATCCAGGGCGTCAATGACATCACAACCACCGGTAACTTCAAGCCATTACCCCAAATATGAAAGAGAACTAGCTGATATTCATGACAGGTCAACTGATCCCATTCATCATCGGTGTATTCTCGCTGCCAACGACAGTATGGAGTATCTTCAAAACCCATAGAGAAAAGGCACATAAAAGCGATAACGAGAAAGAGGATTCTGAGGTATATGCTAGAACTAACAGAAATAGGACTCGGTTGCTGACAGATGACTAGCTTAACACTCCACTCAAACATCTGACTTTCGCGGACGCCGGACTTGAAAGTCCACATGGAGTTTACATGGCGATTCAACCGCGACCCGAGGAGCATACGGAGCATTTGGGTTCGGGACCTTCGAGTTCGGAATTGAGAGAGGCGAGGACTTTCTGATCATGCTCATTGGTGTCTGCCTCCCAGTTTGCACCCTTTCCTACAAAGAGGAGATTGGAATGTAGGATTGGAATGAGATATCTATTCCTCTATTCGATATTCTAAGCAACATACTTTATAAGATAAATTATATCTTGACGCGCATGCTTAAGACGTGGACGTACAATCTGCCGAGTTGTCTGGAACGAGAAAATTGTTTTGGAAGCTGGGGGTAATGAGTTCCCTCTTCGTCCATCTCCGAATGTTCTCCGACAGGCAAGGCTTTGACCGAAACGCCGTCCTCGAGGGCAATACCCGTCAAAGCTTGAGGACATGCTCGATCGTTTAAATCATGCCTCGGAGGATGAGTCGGATCCATATCCACAGAAACGTATAAATCATGGGTTCTTGCGTCGGCCGCTCATCATTGGCGGGTTCGTTCATCGGCCTCATTGTACCACCCCAAATTCCCATTTCGGAAATAAATTGCGACCACTGTCTTTACCTACAAGCAACCTGTCAACAAAAGTCTTGCACTGCAAAATGCGCTCCGGATCGTGAGAGTTTACTTCGCCGCCTTCATTTCCGTTCTATTCTACCTGGGCATTCATAATCATTCCACGAAACGTGATCAGTAATCGCGCCCCGGTGACGAATACCTTCTAACACTAAATTACCAAATCAATATACTTAAACAACAAGCATCTTACGTTCGACTTTCAACTTCACTTCTGCGCTTCAAAATGGCCTCGTACATTTACAAAATTCATCACGTCCCAACCTTAGACGAAAATTTACTCCCCTTTCTCGCCGGAAAATTCGCCTCTCTTCGCTTATCAGCCCTCACCGTCTCAGCAGCGGCTTTCAGCTCAACTTTCGAAATAGAGTCCGCTTTCACCTCATCCCAATGGATTGAACGACTGAGAAGGCCATTGGTACACACCTTTGTAGCTGTAGCGTACGGTTCGGGAACGGCGCCTGAGCAACAGACCATCGACGCTGGCGATTGGATTGGAAGCGCTACTCTTCTAGGGCCATTTTCGAAGGCTATGTACGAATTACCCGAGAGTGGAGGTCCAGTGATCGAAAGCGACGAAGTGGGAAGTAAATGGCAGATGACGGCTGTTTACAACAGCCCTGAGCATCGAGGAAGAGGGATTGCGAAGATGTTGATCAATGGTGCACTAGAGTTTGCTGCACGGCAAGGTGGTAAAAGAAAATCAAGCAGGATTCGGATCATGATACATCCGAGAAACATCATTGTGAAGAAGTTGTATGATGGACTTGGTTTCGTTGATGCTGGAAGAACCACACTTGCGGAGGCGTATTTTTCGAATGGCGATGCGGAGATGCTGCCTCCCGATGGAGGTGCAAGTGACCCGGAAAAGTACCACACCAGAGCGGGACTTATTATGGAAAAATTGTCTCTTCCTATATCTTGACACCTGCGAATGCTTTAAATATGGAGGGATATTTGCTTCTAAGACCGTATATGAAATGGAGCGCTAGAACTGCATCACAGCACCAGACCGATGGTATAATACAGGAATCTCATAGACTTTGAAGCTTTTAACTTTGAACAGCGTGCTTGTCGCTTTTGTAAAAACAAGCAAGCAGCGTATGTGAATCGTCTTGAATTGAATTGTATGGCATATTGATTTTTTCGACTTGAAGAGTTCAATCTCGGAAACGATAGTATTAATATTGGAAATTAAGTTTGAGAGTTAGGTGCAGAATTTGAGCAACTTGTTAACTTCACAATTAAAAGTCATTTGTGTTAGGCTCTAGAGTTGCCTCGAGGCTTTAGGTTTTGGATCTTTGGAACACATACGAAGCAAATTCTCTATGAATAATTAGGTTTGGATGCATGAGGGGTTAAGATGACATATTCTCACGAATGTTCAAGAATCATGTCCAGAACTCTTCATATCGCATTTTCCTTCACTCAAGGGGATCTCTGCCACCTCTTGCTTCCATCTCACGCATATAGGTTTCCTCGTCTTCAAGATCCATCTCACCTGGTTGTGTGATCGGCAAGAACGGCACTCCCAACTTCTCAAACAGCTTCAACTTTGCAGCAGTCTTCGGTCTGGTCTTGTTGATACTGAATACTTTGATGCGATGGCATGAGGAAGTCACATGGAGATCCCAATTCCTAATATTGTCAATTCTAGATTGGCAAACATTTGGAGGGACACTTACCAAGCAGATCTCACATAGGTGGGCTGAGTATTAAGAGCATTATCCCAACATCTAACCACAAGCTCCAGCCAACCCTCAGCATCGACAGGAAGATCAATTTCCCAAAGTCTCCATGCATGATAATATTTATCAGTCATGTTCTGATACGGGACCTCGTACCAGACACTACCACCATCTCCACTGGCTTCAACCCTCACAGGCCAATGCCCACCGCCAGAATAAGCCCAACCTCGCATTTTGATCTTTCCATCGTGGATAATCTGGTCCATATCGAGCGGACTCATGATAGCGGAACTGACCGGCATGTCCTGAATACTGAAGCCAGATGAGTAAGTCGCATTGTGTTTCCCAACTTGCGAATTATAGTAGAGATATTCTTTCTGTTGCACAGGACCCATTGATTGGTTGGGAATGACATTGATCCTGGTAAGCCATTTGCAAGACCGAGCTCCGATGTACCCAAAAACGACAACTCGGAGTGGGTAGCCATGAATCTTGGGAAGAGGTTTTCCGTTCATCTCCCAAGCGAGAAGAACTTCGTTGACCTTGACCTTTCTCCATGGTGCTGAGACAGCATAGTTGAAGACCTCTCCTTTCTTGAAGTATGTATCTGCTCCAATGAATTCGAGATGATTTGACGCAGACGGATCTTTAAGACCGCCGCAATATTTGATCACTTTCTTCAAAGAGACTCCAGTCCAGCGTGCTGTTCCGATGGCTCCTTCTCCCCACTTCGCCTCATCAGTATACTCATTTTATGTCTTGAATATCCAAGACTTACTGGTGCATTGATAAGTTCATCACCATCCCCTGGATACTCGTGAATCTGTTCAATTCGTCTCGTTCCTGAACATTGAATCGTGACCACCGTACTCTGTCTAGGGAAAATACTTTCATCCTTCAACTCCTTCATGGTAATTCTCCTGGGACTATTGACCATGCCCTCTACGTCGAAAAAATACGCATCCTCGTCGATCTCTGGAATTCCACCGTGGTTTCTCACAAAATGGTCTTCGTTCCTAGTAATCGGAGTGGCGACGAGTCGATTCTGTGGCCACACAGTTAGTATTTTCAGTGTCAAAAGGTCTAGACAGAAGAGACACATGCCCTTGGAGGCTCCCCGTTGTACGGAAACTGGAGCACGTGTATCATGTCAGGACTCTTTTCTTTTTCAACGAACAACCAACTCTCAGCAGGAATATCCTTCGTGGCTTTGCCTAACGCATAATGATATTGTTTCCATCTCACACCTTCGAGAATCGGATTTGTTTTCGGTAGAGGCACGAGTTGAAATTCGGGCGCCTATCACATGTCAGTCAGTGAATCATCAATCAAATTCCAAATGCATGCTCCCTTCTCAATGTCCAGCAGCAGTGATGTCAATTGAGGACGAAGATAGACTCACGCCAGGAAAGTCGAACTTCTTCATGTATTCCTTTACTTCTTTCTTCCTCTCAGGATACTTTTCCCACTCCACATACCCATGCCAACCCGGGAATTCCTCCTGGAGACCCAATACCTCTGGATCTGGCGTCTCTTTCGTCCTCAAAGCCAAGCTAGGATGAAGGATTTCTACATCAGCAGTGATCTTGGCAGCACCATTCGTCTTATTGGTGTTCATAGAGCTCGTCATCCTGTCATCTTTCGTCTCTATCGAAACAGACGTCATCTTGGAAGTCGAATCTTTATCCCAAGATCTGGCTTCCGATCGAACTTTTGTATCTCATTACACGCAGTAGGAGAAGAGAAAATAAAAACAACGCGTCCATGTCATGATAGAGGACAAGTACCACATCATCAGTGGCTTTCCTTTGGTGATAGGAGGAAGCTCGGCATGCAATGTCATCCGCACCGGCGCATACGCACCGTTGATTCGTTGCGCACAAGGGCCTAAAGCATGTTTCCAGGGACGGCAGACGATGTGAACAGGAATACTACGCAGCGCTCTGAGACCTTACCCGCAGTACTTGAGAGATTGGCGTGTTGTTGCAGGCATCGAGGATCACTAAGCCGTTCGCAGCTTGCATGCTCCAATTGATGTTACCAGGACATCCGACTATTTCCCCATCCTCCAACATTGTCCCTTCGTTGGATCGACCAGTCGAGGACTTGATGCACTAAAATGGCAGTAAATCAAATGGACTTTCGTCACTTAATGACCATATAAGGTCGCCTTGCCTTTTAAAAGGCTTAGCATGGTCTGGTTATAAAGCACGGTTCTGCTTTGTGTATATAGTAAATTACCCAATTCGCCTCCGCCTTCGGGCAAGTGGCGTTGTGGTCTTAGCTTTTAAAGCTGCTTTCTATGGCCTTGCAAACAGCTCGGCATTTGCTAGCCACTGAAGGCCTGGTCGCTTGTGGCTCCTTGCCCCTGGCACGGAAATAGCAGGGACCAGATTCTGCCGACGTCACCGTCTTCCGGTTGCGGGAAAGTTTTTTGGAAGGTAGCTTTTCAATGACGAGTACGAGCTACAGAGCAGCACTAAGAGTATCCGAGTTACTCACTTCAAAATGATACCTTCTTGCTGTTTAGCCAAAACGCCCAATAATCCTGATCTCAACCCCACAGTCAGAACGCCTCCACTTAATGAATGCTCAATCTCGCACGATGCCAAACCGTTCTCTTACCCATCGAAGATGCGCTGGCCACGGAGCCTTGGTTGCGATGCCCTCTGATACTCCCTTGATGATACGGTCTGAATTTGCGATAGCTGTATCCCAGGAATGCTCCCCCCTTCCTCAACTCTAACACTCTTGGTGCCAAGTCCCTGTCTCTTAGCAATCTATCTCGAGGTCTCTTTCTTTCTTTCTGTCCATAGTGTTTGACAAATGCTTTCAAGTAGTCTTTTTGTTCTTGACACATTGCGAAGTTATCGATCTCTTTCTCCACCTTCTTGAGTCTCACTGAATCGTGTGGACGCTGAATGTAACCCTTTGCAAGTATTTGGATCTCTCGATTGAAGGGCTTAAGAGCCTCGTCGATTTCCTTTGCTGTTGGTGAAGTACCAGAATGAGATTCGGAGAAGTCAGAAATAGGGTCTTCCTCATCGAAGTAATGAGTGTCGTCCATTGACTTGATGTTCGGAACAAAAGGTGGCACCATCTGATGCAGTCGATCCCATTGAATGTCTTTGAACCATTTATGGGCCTTGATATCTTCTGCGTCGTGGGGATAAACATAGCGACCGGCGTAATCTTGGTTTTGATGCGACGCTGAGTATTGACATTGTGACTTGTATCGTCTGGAGCACAATCGACTATCCTTCTCTTGAATGATACTTCGTATCAAATCTTGGCATCTCTTGCTAACCACAGGTTTGTGAGGAAATCCAAATGTGGATTTATGATGCTGTATGGAGGTCAAACGCTGCCTCCGGTAGAAAATCAGCCTGACTCACCAGAATGTTCATCTTGGTTTGCTGCCTTCCTCCTTCCTCGGCCAGGAATGGGGTATGCCCATACAAGCACTGCAGAGGATTAGATTTGGTTCAAAAGTGGGGATAGTATTCGTTTGCCTCATAAAGAATGACAGCGACGCTCCACCAGTCGCAACGAGCATCATAAAGCTCACCTCGTACCACCTCTGGGGCCATGTACTGGCTGGTACCGACGACAGAACGTGCGAGAGATCTGTTGGTATACTGGTTACGCCAGTTCAAGATCCCTTCACCCGCCTCGTAGCTAGACGAATGTATCTCGTGTCTTTCCTTTGGGCCAACAATGGCATTCGCGAGATTCATGGCTGCAGCAACTGTACGGCCTTCTCTCCTGTCGATAGAATCGCCTTCAACATTGATACCTAGTTTTGTGAGCACCGAGTATCGATGATAATTGTAGTATGCTTGGTCGTGTGACCAGTGTCCGTCAAAAGCAAGACCAAAGTCTGATATCTTCAGGTGGCCAGATGCAGAAATAAGAAAATTGTCCGGCTTGACATCTCGATGAATCCAGTGAAGTGCATGTGCCTCTTCAATGCAGAGAATCATCTCGGCTATGTACCATTTCGTGACAGGCTCTGACAGCACATTATCACGAATCAGCAAGCCCAGAAAGTCACCTCCGGGCATGTAGTCCATGACGAGATAGAGGTTGTTCAAGTCCTGGAAGGCTGCAATCAAAGGAACAACCCTGCGCCGGATTAGAATTTATTAAAGAGAGGAATTCGGGGTTATACCATTGAGAGCCTTCTGCAGAAACGAGAAAGTCGCGTTCCGCTCGGAGGTGCCCTTCTTGACTGTTCCGAAGCATATCTGACTTCCGGATAACCTTCATGGCGAATATTTCCTTCTTATGTTCTGGATTTCGAACGTCACTGTGATAATATTAATCCATATATGTTGAATTGAAACAGATCTAAAGCTTACTCGTCATCACACTTTTCTCTCACCAATCGCACAACGCCAAAGCTACCTTTACCAAGGACTTTGACAACTTCGTAACGGGATGCTGTGATATCTTTGCCTTTCAGTGCGTTTGCGGCTCGGACCTTCATGGCACGAGTCTCGCGGAGATGATCGGTCTCATACCTGACCCAAGCTCGCTTCTTCTCAAGCTTTTCTGCTGGCAACAAGGTAACATCTTGAAGAAGGGCCATTTCAACCTGTCGTCGGCGAATAGACCGAGGAGTTAGTTCGCGAGAGGTCAACTCGTTGTAGTGACATTCGAAGAAGATCTTGGTAGCTGCAGCTTTCTCTACAGTGACAATGGCTTGGTTTGGTCAGTGATTTGGCAACGGAGAAAAGGCATGGAGTCAGACTCACTTGGCACAGGTTCTGGTGCTTCAAACCCTTCCACTTCTGCAATAGGTGTAAGAGTGTTCTCATTCGAGCTTCCCTCTCCATTTGCCTGCTTACTAGTGGCCTTTTTATTGTCCGAGGAGTGCTGTGACGCCACCTTCAACTTTGCAGAGAATTTTGAATCAAGCGATGTCTTCCCAGTCGACTGTCTCGGAGCCGACGACTTGCCGCTATTGCTGCTGGATTCGGCACTGGTGGGGGACGAGGATTCTGGAGTAATTTCGATGATGCCTTTGTCCAAAGAAATGACATTAGGTCGGCTCTTGAATTGAGCGCGGTGAACGACGGTTGGCTCAAGATGCCCTTTGAGCAAAGCTGCTGGGAATTTACGACCTATGCCTTGAGGACTACTAGGTGGGGATGGCAAGGACACTTCGGCTGCGGAAGCATGAGAAGCTGACTATCGTTGGTGATCAAATCGAAGTTATAGATACGATATCACACGTACCACTGTTTCTGAAAGAACGTAAAGCAGAGACCAATCTTGATCCTCGTCTTCGAAATTTTGATGGCCGGTCATCATTACCAGGAGAGTAGGGCGGAGATCGGGGAGGCGCACTGCGAATCGTACTTGTTGGGAGTTCAAGTACTGTGGCAGCTTCGTAGGCCATCGTGATCGAGTTGTTGCTAGTGTGGGAGCGCGTTTGTTGGACTCTGCCCATGGAAGCAGGGATGGATGAGTTTGGGCCCTATTGAGAGTTGAGAGTTATGAATACCAGAAACAATATTGGCAACATCAACAAAGTAGCAGATGCTAACATAAATAAGGTGAGGAAGACATCGGAATGGCACTGCATCACTTGATAAGCGTGCTGGCGACCGAGGAAGGTTCAACTCAACAAGCACGTTCAGGGCAGGAGTTATGGGCCAAGGGATATTTTTTATTGACTAAGTAACTAAAAACATGTCCCCAATCGAGGACAAAAGACGATGTGCAATCTTAACTTTTGACGATGCGCCTGCTATGCTATGCAAATCTCCTCATCCCTTTTCGCATTTTCTGTTTCCCGTCCCACAAGACAGTTCATCACAGAACCGCGCAGGTCGGAGACTTATGCAAGACAGCATTATTGCGTAGAGGAGGTATGGGACACAATAAGAAATTAAGCAGCGTATCGGCCGCATGAGAGGTGTATCGAAGATTTTACAGTGGAGAGGAGTCGGCAAGTAATACTCGTGCCTCATGATGTCATAAACATTCAATAGGGAATCGTAGAAATCGTCGTAAAGGCTCCGTGATGAACTTTAGTTGATCTCCAGCAACTTGACATCGAAGATAAGGTTGCTGTTGGTGGGTATACCGGGTTGAGCCTTGCTGCCGTAGGCAAGCTTAGCTGGAATGGTCAATCGTCGCTCGCCACCAACTTGCATCCCAGCAACACCAATGTCCCATCCCTTGATAACCTCGCCAGCGCCGAGCTTGAAAGTGAACGGCTTGCCCTTCTTGTTGGCTACGCCAGTTATCAGTATACATTCAGGGATCATTAGTCATGTTGCACTTACAGTCAAAGACTTTGCCATCGGCTTCGGTTTTGCCAATGTATCGCAGGCCAACCTTCTGACCATTTCTGCAAGCTGCTCCGGAACCAAGCTTCTTATCGTCAACCTTGACACCTTGAACAATCTTGACACCTGTGGTGGGTTTGGCTGGGGTGGCCTTGGTGGCATCAGCGCCCTTGGTCTTGGCTTTCTCTGCAGATCCAGTTGGGCCTTGTTCGAGATTCTTCGCAAATTGAACCTTCTTGTCGCCCTTGCCATCTTTCGGCTCTTCCTTCTTGGCATCTTCGGTCTTGGCTGGAGCGGCTTCACCATTGTTCTTCTTCAGCTTCTTCAATTGCTTCTTGGAAAGCTTGGGCTCTTCATCAGCATCAGGCTTCAAGGACTTGGCCATGATGTCGTCGAGAGAGGTACCCTCATCAATCTCATCTGCAGAGCGCTTGTTCTTGCCCTTCTTGGCAGCCTTCGAGACAAGCTTCGGAGCCTCTTCCTCCTCATCAGAATCGACCTCGGTGATACGGGGGTTCTCAAGAGCATCGAGCTCATCGCTCTCGTCATCGTCCATCTCGAGTTCAAGTTCATCCTCATCCGGAGACAGGTCATAGTCCTCATCATCCTCATCATCATCAGAGTCATAGACCTCATGGTGGTGGTTGTGACCGTTGTCGTCGGGAATGACATAGTTGCCAGTGAGGTAGATGGTATGGGTGCCTGTAACCTTGAAGTAGACTCGCTCGTTCTCAGCAATTGTAATGTCAAGGGGTTGTTGGTAGTTCTTGAAGCTAGTTAATAGACGTTCTTTTTTTCCAGAGTAAGTAAACATACCTTCTCAGGATCAAGAGTGCACAGAACGAATTCCTCGACCTCGATCTCTTCGCTGTCATCCTCATCACTCTCCTCTTCGTCATCCTCTTCTTCGTCATCGCTGCTGGCCTTAGCCTTGCCCTTCTTGATGGCCTTGGAATCATTAACACCGTTTGACGCATCTTCCATTTCCTCATCGGAGCCCTCGCCGAGAGATTCCATCAGTTGTTGTAGGGCAGCCGCCTTCTTAGCCTTCTTTGACTTGTTCGGGTCGCTTGGGCCGCCATTTGTCTCTTCCTCCTCGGACTCCTCATCATCGTCCTCATCAGAGTCGCTGTCAGCCAAGAGGGCACGCATATACTCTTGATCTTCATCGTCGTCCTCGGAACCTTCAGGTTGGCGCACGATCTTCAAGGTAGCTCGGGGGACTGTAGAGCCATTGGCACCTTCTTGGATCTGAGCAGTCTCGGTAGGATCAATAGCCGCCATTGTGATACGGAACTGTACATGCCATTGTTAGTATTAAGACTGATGTGAACCTGCGTCGGACTGCAGCCGACTCCCCACAAATTGGGAGGCGGAGCGCACATAAATGAAAATAAAACTCAACGTACAGTAGCAGGAAAGTCTGGCACAGCTGGAACCATAACATCTCCGCAAGGAACTTCAAGCCCGTAGAGGGCAACTAGTCTCAAGTCAGCGCGCATTCGATCTAGGCGCGACGGGGCATATGGTACTTACCAGGTAGAAGAGGCATGTTGATCGATTCAGACACGTTCTTTTGTGGCGGAAGATATGTTATAATGAACAACCTTTATCTATGGACGTCCACGTAATTGAGATCACGGACTGTACGCCAGAATTCGCGGTGATTCTGAATGGAAAAAGAGCGGTGTCGTACCAATCTTTTTTAGAGACGAGAAGTTGAGCTTTAGAAACTTTTTTTCTCGAGCGCAGCGCACCAGCGCTAAGATAGCTAATCGGTCCCCCAATTCACGTGCGCTACGACAAGGGGCTTCCCACGCCGCTTTGAAATTAAGGAGGTTGGTACATGAGAAGAGTCTTGCATTTACTCTTTACGAATATCTAAAAGGATCTCTTCATACACAGTTATATAGCAGATACGATGTAGTTCGCCTCAAGATCTCTTCGTTTTTCTGCTCCCCATCAATAGGGCTTTCAAGATCTGCCATAACCAGAAAAAAGTCTCTGACGTTTTGCCTTTCGAATAGTCAATCCCTTTATCCCCAACATCAGCCATAGCAATAACCGCCTCCGTCGCTGGCCCAGGGAATTTCTCTCTCATATAGAATGCAACCATTTCCAGTCCGTTGGTTATTCCACCTTCGCCATGTCAGCACAGGTCTAGCGGCATTCCGAAATGGCAAGGAAGAACGGCGTGAAAAGACATCGGTTGTCTTTCGATCACAAGAATTTCCAGACTCACCACTTGACCATAAATTTCCATCATGCACCCATCGTTTATTGTCAATCCTGCCAACGAATTAGCACTGTAAAATCCTAAAAAAGTCCTAGGGAGCTCCGGAGATTGAGAGTTGTCTGAAGGGCTGACAGACGGGAGGGGAAACGGGCATGGCCACTCCTAAAACAGCTCCCAAGCCCGGAGCTCTCTTAGAAAAGAATAGCAAATTAGTAACTTACCACTCCGTGTCGGGGAAGCTCTTCCTCATCATTGGAACAATCGCTCTTGGACCACTGGCTTTCTTCCCTTTCAAGATCCCACTCTGGCCTAACAGGATAGCTCCTGTGCAGATGCTTAAAATATCCACCGTCTTTCCATCCTTACCTTCCCATGAAGCATGTCCTCTCAAGAACTTGAGAGTTGGCTCCTCAAAGATTGCAGCCGGGTCGGGTCCGGGGCACAGCACGATATCCAATTTTCCGGGCTGAACCTCTGGGTCATCGATAGTCTTGGTCACTTTTAATGATGCTTTTGCGGTCAACTCGACATGGGTTCCAGTCGCTGAAACTGAGACATAGTGGATTGTAGATGGGATGCCCAGGGCACAGAGAGGCTCGGGGAGTTGACAAGCTCGCAGGTACTCCGGGCTTAGCATTCCAAGAAGATCAATCGGTGAAAGATCAAGAAGCTGGACAGTTTGAGGGATGAAGACGCCGATATGGAGATGCTTAGTTGCAACCATCGTTTTGTCGAAGAATGTAGCGGCCGTGGAGAATGTCGAGAGACGTGGCTGGCATTTTCGAGAAGGAGAAAGCCATTTCGTTTATTATAGACTTCGAGCATGAAGTCCGGAGCAAATATCGAGATTGGTTGCCTTGCTGAGAACCGGATATAGTATATCCGACGACGATACAGCACCCACTTCCACCAAGCAAAAGCATTCCGGATGTCTAGGGAAGAAATTTACAATCTCTATGCAATCAATTGAAGGTCAAACTCCGATATTATCGATAGCGGTAGAATCTACCCCGCTTCTTTGTCGCAATCGTTAGATATCTGTTCTCAGGAGATCTTTCTTTTTTTCATTTCAACCACAGAATCTTCTCTAAACGCTGCATTCATGTTGTCAAATTAACGATCGGCGTTTTAGAAAGACTGCAGTGCGCAGCGAGACGGTGTGCATCACGCATATTTATAACTTATTAGAACTTGAATGAAATTTTGTTTGAGACAGTCTTACGCTACAAGACTATGACTCCTTGCAATGCCGCCCCATCAGATACAATTGAATTCTAAAAGCATCGCCCCCATCATTGTACACGCTCGTCAATCATGGAATGTCCGTCTTGATGTGAGAGAACCTCGTCTACAAAGCGTATCTTCGCCCATCCAACATCTATAGATTAATGGCGAATCTCTTCCTCAGCGATTCCCCGAAGTACCAGAAAAATAAAGGGCTGGGTGCGAGTAATACGCTCACGAAACCAAAAACGCTCATTCCCCATCCGATACCAAGCTTGTCGATTAGTGTACCCGTGAAAAGCGGAATTACGCCACCGATGACACTTCGAAATAGTGCACCTGCAGCAATGGCGCTGGCAGCGTAATTCTCGAAGCTGTCAATGTAATAATTTTGGACTGAGTTAAAGATCGCGACTTGCCCGATACCATAGAAAAATGTTGGCAAAATCGTGACGAACCACTGCCGAAAGATGAGCGAAAGCGATGGCATAGGTTTGGAAGACTTACGTGAACATGGAACTCTACAGTCCAGGCAAACCCTATTCCCCAGAATATCGAGGTCAGTATTCTTCTTTCACACATTTCAGAGGGTAGAGCGGTATATCCCAAGAGTGGCGAGAGAGTATTCAAATAGAAGAAGTAACTAAGCTACCAGCTCTAGACACAGCAAAAAGTGAAGAATAATTCTCCAAAAGAGTGAGACTTACAGAATAATGATATGGGTATCAAAATCGCACCAACATTGGCAATTGGCAGCCGGTATTCTGGCTTAGCCTCCCCGTTGTGTTTCTTGGTGAGGGAATTATACACGGTGCCTATGCGGGGCACAAGGAACCAGACAGCAACAAGAAAGCCGAGCCCTGGACCAAGATAGACCAACCCAACTTGAATGGTACTGAATCTGTAACCCTCACCGTAGATGGATTCAAACTGAGTGTAGAGACTGTAAGTGATGGCGAATAAGAGTGCTTGATAGCTTGCCATGGTCAAGACGATTGGCTGCGTGAACAAAATTCGCACCGGTCTTTGAATCGCCTGGGCAAGCTTGGACTTTAAGGATCGATCATCCTCGCCCTCGAAATAGTATCTTCCGCCCCTTGAATTCTCAAGCTCCTTCTTCCGTTTCGAAAGTAAAACTGGGACATACGTCTCCCTTAAGAAGAAAAATGCTCCGGCGACAGAGGCGCTGCATATGATGAGCATGACCCAGAAGAGCCACGGCCAGCTCATATTCTGAAGAATAATGCTTCCTAAAAGTGGGCCAAGAGTTGGTCCTAGAAGAGGACCAAGCACTAAATTCCAGGATATCAAAGTCAGCAAATCTCTACCATATATGTAACGAATAAAGCTAAATGTCCTGAGAATAGAATAACTATGTCTCATGACTGCAAAGGTAAAAAGGAAAATGGAGCGTTTCTCCGACAAGGTAAGACTTAACAGTAAAATCCAAAGATAGCAGCCCTCTCAGTAGGGTCGTACTAATTTCCAGAACCATAGAGTCAGAACGCTTCTTTCATACATTTCGGAAGTAAAGCTGCAAATTTCAGGAGTAATGAGGCATAGGCGTCTGGGAATGATTCCATTCCTGTAAAAGGAGTGTTCCCCGAAGGTCTTGGAACATACCATGTCACTGATTGTTCCACCTCCATTTGCGATTCCAACGCCTGCGTCTAATGTAAGGCTATGAATGAAGTTCTTGGGTGGGGCTACTTACTCCCAAACAATCCTGCGAGGGTTCGCAAAGTGACAAGGACGGGTAATGTTTTGGCCAGTGCCGTGGGGATTTGTATCAGCGTGAAGATTGTGAAACACCACATGTAGAGCGCCTTACGCCCAAAAGTCTCAGAGAGTGGAGCCAAAATTAATGGACCAATGCCTAACATAATTACGAATCCTGTTTGACACCCAATCACACTATTTTCTGTGACATCTAGAGAATCTGCTATACTCTTGATACCAGGAGTGAACATGCTTGAGGCTAATGGGCTCAAGACTGAGCAGCCTTTAGTCGAGGAATGCCATAGACTTGACTAGTGACTTACTGCTCATACTTGCAATTACGCCAATATTGGCAAGCTTCTTTCCCTTTGGCCAGGCTCGTGGATTGGCATCATCTTCTTTGGAAAACCCAATGAGCTATGGTCTGTCAGTCTTGCTCTAAGAAATCGTCTTTTGCATGTACTTGTCTGCCATTATGGCCGTTATTTTGGCCTTGTAATAACGGCGAGCTCTCGTGCATAGCACTAGGCATGTCGCGTGGCTGCATGATGAGAAAATGACTTTGAAATGAGGAAGAAATCAACTCGATATCTAATGACCAAAGTAGAAATGAGGACAAATAGAGGAGACTATTCAGTATGACCAGTTTTGAGCAGCTTAAAACAAATGTCGAGGAAAGCGATCCATAAGCAGAATAGAATCGATGACGACTGACTACACTAAGAACTAGCTTACTGTTGTCTCCGGCCGGAATCAAGATTATTATGAGGATTCACGGTCTCTTCTGTCCAAAACTAGATGATAACTCATGTTGGCGAGAAAAACGCATTACAGTCTTCGGATTCGAATAAGCACAGAAGATGCTGTGAGACTTGATCGGGAGGAAGCAGCCGGGGGGGGTTGGGGGGGGGGGGTTGTAGGCAAGGCTTCTCCACCCGAAATCGGTCACGTGAAGCGCGTCTCTCGGTTCGCCAGACGCGTCGAGATCCGACGATCAGGCAGCTTATCCCACCATCCATTCACGATTTTCTCGGAATCATTCAGATTTGACATGATGCCTATCAGATACCGACGGTTACTCTCATGAACCATTGTTATAAAGATGGGGAGCAGGTTAGAGAAGAACTCAGAGTTAGTCCGGAAGCAAATTGAGTCTCATTCGTTTCACGATGAGGAAGGCGAAGAGTACGAGGGCTCGAAATTTGGAGGATTTGCAGATTACTTTCGTCGAAAGAAGATCAAGCTTCAAAACCTTGATGCGGAATTGCGTTCTTCGGCCATCGACAAGCCAAAAATCTTTCGTGGCATCGTTGCGCACGTGAATGGCTATACTCAGCCTTCACTGAACGACCTCCATCATCTTATTGTCAGTCACGGAGGCGGCTTTATGCAATACCTGGACGGAAAGACTACAGTGACACATATCATTGCCGCAAATCTCACGCCTAAGAAAGCCATCGAGTTCAGACGATATCGTATCGTCAAGCCGGCGTGGGTTGTCGATAGTGTAAATGCTGGCAAGCTGCTGCCATGGGATGCCTACAGAGTTCTAGATGAAGGCTCTGGACAGCGATTACTAGGCTTCGATGACGGCAAGGTGGTAAACCAGCCAAACACCCAGCAAAAAGGCTACAGGGATCAAACTAATGCAAGTTGGTACACTAGCCAAGTCAAGAATGTCGCCGAAGACATCAATGATAAGGAGGGTGTCCAATTTCCCAGCACTCAGACGGTTGCCTTCAGTGGAGTCGAGTCGTATATGGGGGATTTGGCTAACCGGCCAAAATCTAGTGTTGCGGCTGCGAACCTTGGAGAGGCCGATCTAAGCTCATCTGGTGGCTTTGACGTTACCTCGTCTCTGGAAGAAGCATTGAGTAATGCTGCCACTGTTGAAAATCATGGCCGACCTCAAGTCAAGAACGAGTCTCCAATAGTTTCTCCTAAGAAGGAAGACCAGCAACCTGAGTTGACACCTTCCATTGAGCCAAAGCAGGCCGAGCAAGAAGACATCTCCAGCTCGGCGATCTCACCTAGCATCGGGGATGATACTAGGAAGCGTTCTTGTGAGCCTGAACTTACGATACCTTTGAAGAAAGTTAAGGTGATGACAGCCGAGGAGCACAATGCTATTCTCCTCGCTGACCCCCATATCCGAAAGTCTTCGACAGCAAATCCCGAATTCATCAAGCAGTACTACTCCGAGTCTCGGCTTCATCATTTGTCAACCTGGAAAGCAGATCTGAAATCCAGATTTCAACAGATGGCAGCTGAGAAGACAGCATCACAGAGGTCGGGTACGAAGAGAAAACCTGGCTCGAGGCGGTATATCATGCACGTCGATTTTGATAGCTTCTTCTGTGCTGTGTCGTTAAATACTGCTCCTGATTACGTTGATAAGCCAGCCGTGGTCGCTCACGGAAATGGTACTGGGTCTGAGATTGCGAGTTGCAATTATCCTGCGCGTCAGTTTGGAGTCAAGAATGGCATGTGGATGAAGAGGGCACTCGAACTATGCCCTACTATCAAAGTCTTGCCCTACGATTTTCCTGCATACGAGGAAGCGAGCCGAGGATTCTATGAAGCTATCTTAGATGTTGGTGGTATTGTCCAGAGTGTGAGTGTAGACGAGGCTCTAGTAGACATTTCGAGTTTGTGTCTCCCTGCAGGCGGCACTGATGGAGTAGGAGTACGAGAGGGTAGCATATGGCGAGAACAAGAAAAGGCAGACATTATCGCACAGACTCTCCGAGTATGCATCAAGGAGAAGACAGGGTGTGCGGTATCAATTGGCATTGGAGGCAATGTCCTTCTTGCTAAGGTTGCACTGAGGAAAGCGAAGCCGGCTGGGCAGCATCAAATCAAACCGGAAACAGTTTTGGACTTCCTTGGCGAGCTTGGTGTTCAAGATCTTCCCGGTGTGGCTTACAGTATCGGAGGCAAGCTCGAAGAAATTGGAGTCAAATTTGTGAAGGATGTCCGCCAGTTGACCAAGGATCGTCTGATCACAATCCTTGGGCCGAAGACTGGGGAGAAGATCTGGGACTATGCTAGAGGCATTGATCGTACTGAGGTTGGGGAGCAAGTGGTTAGAAAATCAGTCTCTGCCGAAGTCAATTGGGGTATCAGGTTTATTTCCCAGGCAGAGGCCGAAGAATTTGTCCAGAATCTCTGCATCGAGCTTCAGCGTCGCTTAATCGATCAAAGAGTGAAAGGCAAGCAATTCACGATGAAGATCATGAGGAAAGCTGCAGACGCTCCGCTAGACCCACCCAAGCACTTAGGCCACGGAAAGTGCGATACTTTCAATAAGAGTATTGTTTTAGGAGTCGCCACGAACAGTGCTGAAGTCATTGGTCGAGAAGCTGTTTCGATACTTCGCAGCTATGGCTTCTCGCCTGGTGAGCTCAGGGGTCTTGGTGTGCAAATGACCAAGCTTGAGCTCCTGAAGACTACAGGGAACTCACTGATGGACAGCAGTCAAAGGCGTATCAACTTCGGGGTATCTGCTCCACCTAAGGTTGCGAAGCAAATTACAGAAGATCCTATCGATGATCCACCAACTCTAACGAAGCAGAAGGACACTCCTATGAGTTGGTCGAGATTTGGTACTGGGCCAGCTGAAGATCCCATCGACGAAGCTATCACTCCTCAAAAGCCGAAGGCAGTGGCTTCCCGACTTCTAGCCAGCAATGACCCTATCGATGACAAGGACAGCCCGAAGAAATCTAAAGCAACTCCAATTCATCCAGCCGTTGCTATTGCAAGAGCAAACGCAGCTGATTCGAGTGCGAGGAAACTTAATTTGACAGGTACCCAATTCATCATTCCTTCACAACTAGATCCGGAGGTACTGGCAGAGCTACCGCAGGACATCAGGTCGAAGCTCATGGCTCAAAGCAAGAGCCAGCCTACATCGAGAGCGCAATCACCAATGCTCAAGTCAAGGTCCGAAAGTCCAGCCCTTGAGCAACAGCTGGATTTGCCTTCACAGCTAGACCCCGAGGTCTTTGAAGCCCTACCAGAAGACATGAAGGCGGAAATCCTCGCATCCTATGGCTCCAACGCAGGCCCATCTCAAGCACAATCTCTCCTTCCACAATCGCCACGAAAGCCGCCCGGTATGTCCACCACCAAAAAGATCACTACCCCAACCAAGAAACGAGGACGAGGCCGTCCACCAGGGGCGCTAAACCGCCGAGGCATAAACATCAAACCCGACCCTCACTCAGGACTCACACAATCCAACATCGTGGCTCCCAAAAGCGGACTCTTCGCGAAACCAGGAGAACTACTACAAGGAGAAGATAGCTACTCCTCCGACACCCTTGACCCGGATTTCCTCTCCGCCTTACCAGAAGATGTTCGACAAGAGCTCTTGACAGAACATAAGCAGAAACAGCTCGCCAAAAGAGGCAGCCTCATGACCTCCGGCATGCCTAAGAAAAGACGACCACCCGAAGCTCCTCCCTTAGGACAACGAAAATTACGACTCCCACCACGAGATCCGAGACCTACGTTCACGACTAGGGAGTTGAGTTCTATTCCCGAGTTAAGGGATACGTTGAATGCGTGGCATCGAGAGTTTGCCGGCGATGGACCGCATCCGGATGATGTTGCTGCCATGGAGAGGTATTTACGTCGCGTCGTTCTCGACGAGCGGGATACGAGCAAGGTAGTCAGCGTCGTTCGCTGGCTAGCTTGGCTAATAGACGAATCTGATGAGGACAATGAAGGCACGAGGATATGGAGCCAAGCACTAGAAGGAATTAAAACGAAAGTGCAATCCGCGGTCCAGGAACGAGGGTTGGGGAGGTTAGTATTATAGTATTTCTCTATCCTTTTGATGCCAATACTATAGCATATCAAAGAATCGATAGGATCTGAGTGTCTAATCTGATCCTTCTGTCTACACAATGCCCGTGTCTGTCTACGATATCCAACAGTACAGTACCACAACACCATGACGATAAATAGGCTCGAGCGAGAAGCAGAGCAAAGCTAAACAGAACAGAAAACTCCATAATACAGGTTCCGCGCCATATACACGATCCGTCTCTTTTCTCTTCCTCTCAGTCTGGCACAGCCAGATCCAATCTCCCACATTCTTCCACTCCACCAGATTATGTAACAGTGTGCGCGTGAATCATTACAATTAGTATATTTCTCCCCTCTTCTACTTCAACCCAGTCTAAATTGGGGAGGTCAAGCCAGACAAAGCAAGACTCCCATCGCGATCCCCAGAGCCAGAATACTGCCCACAGGTGCCTTACTGGCAACTTTCACTCCTGCGCCTTTGGTAGATGATTTCGCCTGGTATACGCTCAGTGCTAACGAGCCACCGCAGATTTGTGTCGAGTTCCCTTTGCAGGGAAGATTGCAACTGGAGTCTGGGAGTTTATTCGAGAGGGCAGAGAGGAATTGTGAGCAGTAGCATTCTCTATAATGTCCAATTAGCCTTCTATTCAACTATTCCTCACTTCGACCATATCCCCAATCCTGTCCACTCCCCACCCTCCCAACCCCAAAACTTTTCGCTACAAGGAAGATTGAAGAAAGAGAAAGGAGGATCTCTCACCTAGTATACTCCACTCCCGCATACGAATAAGCATGGGCGTCACAATACGCCAGACACGTCGGGACCGTCATGCTATCCTCCGCCTCCATGCCCCCATTCAACGCTCTTTGTCCCTCCGTCCCATTAAGCAAAGTCGTCTCATTATAACACCCTTGATAACTCCACCCTGACGGCGCTGGATATATACTCGCGCTCGTTGTCGACGCGGATTGAGCCTCGACGCTTGACGTTGCGAAGGAGAGGAAGAAAAGAGACGCGATAAGAGTTCGCGTCGAGAGTGTTGCTCGTGGTGCAAAGAAGGGAAACAATGCCATTGCTCTTTGTCTCTTCGTTTCTTTATTTTTTCTGGTAGTGTGTATTGTTGGAAACGACCGTGAGGAGGGGAAAACGAATGTGAGGTCGATCCAGCTGGGAGAGAGTCGATTTTGCTGGGCCTGCTGGGAGATCAGTGCTTGATTTGATTTGGAGAGCCTGGCCTAGCGGGAGATCTGCGCCACACTGCCCAACTCCGACAGATAGGTGGCTAAAAGTAGTTTAGAGCATCCCGATTGGAACGGGTAATATTGCAAATATTGGTGCCGATAAGAAAACGGGTTGGTGTGTCACGTGGAGATTGTAGATACGAAGAATTCTTTGAGATTTTTCTTGTGATAGAACAATTTTGACTTTTGGAACGGAGGAGAATATACCTTATTCGATGGTTAACTTTATGAATAGAAGCAAAGCTGGATGCACAGGAAGGGGTGTCGTTCAGGGTGAATGGAGAGGGAGGGTGAGAGTGCTTAGACCCCTTGGTGGTATTGCGAGGCTGAAGCGTATTTGGTGAGTGGCTTTGAGGCTTGTGCTGATGGCTTTTCATCAAGGAGCTGATGTTGGTCAGCAGCAAACACAATCATCCCACACAACATAAATATTTATGGCGCTAGTGAAGTGTCCTTATTGATGGAAATATAAGCACCAATCAGAATTCAAAATCCTTGCAGAATCCGTCATGTCCTGTAGAAGTTCGAAAGCGATTCAATTATCTTCAGCGTCAATATTATTTCGAGACATTATTGAAATTGAATACTGTCCGAGATATCAATGACAGATATAATCTGAATTGTCGCGAGACGGTAAAATTTCCGGGAATTCGATAATATCCGCCTTTTGAGTTGCATGAAAAATCCAGATTTCTAGGAGATATTGAATTCAAGGGAATTTGCAAGGGATGAAAGTCAGAAACGGTTTCAGAAAATAATTTCGAAATAGTTCTTCTAGATAGAGTATGGATTTTTGAGTTGAATGTGTGAGAAATTCCGAGACATGAATCTCAGATGAGTGAACGTGATTACTTATTTCCTGGAGATCGAGTAGACGATACAAAGTTTGTATCCTCGTGTCGACCAAGCGGAGAAAAGATATCGACAGAGTGCGGCTCTCAATTTTGCTGAGCACGTCCTCCCCTGTTCATCAAGCGCGTCGGTACGAAAGCATTGTGATAGGTCGATCATGTACCTCTAGTTGCTGCGTTGTAGTATGGGACAACTAACGAAGCTGGTAGTTCCAGCCTCCGTGTCGAGATAACATGATTTTTGCTACATGAAAGAGTTCAAGATAGATTACGTATCAATATCAGGAACGAAAAATTGAGAAGCCAACAACCGAACGGAATTGTCTAGTGACTACGAAAGAACGAAGGAAGAAGACACTTGACGTACTGAACATCTTCGTCGACTCTATCCTTGATATTGGACGCCGTGTGCAAGAGGAAGAAATGTATCTTTGGAAAGCAACTAATCGATGTGCTAGCGTTCTAACATGCGTTACGTTGCACGTTGATTCTTCTGGGTGGAGGCGACGCATGCCACCACTGAATATTACACCTGGACGAGAAGACTCATAGGCGGTTGCATATCTTTTCCAAATCTTAGATCCATCACACCGCAGCCCATTCGTGATCTGAAGCTTCGCGTTAGAGGTGTTGGAGGAGACGCTTCGAAATATCAATGTGCTCTGCTAGAGATGGGATCGCTAGGCGTAAGTCTTGTATTGTATTGTATAATCGAGAATCTGGATAGTGACCGGGTCTGCTATTTCCTTTTTGAAGAGCTGTAGATGGACATCAAAGCCGGTATAAAAATCGGATGTTGGTCGGAACATTGAAAAGAGTTTCAATGTCCGGACATCGCTGTGTTTTCTTTTCAGTATCTGGGACCTTGAAGTTATCCTAAAACTTGGGAAGGATGTTTGACTCAAGATAAAGGCAGACACGATGTGATGATCCTGAGTTTCACATCGGAACGAGGACGAGAAAGCTGTATTATGTAGAAGGGAAGAACAACTAACTTCCCTCGACGATTCAAGAATTTTCAGTTCAATCACTAGAGGAATATGCAGATCATAGTGATTCTTCCAATTAAGATCTGACTATGAATCGAATGTCGAGATTGATTGAATGTCGGTATTCAGCAGAGTGTCCAGGAGAGTCTAAGGCATCAACCTCAGATCCCACATCGAAGGACGGTCCGTTACTACAATAAAGATGATCAACATCGGAATAACAACAGAATCGGTCGTATTGTAATACCGAAGAATGGCCTTCGAAATATGGATTACGGCCCGCAAACTTGCTTAAGATGTTCTTTAATCGGACGTCCATATAGATTTCACAGTGGGAAGGTCATAGAACCAGGCAGGGTGGAAGAGTGAAAATAGGACGGCTGTACGGAGGAATGTGAGTTAACTACCGTTTCCCCCGTCCCAGTCTTCCTGTAATCGTTCTCCGAAGATGCGATGGTCAGGAACCAAGGCTTCATGGGTTTCTTTTCGCGTTGCAGCACCTAGAGGCTCGCCCTAGCTTGATGAAGCATTGACGATCTCACTGCTATTTTTCCAGGGAAAAAAGGAAAGATGCTCGAGCATCGGTCAAGGGAGCTTCATGCGCAGAAGAATAGACTGCAGCGATTGTCTGCGAAGTACCGAAAGCTCGAGACTGGTATGAAATTCCGATGCTCAAAGGGGACAAGGTAAATAGGAGGTCGGCAATGTTTCCACCTGAGAACGAAAATGCTCGAGGGATCAACACCAACTATCCTATCTCGTCAATTTGTTTTTGTCACAACTCGCACGGGCTGTGGGGTTAAAAGCAAAGGAACCCGAGATTTGAGCATAAAGAAAGCTTCTCCACACAAAGCACGGCTTTCGTTCGTCCTTGCGACAAAGCGTCGTCGCGGGACGACGCTTCCGAGTAGTGGGAGTTTTTCGTAAGCCATGCATAGAGATGCCGAACGAAGGATTGAAACATGAGAGCAGATTTCCCTCCTCAGGTGTCCTAGGCCGATCACTTCACCGCCTAAAATGCACCCCCCTCTCCGTCAAGCGGAGAATCTGTTCTGGCAGTATTCCGGGTCTCTTCAGCGTCAGGCTCAAACGTGTACATCTCGAGACCTTGTTTGCAACCAAAATTTCGGCCAAGTAGAAGTCGCTGCAACTCATTCCAGGTTACAGTGCAGTTAAACTTTGCGTGTCTCCTAGCAACCAGCGGACTTTGAACTGGCGGTGGCCAGCATGCCGAGGGAAAGCCAGTTGCCGTGACCAAGGAGCTTCCAACAAGCAAGGCTGATCAACGAAGATCCTCATCATCACGCAGGTCCTACATCATCTTACTCATGACCACGACGACTCGTGAATCCTGATGGGCAGGCTTCCTTTCTACCTTGCTCTGGCTATCTATTTTTGCGTGAGAAGCATGAGAACGGTCTGATATTGGGGCAAATGGATGGTCCCCGGCCACCAACTGTCTGAAAAAAAAGCAACAATTTATGAAAAATCCTATGATGGAAGGAAGTTATCGGGTCAAAACCTGGAAGTAAAGGCCGGAAAAATAGCCAATCCCAGTTACAGAAATAGTCAATCAGATCAACGGTAAAAGATGGAAGGTGGGGAATGCATGAGGATGAGGCCCCAACACTGCTGCCGCAACGGGGTCAGTCGCTCGACTCGCTGGTCACTGCTAAATGGCGAACGGCAAGTTCCACGACACTTGTCAGAAGGAGGAGGCGCTCGTGAATGAGAAGAGGCTACTGGTACAAAGTGTGGTGCATCTCATCGTTCACGAGTTTCAAAGATTGGCTCCCGAGTTTCTGCTGTGAGGCAAAGCAGTAACTGAGTGTGCTGATCGTGCACCGGACTTCCTATGTGAGAAAGGAAGATCTAGGGCGAACGGGTATGGCTTAGGTTGATCCTCGTTCGGTGAGGCAAAATGATGTCAGTGACGTGGGTCCCGTCGGCGCCCTTGCCGGTGACTTGCTGCTCATGGTCATGGGTGTGTATGAGCACGACGCTGCCAGCAAAATCGGAATCAAAATCTTCAAGAGCGGCCCGGCGAGGGTGTGCTGGATGAGAGCGCGAGAAATGAAGCTTGTCGCGTGCAGAGTAGATAGCGAGGCCGTCAAATTATTTAGACTTGCTGGCTGACGGTTAGTTCGTTCTATACTCTACGAAGTAAGTGCATTCTGGTCACCTGCGGCTTCGGCTGCAGAAGAGACGCCCTAGAGGTTGAACTACAGGAGAAGCTCCCCAATCGTTTAGGACATCGCGTCTTAGCATCGTACTGTACTGGGACTGGGAGCCAGCCTCACGATAACTGGTAGCAGTGGAGGATCCGCGCTGATACCTACTCTGGTACTGGTACTCTGTGCCTGGACGAGAGACCAATCGTATGGGCTGGGAGCGAAAAAGTGAACCATTACAATTAGGATCATATCATGGCCCGCAGTGCAGTCAAAGATCATCAGGATCCTTAAGAGGGATCCCATACAATAATGGTATCGCCCTCATCGTCGCGAGCCAGCACCGCAATCCAACGGTCGCACCCACCCAACCCCCACTAACAGCGCCAGCAACGCTGCAACAGTCGCCCTCACCTCCTTCAGCCACCACCCGTGTCTTGGGATCCGGTAACATTTTCGGACGCCCAGGGGCCCTGTGTGGTCCGGTGTGGAGCAAATCGAGATCGACGGCTCCATCCCCGGCCGCACGACTGAGCGACTGCACTGCACCTGTGCCACCGCACGCAAGATCAGGGTCCACACCCCCATCCACCACGTCTCCAAGTCCCCAAGCGGTGCGTCAAGAGGTCAACAGTACGCAAACACAGGCAAGGGCCACAGCAGCAAGCACATATCTTGGGTCCACCGAATGCAGTGTGAACCCTCCCCGACGCCGTCCCTCATTGTCGCTCCATCCACATGCAGGCTTCGATGCAAGTGTCTGCCTCCGGTCCCCTTCTGAGCCTCTCGTGCCTCCCACCACACCCACGAACCAGTTTCTTGGTCTCTCTCCTCTTTCTCTCTCACCGAAGAGAAGCGGCACGAGATATCCTCGACATCACAACTACTAACTTGTGAGAGGAGACGCCGCCGATACTCACTGCATCGCCGGTAACGCCACCGAGCTCTCTACCTTACACAACAGACACTCACGACGTCTGGTTTGGTGATACAACATTAGAGCCCATCCCATCATGGTCTCACAACCGCCCGACACCCTTCCGTCAGCAACATCCGCCTCCAACTCACCAACGATGACGACCTCCTCATCCTCCTCCTCCGTACACGAAGACAACACCCTTACTCCCTCCAGTGCAGCGCTCGCACCCAAACGACCACGCCTGCACTCCCGGAAATCCAGCGGCACGATAATAGTCCCGCGCGAGCACCCGAAAGTAGAACTCAACGAGGACGACGAGGAGTTCGACGAGGATGATGCCAGGGCCATGAGTCCGAGACGAAGCAGTCAGGATCTGGAGAAGATGAGTGAGGATGCGAGAGCGCAATTGAATGAGTACGTCCTCTTCCCCCTTCCCCTACCTCGACAGTGAAAGGAAAAGGAAATTGAGACTAATAATGAATCAACAGACACGCAAGGACGCTCCAACAATCCCTCCTGGAGATCTTCAACCGCATCGAAGCCGTGAAAGAAGAACACGACAAGCTGGACAACAACAACAAATTCCTACAGAAATACATCGGGGACCTGATGTCGACGTCCAAGATAACGAGTACTGGTGCCGCGGGTGGGAGGAAGAAGTAACATTCTACTTCTCTATTCTTTCGCATTATACCCTTCGAATTCATTTACAGTCGAAACAGACGACGAGACGATACAGATCGAAAACGAAAACGATACAGAGTAGGAGTAAGAACAGGAGTACATAGTCTTCGATCCTTGAATGGGTTGTATCTGTAGTGTGGTCGACGTCGAACACTTATTATATACACGGTGGTTGGTTTTGCAGATTGATACGGGTGAGGAGACGGCATTGCATAGGCGTACGCTTTTTAAAACTTTTTCAACTTCTAGGTTAATGATTAGGGAATCACTCACGTCCAATATCCAATGGTTTGGTTTGGTTTGGTTACGGATGATGGCATGGCATTCAGCGTCGGCGTCCAACTTATCTATCTTTCAAATCATACCCGCTCGATGCAACCAGCTCAAGACACAACAGTTAGAAACGAAGCATCAGAAAAATGGTTCTGAGACTAGGGTTTCACAGGTGTCAATTGAGAGGATGTACAATAGTTTTCTAATGATGAGGTTTTATGATCAAGTTATCCTTGGTTCGAGGGTAGAAGGAGTGACATCGACGACGCAGCGTCCAACAATGCTCCTGCAAACCAAGACGCGACACCATAGTATGTATACCACCTTCTGAACAACCGACAATGAAAGTATAGAAAATCTTCATGTGCTCAATACAAACGATACCAATGACGAGAAAAGAATGCTACCTTAAACGTTATCGATTTCACCAAGAACCTTTCTCTCGCCCTCTTTACCGTCCTGTTTGGTGCTACCACGAGAAACCTTTCTAAGAGAGGGAGAAGTTCGTGGCTCATCTTCGTCGTCAATAACCTTAGCAGCTGCCGGAGTGACAACACGGGGTCTTTTGGTTCCAGCACTGTTGGTTGTAACAAAAGTCTGAGAGACAACCCGGACGCCGCTTTCGTTGTCAGCAGCACTGGACTCTGGGCCTGGCGGTGAGTCCTGCATGTTCTCTTTCCTACTCTTGATGCTGCTGATCCGAGTCGGTTTGAGGGTCATGGTAGGAGTTTGCTCTTCCATCTCGGGGATGGACTTAGCTGCTGGGAGCGAGTTGCTAAGTGCAGATCTGAGACTTTTCTCAAGAGACTCACCAGTTACCGGTTCAGCAGCCCCAGTTACAGACGACTTACGTAATACGGCAGCATTTGCAGTGGTCGGTGCCGTTACTGGAGTTGCCGCTCCAGTCTGGGGAGTGTTAGAGGGAGCCTTGGGCATCAAAGCATCAATGAGAGCATCGTAGACACCGGGCATCTGTTCCGAATCGAATATTGGGTTAGTGCTCTCGGTACCCTGCATCGGATCAGAGACTTGACGACTGCTGCTGCCGCGTGTTGTTGCATAATCTGGCATTGAGACATCTGCAGACGAACGCTGGCGCCAATGCGTGAAAGCAGGATTATCAGTGAATGGGTCGAAGGGAGGTTGTCTTTGGAATAGAGGAGGATTCGGAGGTTGCATCGATCCAAATCCTGGTGGGAACTGAGCCCCGAGAGGTGGAAACGGAGCTCTGATAACTGGATTTTGACGCGGAGAATGACTATGAACCTCAACGCCGTCGGTCTCACGTCGGGGTGAGAGTTGCTGTGCAAGATAGGGTCCCACGAGAGACACTTGACGCCACATAGTCGCGTTGGGCCAGGCGATCGATGACGCCTCAAGGACATCTGCGAGGAGTCAGCTCCGACACAGTGATATGCACAGCTACGAGCACTATTTTCTGCTTTTGAGTACAGAGCAAACATACCAAGAGGAGCATGCTGGAATGAGAAGGAAACGATATTCTTAATCCTTTCGAAAGGATATGTCAAACCTTCCCGTGCGAAGCCTTCTGCAATAACGACTTTAATACGGCCAAGGTCATCGGCGGGGTTCCAGTGGCTTTGCGAAAGCAGTTCACGATGAAAAGCTGGAAATCTAAGCTTCTCGAAGTCACCATGCTTGTCCAAATCTGGGCTGTGTTAGAGCCATAGACACAATTCTAGGTACTGTCAACTTACCAATGCTTAAGTCAATAACAGTGGGCCATGGTCCGGCTTGACCAAACCATTTTGACCTTTTTCGTTGTCATTAGAGCGACAAAATAGTTGAGTAGTAAGGACTCACGCTAAAATCCTTCCATCAATGAACATGCGAGCTTCGAACATGACATTGTCCGCTGGCTTCTTCAAGTCTTTCAAGACGCGGCTGACCTCTGGGTTCTGCCAGCAGTGGATGGAAACACGGAATGGAGCTCCAGCAGGGAGGCCGGGAATAAATGATGTGATAGTGGGAAGCAATTGTGGATTGAGTTGCAAGTTATGAGATTCTGGGTTTTTGGTCAGCTGCACGTCAGACATCCGAAAAGCTTCTCATCTGCTACAACTGACCTGGGTCCTGAATGACTTGACAGGATGTTTTGAACTCCTGCAGAGGAATCTTGCTTGGGTCCGGGAATAGAAGGACATCCCAATTCTGATACCGCATCTTGATAGATCAATTGATGTACTTCGACGTCTGAGGACGGGGCAAGATAAGCACGGTAGCGAATTTGAGAAACCCCTTCCACAGCAAAAAGCAAACGGTGATTTTGCAGAGGGAAGAGAATTGTGATTGTAAGACAGCTGATTGTTGAAGATATGAAGAAGTCACTCTCCAGTAATTCTGAAGCCAGCCCGGTAAAGGAAGGAACGGAGTCGTAGCATTTTCGGAAAGGGAAGTAACACTCATCGGAACGAAAAACCTTATGTAACAAAGAGATTGGAAAGTATATCCCTATTCGAATTTGACGATTGCATTTTGAAGTGCATTTCTAGAGATCAAAAGATTGGACCTAGATCTATTTGTTGCTAGATGGCACTATACTTCGAATGTGGACAAGATGCTAAGTTGCATTACCCACATGATACTAGGAATAGGAGCAGCACAACCTGGTTGTAGTAATGCTTTACAAACACAGTACCGCTCACGTCTCAAAAGCGGCACTTTATCTTTGTTTCGATATTCTTGACACAGATGCTAAATTGCTGACCTTCGATTTCACTATGTACAACTTCACCAATCGTGATCTAATCATCACCAGGAGCTCTCGCCTACGTAAAATTAGTACAACTTATCACTAGATGCTATGAGATCTTACCCTGACAGCATTCGGTCCTCCCAATTCCCTCTCCAAGCCGCCTTCGAATTCCCTTGGTGCAGACTGCTTATCTGGGTATGTCATTGCCACTACGCCGCAAAGTCCAAACACAGCTACAACGAAACATCCAATCTGAAAGAGACCTTTGCCAGGCTTCGTGTGTGTGTATTCTTCAGGTGAAAACATGCCTAGAATATCGTTGTCCTCATGTACTGGTTCTCCATAATTTCGACGCTCTTGCTTGTCCCACCAGTCTGCGTGCGGATCACGGAATTGGCGTTTGACTGGAGGTGGGTTGACGTAGCCTCCATTCTGTATACAATCGGTCAGATGTGTGCTCGAGATGGGATGTACTGAGACCAACCATTCCAGGATCATCAGCGTCAGTCTGCAAATATCATGTCAGTACATGAACAGAAGTCTGAGCGACCTGCCACTGACCAATGAAGGGTAATCCGGTCCGGGCGATGTAGCTTGTGCGGCCCCTCGTTGCTGTATGAGAGCTGCTCTTCGAGCAATCGACAATGTCGCTCGTAGCGGACGGGCTGTCGCAATTCGTCGGGAAAGCATCTGATATTATCGTTAGAATGATCGGTTCAAGTTCCGCTGGATTCATAAGGACCATACGTTTTGCTGTACTAAGAATGATCAATTGAATCGGATCACCCTCGATACAAGCTTACACGGAGTCGAGGTTCAAAAGCATTCTAACCAAGACCTCAATTGTGAGGCAGCAAGCCTTCACGTTAGCGAGAAAAGGGGCGTTTCTATCACTTTTGACCCCTCGCCCCTGTATTTCTCCAGCAATTCGTCATAGTCCTACGCCCTAGCTCACAAATATCACACCACACCAGAACTAGGCTACTTCAACCCTGCCCGAAAGAAAATCACTATTGACAACATCAAATTCGCACGTTTTCGTCAACAGGCGGCGCAACAGGAGGCCTGGTTATGCGCGAACCACATTACGGAGACCTTCAGGACAATACGTATCTTCCGAAGTGAATTTCGCCCACCTCGATGTGATGAATATCAAATACACGATAGTGCCTCGCCCCCTCTCACGAAATTATGACACAGACCGCGTCGGATACGCCAGAAGATCAAAAAATATACAGTACGCATGCCTCTACTAAGCCATTTCCACCAACATAACTGACCAGACCTTACAACTAGACGTACCTCTTGATGATGATGACGTGTCAAAAACGAATGGACATCACGACGAGAATGCTGCGGAAGGGGAGCCTCCTAGCAAGAGGCGTCGAGTCAGCGACAGCGTACCGCCCACAAAACGAAAGCCCGAGTCGCCACCTTGGAAGAAAGCTGTAGCAGAAGGACCCTCATCATTCACGCAGAACGGTAGAAGAAAGTCGGGGCGTGTAAACCAGATACCCCTTGAGCTGCAACCACCGTCTACCAAGAGGCAAACAAGAGGCGCGGTCCAGAAGAGTTACTCGACGAAAAGCAAAAATGGAAGCAAGAATGCACCAGGCTCACAGTTTCAGGCACGAGATATACCTGCTGCGTCGGCCAGTGGAACGAAGAAGCATAGCACTGCCAGCACAAGTTCGTCACAACAACCTCCGAAATCGCCGGCCAAACCCGCATCTCCAAAACGCTCCTATAGAAAGTCTATGCCGAGCGAGCTACCTGCGACTCCAGCGCGCTCGAGTACAAAGCCATCGGCACCAAAGAACGTGCCATCGGCTCTAGTGCAAGCTCGTCAATCGAAAGTTCGACGTTCAGGCAGGGTTAGCGAGATAGTCGACCAAGAGGAGCCAGCTCGCCCACAACTTCCTAAGCTTGAAGATACACATGGGCCAAGTCCCAAGTCGGCGCTTGCTAGAATTAAATTCCGCGTTAAACCTCCATCGCTGCCTATCATTCATCCTGGTTTGGTCCTGCCTCGGCCGCGGCGATATGCCACTCTAAGGGAGTTTTTCGAAAAGGGGGCAGAGTTACACGTTGATGAAGGAGGTCTTTTCCATCCAGAAGAACCCTCGGAATACACTCCTGAGCAGATCGTGAGCGATGTTAATGTTGTACTTCGGGCTGAGAAAGCCGCAGAGCCTGGTGGAGTTCTGAGTTCTGGTATAAGCACTGCCTATCAACCTGAGGAGTCAGACCCTATTCCCCAACAGTATGCTCACCAAGATCACATGGTCAGGGCGGCTATAGAGTTCCGGAGGTTGATGCAAATAGAACAAAAGAAGCATCGAGCAGCTGCTAAACGCCTCGCAGAAGCATGCCGGGACGAATACCGAAGAAGGCAACCAAAAACGGCCGAGCAACTAGTAGCCGAAGAGAAAGAAGCTAACAAAGCTCGCTATACGACGGTAGCGAAAGCTCTTAAGGCTACTTGGGACAATGTGAGAGCCGAAGTGAATCGGCGACGTTTGATCGAATGGGAAGCACAAGAGCAAGCTCGAGTACGCAAGGCTTTAAGTCAGGCTGTAGACATATCGACGCAGAAACTACAAGCACGGAGAGCACATACGGAAACAGATGAAGATTCGGACGCTTCTAATGAGGAGAAAGACTCGGCGTCTAGCGAAGATGTAGACTCTGACTCCGAGGACAGGGAGAGCAATATGTCGTCGACAGATTCCGAAGCTGACGAGGATCAACCGAAAGCTGATGTCGTAGACGATGAGTATTTGACGGTTGAGCAGCTCCGAGAGAAATATGCTGCCCTGGAAAATCTCGCGAGGGAGTCTCAGGATGAGGAGATGGCTGATGCAGAGGAGGAACCAGACTCCGACATGGATCAAAACGTCAGACACGAACCAGAGGAAACTTTCGACGATAGTGACGAGTCTGTTGATATGGACGACGACATGGGCTCCAGCGATGAAGACCGAGATAGTGATGACGAAGACATGGACAGTGATGAAGATGACGAAGAAAGTACGTCGCGAGGCATGCTTGGATTCTTGGCTCCTTCGGAATTGAAGGACATTGAACTTGGTCAAATCCCATCCGAGTCTGAGGTTAACGGACAGGACGACAACATTGACGAGGAAGATGAAGTCTCACTAGTACCTGATGGATTGCCAATGGCCACTTCAATACAACTCGTTGATGAGGACGTTGTTGCAGACGATGATGATGCCGAGAATGCTCCATCCGTAGCTAGATTACCGATGACCACATCGACACAATCTGATAACGGCGAGACCGGAATCGATCACGAAGTCGAGATGGCCCCATCTGCAGACACTTCAATGCCTTCAAAACAGGCTGTTGTGGACGCACCAGTCACTAGTCCTGACCACAGCAGTCAGCCAACACCGAGGACGACAGAAACAAAGCCTTCTGAGGTAGATTCAGCTTCGTCTGTAGAGCCTCACCAACTGAGCCGTCAAGTTACGCAAAGCGCCACACCACAGCCAAACAATCAGCTGAAAACGCCTGTGCCATTTCTTCTCCGAGGTACTCTACGAGAATATCAGCATTACGGACTGGATTGGCTTGCTGGCCTTTACGCCAATAATACCAATGGCATCTTAGCGGATGAAATGGGCCTTGGGAAGACAATTCAAACGATAGCACTTCTCGCTCATCTTGCTTGTGAGCACGAGGCATGGGGTCCTCATTTAGTCATAGTCCCTACAAGCGTCATATTGAATTGGGAAATGGAGTTCAAGAAATGGTGTCCAGGTTTCAAAATCTTGACCTATTATGGAACGCAAGAAGAGCGCAAGAGAAAGCGACTGGGATGGAAAACGGAGGATGCCTGGAACGTGTGCATCACATCCTATCAGATCATTATACATGACCAGCAAGTGTTTAAGCGTCGTCGATGGCACTACATGATCCTGGATGAAGCCCATAACATCAAAAACTTCAATTCTCAGCGGTGGCAGGTAATGCTCACTTTCAACACCCGCGCACGTCTCCTCTTAACTGGAACTCCTCTCCAGAACAACTTGAACGAACTTTGGTCGTTGCTCTATTTCTTGATGCCTCCAGACGGAACTTCCCAAGGAGTGGGAGGTTTTGCGGATCTCAAAGAGTTTCAAGATTGGTTCAAGAAGCCGTCCGAGCAGATCCTTGAGCACGGTCGCGAGTATATGGACGATGAAGCGCGGGAAATCATCAGCAAGCTCCACAAACTTCTTCGGCCGTACCTGCTTAGAAGATTAAAGGCCGATGTTGAAAAGCAAATGCCAGCAAAGTATGAGCATGTTGAATTCTGTCGTCTCTCTAAGAGACAACGAGAATTGTATGATGGCTTTCTCAGTCGGGGTGATACCAGAGAAACTCTTGCTGGAGGCAACTACCTCTCCATCATAAACTGTTTGATGCAGCTGAGGAAAGTTTGCAATCATCCTGACTTGTTCGTTGACCGACCGATTATGACATCTTTCCCAATGGAGAAGTCAGCCATTGCAGACTTTGAGATTAAGGAATTACTGGTTCGCCGGCGCCTTCTTCGTGAGGATCCAATGTCGAAAGCGAGTCTCGAGTTCCTCAATCTGGTGCCGACCAAGCACGAGCGCTTCTCGGCTTCCATGACTGCGAAGAGTGCGCATTATTCTGCCCAGCGTCAACTCATGGAGATGCGTGAGGCCCAGCGCACCCGAGCACAAAACGCGCTTACCCATCTCGATCCAACAACTGCTAAGTCTAATTTGGTGTATCTTGAAAGTGCTTCAAGATGGGGTCGATTCGAAGAGCTCCAGCACACTGTATACTTGAACGCCCTCAGAAGACAACAGAAACCCATGTACGGCACTCAATTAATTGAACGCCTTACGCTTGGCATCATCCATCGCCCATTACGACCACAACCAAAGAGAAGAGATCAACTGTTGACTTGGCTAGAAACAAGGTCACCCGCTTTAATGGCAATGGTCCCAACACTCTCGTACAGGTCCGAAGCAATGAATAGCACCATCCGAAAGTTCGCTTGTGTAACTCCTCCGGTTATTGCACGAGACATGAGCTCATTAATACTGGGACCAAAGGGTGTTCAGACCGTGCAGCAGTCCGTCGACAAGTCTGTAGTCGACCCATTCCACGAGGCGCGGATGAGATTGTCAATACAATTTCCCGACAAGCGACTACTTCAGTACGATTGTGGTAAGCTCCAAACTTTGGACAAACTCCTGCGCAAGTTGCAAGCTGGTGGCCATCGCGCTCTCATCTTCACGCAAATGACAAAGGTCTTGGATATCCTTGAACAATTCCTTAATATTCATGGTCACAAGTACCTTCGTCTCGACGGAAATACCAAGGTCGAGCAGCGACAAATTCTGACAGATCGCTTTAACAATGATACTCGTATTCTTGCCTTCATTTTATCCAGCAGATCTGGTGGTCTGGGCATCAACCTCACCGGAGCTGATACTGTCATCTTCTATGATCTCGATTGGAATCCTGCTATGGATAAGCAGTGTCAAGATCGATGTCATCGTATTGGACAAACCCGGGACGTACACATCTATCGTTTAGTGTCGGAACACACCATTGAGGCCAATATTCTGCGAAAGGCAAACCAGAAGCGGATGCTAGATGATGTCGTCATTCAAGAAGGAGAATTTACAACAGACTACTTCAATAAGGTGGCAGTTCGTGATGCCCTGGAAGAAGAAAGCGATCTTACGGATGGTGATGCGGTTGCCAACGCTGCTATGGACAGAGTCCTTGGTGGGCCTTCTAATGATAACGAAATGTCACGGGTGCTCGCACAAGCTGAGGATCGTGAGGATGTGGCAGCTGCGAAAGTCGCTGAGCGTGAGATTGTGCAGACCGATGCAGCAGACTTTGACGAAAATACTGCAACAGCTACTGCGACTCCTGCTGGCATTGGGACACCTCGAGAAGGCGACACTACAGGCCCCGACGAGGAAGTCCCTGAAGTGAACGACGTGATGGAAATTAAAGAGGAGGACGATCTCAACGCCTGGGGTGAACGGGTTCGCTCCACTGACGATTACATGTTAGACCTCATGATTGCTCAGCTCAAGGACACTCCAATCGAGCTGCCTAGGGACAAGAACAAGAGCAAGAAGGGAAGAGACCATCGTTCTCATAGAACAAGATGAATGTCCCTACCTTTGTAAAATATTATTTTGGATTCAGCGAGCATGTTTATGTTTGATTAGATGGGCTACATGTACATGAGCATGGGACGAAACGGCGTCAGGACAGCATCGCATCACTGGAGTTTTGCTGCATAGCGGTGCCAATCGGTTTTGGACACCTCCGGCAAGGAAAAGGAGATGGTGTAGAATAGTAATTGTCATGTATGGCTTGTCATCATGTTGGTATTCGTCTGTTATCTGCAAGGTACCGACCAGTAGATCCACGTCTACCTCTCGAGAGCGCGCAATGAAGCCCCTCACTCTCCCAATCTCGGATATAAGCCGGACATCAGTCTTTGCCAAGCCCAGCATACTACGTATCCAGACTTCCCGGCAATCGCATCACGCATTGAGAAACAGCCAATCACTTGCCCTCCACAATGATTCTGGAGCATTCACCGTGCATATTTTGTGCAGGGACATTAGTTATCTTCCACACCTGCTGACAACGCACGAGGCTACATCCCCAACCATGCCATTTTCAGGATCGGCGGCATGAGTATTCTGTTGACACCGCTCTGTCATCTATCGTTCCTCATCTTTAAGTATCATAAATGTCCAGAATCACAGGCTTTCACCTTCTTACAGCTCACAAACCGCCGCAATCGAGACGAAAACCGTTTAACGTTATCGCGGGGTTGCCTCCGTTCCATCAAGGCTCTTCGTCAGCCTTCCGAGGTTCCCGAGCGAGCTCCAAAATCGTCACTGCGAGCCAGAAATTTTGTTGCTAACATTGCGACCTTCGCGGTACAGCTTCACTGCTCCAACTTCCATAGTGAAAGTTTAGCTCGCGGCTTCTCCATTTACAAAATTGGATATTTTGGGTTTGCGGCAAATACATCCAAGAAGTGCTGTAACTTCGCATAAGGGAAAAAAACCAGTTGACAGCTCTTTTGGGAACATATTTAAAGTTTTCACCTCTCAATTACCCAGGACCTCCTCTGTACAATGAATATCTCCTACTATCCGCCGATCCCAATCACCAGCCTGCCACCTGCGGTCGAGCAGATGGGTCATGATTCTGTGAAAGCCGCCGCATTCCTTCTCATCCCAACAGAACTTTTATACTTCTCCATATATTTCAATACGAAGGGGCATTACAAAGTCTACCGGACTTTGGCTTTCCTCTCGATTGCGGCATTTTGGATTTCTCCGTACGCTGCGCCGATATCTTGTGGACCTGTAAGATGTCTGCAGCATTTCGCCAGTATGTTTCGTAGCAAGCGCATACTTCCTGTGCCAGATTTGCTGATTATCTCCAGTTGCAATTGGGACAATGAAATCCTTGGATATTTGGGCGCGCAGGCATAACCTTCCTACCTATACAGCTGGGAGAAGGCCCCCAGATTGGTTACTCACTTTGATAGTTCTTACAGAACTTCGATATGAATCATTCACCCCCAATCATATTCGAGTGCCAAAGAGCCAGGAAAACTTCAATGAATCGCTGCAGCTTGGAATCCACACGCTTGCGTTTGCGTTCCTACAGACCCTCCCGCAGAATTTGCCCACTATCCTGGCCTTCGAGGTGTTGTTGGCAATATATATCATCTGGACAAGCATTCAGATGCTCGTTCGATATAAGAGCAGTCCAGCACTTTTTGGCCCATTGTACTTAGCAGACAGTCTGACGGGGTTCTGGTAAGTTTTCAGCCTCATCTAGACTAAATGTCTGTGCTAATGCTGGAGAATCTAGGTCCGAAACGTGGCATAATGCTTTTGCCTCGCCCTGTACTTCTTTAGCATATGCGCCTCTGAGATACGGGCTTCCAAAGTATGGTGTGCCTGTTGTAGTAGCACGGTCTCTAGGTGTTCTCGGCGCGTTCACGCTTATGGCGCTTTTCCACATGTATGCTCTCTACCCCATTTTGGATCGAGAAGCTCTGTTTCGTATTGGGACATTCTTCTTTCTCAATGGCCTAGGCACAATCTCTGAAGCGGCAATTTGGGGACACAATAGACATTGGATGAAAGCTGCTTTGGCATGGGGTTTTGAGACGACCCTAGCGAGTTGGACCGCTGCAGGTTTGAATATACCCAATGGACTGTCGAGGATTCGATGGAAGGAGCTGTGCGATGCGCCCTATTGATGATTGAAAAGGAATGTTGCCCAAGAGAAGTAATTCAGGAATTGCATATCGGCCCTGTTGTCCTTAAACATTAGATACCCAGATGTGATCATTGATGTCTATCGATAGACGCGAAAGTAGTTCGAGCGCTTGTGCACTAGCGTGTACCATATTTCGTGGGAGATTAAGCGTTTTTATTGCGATCGTTTTACTTAAGTCCTTCAAGTTGCTGGACTGTTGAGGCGGTAGAGTTTCGAGTGTTCCACGAACTCTTGCACCCACGGATGGCGGGTGGAGAGTGTCCAATGATTTTCTCACCATACTGCAGAAGGGCGAAGGTGAAGGTAAGGTGCGCGATTGTCAAAAATGAGGCAAGACTTGCAAATGGAAATGAAAAATAGTTTAGTGTGAGAGACGTTTCAAGTGGAGAGTACTAGTCAAAAGGCGAAGCGAGGTGAGAGGCGAGCATGAATTCGACGTACAGATATCGTTAGATGAAAAGAGAAGGAATGAGACGTGATGAGACCAGACAGGATGAGATGAGGATGGGGTGAGGATGGGATGAGAGGACATGGGATGAGAGAAGAAAGGGATGAGAGAAGAAAGGGATGAACGAGAAGAGAAGTAAATCCGAGGGGGGTGGGGGTGGGTTACTCGCACTAGTAAAAGGTGTTTCTCCTCGAAACGTCAAGCGAGCCTTCCTTTTTTCGGACACTTCTCACGATGCACTCCACAGCCCACTCTCCACTCTCCAATTAGGCTCTGACTCGCATCAAGAGAGTTAGGAAGAAGGGATTCGTTGGCACTCCCCTCCCTCCTTGTCTTGACGCAAGCAAGCATTAGAACACACTTCAAGGAAGGAAGGTGGCATCGACTTATTTTTCTTTTCGCTTGCTTGCTTTCGCTCCATGCTCAACGAAAACTCAAATTACCTAGGTAGGTAGGTACGAAATCACATGGCTGTCACGCGTCTGTGGACGAGATTCGATTTTTCCATCCGGTTTTCTTGGTCTTGGCTCAGTTCGGATATGTATTTGCTTTTAATGTCCTAGGGTAGTTCCCTGCTACGGTATTTGCAAATTTGCTAGTAGCCATAACGCGCGGGGTCCGGGCCTGACAATAAACGTCCTGCTAAGTTCGGTGCTAAATCCGGACATTTTAAAAAGCTTTTGGATATACCAAGTTGCGTGAGACATTGGCTTTGATTCTCCCATGGTCATTGGAATACCGCTCGATTTTAATGTGAGACTCTAAAACCCTTCATACATTCTACGTTAACTTTTTATTTAAACGAGGATAAACTCTACGCCTCGTGAATATGCTCTTCCTTCTTCTTAAACCCCATCATCATCTTACACTCTTCCCAGAAGCCCATGTGCGGCTCGAGAGTATTAGCTTCATAAGCATCGATAGTAGGCCTCTCCCAAACCTGCTTTTGAGTCAGCTTTCCGTTCCACATCGTATTTGCGGGGGGAGGGGGAGGGGGAGGGGGAACGTACCAAGTCCGCTTCTTCAGGCTTAATCATTTTCGTCTTTTTCACGACTTTCCACCCAACGTACAGGATTGGACAGACGAATACCATTGTATAATATGAGAAGAAAGTTCCGACGTCCCACCCTGTCTCTCTGTTAGAAATTGTCCTCTCGACTCTAAAACAAATTAGATGAAAATGAAAAGGAACACTCACAACCCGGCAAAAATGTTGCGTATCCATAACAGCTCACGGTAAAGATCATCGTCCCAAGACCAAACCAAGCACAATAAGGCTGCGCCCACCCCACATACGGGAGATCTTTCCGATCAAAACCTTGAGCTTTAAGGGCGCGATAGAAAAAGAGGTAGATTAGACACATGCAGATATAGTCTATGATCTGAGATGCTTCTGTCAAATTCGCTAGCCTAAAGAGGGTTAGCTTCGAATAAAAGACGAGGGAAGGCAAGGGGAAGCTACCATGTGATGACTTGCGCGGAACTGGTTCCAACCGCGAGGAAGCTGAGGAACGGGAAGATCATCGTTACGCAGAAACACCAGATCGGGACGCCTTTCTTGGTGCATTTTTGGAGAAAGCGTGGAGCGTGTCCGTCGAGTGAGAGACTGTAGAGTGTTCGAGAAGCGCAGTATCTATTTCCACATTGTCAATGTCCGCCCATCTTGGAACATTCTGAGGAGCTTACACGTATGAATTCCCAGCTGAGAAGATCGAAGTCACGAGCAAGGCATTGGTAATATGAGGAAGCACGCCAATCCCAAGGTTCTGCATGGCGATCACATATGGACTGGAAGCAGCAGTTCCAGTCGCTGAGCCGTTGGCGCTGAGAATGCTATTTAGTGTCGGCTAAAACGAGTTAGTCTATGATTTCTCTAAAGAAGAAGAGCCGAAGAGAATGAAACATGAGAGCAGAGGCGCTACGCAGCAAAGCCAAAGATAAGTGACAAGGAAAGGAGTTGTTTACGTCGTTATATGGAATGACGATTCCGCAAGCCAAGGCACCGCCGATGAAGAAGAGGCCGAATCGGAGGTAGATGGTCTTGAATGCTCGTTTCAGATTCTTCCTTGGATGAGAAGCTTCCCCTGCCATCATGGCAATATACTCGGGTCCCACGATGGTGAATGCAGCTTTCCACAGCGCGGCAAGGAACCCTTCGAATTTTCCTAGAGAGCCTGTAGTGACGTATTCTGCGAATGCTCCAGGCTCACGCCAATATCGGAAGCCGTAGGCATCATGTTTTGGATTTCCTCCAACCATAGTGATGAACGTAAAGCAAAAGAGCATGATGATGAGCAGAAGCTTGCCGGATGAAAGCCAGAATTCGGATTCTCCGTACCATTTTACGGCAAATAAGTTGATGATTCCATATAGGACGATACAACCAGCACAGACAGCAGCGAGCGGAATGTCGTCTCGCCAGAAAGTCAAGACGAGGTTGAGCGCGCTGATCTCCCATGGGATTAATACAGCCTCTGGATATTGTTCAGCTAAAATACATGATCACGTGATTCAATACTGACCGTATAAGAAGAAGTTCCATCCAAGCATGAATCCGAAAGATTCATCAATCCACTTGCTACCCATTCGAATGAAAGACCCACTGACGGGAAAGAAAACACACATCTCAGCCATACAATTGTTGACAGCAGCGAGAAAGAAGCAGTACATGATGAAAGCAATAAGCAAGCTTCCAGGACCGCCTTGCACAAGACCAGATCCAATACTGACGAACAGCGCCGTACCGATCGAGCCTCCAATGGTAATCATCTGAATCTGTCTCCCAGTGAGTCGACGCTGGAGATCGTCGACATTCTCGACAATGAGCCCGTCTTCGCTGGCAGGCACATCGTAGGCAGGCACCGCCTTCTCATCTGAAGGATAGTCCTCCGTAGCATGCTTGATATCCGCCATTGTACCACACGTGATGATATAACAATAACTTTTAGTTCTCTTGCCGGGGATATACACACTTTATAAACCACATCCCGAATCCCGAGAAGATCTTATGGACATCACTCGATACCAAGGAAAATGTAAGCATGCCTTATCATTGGATCCCGGCGGGGAGGCCGAAGAAGCATATCAAAAGACTGAAGATCTGGAAGGAAGTTTGCAGGACCAAGTGTGATGTTGCAGTAGTGCAGGGGTGTCATTCGTTGCCTCCGGGTACACAGTGGCGCTAGCCTCGCCCGTCAGCTTCAGGGAAGGTAAATGATGTCCACTTTGAGAACAATCACCCGACGATAAGGGAGGCGATAAAGCTACCCCGGTTTCGATCGTTACGTTTCATCACTTGTAAAGAAACTTATCGAGGAGGATCTTGAGCCCTGGAAATATTGTGCATGAGAGAGAAAATTGGGGATGCAGTATATGGTCATATTACTTCAGACAACCACAATTGTAGCCTCAGCAGCCACTTTGGACGCCACCAATCTGTCGCGCTAGCTCCAGATCTCAGGGAACTCAAATAAAGTTTTTCAATAGCTTATCAGATGGCCCGAAACGAGCGGTTACGGAGTAAGTGTGTGGGGGACCTGCTTTATCTCAAACAGGGTCTTTCTTCAAGAAACTTCTGCAATCGCTAGATTGTTGTCAACGTGTGTGGTCGCAAAATCTTGGAGCAGAAGGCAAAATTCTAGCTAGAGTCGAACATTAACAGAAGTGTCATTAATTGGGTGGCTCGCGCAGCCCTCTCTCAGGCACTCTTGATGCAGATATGCAGGATAATAACACAAGCTCAATGGCTATGATCGTGGGACTCTCTGGGAGGGCAACCGCCGCGGCTGCCGTCTGGCCTTGCGCCCATCTGGGGCATTCTCATGAGTGGAAGATTTGCCTCGCAGTTAACTAGGCATTCGTTCTCTTGGGTATTTCGACCAAGCACCCAAGTAGTCATCCTAGCATAACTCCTCCATCGCCCACGCTCCTTCTCTCACTCTCAAGTAGCCACGCGCCACCTTGCGGGCCGCTTGCGTCGAGACTGACAGTCGTCTTTCGTGCATCACTGATCACCCTCAAAGTCTCTCCAGCATTTTTGAAGTCTGTCTCACAAGTCACAACAAGCTGTTTGGCTCGGAGCGGCTCGTCATCAGCATGGCCGCCAGTCTTCATAGAAGGAGCCGGCTTGATATCAACATTCGGGAAGGGAAGAAATCCTTCTCTCAAAGGAATAAGAACCACCGGGAAAGATAGCTTCTGCTTGCTATCTTGTTCTTCAGGCTTTTTGGGTACCCTGAAATGACCTTTCCGCCTTCCGCCAATGAGCCAGGTATCTGATGCGCCTGAAATTTCGTAGAAGAATTCAATGTAGTCGCTTTGAGATCCAATGCCAGTTTCTGATCCGAACTCAGTGTCCCATATTCTAGTCCATTTGATGTTTAATGATGCAGAAATAGGCTGGTTGGAGGTTGCCACAATCATGTTGGACGGCGGAGGATTAAGTAATTTGAGGTCAGCGGTATGAACAACTGTCACAGAAGGCACATCGACTGGAATAACAATCGACCGGCTGTTGCGGACAGACTCATCTTCAGTAGAAAATGGAGCCAACCGTATAGTGGAACCCTGTTGTAGCCAATTCTGGACGCACTCTTCCAAAAGAATTGCGGTATCTTTGCTCGACTCTGGGTCGCGGCCGAGACCCGAGAAGTGGTCCTGCCAATTAACTGAAGACAGAGGAGAAGTCGAGACCTCATTCAATATAGCTGTCCGCTCGAAATCATACGGAGAAAGGTGCGCTCGTAACTCGGTCAGCACAACTGGCACCATGAGTCGCGCATAGGAATTAAGAGAATTCTTCTCAAGGAATTGGCTAAAATCCTCAGTTACTGCGTTCTCAATCTCTTCCTCTATACAAGTATAGTTGAGTACCAAAGATAACGATGATCTCGGACCTTTCCGAGAACTAATTTGAGGTTTTGGTTGTGACTTCAGCTTTGTGATCTTGTAGAGCATCGACGCAGGCTGGCGCGGAAACACGACCAAGGGTTTGGAGATTGGGACACCGCTTTCAGCGCTAAAGACCTCTGAGGCCTCTAATCTGGAGCTCAACAGACGAAGAGGACTAGATGTAGATGATGATATCGTGAACTTGGAGAAAAGAGTTTTATGCTTGAACATATCTTGGACATTAACGCCAAGCGGAAGCATGATTGAGACCGAGGGTGTAGTAGCAAAGAAGAAAGTTCCATTCTCAGTCGTGTAAGTGATCTCTATCTTGAGAGAGATCTCGTTGACCTCATGCTCGAGATTGAAAGGCATGACCAGTTTGGAGCTCGAATTAGACTTCACTGCACCGAAGCGAATAATGCCGGCCTCGGACTTTTTGGAGATTTCCAAAGTTCCATCAACAACCTTGGCTTCACTAGTTTGCACTCTGAGGCCCGCAGTCGCTGCTCGAACATGAAGTTCGCCACTCGTGACATTGTTCCAGCCAGGTGACAATTCTATTTCGAGGGAGCGATTGCGATCCAGATGCATATATCTTGAGGCGAAAAGTCTCACGTCGAATGCCTCTGCTCTGTGGTAGATAAGAAGCTTTGGACATCTGAAGAAAGTGCCGCCTTTTGTATTTGGAATATTGGCACTGTTATGATCGTATTGTAGAGTGATGTTACTGGATTGAAGAATGACATAGGTAGCAATATACGTTCCAGGAATGATCGTCTTGATTCATAGGTTAGGAACTGAGAGTACAGTACGAAGGGACGAGGACTCACATTGCTTCTCACCGATAACTTAGCAGTCCCCTTTCGGAAGACAGTATTACCCTCCATCTCAAGCCATATTTCTCGGTTTGTCTCTCCAGTCAAGGGCACAATTCTAACTTTAGCCTTCTCGATGATGATATCATCAGAAAGAAGGTATTGCAGACGAAGCTGCAACCCAAAGCTGTCCATTTCAGGGTGATATCGGACTGTACTATCAACCTCAATATGGCCAGAAAAGTTCTGCAAAGGAACGTGGACCTCGTGCGGTAGTGTCTTCGTAATTTCCAACAGGTCTGTCAAGTACGACTTGGTTGGTAAGACTTCAGGGCTAAGACTGCTGCTGCGACCTATCTGCAAGGTGGATTTCCGTAGCATTCTTTCTTTCTCTACCATAGCAGATTTTGCTAATAGCTTCAAGACAACCTTCACATACTCTTCTTTTCGCTGAAGCTCTCGCAGACATTTTGCGTACATGATCAGCATAGAAAGCTCAACTTGTGCCCATCCACCCTCACCATAGAAAGGCGTCATGCGATAGAAGTATGAAGCAGCTGCTGCATAGTCTTTGAGGTAGTATTTGAGGATAGCAAGATCAGCCATACACGATTGGACAGACTGGATGTGGTTTGCAACGGTAAAGTGGCGAAGTGCTTTGTCTGTCAAAGTTTCGTAGAGCCGGTAAAAATCGTCCTTATTATCGATGGCAGTCTGAAGAAGTTTATTCTCGATGCCATGAGATGAAGGCGGGACTGGAGACAGGGTGGATGATTCACTGGACCCAACGATAGCGTCTTGATTGAGATCAACGTCTTCCATCTCGCCGCTGTCACCTGACTGAAGATGTGCTACCTCTGCCCAGCCGGCGCTCCATTCGTGTTCTTTACCTACCTGCTCGAGGACATTTCTTGATAGAGCATAGAGCTCAGCTCTATGGCCAGCAAGCTGTTCCAATCCAGCTTTCAAGAAAGGTGAAGGAGCCGCACTTTGCTCAGGGACAGAAGACCTGCGCCCACCAGGAAATCGTCCTGGGCTGGGAGGCTCCCGAGAGCTTGATCGAAGAGCAAGAGAGCTACTCCTGGCAGGATGCATCATTGTCTTGGGCTCTGGTATAGCAGCTTTAGGCTCTTGCCCATCAAGGCCAATCTTGCTGCTAGGAGGTGCTAATGTTGAAGGAGGAATGGGCAACGACTTTGTGGAAGTTTGCGCAAGGATCTGTTGCGCAAAAGCGAACGTGAACGAAGAAACAATGTTGTCAACAACTTGTGTCATTACCGGGTCGACACTGAGAGAAGTTGCAGCCTGTTCTTCTGCCTTGTTGCTTGAAGCTTTGAAAGATGCCCAGAGATCTTCTCTCATAATACGAGAGATGGATGCAACAAAGTACATAGATCTTCGACAGATCTCTCCAAGTACAGCAAGTACCTCGACATCGTCAGCCGGCTGAGAAGCAGGAAAACGAGCAGCAACACCCTGTAAGCTTGACTCTCGTTGCTCTTTGAGTTTCGCAAGAAGCTCTTCTTGCGATGACCATGCATTTGCCAGACGCAAAAGTAGCGAGAGCTGACGTGCGAAAAGATAGCAGCGGAAATCAAAAATTGAGATATCGTTTGCAAGAATGAGCTCTCGGTAACGCTTCTTGGATGCATTCAGAGGGATCTCGTTATCTTCAAGTTCCGAAACTTTCGTCGTGGACTGCAAATCGATAGGTTCTTCGCTCTCAGCTGCGTCCGCCGTTCCCATGTCTCGCAACATAGCAGCCCTAGCTTTTTCTGCTTGTTTCTTGAGGTCTTCTGTAAATGGTAGAAATGAACCACCGCGTGCAACGCTCGAGCCTGTGGAAGACTGTTCTCTGATAATAGTATCAAGCCCAACTGCTAGCTCATCATACCCTACGAGAGCGTCTTCAACAAGTCCAACGTTTTCGAAACCTCGTGCCAGACCTTCCTTCAACACAAAAAATGTGCAGAAGTTCCATCCAGGCAGCGACCGCTGAGCATCTTTCTCACGAATGTCCTCTTCGTACTGGCTTACACGCATATCGAATGATGCGAGAATAAGTGATTTGAGCTTCGAAACTAAGTCGAGCCAAGCATTCTCGTTCTCCTGTGGTGTCTCCGTGTATGAACCTGGAATAGCAGGCACGACACGGGGTAGCATATCGTATGGCACATCATTGATGCCAATACGAATCTGAGCTACTCTGTCTATAGCAGATTTAGACGTGCCATTGAAGTCTGCTCGTAGCTTCTCGAGAATGGTAGACGACCCTCCACCTCGCCATCGTGGGCCGGACTTCTCGGAGATAGACCCTGAGCCATTCTCTGAGCTCTTCCCACTTGTTCGAGGTTGTGTCGCTGCAGCTGTGTTTGGAACAATAACATGCACAATAAGCCATTCGTAGGCATCGTGGTTTTCTTGCGAAGTAATTTTCGTGGTGCTCTGAGCGGGGGGTGTATGATCCTTGATCCATTCTCGAACCTGTCGCCGAGCTTGATTCTTGTATGTATCATTATCATCGCATCGTAGGAAGAAGACCTTAAGGTAAGGGGTCTGTCGAAGTCCTGGTATCTGATGTCTTCGCTCCTTCACTGGTTTTATAGGTTCAGATCTAGAGTCCGGTCTCTCGCCTGCTGGCTGACCCAATGCCTGTGTTCTGAACCCATCATCGCCACTTGCCGCAGAATCCTCGCTTTTTACTCGTGAAAGACTCGAGGTGCTGGCAGTTGCTACGTCCGCTACGGATAATGGACGGACATTCTGTGTGGACGGTTTGAGGTCTATGTGCAGGGTGGAAATGGAGCGCAATGGTCCGGCGTGAGATTCCCAGTGAAGATTTCGTAGAGGTAATCGGGGCAGCAGACCTGGCGATAGGAGCTGGTAGACTCCATATGGGTCAAAGTATTCAACTGCAGGAAACCGTTAGCTGGAGGCAGCTCGTGGGGATGGATAGTTTAAATACCAGTGACTTTGGAGCTTGATGATGCCTCCTCCATAGTTTATAAAGGTTTTGCGAAAATCATTCCGTTACCTAGAGCCATCAGCTACTAAAAGGAAGCAGCACCATTTACGGAGCGCAATCTCGAGTTTCGTTGTCTGTTATTGATACCTGCCTCTGCTCACCGCCTGCTGGCTCGCCGCTTTGGGACAACCATCGTCACACGCAAATTTGAGAGGTCAACCCGCACACGAAATGGATCTCTTTTGCCTCTTGTTTATAAAATAGCTCTTTCCTCTTAACCTTCAATTATGTTCTATTCCCTACCATTGCACTTTTATTAATTGTTTCCGCCGACATTCCGCTCTCCATTTCGTTGCTTCCGCTCCCGCCGCCCCGCTAAGAATGTCTCAAGGAAGGACTTGAAGTTCCCCTTCCCACAATTTAACTTTCACCACTTCAAGAGCTTGCAGCGATCAAAGATCGAAGATTTAACTTTACGATTACTCTCAAAAGGATCCCAAGCCCATGTCGCTATGCAATGCAAAACGCTAGCTATCATACACAAATGCAAAAATGCATGCACACAATCGCTCGCTCGCTATATCATACAAATCAATAAATATACCTCGTAAGCATAAGCACCCGTGGTATCATATTCACCATCACTGTCACCATCCTCAACCCTCGACACACCTCCGTCCTAACATCCTCCCCCACTATGGCAACTCAAATTCTTGCAGTCTAAAAAGACGGGCAATTTGAGTTCCAAGAGTCGTTACCTGGAAACAGGCATTCTGATCTTCCACAATGCTAAAAATTCACAGCATGTTGCCCACCCTTTCCCAACGTAATCTGACTCAAGCTCAACGTCCTCGGCGCACTCTTCCTACTCTCTCCTTTCTGTTCCTCTCTCCCTACATCTCCAAAAATCTCGTCTCCGAACTGGCTCCTCTCCTCGTGGGGCGTCTGAAACACCTCTTCGTGCTCATTAAGAAATCGGCCATCATCATCACTACTATCATCCTGTTCAAACGCCGAGAAGTCTCCCGGCGTCGCCTGGAGAGGGTCCCCCGCTACGTCTAAGCCGGGCGTAGGATACGATGCCGAATGAGAAGAAAGATACGCCTGTAATTGGTGTTGTAATGTCTGAACTACACTCTCGAGTTCTTGCCTCGCGGCCTGCTCCGCGAGGATCATATTGGTAAGAGCAATATAGTGCTCTCCCGTCAAAGTGCTCTCTTTAGTGAATGTCGGTGAACTAGAAGGAATTCCACGGATAGTGGTAGACGTCGAGAGCGGCCGAGCGAAATTCGTCGCTTGGGACGGCGGGGCGGGCATCTCGGAAGTAGGGACGGTGGAAAGGGGAAATGTTTCAAAGGAGGGGTGGTAAGAATTATGTGTTGATATTGTGGAAGGTCGACTGCTCCCGTAGGAGGAGGAGCGGATTTGGCTTCCTCCCGGAGGGCGGGATTCTTGTGCCTGGGGGCGGGGTGGCGCCTCGCGGTACCGGTGGTGTCGGGGTAAGGAAATTTCAGAATTGTCGGTTTGTGGTCGGGTTATTGACCCGCTGCGTTTGGTGCTTGATCCTCGTCGTCTGGGAGAATCTTGGAATTGCATGGTGTCCTCGGATTGGCGCAGAAAACTCCGAGAAGTGACCATCGTCTCCATCTGCATCACACGCTCTTCTAGTCTCTGTACCCGGGTCTCCAGACTCGCAGCTTGTGTAATCTTCATGCCGGCCAGCTCGAAGATGAAGGGCTGTGGCTGCTCGTGTGGTTCTGCGTCACGTGCATCGGCGGGTTCGTCTACCAGGATCGGGTCTTCGGTCTCGGCCTTGTTCGAGGACATTGGGGACAAAACGCCTGGATCATAACTCTCTCGCCAGTATCTGATCTCGTCGCTGCGACGCCGGCGGGCGGATTGTGTTCCCACCACGTCCCGCAGCTCGCCAAGACTCCTGGACCGTCGGTTCGGGTGGCTGCCGCTTGTGACAGCGGTGCCAATAGTTGCATCCGCCACGGCGTCCGAGATGGCTTTGCTCCCCCGTCCGTGGGTGCTCGCTGGTCGCGGAGAGAGCCCCGTCCAGTCCACATATCCGGGTGTCCTGGTGGGCGTCCACAATCTGCTGGGTGTGGTGGCCCTCCGCGGTCTCCCAGGTCTATCAGCCTGGACCGATCCGCGATTCGTCTCGTTGTCGCTTCCAAGTGGAAAGTCGTCCGCGACGATCGAGTGAGAGCGGAGTGCGCGATTGAATTCGTTGATGGGGAGGGACGCGGAACGTTTCTGGGAGCTCGCAGGTGGACTCCGGTTCAAGGCAGTGGGATCCTTCACTGGTCAGCCAAATACAAATATCCTGATATCAGATGTAACTCACACTTCGATGTTGGCCCGCCCGTAAGTCCCTCGGCCCTTGCTCCTTAGGACTCGAAGACCCGCTTCCTTTCCGTCTTCTCCCAAACAGTCGTCCGAACACTGCTCTCATCGTCGACTTTTTTCGTTGTGGTCTCCCCATACTTGATTCCGAGGTCTTGCTGGCGGTGGAATTCCTCAATTGGCTGGATTGGTTCGTCCGCCTGACTTGCGCTTCAGGTGAAGCTTGCGAGGAGATGGACCCGGACTGAGCCGCCGCGGTGGGGTCTATGAAATCGCTCACCGCGATGCCAGTCTGGTGAGATGTGTTTTCAAGTTGCGCCGCAACGGACTCTCTTATACGTATCTGGTTCTCGGCATCCGTCCCGAGGGGCATTGCTATGCCAGATCCGGGCGTTCTGATGGGGAATTCATCATCGTCAGGAAACGGGATAGGGTGTGATATCGTTTTCCCACGGACGGATTGGCCGGTCCCGGTCCTGCGGAATTTACTCATACTCATGGTGGAGAGAGCTGTCGACGATGTCTGATCTGTCTTGGAAGGTTCACAGTCGACAGATCATGGCCAGAAGCGTCTCTTGGAGATATACATGAGGTAGGTGGTCGATGTTGAACGGTGGCGGCAAGCAAGGGAGAATCATGGCCAGCAGTGGTTCCGGCACGTCATTTCATCGCACACAATATATATAAAATCATAGGTGGAAGTGTTGGCATGTACCTGTACCATGAAGGAGAGCCAGTTGGAGTCTTAGGGCATGCGCGGTGGTCGCATCACGTATCATATATTCTGCGACGCCTGTCGGTGATGATAGACCAGGAGGGACCCATGAAACGGGGGGGTTAGATAGCAGAGGCCAGGCATGGGTATGGATGGGTTAAAATAGAAGATTTGGAAGGACGGGAGATCGATCCAAAGCGCGCGAGAGAGAGAGAGGGAGAGAGAGGGATGGATGGGATGGATGGGCTGGATGGGCTGGAGGGGCTGGATGCGAGGACTGGGAAGCCCGGAAGACCTGGTGGGCCCCTGGTCAGCATCCCTGATGAGCCGCATTGAGAAGCTACCGAACGCTGGCCAGCAGCCGGCTACCCCACGAAGACGCTGGCGTGCTGGCGTGTTGGCGTGCTGGCGGCGTGTTGGCGGCGTCCTGCTTCGATTTTCCGCAAATGAGGCAGCGTCTCGAGCGCCCAAAGAGGCCATGCCGGCCGTCGAGGGTCCATCAGGGCCCTGACCCGCAAGTGCTGGGCCTGTCGGCTGCCGCGCCTACCGCCCCCGAATCATCGCGGCGGCCTCACCCTCACGGCCACCAGACCACTGGACTACTGTACAGGACCACAGGACCACAGGACCACTGGACCGCTTCAGCCAGAAGGGTCTGGCTGTTGGGTCCTCCATCCCGAAACGAGCAGCACGGCGGTCGACTTGAATCACCGCGCACCCGCACAACACCACGATTGCGGAATCAGGGCACCCTCACGCCTGCCCGGAAATGGTGGACCGCCCGTGGATGGTAGCGAGGCCTGGATCTGGCGGCAGGGAGGCCTGGGGGACTGGGGGGACTGGGGGACTGGGAGGCTTGGGGGCCCGGGAGGAGATCATCGTTGCTCAGTGCACGCAAGGCCAAAGAAGCAACGCCCCAACAGGCCATCTCCAACCTCACCTCCAGCCTCCTTCCTCCTTCCTCCGTCCCCCTTCACTGGACCGCCGACATCGCCTGCCAATGATGCTGTGCGGATCATGCGCGACCACGGCCAGAACTCGCCGGCAACGCTGAGGTGATGATTCAGGCTCTTGTTGGATGCTGGAGAGCGTTTTGCAGACTGCAGCGCGTTATTTGCTCGCAGCAGCAGCAACGTGCGCGCGTGAATGCATGCTGCAGCTGCTGGCGCCGCCAAGGGTGGAGATGGAGTTGCGGTTGCATGAGAGGATACGAGTCAACGAGGACAAAACTAGCTCTCCTTCCTGCACCGTCGCTTCGACAAATCGAGTCCAGTTGAGTGGGACAGGAGAGTCGGGTGTTTTCTGCTAGTCTCTTACCGTGCATATGCAGAACCGTCTGAGGGTCGAAGGGGCATCATGGATCACTTCAATGCAAATGGTCAGCGGCATGAAACAAATGCTCAAGTGAGGGGCGAATTGAGCAGTCAAAGCACCGACGAGAGGCCTCGAGATGTTCGCTGCCATGTCCTCGGAGCTTTCAACCGAGCCAGGGCTTGGCTCCAAGGAGGGGGTTGCAGAGGGACAATGTCCCATTCGCGCGCACACACACACACATTCCCTTTGGGTGCAAACGGAGATTTATGCATGAAATTCCATGACCCGAAGATGCGATAGGTCTCTCCTTATCCATCCTCCATCCTCCATCCTTCACTCTACCTAGGACCATCCCCTTTCTACAGCATCCACACTCTTGCAGGAAGTCAAGAGACTTGACAAAAGTTAATCTCGAAATCGATATACGTCCGTAACGCTTGGGAGGTGAAACGGCCAGGATGACGCCCGCAGTCGTCATTCATTCGTCTGGTGAAGCGGGAGACCCTCATGGCCCTGGACTCGCGTAGTATTTGACGACGACAGGATTTTTAGCACCGCGGGCCTCAAAAATTACTATTTTCCAGATGGCGCAACCTATGCAATAACAGCAGGCATACGCTGCTATTATCTACGAATCCGTTCCCCAAATAAAGTCCTTACCAGGATAGGACAATCGAAGGTAAGCTTCGTGCTGCGGCTCATCGCGCATTCAATGATGCCACGGTCGGATACCGCAAGTCGGCATTCTCTTCTAGGAATTCCATCCATTGTTTGAGGAACTTGTTGCATCTTTTCACCGATCACACATTTCTTGTCAGCATGCCGTCTCAGTCGCTCATCAGTGCAGAGATACCCAACAAAATGGTCTGAACTCACTGGAGCGTCTCAGAGTCACCAATCACGGTCAGTGAACGTTTGGGCCTGGTCATGGCGACTGTTTGCAGATTCAGCTCTATTCTTAGCCTGCCGTTGCATTTGGAAAGAGCCTTACCGTTCAGTCTGCGTTTCTCACCCAGAAACCCAACCTCTTTTTCTGAGTTGCTTCTCACCAGGCTCACGATCACAGCCTCTTTCTCTCTACCTTGAAATCCATCTACACTTCCTAGTTCGATGCCGGGGAAAGTCTCCTTCATTGAACGCGACATCAATGCAAGCTGCATATGTTAGCATAGGCTCGGCCCACTTTTGTACAGTGCATAAATCCAACATAAAGGATTATATTATTCCCGAATGCCCTTCAGCGACTGATAGATGACGGCAAATGAGCTTTCAAGTGCTACTCGGTGCTTAAAGACATTTGAGAGGACGTGGGGCATGCGTCTTCTAGAATTAATCAGTCCTGTAAGAGCAATCTGGAAGCTTTTCGCGAGATTCTCTTTCCCCGCGAGATTCTCCTTCCTTCGAAGCTGTGGCGCCAGTGGGGTTCTGGCATTGTGTTCTCCACGAGGGTTGCATGTATATAGCGCTCGCATGGTTGTCTGCCTGCGAAGGAGAGAAAACATCTCGTCATCGAAGAGGCCTCATCATCTGAAGTCACCTGTGCGGGTTCCCTTCCCCATCATCAATGCCGTGTCATGGTAACAATTGATCCTTCAAATGAACAATTATGAGAAGGACTTCAATAGTTTCCAAGGTATACGACTCCAGAAGGTTCAGAGCTACTTCGTCCTAAAGATCCAACGTGTCTCGGACATTAACTTCCGCCTCCAGTTTGGGATTCTGCTCAGGTTGTCTCTAAATGGTACACACCTCGTGACGACCTTCCAGAAATGATCGAAGATTTATGCTCTTCAGCTGATCAACTTGATGGGGCGGCTGAAGTGGCGCAATCGTCTCCGACCAGGTGGATCGCATCATCTGAAGTGACCGGAGCCGGTGTTCCGGATCTTCGCCGTCAATGCCGTGGTAAAAGACTAACATCAGTTTGATTCTTCCATAGTCCAGTGCCACTTGGATTCGTATAAATTGGCTCGGGAATGTCCTGCCTCCTTTTGGACACTGGCCCAAGCCTAATATCTAGGCTGTTACAGACTCCAATGTGCTGAAGACCAATCTTGGTGCCGAACAGGAACTGTAGGAATTCAAATCTTACCTGAGCGTTATAGGGTGTGATGACAGCAATATCCTCCGGCTTGACACCAGCATCTACCAGGTTCTGGACATGCTGTTTCACCAAAGCGGCTTCCATCTCATTACTCTTGCTCTCACCCATCATCCCCTTCCCTGCCTTTTTGCCAACCTCTTCGTCTTCACTCTTTTCAGGAAAATCGCCGCCTTGAGTGTCGAAGAAGATTAGCGGCTCGATGGTATCTTCGGTTTCCTCTACCTCGTATGGCAGATCTTTCAGTAGTCTTGCCTTCACAGCTTCTGCTGCCACTAGCTTCGATTCATAGAGCTCGTCTGACGGAAATCTCATGATCTTCTCATGCATACGGTACTGCGTAGTCAGCATTCTCTTGATATCAGGTCCATGAAGCTTGAGCAGTCTGTCAAACAGTGTAGTCTCGAGTGTCATTCCCTTGATAACTCCTTCCGTGTCCTTCAACTTCGCCTTTGTCGTCTTCGAGTTCAACGACTTGATCGTAGGTGGTAATTGGAGATGATCACCAGCAAGCACGACCTTGCTTGCCCTCAGCAAAGGAACCCAGCACTGTGCTTCCAATGCCTGGCTTGCTTCGTCAATGATCACAACATCGAATTTTTCATCTTTTGTCTGGAATCCGCCTGCACCATGCAAGGTAGCCAAGACTACCTTGCTTCCTCCTATCAGAGTACCAATGCACTTCTTCTCTCTTTCCCTGAACTCTTTTCGAAGCTCCTTGAGGTCACCGTAAATTGCTTTTCGCTCTTTACCGCTCTTCGTCTTGCGTATTGAAGCTTGCTTCATGTCCATCTCTTTCCTGACGTCTTTGACAATAGCAGCAGCATCTGAGGTCTGGGTGAGGACGTCTAAGGAGTGGTTGACTACTGAAGGAAGTAATCGAGCTGGATGGCCAAGGCGGACGATAGGAATCTTGTGGGGAGCTAGACGTTCAACAATGTTGTCGACTGAGATATTGGACGGACCGCAAACTAGGACTCTCAGGTTCTGCTTGAGCATCTGGAGGATGAGTTCGATCAATGTGTGAGTTTTCCCAGTCTACATCTATTATTAGCATAGTCCGAGGGAAAGAAGAATGCATGAAAGATATTGAAAAGGTGGTCGATGATATCAAAACACTCACTCCTGGAGGTCCATGGATGAGCGCCACCTCTCTCGATGCTAACGCAAACTTGATAGCATCCTTCTGACTCTCATTGAGACTTGGATCGATCCACTCAATCCTTCCATCCATATCTCCTACAGGTGATGGACTAGTGAGGCCAAAGAGCACTCTCAAAAAGCTAGAATACTCATCTCCCTTCATCTTTTGCATCCTAGTCATCGTCTGATTCATCCTATTCTTCATTAGCCTCGATGTTGAAAGCCTTCTCAATTCCACTTTCATACAGCGAAATAGGACTCACCTCTTGTAAGTAACATCGTTCGCCAACCTATTGCCCAGAATCTCGCAGTTAGTATACGGCCTGGAAACATTTCAAGGAGTGAAACAGAATGTTCCACGAATAGTAGGATATACATGAGACTTGAAGTAGCTCTAGCTGGCTCCAAAAAAAATCAAAGGAGTATTTCTCGAAGAAGATGAGACTCACTTGCAAATCCACAACCTCTTCGACCCGGTCACTCCATCATCATCGTCACTATCAAGCGCAACCCAACTAAATCCAAAATCTCCGAGTCAGCATACCTCTTTCATACAGTCCGAGAGTAAAGTTCTGTGGCCTAGAAGTGGTCGGATATGTTTCCTTCTGATGTAGCTCCACGGCCCGAGGCTCGAGAAATGACCAGCAAAGCAAAATATTGCTCCAAGAAAGTGACTTACACACCAGTCTTCGCGACTCTCGTCACCACACCTCGACTCCCCTTCGCCTCGAGATCCTTGATTTCTCTCTTCTTGGCGCTTCCAGCCGGCTGCTCACTGACAAGTACAATATCGCCAGTTCTAATACCTATGACCCAACTTATCAGCCTCAACGCACGCAGTCCAGCAACACGAACGAAAAGAACTCAAGAAGGGTTGGCTGGAAGACTTCTTCCCAAACCATCCTGACAGGAAATCAAACAAAACTTTTCACCAAAAACAAATAAACAATACCCAAGCCTAGCCCAAAGCCTTCAAATCAAACAAAAGCAAACGCGCACTCAACTCACCATGCTCTCCCAACTCTCCCTCCCCACCATCCTTCCCCCCCTTAGAAACAGCAGCGTCAAGCCCCAACTCAACAACCGTCTTCCCACCTAATCCCGTCCTCAAACTACTCAACGTGAGATTCGTGATCGCGAGACCAGCGCGGGCTAGCGCCGTGGGCGTGCTGTTCGAGAGCAAGAGGGAGGTTTCCTCGAGCTCGCTTTGGAGTTCTGCGTCTAGGAGGGCGAGCTGAGTTGTTGCGAAGGAGGGGATATCGACTTGAGGAGTAGATTTTGGGGCCATTTTGTTGGAGGTTGGTGGTTTGGTGGTCATGTGTTGGGATGTGATGTTGTTTGTGGTAGTAAGAATTTTGACGAGATGGCTCGATTTAGTAATGTGGGAATTCGACGCGAGGGGGTTGTCACATTGTTGGGGCCATGGATCATGATGAGATGGAAGATGATTAACATTATTGAGGGATTATGGTATTCATTCTTGGTAGGTGCAAAAAGTATTTACATGGAAACGCGGTCTCTCTGGGAGTGTATGAGTATCTGGATTGATATAGTCTAAAAACCTTTAAAAGGCAGGCAAGCTCGAGGACTTTCAGAAATAAGATTGCAAACGTCTAAGAACTTGGAGCTGCAGACTTTGAGATCATCATGTTGAGAGCGTGTGAAATGTGTTGTACTCAATTAAATTGTATTAACGGAGCTTCACGGATTCTTGCATGCTCTGGTAGTCCAAGGCCAATTACATACGTAACGTAACGCTTCCAGCCTATCCACAATGCAACGCCTTGCTATGCTTTTAGCCTATATATCAATCTGTACAACATACTACAGCCCTTATCCAAGTTACAAGTCCATGTCCCTTTCGAACTCCAACTCCTTTCAAGCTTCGCTCACTATCTCTTCTCATAATGCCCTGGCTCAACCACGATCACAATTACCAAACTAGTAATACTTAACGCAAACGTGATCGCCGCAACCAACGCAATACTTCCTCTACTTGCCGGGAACTTCCCCCTTATAATCCAATGCTGGCTCTCGAAATACCGATGAAAGCCTACACCCAGCATCACGATACTGATTCCCAGAAATGTAGCTCCGAGAGGCTTGCCCATCTGACGAAGATGCTTGTATGGATCTCCGCCTCCGTTCGAGGCAGCTGTGGTGTTGAGACGGAAGAGTTGCGTGATTGCTATGCCAATGGACGCGAAGGCAAGAGAGGTCCGGAGCCAGGCGAGGAATGTACGTTCTGTTCAAAGTCTCTGTTAGCATTCGTGCTTCACAGCCTGTACGCCACATAATGAGAACAAACGGCGACAGCGGACATAGGAAGGAGGAGAAGAGGGAACTCACCAAGAGCCAAATGATCCCTCGCAACGCTCCCCTTATTCTCCAACTCCAAACTCCCATAATTACTCAACAACCTTGCCCACCAACTCTCATGTTCATCATCTTCCTCACCTCCCTCGATTCTCTGACTCGGATCATGAGTTTTGCCTCTCCTCCTTATGGAGCTCGTACTCGGTTTACTCCCCACACTCTGCTTCTTCCCCTGCTTCTGTTGCACCGTACTCTGATAATTCATCGCACTGTTCTGATCCCCACCTTGTCCTCTCCGTCTAAAAACATGCGTCTCCTCATCCGCACTGCTCTCCGCCGTATCCTGCTCTTGCCGTAGGGTATCCATTCTGGGGTTTGTATTCGAGCTTTTATTCGACTTTGAATCCGGGTCCTTAGGTCCAGATAAGGGATCGACTGTCTCCGTCTCCTCTCCTTGCACACTCCGACCCGGGATCTGATTCTGGCTCTGTTCAAGCTTCAACTTCCTCGCTCTTGCCGTTTCGAGAATATCATCCAAGCGCTCCTGCCTCGCCGAACTTTTCCTCTCTCGACCCGTAGCTGTTCTCGTACTGTTTGAATTTGTGCTACTCGTGCTATCCCTCACTCTCGCGGAATTCGGGATCGCAGGCGTAACACTCGGATTCAGAGTTGCACCCTGCCCATTCGAAGTTAAATTCGGCTGAGACTGGAGAGGCGAAGAAGCCATGATGCTGATTGCCTTTTCGGCTTCTGACTCTCGCCTGCGAAGCTGCGGCTTGCGGCTAAATTTTCTTTAGAGAGCAGAAGGAAGTTAATTGAGACGGTTATTGGAGCAAAGTGGGCAGATGGAGAGAGAAAGTTAGCTGGTTCATTGGAAGGATCGCTCGCCATTCGCAGATCACAAGACGTGATGCAGCTTGCTGCAGCGATTATCGTCCCGCGGCAGACCAGTCCCAGTACTTTTTACGTTTGCCGAGGCGGGACATCAGAGAATGTGGGGTAGCTTCTTAGAACTTTAGATGGACCGTGAGCTTATGATCAAACGAAACTTATATCTTATATTCTCTAACCATATTGCGGGGATGAGATTAATTGTTCATTCACTTTCGTCTAATAGCTGTGCGTTTCCCTATCACCATACAGCACGTTCTAATGTACTTATACAATGCCCCTTCTCTCGATTGACGATATCAAAAGAAATTGTGCTAGATTCATCTTACCTTGCGGCTTATTAATGTCTTTACTGTATTATGTGTATAGGGTCTGCATACCCCAAGTGGTGTTGCAGCATCAAAGAAGCCATGGCGCACCTTGGGTTTGTAAGTTGGTCTTTTCATCACATTGTTTCCGAAAGATTAGCTGTTATTTGTCATATTTGTCATAAATGCAATGTGGTGTTCGTTGACATGTTTCATCATTTCAAACACTGGTATTATGTACAGAGTTCGAAGTGAACTGAAGTAAATTCAAATCGCTATGCTCATAATGCAAATATCACAAGGGAAGAGAAGAAGTAGGTATCTGGTACAAGAGCAGTCAGGCCTAGACGGGATCGCGTGTACTCGCAGATGGAAAACAGAAGAAGGTTTTTGGTTGCAACAGATCGAACGTCTTTTCCTTTCCTGTCCGCTACAACTACCAAATCGATACAGACCATAAGGATCTACATCCTGTAGCTCAGCCACAAGCAATTCCATCTTCCGTGTTTGGTGTCTGCGGCCCAGAGAGCATCCGAGAGCAAAACACCAGATACGTATGCAAGTTATGCCAGCGGTTTTGGACAGACCGTAGGAATAAGGACATCGGCCAGGAGTTACCACCAGGACATACTCCTCCGACGACATAGAGGATGTTGGAATAGCAAAGCCAAGCTAACCAAGGTACTGTTCGATCGGAGGAATCCGGCACCTCCGCCTAAAGAAACATTCATCTGCTCCGAACAACCCATGTCTTCGAAAAAGCATCATGAATTGACCCCAACTATCCACAACCAGAGGCACATCGTCTGCAAGACACACGCCCACCCATCCACCATGCAATTGATTTAACAAACATTAACGACATAGAATACAAAGGAGAGAAGAGACTCGAAGACGTCGAAGAACCAGAAGGCGAGAAAGGGTGTCCATTTCAGGTTGATTAAGTTCGACAATCATTCCGACATCCGCGGGAAGACATGGGCCAAATGTCGGAGGAGAGCTTCGAAGGTAAGGGGAATGTAACGGTCATGACTCGCACTCGTTTCGGCGCGCGAGCGATAAGTGTATGCACTAAAAGGAAGACGCCAAGGAAAATACAGACTTCGAACATCTAAGAGAAGACGAAGAGCGCTGTACCGGTAACCGAGACCTGTGGTGGATCAGTATATATCTAGGAGAATGGGAGTATGTCAGACTGACAGTGCATCCTGTTGATGATTGAACCCCGTTATTATAGTAATTTCCATTTTTGTATTCACAGTCGCCGCTAACGCCACCAGTAATCTTGATGTTGAAGTTGAGCTTGCCATCAGGATTCGTTGGAGCGTTTTGGAAGAGTGAGATGAATGTTTCACCAGACGCGCTCTTTCCAACTCCCATGTTGACAGGAGCCCAGTTGCCAATGTTTGAACCAGAGCTTCCCCATTGGCAAGCATCCGAGACAGAAGTACCTGAAGGGTTGATGTAGTATTGGGCGGAGGTGGAAGAGCCCTCCCATGTATAGTAGGTGCTGGCATCTGGGTTGCAAATGGGCTCGGTAGCTCCAGCGGCGACATTCAGAGCCACCGTCTCCGACTCGGTACCAGGGTAATCAGTGCGGCAAATAGCGACGTTCGATGAGAGGGTGTTCTGGACATTGACACCTCCAGCTCCTTCCTGGCAAAGAGTTTTATATGAGGTGCGAGACAGCTCCAATTTCCCGTTGCTGTTGCAGTAAAGACCTCCGATGGATTGACCTGTGCTTCCCTGCGCATATGGCCATTGCGATTTCTGGTAACCAGCGGGACAAGCATAAGAGCAGAAAGAATTGGGAGCACAGGGGTTGCTGGTGCCTGAGATTGCAGTTTCGATGTAACTGATGGCAGCTTCCGCAAGACCAGCCAAGCCTGGTGTCAGTTGAACACCAGTCCACCCCCCAAGTCCAAGCCAGTCTGCAGGAACTGCGCCATATTGAGAAGGAAAGGTAGAGCAGTCGATCTCGCCGCTGGGGAACTCCGCAGTGACACCACTGCCACCTGAAGAGGAACTCGAGCTTGAAGAGAGGCTAGAGCTAGCGACAGGTGTGCTTGTGGCCGGTGCAGCTTTCGGAGTTGTGCTTGTTGTGGTAGGAGTAGGAGTAGGCGTAGGAGTTGGGGTGGTGGATGTTGTTGGTGCAACATAGGTTGAAGTTGGGGTAGTGCTAGTGCTAGTGCTGGTCTTCTGCTCCAAGAACTGGGCGGCTTCGGAGGATGAGCTGGAAATGCTTACGGTCGAAGTCGAGGAGCTAGATGTGGTGGAAGCTTGTATGACCGTGGAGATCACGTCACCGACCAACACGTACTTTCCATTCTCAAGTCCTGCCTCAACATCGTCCCATGGAATATTTTGCCCGTTGAGTTCGTACACAGTTACGATGGGACCTGGCACGGTGGTTGTAGTAACTGCGTCGTCGCGGCGATCTAGAGGAGAACCGTGTCGGGCAGGGTGACGATGGATGTGATTATGCGGCTGTGCTACTGCAAGAGTAGCTGCGCCGAGGAGCACAACTTGGTAGAGCTTCATTGTGAAGAAGCGGATTCGTGATATATGCACTTAAGACTGTAACAAGCCTCTCGGAGACTCGTAGACGATTGATGTCGCCTGTACTAGTAAAACGAATGTATTCGCAAGCCGTGAAAGCTGTTCGTCGCGGTCGAGGAGACTGTCAATCGTCACAATTAGCATTCCGGTCTGGACTGTCGCGACGCTATCAATCTTCACAATTCACTCCAACTGATATCCAACCCGCGAACCTGAACCGATGCGGACGCGAATGAGGGTGTTTTGATCGATGGAAGAAAAACATACAATTGACTAGCGACCGGACGCCTTTCGAAGGATCAGGGCTGCTCGGAGGTGGTTTGACAGAATTTTGTAGGTAATTGAGGGGGTGGGTTCGGGGAACGTTCTCGTGTGTTGATCTTCTGCAGAAACGGTCGATTGATGGCGCTGTTCCAAAGGAATGTGGTAGAGAGTCGAAACTCTCAGAGTTGGGAGGGAATGCTTGTAGGAAGAAGGGAAAAAAGCCTCAAGAGATGGGGTTCAGATCTTGATGAAATGGCCGCGGTGGGTAGAACAAACGAGTGGAGGGTAGAGGGTGGAAACAGCGTCGGCGGACACAAGAAGAAAGGGTGAAGAGAGATTGGGAGTGGTCGGCTAGGGCTAAATGAGGGCTAGCGGGGGTTCTAATTCGTCGCTGCCGGGGGCTCGGCTAGCCTCTGCTGGGGCTGGGGAGAGGAAATGGCGACGGGGCTCTGATTCGACGACACGCAGCCCGGGACACGATGCAGGAACAGGAACAGGAACAGGAACAGAAACAGGAACAGAGGATGGCGAACAGAACAGAACCGACGGGCCAGGGCGCTGCCACTCCGCTTGCCACTCCGCCAGTCTGCCCGTGCCACGAATTCACGATGAGAGTCAGCCAACGTCCCAATGTGCGAGTGCGAGTGCCTGTCTGAGGTGGGCTGCGCTGCGCTGCGAGTAATTCCAGTTCTTGTTTCTCCTTCTCGAACACCTCGGCCGGGCCTGCGCGAGACACGTAATGAATGACAGTGTCCTTCTCGTCCTGCCAGCGATGCGCGCAGCGGAAGTGACGTTGATGGGGCGCGACGGAGTATATATCTTCAATGCTAGCTTTCTGGCCCTAGATGCCCCGTTTCGTGGCCTAGCATGCGCTGTCGGAGGGGCAACACCAAGCTTGTTAAAAATACTCTGGGGTAAAAAGGGGCTCTGTCGACGGGGAGTGAGATGAGATGAGATGAGATGAAGTGGCGATGATCAGATGAACGATGGGCAGTGTCCGTCCGGCTCCAGACCATGCACCGAATCTCGAATGTCTGATGCGCTGCCCGATGGGGTGGACTTGCTATCAGGTCGGTCTGCGCAAGACACCACCGCCCTTCACGTCTCTCTCTGTTTTTGGGTCCGCGCCGAGTCTGGAGAAGGGCAAGCCACACCGCCACCGCAGATGATGCTGCGTGCAGGTGCAGCAACGGATGAGCGTCCGTGCCGCCGACTGGAGGCTGCAGACGGAAACTGGAAACTGGAAACTGGAAACTAGAAACAGCTTGTCAGGGCTCATTTCGGTTCCACGCCAATCTCTCACGAGATTGCAAGCACGTAACCACTCACTCCACTCAATGCCGACCGATGTGACGGGCTGCGGCCAGTCTGTGACGGCTAGAAAATCCTGAGCGCAAGGCCGTTCGGAGATCAGCTGTCGACTAATTAGATGATGGGATGTGCTCGAGCGCTGATGAATCCAGCAGGAGAGTCGTGACAGCGGGACACCCTGCACCTTAGGCTGCTGAAGCTATCGTGATCAGTGGAGAGTTGACGTCGTCACTAATCGTTGGTTACAGTCTTTCTGGTCTGGTATATCCTCCTTCTACGATGTCCAATAGTCGCGGGTTGGACAATGGAGTTCGATGGTAAATCTGCAGGCGCCTCTCCTGGTCGTCGACGAGGTCTCCGGGCTCGAATGGACCATGCAATCAGAAAAGAAGGCTTCTCAAGGACGGAAGTTGAAACGCTCCACAAAGTTGGCGGCAAAGGTCACAGCGATGAGATGGACTCGACGAAGGGAGCCATTGGAATGATCAATATATTGTCACCCACATACCACAGCACCGCCCACACGCTCCCTTCGAATAAATGCGCCTGCGTGACCTCCAGAGGCGCATCAACTGCCGTGCATCTCATGAAGCTGGGTTCGATGCCACGAATATCCTGCTCTGAGCAGAGCCGACTTGGGGTTCTGCCGTCCGCTCAAAGCCACCCGTGCTGACTGCGAATCATCCGCCGATTGCCAACATGCAAGGCTGTCTTCCCTCGCAAAATGGTGGGGTCTGGCCGATTGCGAGAGCTGAATAGTCACACAGGTCTGCAGAGGGCAAAGTCGTGTCGTGCAAGAATTGGTATAGATTTATGCCACCAGCACCGCAACACAACATCAAAGGATGCACCGCTGCCAGCGGTTGAAAGCTGAAACCGCGTCTGCCGTTGGCTCGCGATCCTGCGGGATCTACAATGCCACACCATCCTCGCTGCACCTGGGCGGGCTCAGCCGTCGACCGCGACCAAAACTGGGAGCTTGGAAGAGCTTCCCCCTGACTAAGATCCAGGCACGGCGATTTGATTCGCAGCTCTAAATTAATGCACATGCACCACTATGCCCGAACGCTTTGGTCCGAAATTATGCACGCCATCAGGCACAATGAAATCATCGCAAGTCGCGCCCAAACAATCTGCGAAACAAGTTACACATTCTGGCTGAATTCCTCAGCGGTAACCAGCGCAACAAGAACCAACAATCTGGCAAACAATCTCTTCAGATAGATTGACCCAACACGACGGACTTCACCCAGCAACAGTTGGAATGGAATGACGTTCGTCCCAAGTTTTTAAATTAATTCTGCACGTGGTTCGTATCGTGATTACGATCTTCCATCTTCGAACCCCACCACAATCGATCGTATTTCTCCAAACTCCAGCCTACACAGATTCCGGATCCTCGATCGTAAGCCGCGTACCCGAAGGAACAGAGTGTTGCGCCCATGACGAACCCTCAACCCCGAATATGAAATCCCAAATCCTAACTTTCTCGGATGTACTACCCGTACATTATTTGGTACCACAGGCTCAGTGTCCTACTCTATTCGTCTAACGTTCGATGTTCCATTTCTAGATTCACTAGAACCTTCCATATTTCGAGAAGTCGGTGAGCAGCTGACATCCACATATCACCGACAATAGCAGCAGAACGCCCTCCGGTTGTACCTATCCAATATCTATCGGGATCCTGCATAGAGGGGCAGTGCGATTCTGCGTAGACTGACCCAAAAAGTTATTCATATACATTCCAACCGCTTTCAAAAGGCCAGAACGCGCCACGAAAAGGCAGGAGACACGTGGACGTAAGATCTGGCCATTGCGACTGAAAAATGTGCTGCAATTAGATACGGAATGGAAGGAAGACGGGAGAAGGCAGGAGGAAGGCATGAGGACATGCAGGTAGCCGCAAGGCTGTCGCGAGCTTACGTCAGCATTTTCATGACCTTAACAGACCTTTACCAGCTCGAAATACTGCATTTCTGCCTTGTTAGGAGATTTAATTCTCTAGATGTCTATTTCTAGGACTGACATCCGAGGGCTGGATGTGCACAAATAGTCGAGTAAGAGGTAGGTACATTCAGCTGGCACGGAGCAAGCTTCTTGTGTTGCACACCTTGCGAGAACAGGACTCTCTACATCCTCTTCAATATAGTAAGGACATCATGTCCTAACAAGTAAAAGTTCCTACAGTGGTCATAGCTGCCATTAAATTCTCTATCATTTGCGCCTACAAGAAGAAAGTATCATGCTCCAAACGAATATCTAATCAATCTCGATAACAAACTTACCAACCCCTCCTTTTCCTTCAAGAATTTGCTGACACCCGCTCCTCACCCCATCAATATCGCTCAACTTAGCCCTCTGCCCCACGACCGGCTTCACCTTTCCATCATCGACCCACCCCCTCATTCTCTCCAAATCCTTCGCATTTCCCTCCATCACCAAATACTGATACTTAACCCCCAAAACACTCGTCCACGTCCTCAGCATCCAATCAAAAATATTAAGTACAACCACCAACCACCCCGGCATCCCCTTATTCTTCCTCTTAAACTGCGTCCCATTCGGCACCGTACTAATGCTCACCACCATCCCGCCCTTCTTCATCACGCCCAACGCAGGAACCGTCTGTCCCACAGTATCAAACATGAAATCCACCTCTCCCTTCCCAATACTCTTCACCACACTCTCCTTCGTATAATCGACAATCGTATCCGGACCCCTCGCTCCCATACTCGCCTTAATCATCGGAATCTTGCCCGTACTCAACGTCGTGATCACGTTCCGGGCTCCAAAAACCCCCTTCGCTAGTTGCACTGCGAAACTCCCCGTCCCGCTCAACCCAGCGGGTACAAAGACGGTCTTCCCTTCTAACCCACCTTCTAGGGTGGTTTGTCCTATGTCGAGGGCTTGGAGAGCGGTGACACCGGCGAGCGGGATGGCGGCTGCTTCGATGAAGGAGAGGGTGCTGGGTTTCAAGGCGGTTTCGGAGGTGGAGGATAGGGCGTACTCGGCGATGGAGCCGCGGTAGCGTTCGTTGAGGCGGGAGTAGACTTCGTCTCCGGGCTTGAAGTTGGAGACGCCGCTGCCGACGGCGACGACGGTGCCAGCGAGGTCGAAGCCCATTTTATAGGGGAATCTGCCATCGGATATATACGTTAGCATGCTGATAATGTGGGGTGGGTGGGGGTAAGGATAGGAGAGGAGAACTGACGAGGCTTTCCCGATGAGCTTGCCCAAACTGCGGTTGGTATTGTGGTTAGATACATAATCTAGAGAGAGGGGAGGGTATAAACAAACCCTCCAGCAAGCTTGACATCAATTGGATTCACAGACGCAGCATGAACGCGAATGAGCAGCTCGTCAGGCTGCGTGATCCTTGGTGTAGGGAGCGTAGCAACGTTATACTCGGAGGGATTGCAATGATGGCTCAAAGCCAATGCTCTCATTGTCGTCGGGATCTTGGTTGCCATATTCAATTCAACTGAGCTGTTAAATTTGGGGGAGGATGATTGTATTATGAGGTGGGCTGTTCATCTTGCATTGGCCAAGCTCTTAAAGACGCGAACGGTGCAATTCTTTCCGCCTCGGATACTTCTTCTCTTGAGTGTCTTGCCGTCGCCACACACAACGTTCAATCAAATACTGATTGATAAGACTTTTAGCTTCTCATCGGAATTTAAGTTAATAATTTGATTCCGAGTTGGCGTTCGCATTGTTTGCGATGTGAAATGTGCTTCCAGTTGCGCGCGCTGTGACCCAAGCGCACTCAGAATGGGAAAATGTTGTCATGACGTAGGTGCCTCCCTGCACTCGCTTGAGGAACAGACCACTATCTCGCTCCATGAGAGGAGATGAAGATGTAATTGAGCACTCTGTTTGAACGTATTTCACTCCAATGCAAAAACTGTATACACCGACGTTGCAGTGAAGTTTTACCGTGGTGGAAGAATAAGTCTCAGTACATAAGCATCGGGCATGCCGTTGGGCTACTGGTTGCTTACCACACGTGATGCATTCCTCACTTCCTCGGCAACTTAGATCCTCTGAGAAAGCTTGCGACGAACTTCCCACATGGTCATTAACAAAAATAGTTTCTAAGTTCAACTTCCGACTGAGATCGGTGTAAATAGTGCTTACCCAACATCAATGTCCGTTGAGAGTTGAGACAAATATCTCATCTCAGGCTTCCCCTCTCACTTTCACAAAAACTAAAACTCGGACGTTTCAAACTTGCGTCCTGCTTTATACAATGTCCCTTTTCTGGCCTGACATTCTTCATACTCAGATGTCGCTTCAGCTTCAGATAAATCTTCGTCATCTGGATATCTTGTTCAGCTAACATATTCTTCGACCTCTTCCTCCTCTCAATAATTCATCGTTAATCCCCACTGTCCCCAGAAGATAATCCCTCACTTCATAAGATACAATGTCTTCATTAAGCAGTATATTTCCCTACCTCAAATGTTCCCTTCGGCTTCATACAATCATCTTCTGTAATGAATCTCCCACATCATCTCGAACAATTGCGATTCACGTATCTCATCTCCTTTCCATCTTATCATTTAGACACTTATCTCGGCGAAGATTGTCTTGTTTTCCAGTTCTCTAAATCGCATTCAATCTCCCAACTCAATTTGTTCATCTCCACCTCAAAATGAGCCCCTCACTTTCGGACATCCAGCCGATCATCAGTCTCCCACAGTGTCCCAAACACTTCCAGCACCTCCTTACCCAGCTTTACTCCCAGTACCAGCACTACCACGATATCCTAAACTAAAATCCGCTCAGGTTTCGGTTTTAGCATTTACATTATCATTACTTATCGCAACTCACTTGCATGCATTATCAATCACTTTTGCATCATTCTACAATATCCTAAAATCTGAACCTTTAGATTGCACTTCATTCAGCTCTAGCCGTCTCGGTTTTATGTTTAGTACTAACCAACCTCTCGAGGTTTCTTCGACTTTGAGCATCTCTTCCAAATAGCGTTACTAACCTCTGCACTAGGGAGGCATGCTCCCCTACCCTGTAATCATAACAAATTCGATAAGCTTCAACAACCACCAAAGACTAAAAGATGCTGCATCTCATGGAACATGTTAAGCAGGGTGTGAGAAAGAATCTACTGATCGAAGATAAGTCGCTTTGATCGGGCAATGCTCCAGATCCTACAACGCCGTTGCTCTCCAAGTATTTGCGGAATGCTTCTCACTCAAAAACAGCAAATGCCTAGCAAGCCTAGGGACTTGCACAATTTGGGTATGCGCGAGAAAAGATATGGCATTGTAAGGTATAGTATAACTAAGTTGAGAGCTTACGAATTGAAGTTGCTTAACGTGTGGAGACACAGAGTCTTTTTGTTTCTCTCACGAATTCCTACACATGCTACTCACGGTTGCTGAGATGCTTGATCGAGCTTGACACCCCAAAAAGGTTCAGAAACGAACGACAGAAATGCGCAATGTGTTGAATACAATATCTGATCTTTCTAGGGATATCCATACCACCACTATTCTCTTTGAATTGTATGCTACTACTACTAAAGCCCGTGCTCAAACAACAACACAGCCGCATTTCTCCTACCACTCATGTCCCAAAGACTTCGACACGGAATATTTGCCCCACCACAGTATGCAGATTTCATTATTTCCGAGGCCTTCACATCCACGTAAGAAGTATGGCATCGAAAACCTCCTATCCCAGCACCAATATTCGTCCCCAGGACCTTCATGGCACTATCGAGACTAGTTAAGCGGTTTCCGCTTTCATTGTGCCATTCAATCATCAAGACAGAATATACGGTCTTGCCATAGACAACTTGGTAGAGAGACCATTTATAATCATTGTCATTAGCAGGCCCGGCATTTTTGAGTGTCTCGGTTCCTTGATTCGTGACGGACCTCCTAGAACGTTCTGAGCTGTGGAAGTAGAGCTAAGTGTCGTCAGTGTCTGGTTAATAGATACCTATTAGAATAGACTGTTTGCCTACTTGTACAGGACCATTCACAATCCCGAGATGTGCGTGCCACTCGATCATGCTGTTCCGAGGCAACTCGTCTACTTCGGCAGCAAAGAATGGTGGAACGGTCTGAACTGCGTTGGTAAAGGAGTTGTCACCTCCCAGAACCATGTCCAAGTCCGGCAGCTTCCTGTCGGTAATACCAGCACCTATTATCCGGAATCAGCATATACCTCTTTCAACCCTCAAGTGTGAGGGTGTCGAGAAATACCTCTTATTTCCTTGCCAGCAAAGTACTTCTCTTCCCAAAGATCCCTATCATCTTCGTCGTCCTCTCCATTGTCCGACCCTCTGCTATGCATTGCGGACCATGCTTGAGCAGCTATAACAGCTTGCGATGGGACGGGATCGGGATCGCTGTAATGTCTGGCAGCACGAGGGAGATAAGCGACGACGCTGGAGAACCAACCTACCCGCATTTCTTCAGCAATGCGCCAGAGATGCTGAAGAGATAGGACAGCTTGCAGCTTGAAGTCCGACTGAGGTAGGGACATTGTGTGAGGAACCAAAGGGATTTGGCCCGCAACGAATACCTCGGATATCGAATCATGCTCACCCGATGTGGAGGAGACAGAAGTTGATATTGCTTGCGAGTATGGGCCGATGTTTGCCGGTGCCCAATAGGATCTCGATTGGACGTGTAATGCTTGTCGATTGACAAGAACACTTGGTGATTTAAGTGTTCTGACCTGGATGAGGAGGTTGCTGGTTGGTGGGAGGAGGTCTCCACAGGCAATAGTGACTCTTGCTGGAGGGTTGGGTTCCGTGAATAGAGAGCCATAAATCTATTACCGGTTTAGTGATCGTAATTCAAAGCATTGAATAGGAATGGGGCTGACTACCTTATTGACAGCGGCAAATTCTTGCATCGAGCGAAGAACAATGAGTGTGGAGGTAATATCTGAAGGTTTTAAAGCTTCATCTCTTAGATATTGTTGTATCCGCTCTATTGCTTTCTTGGTTGCATCTTCGACATCTGGATGGGCTTGTCTTGCAGTGAATATCCTGTGACTAGTCTGCTGTTCCGGTCGAGAATTTTGACATACACCATAAGTGTATTTCTCAAGCTTGTCTTGAGCATCAATCTCAGGAAACCCTTTCTCATCACACTTTTGGAGATCATCTAGAACCTTGCTGAATCTCGGCTCCAGGAGGCTTGGCGCTCTGCATTCAATAACGAGACATTCACCTTCAGCTTTCATGACTACGGATGCGTCTTGTATCCGAAGCCAAGCAGATCCACCACCTTCTCTGACAATTTTCATATCCTTTTCCTTGATCTCAATTCTGCCCTTGAACAAATGTGCCGGGCCATCGATCACCAAGGTCTCGAACTCGCCCCCTTCGCCAAGCACCGCACCATCTCCATCGGCACCGAATCTCTTTATGGCTCTCTCGACCCGGTGAATGGCCTTCTCGGTAGCAACATTTTGCCATAGGAAACTCTCGTCAAGTCCGCCACTAGCGACTTTGACGATTCTTGCATCAAGACCAACAGCTTGCATGTCTTGGAGCAATGAGTGCTGTATTCCTGGCGGAAGGATTGGATATTGCCACAGAAATGCCAAGGGAACGAGTCCCAATCGTATGGCAACTGATTCGACCCGTGTCCGTTGATACGTGGATAGGATGGCACCTGTGCTGAGAGCATTGGCTTCCGGATGCTCGAGTATAATCCTACTCAAAAGCGGCACCAACGACTCTGTTTCATCTCCGTCTTCGTCTCTGAATGATGTCTGTGAATTTCCGACCTCAGCCCTAGAATCTAGTGGATTATGAGACCTGGTGGGAACATGGCCATAACTGGTCCCTGTCTGTACAGCTGTTCCAACAATCTGCTGACGATAGAGCGGGATTCCCAGAGCTTTTTCGTACAACGGAATCACCGTATGACCAACAGTCTGATACATGAAACTATTGAGATCATGTTCATCCTCATCCCCTGGCTCCTGATTGGGCGGGCACGAAGTCCCGGTCTTTGGAAGGATGGGAGCTGGATAAAGATTTCCAAGGGCTACGACTTTGTGCCCATTTTGTTTGCAATGGAGAAGGGAAAAGAAACTGTCTTTGCCGCCTGAAATGAGCGCGATGACATTGAGGGATTCGGCCATTCCGTTTGCCAGCCTTATGGGCCGCACCTCGGTCCCACGGCCTTGCGGGCGGCCTCAGCTGAAAGGAGGATGCGGAAGCCCAGCTTTCGTAGAGACAACTCCTGATTACAAATTTGCCTTTCGCGGATGGACGAATCGTGTATAATTGGTCCGAAGAGGGTGGTATACTTGAGAAAGGAATGGAGCCTGTGGTGAATGAAAAGCTGAAATAATTAGGCGAGCGACCCCAGCAAGGCTGATGCTGCCTTGATCAAAATAGTTCAATAGAATTTAGCGTAGAGAAGCAATTTAGTTTCGAATCAGATGTTTTATGATCTAAAGCTTGATTATTACAGGATCTCGGGGCGAAAACAAAGTTTTGTAGGGTATTTCTTTGTATCATACCGGTGGAAGCTCTGCAGACATGACCTAGCCATTCCAGAGATTTTGCAACCTGGAAATATACTCTACATGACCTAATACTATCAGCCTCAGGAAGGGAGTAGCACCCCTCGAGGACACTCCACAGCACCAGATGCCATTCCTGCCGAAAATTAGGCTTCGAACCCGAAAGTCATAGTAGTGAATATGTGTCATGCGAGTGTGAACAGATGCATTTGTACAATACTTCTACCGAAGTCAGTGAGAAATCCGAGTCACGTTGTCAAGCAAATCAGAGAAGACGTGTTTCAGGGGGAAAAGATTCTATACATGGCAGACTTCTAATTGTACATCGGTGACCAGCACAGCATGGAAGGCCGCTGGTAAAAAGTGCAAAGGGGTAGACGCTATGCGAGACGGTGAACCAGCTCCGTCGCAATAGTATTACAACGAGGGTAAAGAAATCAACCGTTCCAACCACCTCATATCAAGATACACGCCTCCAACCGTTTTCCCCATAATCCGTCATCACGCTAAATCGTCACGAAAATGTGGAAAGGAAAATTTGATACAGTGAAGCGAAAATCATAGCAGGAAAACCAGGACTTTTTGGTTGCAAACCCTCCTCCATCATGTCAACGTCTCTTTTAGTCGCGAGACCCGAATGCCCCTAAAGACCACCGCGTAAAAGATAGCGGAAGGCCCATTATGAAGAGTGTACCCATATGATCGTGAGACTCGTAATCTGGCGTACTCACGTACACGTTGTTCATCCATCCTGTCCGGGCCACTACTCGGAACGCTTGCGCTTCTTGCGTGATTGGCCGTCATTGTCACTGCTTCCTTCTGAAGAGACCTCGGTGTCGCTGCCAGATGCGCCAGCGGCAACACGGAAGAGGACATTGCCCAATTGTTGAATGTGCTCACCATCGCTCGCAGACTCCAGGTGGTCGCTGGGTAACTCGCCATCTTCCAAGACGCCCATGATGATGGCACCACTTCCGTGAGTACGAGCATGTTGGGAGAGGTTGTCACTGCGGGAAAATTTCTTACCGCACTCATGGCACTCGAATGGCTTGTCTTGGGTGTGGAGGGAGCGGTAATGTCTCTTGAGATGTTCTTGGCGTCTGAATCGGCGGTTACATAGTTCGCAGACGAAGGTCTTGGATGGATCTTCGGTCAAAGATTGCTTGCGGCCCCGGCGGTTGACAGCTGGTTGTTGAGCAGTGCCCGCATCAGAGCCGGTACCCATAGCGTTGCTGGCGGAAGGCGTCTCCGAGGAACCAGATTGGCTTGGGGCGGTGGAGGTTTGCTGGCCCTCGCCGGTTTGCTGAGGAGGTGCACCGCTAGCAGCGTTCATTGGGACGGTGTATTTACGAGATCTAACGAGGTTGTCGAACTCGGTGCTATCCTCGTCACACGAAGCCTTCTTGGACTTCTTAGAGCGCTTTTCCTTCTTGACTTCGGTCTCGGAGCCAGATGCTGGTGGGGATGGAAGGCAAGCGGTTGCGAACTGCTCTGAATCCTCGAAGTCCTCGAAATCTTCGAAGTCGTCTTCGCTGATGAATTGCTCGTGGTCGAGAGACACGAGGTCAGAGCCTGAGCTTGTTCTCTGTCGCTTAGTGCCGAAGAATTGGACGTTGTCGGTGGAAGGGAAGTTGACCAGGCCGTTCACGAAATCTTCTTCCGAGTCGAGGTCCGAAAATTGATCGAAGGTGGGAATACCGTGGTGGTGCACAGGCGTGGAGAAATTGAATTTCGCCTGGGGCTCGGCAACCTTGTTGAAAGTCTCGCCCCCTAGCATGAACTGGTGTGCCTCTTCGTCTCCAGCGCACAGCGTGGGCAGTGGTGGAAACTCGGTGGGGACTGAAGTCTTGGTGACTGGAGGGTTAGGCGATTGACCAGCTCCAACGGTGAGATTTCGCGGGTCGCAGAAGTCGAAGTCTTGTTCAGAAATGACAGATCGTGGATAAGGGGAAGGGGAAGGGGAAAGTGAGGGACAAGATGTCGCAGAGAGGAGCTCGCTAGCGTTCCCGTTGCTCATAAGCGAAGTAGGTTGGATGAACACTACAAATTGCGCAGCGAGTCAGCGACTGTCAATCCAAAACTATATTATAGCGCGCCACAACTCTGGAAATCTTGGGTACGGGATCGGGTATGGGTATCTGCAACTCACGACTCGACGTACCTGGTGTCATTGGCGGCGACCCACAACGGGCCCATTCACCACCTGCGAGATTCTCTGATTGAACTTCGCCTTGGCATCCCTCCTTCACGCCCTCGTATCCCTCGAATCCGAAGAACATTGTGTTCATGGGTGTTGGTAGAACGTCACAGCTGGAGGGGCTGCTGGTAGCGCTTCCAGACGCAGACAAAGGTGGCGTTGATGGGTAGTAGTACATGTCGCTCTCGCGAGGCTCAGATTCAATCACCAACCTGGGTGTGTGTTCCTGGATCAAGATGGTGGGCTTTTGGTACATTGGGCGAGGAGACGCCATGGGAGTCATGTTCATCTGGAATCCATTGTTATACATCTGCAGAGACATCGGTGGTTGTGAGCACGCGGAGTTTGGTCTGGAGTAGATTGGAGTTGATGGCATGGGCTGCACATGGGGATGATATACCGGCACATGGATGTTACTCGGTTGCTGCGAGAAATGACCATGCTGGCGGTTATCAGGCTTCGGGTCTGGGTTATAGTAGAAGAATGGCGACTGTTGTCCCATTACCTGGGCGTGGTGGTATGAGTGGTCCATGGCGAGTGCTATTGGATTTCTGAACTCTGTGGGTCTGTTGAGCGTCAGTCACATTCTTCGACTGAAAGACTTTTTGCACTCTTTCATATCCTCTCAAGCACGACAACAAAGTAGCACATACCGATTTGTTTTCAACCTCGAATATACTTTTCCGTTCGTTGATTAGGTACGTTTGAAACGTTTGAAACGTTTTTCGTATACAGGTTTGTTATACTGGACCGAAGGGTCGGAAGATGGGAGTGCTGGAGTGGATATGAAATTGCTCGCAGAGAGTGACTGGACAACAGCTTGGAATTCCAAAAACTGTCTAATAGTTGTATTTTCTGTGGTGAGTGATGATACAAAGGCTCGTCGAGTGATGTTTGGGGCCGAATAAATGATTCGGAACGATATTATCGACGTTTCGTGACGGAGCCGAAATGCAGAACGACAGCAAGATGCCAAATGAAGGTACGGAAGAAGTTCGAGAAGGCTATAAGACACAAGCACGAGTCGAAGATATTCCAAATGGTCGAGTACAAAAGGGAAACCGACGGCCGGTATAAGAAGAAGGGATTGGTGCTGGAGTGCAGACCTGAAGGACAGACAAACGAGTGTGTGGTGACGGGGACCCTGCAAATAAAGTAGAGCTCACAGATCAACGAGTGTGCGTGTGATAAAAGGCAAGATAGGCAGGCTGGACGGAAATGGCTTAGGTCTCAGTGCGAAGGCATGGCGGACAAGGTCGACAGGTGGGCCAGGAACAAGAAAGCAATGGTGGTGAGTCCGCGTCAAGGACCCTGTCTGGGGCAGCCGGCAGCATGAGATGGGATGGATGGATGCTGCAAGAGCTCCAATTTTCTAATTCTAGCAGCTGCTTGGCTGAGGCCGGGATCCTGGCACTTCGTGTTCGACGCTACATCCGATTGAGCGTGATGGATTTTCCGGGAGGGAGGGAAGAGGAGGGCCCTGAGAGGATGGAAGGGGGGGAGGAGGATGGGCGGGCCAAAGTGGTGCCAGCCAGACGAGCCAGAGCAGGAGGGTGGGTTGGAGAGGCCTGGCTGTGCGGTCTGGCGGCCCTGGTTGGGTGGGATCGACCAGCAGCAGGACCACTGGCAGGGCCGGTTGGGGCCGGTTGGGGCCTGTCGGGCCTCTCACACACCACCGCACGCCGCCCACCGCACACCGCACCGCTCCACCACCCACGGCGATGGCCAGCCAGCGGGCAGAGCAAGCGAGTCAAGCACCACCACCGCACCAGCAGCAGAAGCCATCCTCCATCGCCATCGCCATCGCCATGGCCCATCGCTCAAGCAGCGCTGCGCAAAAGCGGCGCGCGAGTTGTTTGGCACTTTGGGCGCTCCGCTGCACGAAAGCCAGTGCATGCATAAGCCCGCGCGAGCTAGTCGAGCATTAATTATCCATACGAACCTACAGCCAACCATGCGAAGCACATACGACCGCGGTGCTCGTGAACTCTGGCCACCGCGTTACCGCGTCGCCTGAAAGACTGCTGCGATCGAATGGGCGGAGAGCATGTCTGCTGCGTGGTGGTGCTGCACAGATCTCAGAGGGATTACGATGACGCTCGCTCGAGGATCCTGCCAGAGGGAGATTGCGTCCTGCGACCGTCACGCAAAAAAGGAATACTCCTACTCCATACCAGACTCATGTTCCAGCAAAAATACCACAGGCAAGATAAGCCTCGAGACGCATCAATGATCACTGCTGCAGACCTGCTCCTGCCGTAAATTCAAACTGAATCGAATCGGTCTCGGGCATGTGAGCAGCTCATCTGCGGTAACCGTCTCGCTCGAGCCCATCTGGCTCTCTGCAACTCTCCAATGGCGATCCGACGTTCTGAATCTCTGATTCAACACAGCCTCGATCTCGGTGTTTCTGACGCGACTGGCATTGATGGGACCTCTTATTTACGGCTTCATGCGAACCTGCGAGTCAAGAGACAGAGAGCACGCTCCCTGCGGGCTCGCCGTCCTGAAATGCATGCACGCGAGCTGGTTCAAAGAGAAAGGTGCGAGTGTACGTGATGGAGTTCTTGATCCCATTCGACCTGATGCTGCAAAGAGAAAAATATGTGAGCAACGCGAAACACGTTGGCAGCCACTGAAAACGCGAAGCGCCCCTCCCATATGCAGATTGGACAAACACTCAGCGTGCACGGCAGCACGATACTGGTAGCTGAATTCATTGGTCACTGCTGGAACATATCAGATTCTATCCTTTTCTTCCGAAAGCTTCGCCATCCCACTACGCTTGGTCCGCCAGTATGATTGCCCCTCTGTTCTGTGGTCATCACGCATAGCTTTAGAGGATCCGCCGGACTGGGCTATCGATAGTGATCCAGTCTTTCAGCCCTCCAGGTGCATTCAGCTTCCACTTTAAGAGATCTTGCCCCGCCTTGCATTGCTCTCGAGGCGATCAGCAGAGTGTGGGGTGGAGAAGACCCAACTCAAGCTATGAAACACGAAACAACCATGATGATTCCGTACAATGAGCCACAAGACCGGATGGTGCGAGGTGTGCGAGGTATGCGTGGTGTATGTTTTCGTCAGGCTAGATTAGCTGCCGCGGATAATGTATCACAAAGCCCACGCACATCTTCATCCCGTTGTTGAGGGTTTCTTCTGAAGCCATGAGATGTCATACTGTGCAGGTACGGTAGGACAGTTTCGGTTCCTGGAGGCTTCCTGCAGGAACAAATGGTCAGAAACCCGCTTTTGGACAACGTGGTTGGTCTGGTAAATGACCACACCAAAGAATTGACGCCCTTGTCATCGTTTGGCTGATCATCGCTACAAAATATTTCCAGGTAGCGGGACGAGAGGAAACATATCAGAAGCCTGAAGCCGCGAGATACAGCAAAGTCCGTTCCTCACCCCACCACCTCCGTCAAGTTCGTCACCAGCTGCTGGACAATCTACGGGTACGTAAACACAAGGTTTTAGAAGATCTTGACAGTTGGTTCTCCGGTCTTCCCATCTTTTAGCCACCAAGTCTTTTGAGCCGTCGTTTGAAAAGATCTTAGACAGCGGCAACGATGGCCTTTGGGCTCCAAATCTGACAGTCAAAAATGCCTTTAGCCGCTCGTAGCCCTAGTATTCCTCTATCGTCGTATCGATAGGACGATATCATTCCGCAACGGCTGACGCCATGGACGATCTGATGGCGGCTCGAGACCCAACAGGAGCGTGGAGGACTGCACAAAACAGTGTTTGAAAGGATGCATAAATATTGGACGCACGATCGAGCGACTCGCCCAATTGTGATGGCCTGTCATAAGTTGCAACGTATAATTACTATCACATGCCCAGTTCGAGCGTAGGCGCGCTCGTACCACAAGATTGGAGTATCAAGACTGATCTTTTGCACATTGGGCTGTGCCACGAACAGGCCTGCTCTCGCTGGGAAATTGCATAATGGCAATGCACTGGCTAATGCAGGAGTTGTGCGCAGTGCAACTAAAGATAGGTTAGGTACTTTTATTTTTTCGGGACTGGACGACTCGCTGCTTTTCCGACGCTGTCTCCAGGCATGGCCGCCGGCGGGCAGCCGACGCTTCACGGTGGGGGCGAAACCTTGCATTAGGGTATGAACTCGTCCACACGAGCGTGCATATCGTTGCATCGCTCCGCTGCGTCAAACGCCCCTCGTCGTTCGTTGCAAAAACCACGCCTTCGCTAGACTTCCAGAAGCAGCCGTGGTTTGGGCTGGAGTCTGGGACGCTTACCGGGGATCGCTAGGGATGCGAGTCGAGGGTTGGGCTGTCTGGGATGCCGACCAAAGAGATGCAGTCGACTGTCGCCGGCCCTCCGCGTCGAGAGTCCTGCAGCCTGGAGGAGTCTGGGAGTCTGTCAGGGGTTCATGGGTTGCCTTCCGGTGCTGACCGGCTTCGCAGCCATGCATACACTCCACCAATCGGGGACGCCTCCTGCCGTTTCTCTGAGCCCTGCCAATCAGTAGGGGCGACCGATGGGAGAGACCAAGGCATCGTTACGTCTCTACTGCAAGGTACAATGCAGGTACGAAAACGCTGTCGAGGAACAGTCTGGCTGGAGTCCGCTGTATATGCAGGCTGGACATGCCAGGACAAGTCTGGAGCACTATGAGTTCTGAAGGATAAGGGTCGTTTCAAGAACGCAGCCAGCACGCAGTGGCAAACCAAGCATTCACGATCATCGCAAGTCTGCTGCTATTTGAAGTCTAGTTCGCTTCTTTCCGCTTCCTATCGATTGTTGAAGCCACCGTCCACGGGACAGACTTCCTCCTCAAGGTTCAGGGTGTGCTCGGATATGGTGATGTCCAACCACGAGATTCCAGGCCACTCCACCCGCGGCTTCCGGGTCACTTCCCAAGATCATGTCGGCCCACGGGAGTTGATAGTTCAAAGTCAAAGACACGAAGTTTTCTCTGAGCTTCTGAAGCCAGCCGTGTGGGGTTTGGTCTTATCTTTGTATATTGGCGAGCTTCTGCAACTCTGCAGGAAGCTGTAATTGGCAGCCCTCTGGTGAGTGACCTGGGACGTGTCCCGAGAGGTCGGTTGTCCTCAGACTTGGGAGAAACATGCTTGGAAATGTCTTCCAGCAATCCCTGCATCAAGGGTGAAGGCTTTCTTGGGCTGCTCATCACACGTGCAAAGATCTTCACTTGGTCTTTTCGAATGTTATCCAACCCGAGCCATTTTTTGCATTCATGACACCATCCGCGGGCCGCGAATCTTCCCGCGGGTTGGCGGCCAGTTGACCCCATCGATATCTCAGTTGATCGTACGCTACGCTAGGCTCTTGTTGTTGACGATGTCCGTCTTTCGAATGATGGGTAAATTCGCCGATGCTCGAAAGCAACGTGACCCCGGATTCCACTGTGAACGCTCGGTTTTGCACTTGGTAAAATTGGTACAGGGGTCCAGGTCATTGGCTGCCGGTAAAGCAACCCGCATGAGGGAGCAAATGTGGATGATGGATTCGGTCGGGTGCATTTCAATGCAACTGTGCGGCGTTTCTAACGGTTTCTCGGGCTCACTCTCGACGACCCATCCTGTCGAGTTTCGTTCTGAACTTCTGAAAATCGAACGTCTGAAGGATGCCACACCTCAAGCGTACAAACATGATTTCCTTCAGAAGATCGCTCGATCCGTCAGCCCGAGTGTTGTCATTCTGATTGTGATCGGCTCACTTTTTGAGTTGGTTGAAAGGGGAGTAGCCTCTAAAGGGAAGGGCATCCAGTGTCCTTGAAGATCTCTCCACACTTAGCAACAAACTCGACGATCAAGGATTCTTAGCATATATCGTGCCCTCGGCACATTCGAATTTCGAGTCTATTTCTTGGGATGAAGAATTTCGGACCTTATCCCGCCCACCCTGCGACAGATTCCCTGCAATAATTTCCTTTGAGAGCACTTAATCCTTCTTGATCCACTCCCGGTTTTCCTACTGTAAATGGCTCCTTACGCCGGCGCCAGTGTCGCTACAACCCTGACGATGGGCCTTCGAGAACGTTTCACAGCACAAAAGAAGAAGGCAAAACGGTGGTCTTCGTCGGGTCTCCTCATCTTGGCCGACAGCGGCAAGGCCTGCGGGCCATGATAAGGAATTGCGTGGGGACGGTGTTTCGATTGTACAATCGCACTGATTGGTAACCTTCGCATAAACGTGCTGTCTATTTATACGAGTAACGTGATTCATGCACTTGAAATTTGTTTATGCACTTTATTCTTCTTCCACGATCTTATAATTCTGGTAGCGATGAGGCTGAGCCATGCATTGTTCCTATGTCATTGAAACTTAATGTACTGCATTCCAGTCCAGCTGAATCGTCCTTGTAATTATACAAAGCATTTTCAACGACATACGGAAGTTAGAGGATCTCAGGTAGTCAAGGCTTGAAACACCATGTCATTCTGTCGTCAAGCATAAAATTCCATGGTGAGCGTGAACGTAATCAAAAGCTTGAAGAAGCCCTTTCGTGTATGTCAAAGCTGCTACAACGACAAACACATGGAATATTTCTACTTGACGTATTAGTATGTGCTTTTCATGAATGTTTCAAGAGCTCGGGTCTCCACAAAATATGTCAATGTTGGGGTGGAATAAGACGGACGGTGGCTGGCTCCAATGATGTCAAACTTTTTTCTGGACCATCTCTCGGGTATCTGAAGTTGATTCCAATCAGCAAACATCGTTCTCATCGATCTTCACGGAATATAAAGCTTGCAAACCTTCAGGGCATATGCTGTAGCACCGAGGATGTCCACTATAAGTGTAATGAACACCCAGCTCACTCCCATTTGTTGATTTTGCACAAACCATCCATATCTGATTATACCGTGGGCGACAGGGACCATTGTAAAAATAGCAAGGCTACCAAATGTTCCAGCCCGTACGAATCTCAAATATGGGCCACGAAAATGAGGTTGAAATGTTGAAACTGAGCAAATGACAGCTAGCATAGAGAGCTATTCCGTGTCAGCTTTGCCAGACCAGCGAGATATGAAATCCAACCAGTGTCCAATAAGCATTCCGCAGATCCAGATCGCAAGAGAAACCATAGAAAAACAGTGGGATTGTGGCACTCCACATGAGCAGAATTACGCCCTGGAAGTCAAGTTGAGCTCCGAATCTCTCCACGTTCTTGCTATGACTCAATAATGTGTGGTACCTGGGATGGTTAGTAGATGTACTGCCATATGTAAGACATCTCTAACGTTGCGGACAAACAAAAGCATATTGCTACCGAAAGAAAGTATATCAGAAATACGATAATATCCGCTGTGGCAGCAACAGCATAGCGTGGAGGAATCTCGTTCTTGAAGAAATAAACAGGAAGAAATAAGAAGACTGCAGCTCCAATGAGATGCGAGTAGATGTTGACTACAAAACGATTAGTTGAATATCTAGATGGTTGGGGCCAGTGTCAACGTTCCAGACTCGTTGTGTACATATGTCCAGGAAGAAAAGCAAGCAGAGACCGATGCGGAAGCCGATCTGACAGGTGTCAGAACGATATCTAAGACGTAATCCCAAGGATGCAAGATAGCATCTTACCGGTACCCGGTCTCGATGAAATGATTGTCGTCCCTAGAAGCCACATCACCTGACCGTCCCACTACCTACCAACAATCCAACTCACTGCTGCCAGATCTCTGCCACACCTCTCTATCAGTCTAGAAAAGCCACAAAATGACAATTGCGAAAAGTCTCACCCAATTCATCCCAGCGTCTCAGTGCCACCCGTTGACAAACCCCACGCTGCTTGTTCTCCAACCCTATACATGTGTCTTTCTTCTTTTCGGGACTTGTGGCGGGCTCACTGCTTTTTCGGCGTATCATCGCGATAGCAACCCTCCGAGGTGCGAAGCCGACGTAGTAATCCACGGAAGTCCCCTATGCACGCAACGGAAACGGCAATCTTCTAGAAGCGGACGGGAAGACAAACGTTATCTCCACGTTCCTAGATATCTTCGAATCCTGAACAAGAAGCTGACATGTGCTCTCGCATACTACATTTCTCTGCGATGGGGCGGCGGTGAGAAGTTTTCACCACACATACCCACACTGTTACAGAATGTTCTTAACCATCGACGCTATGACTCCCGTTTCTGTTTCCTGCGATGCATCATTTCTCATCACAATTTTTGTGCACAGTGCGCTATGCATGCATATCTTCCTTAATATGCATATTAGCCATGCAATGCCGACCCCGCTGCACGACGCAGGAGAACAATACCTACATCCCTTCTACCAGTTCCGCTGTCTTAAAATCTTGAATATACATACACACTTTCCCTATCTCTCGCACTATCTTTCGATAATTCCTCTGCTCGTGCGTTTGTGGGTGTGTTTCAACGTGCCTTCCTCCTCGCTGCTTTTTCAGTCTTTTCCCCCACCACCTGCCCTTTTGGCTAAAAAGCAACTTCTTTCCAACACCGCCAGTCTGCACCACACCACACCCTCTTCTCAGTGCAAATATCTGGCCACATATACATGCACACAGACCACTCCGTCTGAAACTTCCTCATTGCCAACTTCCACACGGGAGCTCGGTTCCCCAATCAGCGCCATTATTCGTGAGTGGGGTATCGTGGCGTCGAGACATGAGTCTTGGTCAGCATGGCGTATGAAGGAAGACATGACTATCGCGAAACATGGTATCTTCATAGAATATGTGAGTTGAGGAGTCTGAATCCTGCTGAGGGAGACATTGATATCAAGTTGTCTATACGATATATATTGAGAATACGTATTTTTATTACTATCAGCAGACCTCCATTCATTCACGAAGGGTGAGACATAGAAGCTGTTGAGGCTGATGTGCGGGAAAGTTCCATATTAGCAGATCAGACTGAATGTCTAGCCTCAGTGGCGACACCAGCTCAGCTTCATTGCTTCACATAGTGCGTAGACATTAGAAATTAGAATCTAGAGATAGTAAGCTCTAGAATCAGTATTGAGTTTACTGCCAGTATTTGAAATACATCAAAGCATCTAGAAAAGCAAAGGCCATTTCGTACTAGACATTTCATTTGTCGTAGTGATAGTGTGAAGTGGGAGCTTGGAATGTCAAACCTAGCTTCAAGCATCGACTGCATATGCAAGTGGTAGATAATGCAAATGCCAGGGGCTCAAGTCTCAAGATTCAAGATGTGATTGACTCCTGAAGCAAGCATTATAGTTTGAATCACTTATGATTACAAAATGTATACAGCCATTAAAAGGGGCGAAGTCAAGCTTACTTGGATGGGTTCACAATCACCATTATACCAAGATTAAAGTCGAAGTTATGAGTCGATGAAACGAAGTTAAGCTCAAAGTTCGGACCCCAATCATTTCACTTCTAGTATCATTTTTCATCAAACTTTGAAATACTATTTATTCCCTTAAATAGCTAACATACCTACATTCGTCCGACGTGTCTCGACTTTAGGCACAAGAACATCCCTTGTGCCTATAAAGAAAGCTGTTAGTATAGTATAGGAGTGTACAATACAATTGGTCGTAGAGGCAAACACCTCCTTTACTCGGAATAATGCTTATAGTTCTTAGAGTGGAAATTCGAAGGGGCGATAATTCCTGAGAAAATATGCGGCTGCGAATAGACTATTTCATCTACCCATCTTCGTTTGCCCACTTCCGCTTCTTATAGAGTTTTACCAAGGTGCGTTTTATCTTCCAAGTTCTTCCAACATTTAGAGATGTGACTTTTCATCAACATCATTTCAAGTCACAATAGCTACGCTAGACTTTTTAGCATTGTATTTAGAATTTAGAATATTTAAACTGGGACAGGAAATCGAAAGTGAGCAATTTGCCATGATGGAAGGTAGCAGCCCAAGGCAACCTTCGACTGCTTCCCAAGCCACTCTTAGTAGAATTTGTTAAGATATTCCCGCAGACTTCTGCTCCGATGCCGCGCAATAGCATACTTGAAGAATTTTAGCTTCTCAAGCGTGCCTTAGACGGCTGGAGTAATGAATGTCCGCCAACATCCCCGGACCATGTAAGGCTCGCATTGCTTGAAGAAAACAGCTGTGGTCTAGCCAAACAAATCAATACCGAGTGCATTGTGAACTAAATGTTTATCACATCGCTATTTTGTCTAAGGGTGCATCCTCGCTCAGTAAGCGAGAGAAAAGGGGGAAGTAGTCCACGTGCCCATCAAAGCGATGATAAAATCCAGGCTGTCTAAGTTAAAAATAGGCGTAAAGTTTGTCGCAAATACTCCCTCCAACTCCATTTTAAAATCAACGCGGGATTCTCCTTCCTAAATCATAGCCTCATCTCCGCCGTAAAATCATCGCACAACTACCCCTCCTCGGGTGTCGTCGCAACTCACCCCACTGCTTTTCTCTATCATACAACTCATCTCCATCATAGACGGTAACCTCGCTGTTGTACTCAGGCGATATGACGGCTGTATTGGTTAAGGAATTGGCGAGCTGCAAGATAATTCTTTGTATCCTCTTGCATTCGCTCTTCGAATTTCTTCTCGAAGGCCGTCAAACGCTGGATCTCATAATCTGCCCCATCCTTGCCTTTGATCAGCGTCTCAATTTCACCTTCTAGTCTCTCATTATTTGATTGTAGTCTCTGCAACTGAGCCAGCGTCCCTGCTGTAGCTTGTCTCAAAGTCTCGTTTTCGTTTGTCAGGGCTTCAACCCTCGATCTCGCCTCGGTGAGATTTCTCTCATATTCTACCAAAAATAAGTAAAGTTATAACTATAGATAGATTATACATACTAGCAATGATAGTGTCTTTATCCTCGATGGACCTCAAGAGTCCCGACTTCTCGACTTCCAAGTCACTGATTCGACACTTTGATTCGACTTTGGAAGCGTCAACTGCTAGCTTCACAATCAGTTGACGTCTCGGTGCTACCGGGGCTTCGACGACGATAGTCTCGCTTGGAGCGCTGGCCGCCCTAGGTTCAGCTTGAACTTGTCGATCTTGGGTGGGCGAGCGACTTTTAGATTGAGGTTTCGATTTTTGCTGGCAAGCAATGCAGTAAGTACAGAAATCCCCATTTGGAGCTCTCTGGCGAAAGAATTCGGTAGTGAGTAGCTTCAATGCCTTACAGCCCTTGCATTGCTTGGTAGTGGATGCACTCGAGGATTCAGCAGGATCCTGATTGTCTGTAAAGTGAGGAATATTCATGGTTGTTAGATTCCCAGTACTTGTAAGAGGCCCCGCAAAGCTGCGCGTTACATTGTCCAACTTTGGCTTCTTGGTTGGAAGCTCTCCTGCAATAGAACTTGAAGACTGGCGCTTAGTACCGATATTAGGAACTGAGCCCGAAGGATCATCGTGTGAGTTGTTGAGCTGCTTAGGGCCGCGACGTGTTTTGGCTTGGGCGGCGTAGGTGTTTGAAAGTTCGTTATTGAGCAAGTTGAAATTTTTAGAACGAAGGTTCGTTAACTTTCTCTTCAGAGCTTTCTCTCGTTCCTTCTCGGTCCTATATGGAAAGGCCTCGGTATCAACCTGTGTCCACAGCTCGTCCTTTAACTCGTAGGAGCCGTGCGAAGTTAGGTTGGGTTTCAACACGCTCTTGAATGCATCGTCCCATTCCTCCCACCAAGAAGAGGCGTTCCCTTCTCCGTTGGGCACGAGTCCGAGCTCCTTGAACTGGCTCTTCAAGACCTTTTTTGTCACGGATGTGATGGCGATCCGATGTGCAATGATGAGGTCGAGATCCCAGTCTGCTTCTAAAGTACTCTTACTGCCTTGGTTTGGATAGCTTCGGAGTTCCGTGCCTACATCAAAACCTAAATATACGTCAGCGAGGTCTTAAGATACTTCGGTGAGTCAATGAGCACGTGAAGGATGGAAGCAAGGTGGGTGTCAAGAACAAAGAAATTTGATCTTAACGAAGGAAAGAGCAGATAAAATTAGGAGGTGCAAAGGTGAAAGTAGTCCATGTTCTAGTCACTTGAATCAAAGGACCTTCTTCATTGGTGGCAAAGTGTTCAAACTATTGTTGAAGGATATAAGAACTTACTATTAATAATGTCCACTCCATCACTTGCACGTGAAATGCGGCCATTCGATGCACCGGGACCCATAATATCGAGGTGAAGTTTGTACCTTGAATTTCAAAGAGGGACAATGAGATTGGTGCCCAAAACGACGAATCGTCTCTGTCGTATTTGCTCGAAAGTGGCTAGTTCGATGAACTACAGGGTTTGGGACTATTCAAATTAGAATTCTTGCTGAAAACGAAATTGAGGGTGCTTTTGAGGGAAACTGATGATGACTGGTAAGTGAAGTATCGGCAAATAGTGGAGGTTGTAGCAGATCAAGTATGTTGAAAGTGAGTGCGAGATGGAAAATGGAAAATTCATGATCATGGAGCAAAGTTGGTAAGGTGCTTTTGTAAAGGTTGAAAAGTGAAGGTTGGAAATTGAAGTTTGCAGTTTTAAAGGTTTGAAATAGAGCTTACTTAGCCAAATGCCTTCATGCAGCCTCCCGAGATGTGGCCTGATGATGTTGTTGGAGTGAAGTAAAAGAGGGGCTTCGAGTTACTAAAAGGTGGTTTTGTCGTTAAGAAGGTTGTGCTCAAAAGTCTTAGTGAAGTATGAGTTTTGCAATATTCGAGAGCACTTCGTTTACTAACGAATCTCAAAGTCAAAGATAGTTGAGAGTTTGGAAAGGTAGGATATGTGGTGAAAGAAGGGAGAGAGAGAGAGGTCTGTCATGCCGTTGAATGAATAGTAATGTTCAAATCAAGATTCCATAAAGAAACCCACAAACCATGTGATAATATGGCGGGTTGGTTGAGGATGGAGAGTGAAGTCTGTCGAGCGATAAAATTAAGTCTTGGTTCTCGCATCCAGATCAGGTTAATAGTGCCGCAACGGTGGTAGTAGATTGGATAGAGGCAAAGGGTGAATTTTGGATAGCTATCGAGTTAAGAAACGGGTCTCGAATGTAGAGGCGGTTGGGAGTCTTACAAAGATATTGTGAAAGTGTAATGGGTAAGGTAAAAGTAGAGTGTGGAGTTTCGGGTGGCACTACGCCAAGTACCAAATCTAGAAGCTAGAGATGGCTGAAGTTTTGCAGATGTATGGTCAATGTAGTGAAAGGTAACAGGGGCAAGGTTTGGGTGTTGTGGTGTTGGGGTGTGTTATGTCGAGCGCATAATCTCGGCTTTGGGGGGAACAAAGGGTTCCGTGTGGGTATGGATATTGTGGTGAACGGGGATAGCGGCCCGATATGAGTTTCGAAGTATGAGATATTGCAAACTGTGATCATAAAGTGGTGGTTTGGAAGTAGAGCTTTCATGCAATAGTTGTTTGATAGGAGAAGTCGATAGCTGTGTTTTACGTAGGATTTACACAATTCTACATGAGTGAATGAATATGCAGAGATTATGAATGGGTGAAAGTGAGAACGATGTAAAGAATGAAGGTTAGATGTGTGAAACTGCTCGTACACGAATCTGGATGTTGTGCGTCCGAAGAGAGATTTGGCGCAAAATTCTTTGGCATGCCTTTCAATGTAATACTATAGTGACACCTACAGTGGAAGCTGTGTTTACATTGGAAAGCAGCAACTGTGATCTCTTTATGATTGAGTGGATTTTTGGCAAGAACAGAGCAGCTCACAAAAGAAAGTTGGGAAAGTGAGTTCTGGAGTGCACATTACCGATACTGTACCGAAATCTTCAATGGCTTTCAGGTCAAATGCTTCAATTTGTAGATACATCACCAACCTGCCCCCTTTCCACCAAAACTACCTTCCTCGATCTTCTTCTGCCCGCCTCCGCTTCTTGCAGATTTCTGTTGAGCAGCTTCGTGCCGTCTTAGCTCTTCAGGCAGCTTCGAGATGGAGCTCTTCATCAGCATCTGTTTCAAGTCATACATTGTATCCGTGTCATTGTTGTCCAAGAACGTAATGGCTACACCACTCTTGCCCGCTCTGCCTGTACGTCCAATACGATGGGTATAACTTTCTATGTTGGTCGCCATGTTGAAGTTGACAACAAGACTAACGTCAGGCACATCAATACCTCTGCCTGCAAGATCTGTAGCAACCAGGACATTCGTCGCTCCAGAGCGTATAGATGCCAAGGCAGCTTCACGTTGTTCTTGCGTCTTGCTACCATGCAAGGTAACTGATGTAAAGCCCATGTGCTTGATGTCTCGAGCCACAGCATCGCAGTTTTTCTTGATGTTGACGAAAACAATAATAGGAGGTTGGAATTCTCCCGAGGCAAGAATCTCGTTGAGACGCTTCTTCTTCTTGTCCTCGCCTGAAACGAATTCGACGCGTTGCTCAACAGTCTCCACGGCTTCGCCGATGTTACCAATCGTGACTATTGCTGGTCTCCTCAGATATTTCTTGGCGATCTTCTCTACAGCTGGAGGCATAGTAGCTGTATACATCATCGTCTGTCTATATCTGTCCTTGCCGCCTAGATGTCTGCTCATTGCTTGAGCATCCTCGGCGTCATCGGTATCCGGTTTCTCGTTTCCGACCGGAAGCGCGTCAAGTATTGCGTTCACAGATTCCTCGAAACCAAGATCAATCATTCGATCAGCTTCATCCATAATAATATAACAACATTGGCCAAGAACCAAAACCCGTCTTTCGATGCAGTCCACCAAACGACCTGGAGTTGCAATGATGATCTCGGCACCGTTGCGTAGGTTGTAGGACTGTTCCTCAAGCGAATGTCCACCAACGATACTAACACAAGTGAACCCAAGGGGCGTTGCGAACTTCTTTGCCTCGACCTCGATTTGTTGAGCCAATTCACGGGTTGGGGCAAGAATTATAGCGTACGGACCGTCGTTCTTCGTGAACTCATTTAGAGGCGGCAGCTCGGATATATAGACGAGCAATGGCAATAAGAAGGCAGCTGTTTTACCTGAACCAGTGACAGCAACACCAATCAAGTCTCTCGCCTGCAAGGCGATAGGTATAGCTGCCCTTTGCACTGCTGATGGCTGATCATATCCGACCTGAGCAACAACATCCAAGAGGCGCTTTGGAAGACCGGATTCTTGCCAACTCCGCATAGGATTCGGAATTGCCCCCCCCTTCGTGCTGATGTTGAAATCTTCTTTGAAGATACGCCAATCCCTTTCTCGCATGTGCTCCAATTTCTTCTCGCTCCAATGCTTGTCGAGCGAATTTCTTCCACCAGCATCTTCTTTCCTCCGTTTTTCCATTTCCATTATCTGATCAGCTCGCGCATGACCGGCCTCTGCATCCCGTTCTTGTAAGGCCTTAGCATACTTCAATGCGCCGGCTTCGCTGAGATCTTCTGCAAATCCACCAAGACGTCCTCTCCCATAGAATCCGGCTTCAGTGCGCGTGGAGTATATAGGATTGTAATCCGGACTCGTGTCTTCTTCTGCATTCCACTCAAAGTTGAATTTCTTTTCTGTTGTTCGCCGTCGCTTCTTCTTCGCTGAGAATGTCGACTGGTTGGTATCTGCACCCATGTATCGTGTTCGAATGAGAGCAGCTTGTGTGTCATCACCATTCGCAGGTCGCTTCTCCCCTGCTAGAGAAGCCTTGCCGGTGGAGGACGCAGGTTTCGTAGGAGGTCCCATATCTCCTGGACGGTTCGTTTGTCCATTACGGCCAGCTGCTGGACCCGTCGGCGCATCCCCGTGTCGCATAGCTCGAGGACCAGTAGGGACAGATGATGATCCTCGCCCGTTTGAATGGTTCTGGCCTTCCCATTCTGAGGTTTCTCGGCCACTTCGAGGCGCATGGCCATTTGTGATGGGTTTTCCAGCGGTCCGTTCTGCCTCTAGTTTTTTCTTCTGTTCCTCGACTTCTTTTGCTCGCTTCTCGAGAGCTAGCTTTTCTCGAGCAGCTTTGGACAAGAACTTCGGCTGTAATGTCAAACAGTTAGCATACGACGGGTAAAGTACTAAACATGCTTTGTAAACATCGATCTCAGATGATGAGTGGGAGAGGAATGCGCATACCTTCGCTGCAGCCTCATCTGCTTCCTTTTTCTTCTTGAGAATGTCCTCGATACCCAATGGTCCTCGGTCTCTTTGAGCGCCCCAGCCCGCCTTTTTCTTCTTCGCCAGGCCATTTGCTGGCTCCTCAGGAGGCGGTGGTAATGCATCGACAGGCGGTGGAGGTGGAAGATCGCTGCTTGGGGGAGGAGGAGGTGCGGCAGTATCGGGAGGTGGAGGGGGTGCTGATGAATCTGGTGGAGGAGGTGGAGGTGGTGGCAGCCTTCCGTTGACCTCGATAGGTGGCACAGATATCGAGTTGCCGTTGGTGAGGCTCGCCATTTTGCGAGGAACACACTCGTAGTTAAGGTAGATATGGTGAGGAGAACAGTAGATAAGTCCTCAAAATATGTGGTTGGGCAAGAGAAGTTGTTATCGAGAATGTATGTAAATAAGAAAGTTAGAGGGACAAATCCACTAGCACGAGGCTGAAAAGCCTAGCCTAGGTAGGTTCAAAGATTATATAATCGAAAAGATTTCGAACCACAGTTCAATGTTACAGCAACAACAGAATATCTTGATGTATTCCAAATAGGTCTCACCCACCATGGCAATGAATTCACGGAAATATATCAAGCTCGCAGAGTCATTGCCCCCTCGATTGACCCGTTTCTTCGCCCGCTACCCACCTCAAGCCATCCTCTCGCCAGCTAGTGCCGCAGTCCCTCCATCAAGCACACCTCCTCAAGACTCATCTACAGCATCTGCTGATCAAATATCTTCACAAGGAGATTTGCTAGCTTTACCAAATCCATTCAAGGCGCATAAACATTCTGTGACTGGCAAATGGCACGATCCGGTATTTTCGCTCCGAAGACAAGCGGATCTTGTGAAGCTTGCGCGAAAGCATGGCGTGGAGGAGTTGTTACCACATACAGTAAAGGGCACAGAGGAGAGGATAAGGAGGAGAGTGGAAAATGGTCTTAGAGTCAAGGGTACCGGTGTTGGACAACGAGTGAAAGGAAAGGAATCGGAACGAACTTTGAAGGGACGGTATGTTCTGACATCTCGTCCATGTGAAGATATTATTATCGTGTATAACAGAACTTGTGAGGGGAACACTTGCTAATGTTTCTCTGTTGCAGATTGGAGAAGCGCAGACAGGCTATGTTAGAGATGCCACAGATGATCCAGACATGGAAAGAGGTAAGTTATTCCGCTCCGGGTATGATTCGTACTTTGCTAACATTTAATCTCAGAGAGGACATGGTCGTGGATGGAAGAAGTGGCCGAAATAAGCTGGGATGTTATAGAAGATTTGTATTCCTTTCGAGGAGGAAGTCGGGGTTTGCTTGTACAAGCATCACATTTGCTAGGTCTTGTATGGGTCACGGCGTTGAATATCATGAGAATGTACCAAGTATGCTCCAACTTTGTAAGATATATTCATGAGAGTAGAATCGCTCTCGACATTGGCATTTCAATCAGTACTCAGATCTCTCAAGTACATTCTAATCAAAATACCTATGGAGTGCTACGTTGTTCCGAATCTATTCCAACCCATGAAATGCATATGAGGAGCAGTATAATCATTTTGTTTTCTTATCTTCCATTTCTAGCATTTGAGCATTAAGTTCACCTACCAATGCTGCATTGCGTCGAGCGTTTCTAAGATCACGTGGTCTGGCATGAAAGGGAGGTGATGTGACTTCCTTCGAACGATCCATGTCTGATAGTATTGAAAGGCTGGCATGTGTGTAGACTGTATAATATGAATGTGATCGGCAAAGCAGTAAGGACAAAAGTTTGCTAAAAACGTTGAGGAGTGTGTGACTGGATGTAACTCTGGAAGGCTCAGGACTCTTGGTTGATATCGGGCGAAAGAGAAGAATACGAGTAATAAAACTCTCATTGTTACATGAGTACTTAGACCATAGAAACTTGATCGATGTAGCTCAACACTTTGATCATACATGCAAGCTGATGTGAGAGGCTGAGTATCGACAAGCTTGCATTGCGATGAGCGATTTTGAGATATGTCTGGAAGAATAGATAGCATCCGTATCAGATGAACGAGACCAAGTTTAACATGTGAACTTCACATGGAAGCACTTTATTTGCAGAACGGACGTTGAGATAATTGACGGGCGAATCAAGGCGAGCTTGAACTTCTAGCCTAGACTAAGTGCGTGGGGGAACAAATGCACCCTCGTCATCGTAAAGGAGTCAGATGCCAAATTCTTTTGGCAAGAAAGAAGAGCTTGAAGATGATACGATAGCCTCGGTCTTCCCATAGTAAGTTTGAAGTTCACCTCGGGGTCTATCATGTGACGATCGTGGGGTTGAGGTCCTCAAATTTGAGGCACAAAAGATTTCCCCAACAAATTGAGCTATACCCTGCATTCCCAACGGAAGATCCCTGTCGATCAAACCCTTCACGCATCCGTCACTTTGATTGGTCAATCTGCAACGTCAACCCCAAGAAGTACAGGAACGATGCAAACGATTTATTGATACGTTGCGACATGTGGCCTTCAGTAGCTAGTTAAGCACCCGATTGGAAAGATGCCATCTTGCGCACAGCTTTGGACCGTCCCGCAGGTGCGTTTGCATGTGAATCAGCAGCCAGACAGACCTGCCTTGTTGGATGTACAGGACTTCGTAAGCCGGAAGGTGAGCCATGACGAGGATGATGGCTACGAAGGTTTGTTGAAAGCACTGCAGGCTCTGATCGCCTGAGGGAACAGCCTATTCCGCAAGTTATGAGCTGAGAAATGAAGACAGCATTCGGCATTTCATCTCCTCGTTCATCCTCAGGCAAGGGGTATCCGATGTTGAGAAGCTGGCGGTGTGAGGGAATGTGGAGGCCACCAGGGCCAAGGCTACCCACAGGAAGTCCCGCACTAAACCCTGATCTAGAAGGCCGTTGAATTGGAAATGCCTAGGGTTCTCCACGAAGATACGACGGACTGAGAGACTGTGGCGCGATGCCGAGTGTTAGCGAGATCGCGCTGGGCGCTGTCAATTCTCAGCCATGGGTGGGATACTGACACTAGAGATGAAAACGGCACGAGAAGGAAAGGTACGGAGAAAAGGGCCAGCTGTGGTCAGTTCTGGCGGAGGGGAACCCCGGGGTGGCAGCATTTACAGAACCGAGAGCTGCCGTCGTGTCACCAAATGGACTATTTCAGATCTGTACTGCATGAGGACCGTGGGGACGAGTGAAGGGAGACTGAAGTGACTGGGGAAGTTCCGTTTACACATGGAAAAACAAAACAGGAAGAAAACCAGTGGGGCGTGACCTGCGTCGAGGATCTGAAGCGTGGTTGCGTGAATTGTACAGTATCTGGACCGTACCACCAACATTTATTTACCCACAAATGATATTGGGACTGAAACTGTGCTGCACAACCATATCTGATTGCTGGGAAGCCCACTGGCGCGGAGGACGTCCCGGAACAGGGACGTGAGAGCAGCGCGGCCAAACCGCGCGCAGAAAGTGTACTGTAGATCCAAGGACCGAGTCGTGGCTTGGTGCTGCTCTTCGAACTTAGTTGGAAGGCGATCGAGGCTGTGTACCTCCAGAGGTCGTGTAACTTTGACGAGCTTGAGTAACCTATCTGGCCTCGGCGGCGGATAAACCTAAGCTCGAAACGAACCCCTGGAAGAGGAAAGCGCCAGCCCGGGAATTTCAAAATTCGGTGGGATAAAACCCTCTGCAACCCACGAACTGCTTCCTCTCTTCACACCCATTGCAGCAACTGACCGCCTCACTTTCACAATTCCTTTGACTTGGTGCAGAGTTTGTATGTTGAATTGCCTCAATCAATCTTCATTTGCAAGTAAATGTACTGACGCGGCGCCCAGCTGTTTCGCAAGAAACTCCCCTTCCTTGAGGCCGAAGCCTCAACAAAAAATCCCTTCGACCATACCTCACAATCCTTTTCTCCCATTATCCCGTTGCTCGTTCGACGAGTCGACTCGTACGAGGGCGCTCGAATATATTAAACCCTTCGACTTGAGTTGTAGCTCCAAAATAATAATTCCATACCATGGCCTCGACTGCGGTTCCTCAACGAAACCTCCTGAAAAGGACGGTCACCTCCACCACAGCGGATTCTTCACCTTCCACGGCCGCTGCATCCCCAAGAGATACACCTAGACAATCCCCCTCTTCGAGCTCTCTGTCATCGATGTCCTCGCTGGACGACGCGAATGACAAGGGATATGGAGAGCTTCTCGATACGTATGGAAACAAGTTCGATCTTCCTGACTACACTGTCAACGACATCAGAAATGCCATTCCAAAGCACTGCTTCGAGCGATCAGCAATCAGGGGATTGAGTTATGTCGCCAGAGATATTGCCAGCCTTGCAATTACCTTCTACCTTTTCAACCGATTCGTCACTGCCGAGAACGTTCCTTCGAATCCCGTTCGATATGTGCTCTGGTTCCTCTATACTGTCGTCCAGGGTCTTTTCGCTACCGGTCTTTGGGTTCTCTCTCACGAGTGCGGCCATCAATCTTTCTCTGAGTCCAAAATTCTCAACGATACGACCGGCTGGATCTGCCACTCAGCACTCCTTGTCCCATACTTCTCCTGGAAGATCTCCCATGGCAAACACCACAAAGCCACTGGACATATGGAGCGTGACATGGTTTTTGTTCCCAAGACTCGGGAGCGATATGCCAGTCGTATCGGAAAGATGATCCATGAATTAGACGAATTGACCGAGGAGACTCCTATTGCCACGTTGATTCACTCCGTTGCGCAACAACTGTTTGGTTGGCCAATGTACCTCTTCTTCAACGTTACTGGCCATGACTACCATGAGCGTCAACTTGAAGGTCGTGGAAAAGGCAAGGTCAATGGATATTTCACTGGCGTCAACCACTTCAACCCATCCAGCCCACTTTATGAAGCCAAGGATGCCAAGTTGATCTTCCTAAGTGATTTGGGTCTTGCTATCGTCATCAGCGTGCTCGTCGTGCTTTGCAATACTTACGGATTCTCGAACATGGCTGTTTGGTACTTCGCCCCTTATCTTTGGGTCAACCACTGGCTTGGTATGTATATTCTTGAAAGCTCTGGAAGCTTCTGCTAATCGAATGTAGTTGCTATCACCTTCCTCCAACACACTGACCCTACTCTTCCCCACTACACCGCTGGAAGCTGGAACTATGTTCGTGGTGCGGCTGCAACCATCGATCGCGAATTTGGCTTCATCGGCCGCCAACTTCTCCATGGTATTATCGAGACCCATGTGCTTCACCACTATGTCAGCACTATTCCCTTCTACCATGCCGATGAGGCCACGGAGGCCATCAAGCCCATCATGGGTAAGCACTACCGTGCAAATGTTGAGGGCGGTTCTCTCGGTTTTTTGAAGAGCCTCTATAGCAGCGCCCGCTGGTGCCAGTGGGTTGAACCTTCAAAAGGAGCTGTAGGAGAGGGGAAAGGAGTGTTGTTTTTTAGGAACCGTAATGGGCTTGGTGTGCCACCAATGCATTTGAAGGAGGTGAAGCCTGCGGTGGGCAATACGAAAATGAAAATGGTTGTTGGTGCCGATGAGTAAACAACGAAGGATGAAAAGTAATGATTAGGAACGGCTGGATTCTTTCGTTTGCGATGCATTTCTGCTTCAATTCAGCGTCTTGAGCTAATCTGAGCTGGCGTTCGGGTGTCCTTCTAGGGTTCCAGAAAATTGCGTATGCTTTAAACATCGAAGGAAACGAAGAACTCGCAGATAGAACTGTGATAGAGCGCGACCGAGGTACCATTAGAGGATAACTTTTGTAGAATGTCCTTACTAAAGTCCATGCTTCTTTGCATCAATTTGCTTGAGTGCGGAGATATGCACCTGGTGTGGCAGCGGAACATCCGGCTTCCGAAGTATGGCGGAATTACAACTCGACAAGCAAGATACTTTGAATAGAGGACATTCATAACCACATACTTGGAAAGACTGTAACTCATGCTGCTTTGCACAATCACAAGAAGATAGAAAAGAATGAGGGTTGGTACTGCAGCTGTTGAATAAAGAGGGTTAGGGGCGCTACGTAATCTTAGCCTTACCCCGCGATCGAGATAAGGGATTGTCCACTCAACGACCAACCTCACAGATAATTGATGCTAGTGAACACTTGCTAGAAATGAGTATGTTCAATGTTCGACTCTTGGATTCGAGCAAGCTAGGTTTGCTTAACTGTTTGGGATGTCCTTGATTATCACGAATATACCCGACCCCAAAATTGCGGTACAGTTCCTCAACTTTCATTAGTCCTTTGAATATACGTTCTGTTGCCAATAAATATCTATATGATCAATATTTTAGTGCCTTTAGAGTCTCAATTATTGTAACAATGTGCTTGAGTTCCGTATTTATACTTGAATGTAAACGATCAGAAGTATACTCGACCTCTCTTTAGTATGGTGGCATGCTCACTTCCTCCATAAAATCTGTCGCGGAGATACCGCAACCAGACACTAAAATCGAACCTTTAATGTCGATTCTGTGCATAGGCGATCTGGAAAGTTTCCAAGACAGTTTAGGTAGAATGCTTTGCATATCACACAAGTTCCAAGGACGTTCCTCCAATCACTTGCCTTGATTGTCCTACGCTTGTTGAGTCATGCAATTTTAAATTCTAATACACATTCTTGTCGTATAATTCTCATAACTCTAGGCTACTGCTCCCCAGCCTAGTGCTTCTCTTCACATATCAAACTTACACACCCTTCTCAACCTCGACATGCTCGCCATCCAACTGGATGCCCTTCTCCACTCCCTCCATATTTGGCACTCTCTGATGGTATCCAGGCTCCACGGTCCTTCCACCCTTTGCCGTGAACACACCGCCTGTAATGCCACCGCTCTCGAACAAGTGGTCAATATCTTCCAGTTGTAGCTGGTTTGTCTCGGGGAAGAAGCAGTACACTATCGGTACCCAGAGAGCGCAGAAAACCGCAAAGATGATGAACGTCCTCCAGTCGATGCTATCGATTGCAATTGGGGTGATCTGTACCACTGTGAAGACACACACTAAAAAGTATAAAGTCAGCGTTTTTAATTCTTTTACACCCAATGTTGCTGCCCATGAAGCACATCCATAACTCAAAGTTCCAACCTTCGGCTTTCAGGGAAAGGAAGAAACTTACTCCAATTAATAAAAGCTCCCAATGCCTGCCCCCGACTCCTAATCCTCGTCGTCGTCACTTCCGAAGGATAGAACCAAGGTATTGGAAGCCAACCAATCCCCAAAAAGATCTGGAAAATAAACACGAATGCCGTCGCCGCATAAGCTGTGCTCCTCGTGCCGATACTAAGTAATATCGACACCATACTAAAACAAAAACACAACCCCGTAGCACTAAACATCAACAATGCTCTCCGCCCAAATCCTCTACCGTCCACAAAGGGATAAAGCTAGCCGCTAAATAAGTCAACGAAGTACAGCCTCCGAGGATAAGGGAAAGATTCCGAGAGAGGCCCATAGTGTTTGCGTATACAACAGGGGCGTAGTAGTTGATCATATTCGAGCCCGTGAACTGCTGCATCAGATTCACCGCACAGCAAAGCACCACCCGCCTAAAATTCTGAATCTTGCCTCCCTTCAACAGCTCACTGTACCTGAACGGACCGCCCGCACTCTCAATCTCAAGGGAGGTCTCGATTTGACGACCCTGGAAAACCACATCTTCGTCATCGATGGTTGCATCTTTGCTATGAAGACGAGCAAGGACGTGAGTAGCGTCTCTGTTACGTCCTTTTTCGATGAGGTAGCGTGGCGTCTCGGGAAGAGGCAGCATTTGTAGCACAAGACAGATGGCGAAGAAAGCTTGGAAGGAGATGGGAAGACGCCATTGGATAGGTCCCATGGCGAAAGAGAGGCCGAAGTCAAGCCAGTACGCTATGCAAAGTCCGACTATTGTTACCGTGCCTTGCATGCTGAGCAAGATACCTCTGTTTCCTGGCTTGCACATCTCGGATTCTAAGAAACGGGTTGAGTCAGTATTTCTATTCAAGCATGTCTTAAGAACAGTCTATGCGAGAAGGACGTGAGATAAAATAGTACGTCTCGAGAGTAGGCAAACAAAAAAGTTGAGAAGCTCCATTAACTCACGGTACATTGGTATAGTAGAAGAATTGAAACCATTGCCGATACCAGTGACAATCCTTCCGATAAGGAGTTGGGCAAGAGTTGTTGAGGAGCCTAGAAGGATAGTCCCTATTATCATTGTTGTACCGCCAGCTATTATCATATTCTTTCGTCCGAAGCGTTCGCCGAAGACAAACGTGAAGAGTGCTCCGGCGGCACATCCGATATCATAGATAGATGTAATGATGCCTTGTAGCTTTGCATCTGGATTATTGAACTCTTGTGCAAATTGATTGTTGGCCCCAATAAGTCCACTCATGACTCCTTGATCATAACCAAGGAGCAGGAATCCTTGACAACTGGCAGCTGTATTTAATATCAGTATCTTTAATTTTGCCCAGCGTCAAGTTTCTGTGACACTTACCTGTGATAGCCCAGTTCAAGGCTCGACCGCGCATGGGTCTTCCACCGCCAAAAAACATCATCTCGTATGTATAACAGAGACAATATAGTAGTACAATGAAGAGTAGATCAGACCATTAGGAAATGAAACAAAAAGAACTTTCTTTGCAGCTACCAGATGACAGCAATATACTGAACAAGGCAAGACGTTCCTGAACTATTAGGAGGTTGTAGAGAAAAAATTCCTAAATTACTTCTCGGTGCCCTTTTGTCAAACCGGTCAAAAGCCTACCGAAATAGTCTCCATCTGAGTGCCGGCTTACACGACACCAACTTGTTCTCGAGAGCGGACATCCATGCCTTTCTCCACAAATTCCACTTTCGGAGGTTGTGGCGGGTTAGCGAGCCGCAGATCGTCAAGCGTCACTTGGCAATGATCGACACTTCCCCGTTTTTGACGTATGTAGAGGCTCCTCAATTCGACGGGGTTTTGCCCGAGAAGTAAAGGTGAATACGAGTCCTGGCTCAATTTCGACGGGATATTGTGTACACATGACTTCACTATTTGTTGAATGCTGGGGGTTAGACGACTTTGTCTTTTGTTTGAGTGTTCGAAACATAGAAATGGACATTGTGGAGTACATCGAAGTCGGACATTAACTTAAGAGTAGACCTGACATTCATGCTGCCTCAATGTCCTGTATTCATCTAGAATACAAGCTAAAAGATCCAGAACGTTCAAGACAAGAAGAAAGATGGGGCTGACACCTGCAATGCTCATGAGATACATAAGGCTCCATCTGCATGGGGATGTAGTGCAAACATGAGCTCGGAGGGGTATCTTTATTGTCCAAATGATCTCTGACTATATAAAAATTCTGCTGATATATGATCCAACACATCTTATATCATCGCTCATACTTTGGCAACGTTTCATGACGAGACGATGGACCCGGTAAATCGTGATGGGAGTATTGCCCTCCATAGTGATCGTCCTCGAGAAGGGCCGGGACGGATGGCTCAAGGTTCAATCCACTGCTACCTTCACCAGCGTTGTCATGGTCGTCATTTGGAAATTCCGACGGCGCACTTGCTTCAGCCATCAACCTTCGCCTTTCGAGTTCTTGTTTATCGTCCTCCGTGGCATGAAGTTCGGTTGCTGGACTCAAGTCTCCAAGGGCTGGCGCTGAGGGTACGGCAAGGTTCTCTTGGATTTCATTATGGTCGGTGTGTAACCTATTCAACGTTGCCACCGGAGTGACGTCTTCAATGCCATAAAGATCTTCCTCGCTTTCTGTCGGCAGCAGAGGCGGAGCTGAGGGAGGCATCACTGTTCTCGAGGATGAAGGACCAGGTGCATCAACTGGAGGCTGGCTTGGAAGTAAACGTGCCTCGGCACGACGTGCTCTCTCCTTTTCGGAGAGTCCCTCTTCATGTTGGATCTCCGGAGGAGGGACATCAATATGATCCAGAGCGGGTGGCGGATATTGTTCGGGGTAGTAATCTTGATAGTCGTACTCGTCGTTTGGATAATACTCTTGGTAATGTGGTCCGTATTGCTGATCGTGGTAAGAGTAAGGATTCTGTTGATGTTCGCGATGATCATTTTCCTGTCTATAGACGAAGGACTCCTCATAGATGGGCTGGCGTGGTTGCGGAATATTTGCAGAAGCACCTTCAGACCACTCGTCTATCTGCGTTCTGGCGGTGCTATTCCCTCTTCCACGTTGTCGAGCGCTGTCTACTGTTCCCACCACAACTTCAAACAGACACGCCACAACACTTTTCTCTCGTCGAATGTTCTCCGTATCAACAATACTACCACCCCAAGCAGCTAACATATTAGAATTGGGGTCCCGCATGCTGGCAGGATTTCCGGACCCTGAAGATATTGTGACAGCGCCTAGTCGAGGTACATGCCTTTGCTGGCCAGCTAATTTACCTCCAAGATCTACGACAACTTCAACATGGTACTTAAAGCTTATCATCTGACCGGGGACTCCTGAGATGGTTGGGAAAACATCCTCTGGCACTCTCACCGAAGCATTAACGTTTGCGGTCAATGTAATAGGGTCAACCAAGATCGGGGCGAAAGTCTGAGCCAGATCTTTCCGGAACATACTGCTAGAACCAGCTGACGATAAAGACAGCCCTCCGAGACCAGTCTTGGATTTCGGATAGTATTCTTCGTGTTTCAATTTTTCGGCTTCCTTGCCCTTAAGGTCAACAAAGAGGGAGAGTGGAGGTGCCGAGTCTACCCTTCCCGATCGATAGAAGGTGATGATGATACCATGCATGCTTTTGATTGCTTTCGTGTGCTTTATGGAAATCTTCAAGGGCAGACTGTCACCAGGCAAGCAACCTGACTTGAGCAATTCGATAGTAGCCGTAATGGTCTGATCCACAAGAGATATCTTGCTGCTGTTGCGTGGACTATTTCGATTTGATTTCGCAGAGGAAGGTACAGGACCTAACCTGAAGCTGAGTCCCGTACTATCGCTCATAGTGCTATCTGCACTGTTGGCGGCACTCACTGTGCTCTGCAAGTCACTCGGCACTGGACTTCGAGGGGTTGCATGGTGGTCTATCGATCCGCACTGGCTTGCAGAATCATCCGGCAATGGTGATCCTGCCACTCGTCCTGCTTCATTTCCGGACACTGAATCAGTGGTTTCCTGGGGTCCACCCTCCTTAACTTTTGTCGATTTCTTCCTCCTTGCCTTCCGTGATATGGGTTCTAATGATATCGTCCGGGGTTTGGGTGGAGGCAACGGTCCAACGTCGACTGTTTCGACAAGGGAAAGCTTCTGATCGCAAGTTGAAGTTGCAGTTATCGACGTCGGTCGAGTGATAGTCGCAGTGATCAAGTAAGAGATAGTTCCTCGCTCAAACTATAAGTCCGTTCAGCAATGTTGGCATAAGCAGTGTCGGTGCATGGTTAAAGACTCACATCAATGCTGGTTGGAACTCCCTTGCTGGGAAATTCCAGCTCAAAGTTGAACTCGTAGACACCAATATCGAGCCGCCCTTCGCCGCAGAGTGTCGATTCATCTTGGAAGAGGGAGGCATGGCCATTGCCAAAGTATTGGGATTTTTTGCGATTACTCGAAGCTGTTAGGCCCGGGTCCGGCAAAGGTTCGTTCGCACTGTTCGGATTCTTGAAGACTCGAACGAAGCCATGCAGGCAGACCGTCAAATGGGTCAGTCGTATGGGCTTGACGACAGTGAGAATGACTGCGCCCTTGACCAGATCTCCCGGTGAGTATTTCCGATGCGGCTCGTCCGGGCGGATGTAGAAGTCAGTCAGGTTTCGCGAGCGGGCTTTCAACGGCGACGTCAGTCTCGAGAAGAATGATCGGCTGCTCGAGGCAAAGGGCGATAGTGAGGTCGTTGGAGCGGCATTGGCGCACATGTCGAAGTGATTGTTTGTCGCCAAGGATCCGTGGACGCCAAGTACTCGACCGCTCCGTCAGGCAATACAACAGCACCGGCACCGGATGCGCAAACCTAGATGGCCTCACTGTTGTCGAACCAGGAACAATGCCCAGCGCGCATTAAGAAGAATGATGATCGCGGTCACAGTGGTCCGGAGGCCGAGAACTTGGGTGTGAAGGTGCGCGTTGCAGGTTTGGGAACGGGGGGCAGTCTGGAGAGCACAAAGTCAGAGCGTGGTGCGCTGTGTCTCAACGCCCTACCCGCCAGCAAGACGACGACGGCTAAGATGCTGGTATTGTGTGATCCTGCGACGCCATTATATGGTACCTATACTCTTATAGGTATATAGGTCTAAAAGTCTATGGGCAGCAGTGTGTTGTCACTCTTACAATACTGCCGGTTCTGATCTCGTCAATCGGGCTGCCTCAATAGGGAGTCCTTCGGCCCTCTGCCCCAATTCAGTTGACTTTTCTCGATCATTATCGTGGCTTAAGGTCACGCCGGCCTAGATCTCAGCGCGCAGTACACCGTATCTTCAAGCTTTTCTGGAAGCGGAAGAATCGGACAACGACCCGCCCGAGAAAGAATGATCTAACGCAGAATGGGCACAATGGGCAAAATGAGCGGCTGCTATGATAGCCTGATGCAAGAGCTCTGTCCTGGCCGGCTTTCTTGCATTTCTATAACCAAAGACCTTATTCCGCTCCCTGAGAAAACAATCGCCCAGTCGGGATTCGTCAGCTCTCGAGGATTCACACCTTGATGTCGGCTATGAAACGAGTTCGGCACTCGGTTCTGATTAGATCAAGCTCTACTGTAACTCTGTGGCAGTGTGATGAGAGAATGAATGAGGGGTATTGACCCTCGCGTGCTTTGGCGCCACTTTCAAGCCTCTCATGTCTTCCTATCTTATCAGATCACATCCTAGAGTGACGGCAATGGTGATAAAAAAGCTTGAGTAAAACGGTGGCGCCGAGAGATATGCTTATCTGCCCATGCATTGTGATACCTTGCGTTTGGTTTCTCGCTGCAATGGCGACATGCTTGTTTCACGAACGCATCAACGTCTCATTAGCTCCTCGCTTGAATAGCCCGAATCCATCACCAGAAGGTGTACTGAAGTAAGGATCCTGGTCGTGTAGAAATGCCTAGCCTAGGGATGTCATGATAGCAATGCATACATCAGCGGAATCCCAAGGAATAAAGGAAAAGCGATAAAGGCTAGATTATAGCTGTTGCAAACCAGCACTCAGATATCCCCGATCCTTCCAGCCATACTGCAGCGCTCATACATGACGACGGACGGCCCAAACGTGGTATCAGAGATTCTTCAATCCTTCTCCAACAATGTACTCGTCCCCACAAGCCTGCTGCATCATTTGGGCCACTTGAGCTCGATCGCTAGAAAGGCAAGAGGTGATGAATGACTCGAGAGACTCGATATTGTCCGTCCATCTTATAGCGCTATCCTTCAATGCCTTCGTCTCCTCAACCTTGCACAGAATTTCAACTGGATCATTGTCGCTGTAGCAAGCCAACTCCTTGTCGAGACCTTCCATTTCTCTCAGTAGCATTTCATGGGTCTCAAGGAGTGCATTCCTGTTCATTCCAGTCCCCTCGAGCATCTCCTCGTCGTCCTCGCGCTTGGCCATCTCTTCCTCGATTTGTCGTTCCATGTCCACGACCGCAGCTCGTAACTTGCTCTCCTCGGCCTTCAGATTGTTGATGATATTCTCTTTGGTCTTCTTCGCGTCTGAACTGAAGGACCAATACCAGTTGCCACTACCAATCTTCTCCACACGGATAAGATATTCGTCCTGGAGGGATTGAAGGTAGTCCTTGACTTGCATTTGGTTGATAGACGCGACGCCTGGAAGGAGTTTCTCGAGTTCCTTGAAGGTAAAAACGCTCATGGACTCTTTGAGGTATTCCAAGATTTTGGCCTGCTTCGCAGCCGGGGTCAGGTTTTTTGGCGCCTGTATGTCATCAGTCGATGCTTGCTAAATCACGATAATCAACAAACCATTGTCTGTTTACTTGTCTTTTCTGATATTCCGTCGCGCGGTCGTTATCGATGTTGGTGTTGACGCGTAGTTAGCATCTTTTGCTTAGAGATGAATTTGAGCGAGTCACCTCGTCACAAAATTCAAATGCCACTTCAAATCCAGCAGCAGCAGCGGTGTTGCACGCTCCTAGATTTTCTTTGAAACACTACATTAAATGACACATCTCTGTAAGAGGTTCTGAAGACGTTATCAACTTCGAAATTGTGTCTTTCTTTCTTCCACCTATTTTCGTCTGCACCAGCGTGTCTAGTTGAATACAGAATGCCTCACTCATACCTTGAAGTCCAGCACAGCCACACTAGCAGCACCATTCGCCTCCTGGCTAGTCCGTGTGAATATTGACAAGTCATCAGACGTCTCAAGCCTCTGAATGTCAGGCAAAGGCTCGCCATCGAAATTATTACCCAGCCAAATCTGCTCGAAGCTAGCATATCCATGTTCCTTTCTAGCTTGCATAATTTCCAGAGTCGAATCCGAATTTCCAGGCAGGATTATACAGACGTTGCTCTTTCTATCGACGCAAATGCTTCCCCTCGAACCCGTTTCAGTGGGCGCCGACCCACTGTCAATCAGAATCTTCCTCCATGTACCGCTAGCATCACGATAGTACACTATCCATTTCTCAGCACCAGATATTTTCTCTCGATTGAGTGCCCAAAAGCCGCCGTCTATATCAGCAGCCTGACTTTCCTGATTCAATATCCCACTGTGCATGGGAATCTCGAAAACCCTCGCACCTTCTGCACCTGGCTTGATTGTATCTTCCACGCCACTGCCTTTCAAGCCTCGAAGATCAGCCAGAAGCTTACATGCAGAGTTTCTCCAAGTTATACCGAAGTCGTCTGAGAAAGCATAGTTGAGATCGAAATTGTTCTCCGGCCCATTAGGACCAGCCTGCTGTTTATGTGCATCTGGTGTTGCCGCGGCTGAAAACGTGACGAAATTTCTATAACACCATGAGATGTGGAGGCGAGATAGACAGTAGTCTATACCGTTGATATATGGATTGTTGGAAATGCCAGTGAGATGTTGGCCAAGGTACGTGTACTTATGAGAGTTGGATGAATAACGATACAAGACGTCTGACCCCGCACCCGCTCTGAGAAAAAGATTGGTAAATTTTCAGGTTAAATCTATGTTTCGCTTACAAACAAGCAGTAAGAAGATACTTACTGGCCGATACGATATGTAAGGAGAAGGTCATTCTCAATGTTCACGAATCTTGGGTATGTCACCTCCTTCATAAGCTCATTGGCTAGAGTTCCTGGTAATGAATTTTGAGTCTTGCTGAAAATCGAAGTTTCCCATTCATGTGTTGAGGGATCGTGAGCTATGTTTTGATCCGATATCCTGAATTTCAGTCTATTACCTATCAACCACTATACTTGAGATTCTAGGAGAAAGTTCTTACTCATTGCAATGATGATCAAAAGCTACGTGGATCGTTCCATCTCCTTTACACACACCAATCGAAATGGTATTGTGTCCATCGTCCATGATTTGCTGGTAATCTTCAAATGTCAGTATTGACCATTCTGTCGAAGAAGAATTCACTTCCTCTAGGACATTGCGTCGTGCAATGTTGACGAAGCACTTTCCATCGTGCATATCAGCGTTTCTGTTGTCCGTATAAAACGCGACATATTGCCAGCCATTCACTGTTGTGAGAGCATTCTGTTGAAATGAATTTGCATTAATCCTGTGCTTTCTTGCTGGCTCTCGTCCAAGGATAGAAATAGTAGGCGGCTCGAGCTTCATCTTAATTCATACGGACTGAAACCAAGGGTAAATTTTGACTTATTATCTCTCGGAAGCTTTCCTAGACAAGAATCCTGCTGGCTAATGAAGTTAGGAGAGACAATGCCGAACTTGAATATGGTTGTCGGAGCCTCGGAAGAAGTGTAAGACTCGTCGCTCAGTAAGTTCTAACCACTTCTCAGTATGCTCATCGCAGCGAAAGCCCTCAAAAAATTTCAGGTAGAGTATGAAAGGACACTATCATTTATCCACCTATCCAGAATCTTCTGTAGCGCAATGCCTCCAGACTTCGGCATATCACGACCCGAGATGCCAAATTTCGGCGCCTTCCCCGTCATCCCCAAACCCCAACCATCAAGCTTTCTTAGAGCTCCAATCGCGACGTCCCTCTCAACGACGACGCGAAAATTATGCAGCAAAATGGATGCCACGCTGCGGCGCGGAACCTTCTTCTTGTTCAAGACCTATCGTCGAATTTGCTTGATGCAGACCGCTGCGGACCTTGGAGCGGGGAGGAACATTGTAACCCCGCATTATTGCCAGCCTGCACCGGAAGGCATTATCCAGACGAGATACTAGCATAGATAGCCAAGTTATCTACAGAAATGTTTATCCCTTTTCTACCGAATTCATCTCTCAAATCAAGATGTTGGGCTTTAAGACCGCCAAAGTTGACGCGACAGTCGTAGCCGGCGCTTCACGCCTCACCAATAAGCAGGGACCTTGGTGGAATGATCGCGGTCTGAGGACACTAAACTTCTTGATCTTTATTCCACTTATGAGCGAGTATGTGCAAGGTTACGATTCTTCTCTCATCAACAACGTCCAGCAATTGAGTTCTTGGCAGAAGGGTATGCTTGAAGTCCAGGAAAACTTGGGACAAAGGATCGCTGACCTCTTGCGCAGAATTTCATAATCCTACCGGCTCTCTTCTTGGTATATTGAGCGCAAGCTATTGGGTTGGAAATGTTGTGGGAGTCTTCTTCATCACACCATTGTCGGACCGGTATGGGAGAAGAATGGCAATGTTTTTTGGTTCTGTGGTTGCTGTGATTGGCACTGCACTCTGCACCAGCGCCGTCAATGGTATATTCAAAAGCAAGTGGTTGAGTAAGATGTGTGCTAATGTTTGGCTGCAGCCGGGATGTTCATAGTAGGGAGATTGCTACTTGGTATTGGTGGTGTAGTTGTTGGTGCCATTGGTCCCGTGAGTTCGTCCGTCCAAAGTATATAAATAAGCTAATATTCCAAAGGTGCTTGTTGCTGAGCTAGCATACCCAGGCATGTTTAGCTGAAAAGAAAATTAATGTTATTCTGACGGGCTCTTCAGATCATCGTGCTACTGCCACAGCTCTCTCAAATACTCAGTATTCAATGGGTATGTACTAGAGTAACACATTCATACTATGACATTCTGTTGATGAAAGAGAATAGGGAGCATCATAGCGGCATGGATTACATTTGGTAAGTTCATCTCGATAAGCATCTGCGCTCAATGACTGATTTTGTAGGCACTTTCCGCCTTAGGTCGACCTGGTCCTGGCGAATTCCTTCAGTGTTTCAAGCCCTTCCATCAGTCCTCCAAGCACTTGGCATATTCTTCCTCCCAGAAAGCCCTAGGTGGCTCGTTAGTCAAGGTCGAGAGGAAGCAGCGCTCGATGTTCTCGCCAAGTACCACGGAAACGGAGATAGAGACGACGAGATCGTACAGTTCGAGTATCGAGAAATTGTAGGTACTATCGAGTTAGAGATAGCAGCCAAGCAAACCAATTGGAGTACAATATGGAATCTCCCGGGAAATAAGTGGCGAATCTTCATTATGATCTGGTTTGGAATTTGCAAACAGTGGTCTGGCAATGGTGTAGTGTCCTACTATCTTCACACGGTTCGCATAATTATCCGGAGATGGGTCATTTAGTCTTGCTGATATTATGCAGATGTTGAACGATGTTGGCATCACTTCAAGCTTTCACCAAACGCTCATCACAGCCACATCACAAATGTTCTCGTTCGCCTGCTCCGTCGCATTCGCATTCCTCCCAGCTCGAGTTGGTCGTCGACCACTCCTGTTGTGGTCCATGGGATTGATGTGGTAAGTGAGAATATTCCATATTTCTTGTTGTCTTTAGGATCTTAAGGCATGGACTACTCCCAGCGCGTGCGTGTGTCATCACTCTTAGAATATGGAGCTCCGCTATCGAAATGTATGCAATAGTATGCTGACTCCGAGATACCGTGGAACAGGCTCGTCTTTACACTCATCACCATATTGACCGGCATTTTCAACCATAACAAATCCAAAGCAGCATCATATACTTCAGTCGCCTTCATTTATTTATACAGTGGCGTTCACAACCTCGGCTGGACAGGAGCAATGATGTTATACGTCGTGGAGATCTTGCCATATCACATGCGTGCGAAAGGAATCTCGCTCTTCTGGTTTGTTACCGGAGCTGCTGGAGGTAAGTCATGAAGAATTCACAGCAATAGTTCCCTTTCGGTTGCTCCAAGAATTGAAGTCTCTCTAAAGTCATGCATTTTACTTCCAAAAGTTAGAGAAAGAGACAAACTAACATGAAGCAAGCTTTCAACACCTACGTCAACCCTATTGGCTTGTCAAGGTTTGGTTGGAAGTTCTATTTCTTCTACGTGGCTTGGATCGTCGTCGAATTTGTCGTTGTCTACTTAGCATGCCCAGAGACCAAAGGAACGAGTCTCGAGGATGTTGCACTCGTTCTAGAAGGTGACAAGGCAACGGTTAGCAAGGTGAACCCTGTTGCTGCGGTTTTCGCTGAAAAGGTGGATTCCGTTGCCGAGCACGTGGAGAAAGTCGACTAAAATGTTCTTGTTCGTTACCTGAGTTGCGCATTTAATTTCACATACTCTTAAGGGTGGAACATCTTTCCCCATGCCGCAGATTGATGAAGCCCAAATGAGAGCTATGACTTTCTACGAAGTTGGTTTCCCTTAACCAGCTTCGAATAAGAACAATTTTCAAGAAGGCGGACTTTCTAACCGCAGATACAGGTCCTTTTTGCATAGTGTTCTCATACTAGAAGATATCGCTCTCAAATCAGGGCAGCAATACATTCGATTTCAACCTTTGCTCCAACCGGCAAACCTATGACAAACACACAAGCTCTCGGAGGCTTTGGATCCGGCATTATCTTCACAAAACATCATCAGTAAAACCTTCCCACTCTCTCATTTCTCTTCTCAAAATTTCTCCATGTATGAACTCACTCTTTTATAAACCTCATTCATGCTTGCATAATCTGCCTGCTCAGGCATATAAATATTCACCTTCAACACCCTCTCTAACCCACTTCCCGCACTTTCCAAAATCGCCTTAAGATTTGAGAGTGTTTCCTCTGTCTGGATAGCTACGTCTTCAGATATCAATTTGCCTTAGATATCCGCTCCAATTTGCTTCGGTCGTTAGCTGAATTTTGCTTTCCAGCGAGGTGATACATCATCGTGACTTACACCTGCGCAGTATACTATTCCGTTGTGGACTTTTGCATGGTCTGACAGTTCTCTGCTTAGAAAGGATGAGTTGCAAATACGAGAGTGGGGCTCACGGAATAGTCCTGGCGGGAAAGCACAGGCTTGAGGACAGAGAATCGCTTGATTTCACTGGACATTTTGAGACTGAGTGGTGGAAGATATTCAATTAACGATTTGAGAAGGTGCTGGTAATATTCTCTCAGGACCTAGAACTTAGTTAATGAGGAGAATGACTCGTAATCCAAGCTCGGAAAGATCACATCCCCCACTCCCACTCTTGGTCGTAAAATTACGTGCCTTCTGCTCGCTTCGCTGGTTCGTACTCCTAGTTTTTACTCGACACTTATCTTTGTGACTGAAAGTCGCTAATTATGTGAGAGCTGAAGAAGCTAGTAGTATGTCACCTTCTATATAACATCTGAAAGTGCTCTAGCTCAATTTAAAGTGCAAATTCATGCCAATCCGATCAGAATATAAATGCCTTAAGAGCTCATTGATAGAATTTTACAGACTGCCCAAATAATTTAACTGATGCAAAGCTTGACACGAATATTACTATATCTATCGAATTGCTCGACTTCTCTGGTGGTCGTTCTAGTCTCAAACGTTGGTATTATTGTCTCAAGGCATTTAGTCTCTTCAAGCTTGAACTTTTATCCTTTTCCACCAGCTAGAGAACTGATCTGTTAGCTGAATACACTTCCCTCAGCCTTCCTTCACTGGCCCTTACTCCACCCTCACATTCGCCATATATCTTTCTGTAAAAGTCTTCCACACTTGCAACTTCCTTTGCAGCAATAAACTCCGCCAAGCTACCGCATCCCCAACGGCAAAATTTGCCCCCTCGCCTCCCAAAATTGGCATCGCATGAGCAGAATCACCTAATAACACAACACCTCTCTTCGACAGCTCAATAAGCTTATCGAGAGAAGTCAGACTGCCCCTCATTAACCAGTGCAAGATCCGGTCTTCCTTGATTTTCTCTCTATCGAAAGCATCTTTGAACGGTTGCTCCAAGTCAGGCACCTGAGAAGCTCCTTCATAGAATGCCTATAAACTCAGGATTAATTTTTTCTTTCGCCGGTTCCGTTTTAGTCTCCGAACGTGAGCATCTGCTGCTTTAACCTGCGCCGAGGGTGAGCCTACCA